>JAFREQ010000073.1:710761-1421522 GCA_025331565.1 Holacanthus passer | reverse complement strand
GTGCCAGTGGAACCGCCTCCAGATTAACGCGGGGAAAACCAAAGAACTGGTGGTGGATTTCCGCAGGCACACTCACTCCCCTCCCAACACCAGTGAACATCCAGGGAATGGACATCGAGATGGTGACATCTTATAAGTACCTGGGTGTTCACCTCAACAACAGAATGGACTGGACTCATAACACTGCTGCACTTTACAAGAAAGGTCAGAGCAGACTCCATCTGCTCAGGAGACTGAGGTCTTTTGGAGTGCAAGGGGCGCTCCTGAAGACCTTCTATGACACTGTTGTGGCATCAGCCATTTTTTATGGAGTAACTTGCTGGGGCAGCAGCATTTCGGCTGCGGACAGGAATAGACTGGACAAGTTGATCAAGAAGGCCAGCTCTGCCCTGGGTTGCCCTCTGGACCCAGTGGAGGTGGTGGGAGAGAGGAGGATGATGGCTAAGCTGTCATCCATGTTGGAGAATGACTCCCACCCCCTTCAGAACACTTTAACAGCACTGGAGAGCTCCTTCAGCGATAGACTGCTTCACCCGAAGTGTGTGAAGGAGCGATATCGCAGGTCTTTTCTTCCTGCAGCTGTCAGACTGTACAACCAGCACTGCTTCCAATAGACAATACACCACCATGTTTGTATCTGTGCAATATCTGTATATTTATTCCAGATTTCATTTGCTGGGCAATACTCCATACTGTAAAATTCAAGTGCAATATTTCGTATTGATATTTAATATTTGTGCATCTGTGCAATATTCTTTTGTGCAATACTCCACTCCATCAAACTCAAGCCAAGTATTTCATATTTGATATTTAATATTTCATATGTAATCCTTCTATACTGGTCATATATATCATATCATATTCATCTCATATTCATATTCTCATGTACATCTGTAAATAATCCTGCTTACATTTGTAAATTTGTTAAATTTGTAAATACTTTTTTTCAGCTTGTTTATATTCATTTTTAACTTGTTCTATCACCTTTGCTGCTGTGCTATGCAAATTACCCCACTGTGGGACGAATAAAGGTTTATCTTATCTTATCTTATCTTCCAGTATCTTGATTACAGATTCTCTGACAACAGGTTCTGACAGTGAAAACAATTGATCAATGTGCTCAATGATTTCCTGTGTTGCCCTCTGTGATACATGGAGAATAGTTTGCATTTTCAAGAAGAAAGCAGCCAGATTGTACTATAACTGCTCTGCTAATTCCTCAGTGCTACTGCCTACTACTGGGGCAGATTCACTGTCATCTACCTGAATGCTCCACAGGATTATGTTCAATGTCACTATCCTGGAACATTTTGCACTACAACTGCTACATCATAGTCTGATGCATTCTGATGTTCTCTGCATTTGTGTGCATTGTATGTGGAATAAACATTTGTTTTAAACTTGCAAGCCCTAAATGGACATAACACCATTTCTTTCCTTCTTAAATGTCCCCTTAGATGACTAAACATGTCCCTCTCAACGAATGGTTGCTTAAAATCACACACAGGGCAATGAAATGCGTGATTAAACATCAAATCATGGCCGTCTCTACTTACCACTCTTTTCACTGAATGTATTCTTGACAAATGTACCTTCAATGAATTAAAAGTAGTAAACATGCACATACAACTCGTATACAAGCAAGGTAAAGGTGAAACTGTGGCATACTGGCCATGGTAGAGTCTGTAATGTCTCAATAACTGTATTTTAATGGCGCTAGAAAACCCACACAAGTTACATTTCCACATAATTTCATCTAACAGTTAAAGTTTGTCAAAGTCTAGGCAGTAAACTCGTTTTTTCTGTCCATGACTAGTATTAAATGACACTTTTTCACTAACCAAATGAATTGAGACTTCTTAACCTAGCACAGCGGAGAAAGTGATTGAAAGCGCCAAATCGAGGCTCAAGACAAGTTAATTTTATAGCTAGTACTGGCTTACGTAGTGTATTATCCTCTCCAGTTCTACTAATGTGGCTTGCAGCTATTCTGTGGAATGTGAACCTCTGTTTTTTCTTGGATTGAGGGTCAAAGGTCAAGATAGGAGACAAGATAAATAGACTCCCATAGACTAGATGTCACTTTCACAACTTAAGCAGATGTTCAACTGATTATCTGGTTGTAAAAGGTGGGATTTTGAGGGGTAAAGAAACCACATACAAGGATAGCAGTTTGGGCTGAAAAGGAAGAGACCTCACAATTGGCACCAGAGACTCTCAGATTCGGCCGGTTTTTGACATTGTTCTCTTTTGTGTAATAAAGTCTTTTTATGCACAAGTGAAGACGTGTCATCGGTGGTCACTTCTTTTCATCACACACATCAAGAAACAACACTTACATGGAAAGTCTAGAAGCTTAAATTTTAATGGACACTATCTCTTAAATGTTGTTTAGTCAAGTCGCACCTCATTATCTGCTTTACAAATGTTTTAACATTAGTTAACTTACCGGAAAAAGCACAAGAGCAAAGTGGCTCCCGTTTGAAAGGCGCGGTTGTATTAGCCAACGTTAACAAGTTAACACAGTCACACAAACTTTTAGACCCAGTAGTCCTCTTTACTCAACGAATTTAACAGCAACTATCAAGTAACACGGCGGGGTTTTTTCTCTGAACCATGCTGCATGCAAGCTAGCGCTAAGGTTTGCAAACTCTAAGCTAACGTTGACCACATTTCAGCATTCGCGCCGCGCGTGTGCGATTCAAACAGCCTGACGAACGGCAGCATGAAGTTAACTCAAACAAGGCAGTAACAAAATAACAGAACAAAATTACCGTGTATGTGTACTGCGCCAGCAAATCCTTCCAGTAACACTGCAGTGAAGCGTGTCCTCCCGACTGCCGAGCTTCGTTATTCCAGTACCGACCGCAAACGGGCCCGAGCACATCTCATGTTCAAGTGGTGGCCGGAGTGCCGTCAGTGCCGCGTGCAAACAGGTTGAGTCGGAACACGTCACACTGTGGCCGGAATGTAACAAACCAAGCTGCCTTCTCTTTTTTCTCTCTCTCTTTTTTTTCTCGGATATATAATCAGGTACCTTTTGTTCTACCAAAAATCCAAAGCCCCAAATATTAAATTTACTTATTAAAGAACATATAAATTAATTAAATTAATTAATTTTTAAAAAAAAAAAGGAAGAAAAAATACTCACATTTCAGATGCTGGAAAAATAAAATAATGGTCACAAAACAATGGTTTTACTTGCAAATGTATTTACATGGTTAATCAAAGTAGTGGCTGGATTAATTTTCTGTTAATTAACATCAAACATCAAATCTTTACACTTTGGGAGCTCATTAAGAATTATTTGGATGCATTCTTTAGTTTATCTGTTCACAATATACAGATTTATAAACTAAAATAACAACAAAAACCGAAAATTCCAAACCTGCACTTGTAAATATGGTCAACAGGGCTTGCATTTTTATTTTGATATAAAACCAACTTAAAGAAAATTAGTCAATGGAAAAAGCTTGAATTACATCACCACTACTTAAATGCTCCAAAAGTTTTAGTGCACTCAAAACAACTGAGTTATTACATCAACAATTCATTTTTGAGTTAATTTAATTCATGGAAATGAGTGACTGTAACTTTTTTCAAAGTTCAAGTTACATTAACTTATTTCTTTTATTAAGATGTAGTGTTAGGTTTTACAGTGTACCTTTAAATATTCACAAAATGCTACAACTCAAATTTAAATACATTTCTATATTATGTAATTAATTTGTATTTGAGCCATTTTGAAGCCAATTGTAGGGCACCACCATCTTGGCCATGGTGACATTGCCTAGCGCTTAGTTAGTACTTATTTACTTATGTGCCCTATATTCAACCTCCAATCCAGGAGGATGGTGTACTCTTTTTTGTCTGACCTTTCACCTGAGACCTATCCGACTTGGTTCAACCTGTCAGGAGCTGTGAGCCCCTGCCAGCATAGCCCTCAGGGTCGTTAAGGTACGCACACCTCACCACCACTTCAACGTAACAGTAGAATTGGTGAGGTTTGTTTTTTTGGTGGGGGGGTTGTTTTGTTTTTTTAATGTATGTATTCTATTTGATTTTTGTTTTTAAATGCATCCATTCATCAATTACTTGTATATCTGTGGACATGGGGGGGGAACCGGAGCACCCGGGAAAACACCCACAGACACAGACTCCTCCTCCTGCTGCTTGCAGACGTCTTTCTTCAGCTCATTCACGAGTGGTGGTGTCTCTGTGTGGAGGCATGACTTACCTCTTCCTCAGCATTTTGTTGGCGTCTGCTGGGGGAGTTTGATTTTCAAGCACGCCATTCATTCCACTCATTGACCATTTTTAATTCAAGAATATATCTGTTCCTGCATGTCTGACAGTTTTGTTTGTCTGTTTTTGTCGCAGTGTCTCTCTGAAAATGTTTGTTGAGATGAAGCAGGTCTACCTATAAATTCTGTCACATTCTATAGAACAGAATGTCACAATGGTCATCATGACAGAAGTTCTTTTCAGTGTTCCGTTCTCTGATTCCATTCTAATTCATTCCAATCACCTCTTCCATCATAACCAGTTCATACAGTTTACTAGTAACCATGACAATCATTTCCCCCATTCCCCAATCATGTCCCCACTGGAATACTCTTTATTTCAGTCCATATGCACTTGTAAAAGATGCCCAGTCTGACCATCACTGCTGTAATAAACTTCATAATATAGGACAGCAGCTCAATGTGCTGCACACAAAATTTTATTTGAAAAAAATGTTTAAAACGCTGAAACTGATTTAAAACACAATAAAACAGAACAAAAGAAGCATTTCAGGGAAATTTAATGATTAAATGACCACACCACTTTTTATTCTAAGCCTCCACCCACAGACTGTATCAAACATGGACGCCATCTCCGTGACACCACCCACAGGTTTCTGATGAGCCATTGTGAAGCCCATTGTGGCCATCTTGGCATCGCCTGACTCTGCTGACTGTCGGCTAATCCAAAAATGGGCAAAGAGGTGGAGCGTGGGTGGAGCTGAGGCAGAATGAATGAACCCTGTTTGCTGAAACAAACCCACCAAGCTCCAAACTACCAAGCTAGCTAAGGCTAACAGCTAGGCTGTATGCTACTCTGTGTTTACCTGGATCAACCTGTGGTACCAGGATACTTTGGCACTGGTTGCGCTACTTTGCACAATTCCTCCTGAAAGGCCGGCCATCGCAATAAATCGGTTTCTTGAGTTTAATAATCTTCAAATAACATTTGAGTTTGTGGGCTGTCACATTTTACTGTATCGTTTCAATAACAAATTCCAGCTCAACCAATAATATATTGAAACATCTAGGTTAACATTATTTTTGAACCATGCTGAAATGTGACATTAATATATTGAAGTTACTCACATCTTTCTGATACATCTGAGAACCCGTCTGTGGAAATATTTTGGGCTCTTTACCATGGATGGCAAAACTACCAACAAAGATAAGGCTGACTGACATTTTTTTTTAAAGAAGCAGCTGCTTTCCTTGACAGTTACAACAAATCAGGATTCACCTGCGCACTTGAAATCCAGGTGAGGCAACAGAAACACCATAGACGAGCAGAGCAACATCGAATGTAAAACCTTGTCTGACTGCTTACTCAAGACACGGTGCATTGGTGCAGCTGTGTGACACCACATGGCAAAATATATCTGGGGTGATGTATACGGATAATTAGGTCCATTTAAAGGGTCTGTTTACTCAAATGACTAAAAGCAACATATTTGTTGTTAGCAAAATTAACACTGTCCAAATACTAGCTACCAACAGTCTTCAAGAAATCAATGAAGACCTACTGACTGAGATCTACAGGCCATTTTTCTTAATAGTGATTTTACTTCTACTTGTTACTGTAGTTTACTGTGTTTGCTGTAGTTGTCATTTTCATGTTGTAAAATATTTGCCATTAATTTACCCTGCTGTAGAAATCAGATGATTTGTTCTAGTTTTTCTGACCATTGCACTTTGAAATATAAAACAATGGAAACATGTGAAATACAGAAAATGGCACCATTTTTTAAAGCACTTGAAGTGCATTAGTATATAACAGATAACCAAATTATCTAGATTATGTATGTAAGAATATGCCAAAAATTAATAAATAATTATTTTTTAAACTGAATTATTTTTTTAAATTAAATTAAAATTAATTCAATTCACTGTAAAATACTGACAAATTGCCAGCATGAATTAAACAATCTACACACAATTCACCTCATTTTATCATGTCTATATTTGTGCTGCATCTTGCATGTATTGTGGAATGGATGAACCCTTGATTTGCAGGAATGCAGCTTCTATAACTTCAGTGAATGGAAGGAAAAGGAATGAAGCTGCACAGTCTGTTCATTTCTGCAGAAAGAGGCTTATGTGAAAAGCATGCTCTTTTTCTCTCTGGTACAAGGTCCTTCATGAATCTTGGTCTGTCTCTTTTGGTGTTTACTTGTTCTTCTTTTCTTATTGTCTGCATACCTGTCCCTTTTTATGCCACACTCTTTCATCACATCATGCTGCCTTCATCTTTATTGTTGTCTTCTTATTGACAGAATAAGAAACCAACAAGGTAACTTTTTGTGGGCTTTTTATTTACTTCTAAAAGTAAATTCAGTCGTTGCATTGGGACAGACAGCCAATGCTTCTCTTTGCTGGCAGCCATCATCTGAACCATTGTCTGAACACTGTCCCGACTGGACACACAGCATTTATTGCCCAGGTTATGCTGCCACCTGTTGGAGATACTAATGCACTACAAACCTCTCTGTGGTTTAATATATTCAGTAAGATAAGACAAGATAAAATATTTCTTTATCATTTCCACAATGGGGCAATTTGCAGCTGAAGTTCATATTAGACGCCAAAGAGTCGAGTCTATCAACAAGCCTGCAACAAAGCTCCTCTGTATTCCTCTGAAAAAATAGTCTCTAAGTGAAGACAGCATGTTTCTTATTGGACTCATACATGTCAATATAGTGATAACTTCCATTTCACCCAAAATGACACTTCATACCTTTTACTAAATTCTTTCAAAGTCTTCACTACATATGAGTCTGGACAGACATGGATGTAAAGTGCAACTTGACAGGTTGGCAGAAGCACACAATTTTACTTTAATTCTAGTTTACAGTTTCAGAATAGAAGGGAAAAAGGACATTCAAACACACACACAGCCTTAACTTTTGTGAGACCCTGGCTTATCTGGGGACACTGTTTGACTGTATTACCGGTCTGGGTCTGAATCCACTTGTAGGTTTCTTGTGGTCTCTGTGATAGCCAGCTGTGTGTCTGGAGCAGTGTTCTTCTGCTATATTTTGCATCATTAATACATATGATTGGGCAGAGTTTTTTTAATGTGTCTTTGATGTCACAAGCTGGTCATATTTGAATACATTTTCATTAATATGACTTGTTTTACTGTAGTGGAGAAAGTTGTCCCAGCTGTAAGAACATTTTAAGGTATTAATAGTTTGGAGAATTTTGTTGAGCAGATATGAGTTGTTTCAGATATCTCTGAATTTAGAATGATCAAAATGTTAAACTACTAAACAAAATCAGGAAATGGGGATGATGTGTATATCATTAATGACATTGGGTTATTTTTTTTCTTTTACATATATATTTCAGCTTAAAAGAACATTTTATACCATTTTATAACAGCAAGTCCACTTTAGCTGAAACAAGAACCACCATCTTTCTGCTCAGATTCCAAAATATTTTTCATATAAAAATAATAAGGCAGTTTCTTACAAAGATGTACTGTACATCTTCATGAAGGATCTCTCAACATCCAATGATGCATGGACATTTGAGTACCATTACATAGTATTCTGATTGATTATAGTGTTGAAGGAAATGAAAACTGAACTGTCTTTGTCTTTATATGCTTTGAAGGAAACCATCTGCTGCAGTAAGAGGTAACATGAGTCAGTGAGCAGGTTCAGGTCTAATCCCATCATGGAGGTTCCTTTCTCTTTCTTCAGACCTCAGACTAATCTCTCTCTGATGTCCGTATGCCTTCACAAGATGCAAATGCATAAACCATGAGACTTGAGCTTATTTAAAAAGCTTACAAGTATGGCAATGAGATAAAGCAATGCTCAAGCAATCCCCCTGCTATATATGGTACATGTATTATTAGTACATGTTTGTGGTCAAATGGCAGCTAAATCAGAACAAAGGCAAATGTTACAGAAGCTCTATTTTAGATCAGCAATGCACTGCTTTAAACTTGAACTTTGTCAGGTAACTAAGTAGATTATGTTGAACCAATAAATAGACAGCTATTTATTGACAAATGTCAATAAGAAGACAGCAATGAAGACCAAGGCAGCACGACGTGATGAAAGAGTGTGTTCGGCATAAAAAGGGACAGGTATGCAGACAATAAGACAAGAAGGACACGTAAACACCAAAAGAGACAGACCAAGACTCATGAACGACCTTATACCAGAGAGAAAAAGAGAGACTCCACACTCCACATGAGCCGAGGTGGAAAATGTAGTTTTGCAACAGTGATGAATTGGGTTTGTCATGACCAGCTCTTTCTCCGGAAATGAATCAGACTCTAGTCACTGTTACAGCACATCAGAAACTGTGCAGCTTCATTCCTTTTCCTTTCACTCACCGAAGTTATAGAAACTGCATTCATGCAAATCAAGGGGCAACACACCAAACCCTCCACCTCCTCCTGTCCCTGCTGGCCTCAGGGAGCTCAACCCTCAGCCAGCAGAAAGTCAGGGGAGAGGATATGGTGGCTGTTTCTCCCAGGGAGCAGCTCCTCAAATCATGGCTGCTCCCATCACATATCAACCACTGGGCCAAGAGGACATCGTGTAGCCAGATCACGTGCACAGACAGGCAGGTGCTTGTAGCCAGGGACAGGTAAGATACTGCAGCTGGAAGTGTAGGTTAGGGATAGGTATCATTAGCAGTGAATCACTGCCTGTATTCATACCGATACTTTGTCAGTGGTGGATGCTTGATGCAAAAGGAAGGCAAGAAAAAGGCTCATCTTGATGTAAGATCACTTTATTGTCCCCTCACGTGTGCTGAATGTTATGAATTGTACAAAAACTGTGAGGCTCTGCTGATCAATTATCAAAATTAATGGTACTGATCATAAAAATTACTGGATGGAATTATTGTACAAAAGAGAGATTAGAGAATAAAAACAGTTAACGAAACCTGTCCGCAGGGGTCTCTGTTTACTCAGTAACCTCAGCTTTAATGCTTATGATCAGCTTTGGTACACACACACACACACACACACACACACACACACAGATTTTCAGCTGTTACCGACTGGGTTCCAGTGATCCTGTGACCTGGAAGTTTATCCCATCTCCGGGCAGAGGTGATGGGATGAGTGGGCAGAGCCAGCAGACGTACCAGCGAAGGCCCAGTGCGTGACGCAGGTTGCCCAGAAGTCCAAGGCTGTAGGGTCGGCGTGTTGAGTACCACTCCCTGGTGGTCTGTCCCTGAAACATCAGGAAGAGATGGAAGAAGAAGAAGGCGGACACCAGCAGGAAGCCAACCACACACGTGTCTGCGATGAAGGCAAAGGCAAAGGCACGTGCTGAGACCTGGCCTGGGGAGGGAAGGTAAAGCAGCACAGTGTTATCAATCCAAGCTCAGGTTGAATTTTTTTATGTGAAATCAATTTCGTTACATTTCTGGCATCCATCTAATCACAAACAAATGAGCTGATGTCTTCAAGAGCATAAATACATCATCCTGCAGCATTAAATTTAAAATTTAAAGACAACTTTGGTGGAAAGTAGCCTTTAATGTTCATAAAAACAAGAGACAAAAATACTCCTGATTATCAGGAGTTCCATGTTTTGAATTCACTGTTCCCCATTTGGATTCTTAAAGTGTCATTTGTGATTTGTGATATTTGAGCTATGTAAATAAAATTGAACAACTTGACCTGAAGCAAGGAAATATTTGCTATTACATATTTGTGCTAGTTTCAGAACAATTGAAATGATTTAAAATAAGAAGCAAGCAAAAATGGGCACATTTAATTTAATGCAAAAGTTAAATTAAGACTGTTGCAATAAGGATAATTTTTCAAGTAAAGATCAAGGCACTGACAACACCCTCCATGTTTATTATTTAATACAGTTCTGTTGAATTAGTCATAATAACACACCTCAAACTGCCAACTGTCAAAATCCTGAAAAACCAGCTGCTTAATCAGAATTAGTGTGTCCCTCATATACTGAGGTGCATTCCTAATTAATTAATTGGTAACTGGTTTGGTAATGAACTATGAGTCATTTTTTCAAAAATGCCAAACATTTCAGCTTCTTCCTGTGGGGATTTACAGCTTTTCTCTGTATGATTACAATATTTTGGATTTTCAGTATGAGAGCCACAAGGAATGGAACAACCAATATATGACAAACAAGATCCTACCTGAAACTAGCATGATCCAAGGTATGAGCAGCAGCAGGACGCTGTGCAATGTTACACCCTCCTTCAATATAACAATGAAGACCTCTGCATTCATCAGAGTGGCGTACAGGAGCCCGGACCACATAAACAGCAAGCAGCTCAGGAAGTAGCGATAGTTACGGAAGCCAACACACTGGCCAAAAAAGACGCAGTGGTGATCTCGCCGCAGCACACACACTTTACAGTCATAGCAGTGGGAGCATCGAGGAGGAGTGTGTGTCTCGCATGTATAACAGTACCTGTGTGGAAAAAAGTGAAAATACTGTCATTGAGGGATGCTCCTTAACAACATTTCACAGAGGAAATTGGATGTCAATAAGCCAATTTAAATAAGAAACACAAAGACTGTGACTTTAAGTTGGGAACCATACTAAAGTTGAAATGAAGTCCATTCTTGGGACATGTGTTAAATCTTTATCTCTGTGAGAAAGCAGAGGATTATACTGTGTTCATACTTTGGCTGCTTCAACACAAGAATTTCCCAGTTTGGGGCAAATAAAGTCTATCTATCTATCTATCTAGTCTCTTTGCTGAAGTTACAACTAACAACAAAAACAAAGTTCTGAGTGTCACATTTTACTCACACAAGAAAATTTGATCAGCTGTTTTAGTGAAGAGAGATTATATTTCCTTCTAACCTATATGTAATGTTATACACATATCCTGTAGATTTCCATACTCTGTTCATACATGTTCCACCCTCCTCACCTCCACCCCTGACCCATGCCCTCTCCTCCAAGGAACACCCCCTTGATGCTGGAGCTGGTTCTGAGGAAGAGCAGGGCGTTCCAGCAGATGTTTCCCAGCATGAAGTACTGGGCCAGCAGGTGGACGGCCTTCCACCAGGAGGACCACACCGTCTTCTTCTGGTCCGCCTCCAGCGGAGCCTCGACCAGCACCAGGTAGCTCACCTCCCCGGTGATGGAGAAGACCAGGAAGGTGTTGAGGACCACGGGGAGGTGGTGACACAGCCTCTCCACCCTGCAAAACACTTTACTGGCAAAGCTCGTCATGTTTCCTGATCGTCCAGCTCTGTGTGATGTTTGAATCCCAGTTCAAAGGGGAGGACTGATTTGACAGACTCACCGTGGTCACCGCTGGTTAGCTTGGTTCGCTAATAGCTCGTTAGCTTTGTATCTCTCTTCTTAAACGAACAACATGATATCAGTTATACTTGATTGAAGTATCGTCGAGAAAAAATCTTGCAAAATAAGAGTTGAATTGTGCCGCTGTTGTTCTCAATAAACCTGTTTTCCTCTCACGATCTGTGCTGCTATACGGAATCAAGTTTCTGCAAACAGATGTTAGCGCTACATGAAAATACATCCGGGGTGCAACAACTTACTCTGGTTCCGCTTGTAACACAGCCCATGGTCGTCTTCTTATACTTCTCCTTCTTCTTCTTCTTATTATTATTATTATTATTATTACTCTTCTTATTATTCTTATTCTTATTGGCGGTTGGCAAACAGCCACCTTCTGAATTGGAGTGTGGATCGAGACCTATCTTCTCTATATTCTTCTACCTAACCCAGTTTTCTCCAAGAACTTTACCACTGCCTTATACCCTACACTTCCTGAATTTAATTGTAAAATTTCCTTAATCTCAAATTGAATGCATTCTTTTCCTAGTCTATTCTTAAGAACCTGCCTTTCCTGACTATACAGAGGACAACACACCACTACATGCTCTACTGTCTCATCTATACTACAGAACTCACAATAACCTGTTGCATGTTTACCCAATATCTTTATTGTACTATGAAGTCCAGTGTGATCTCATCTCATCCTTGAAAAAATATCTTCTTCCTTTTTCGATCTACTTGTTTCCCTCATTTTCCCTACTGTTTTCTGTATCCTGTAGAACTGTCGACCTTTAGTTCCCCTGTCCCATTCTTCCTGTCATTTTTTAACCATTTCTAACTTGATCATACTTTTGACTTCTGCTTTACTATAGTTTATCATTATATCTATTTGTGACTTTTTGGCTGCACTTTTAACGTACCTATCTGCCAATTCGTTACCCTCCACCCCTATATGTGCTGGAGTCCATATAAATTTTACTATTACTCCTGCCTTAGCCAGCTTGAATTATTTCTATCACTAAGTCTTGTCTAGCCTCTGCTTTCATATTCTTGATACTATACAATGTACTGCTTGATTCTGATCCTGTTAGAACTTTTCTTGGTTTTACACTTTCTATCCAATTCAAAGCTTGTAAGATGGCCGACAACTCCCCAGTAAACACAGATAGATTATTACTAACACTTTTTTAAAACATGATGTTTAAATTCAGGAATAATGAATGAGGTCCCTACTCTATTATTATCTGTCTTTGATGCATCTGCATATATTAGAACAAAATCATAATAACTTCTTTCTATGTATTTACTAACCTGTATCTTACTAATCCTTTCTTTATTCCCCCCTCTTAAAAGATGTAAATCAATCCCTACTTCCTCCAGTATCCAAGGTGGAATACTAGTATATATATCTTATATTCCCTATTCCTATTTCACTAGCTACATTTTCTATTGTCCAACCAAAGCTTTTGTGTGATCTCCTCTGCAGTTACAACATTTGACTCCACCACATTCTCCATATGTGTGACCTCCTCCACATCTTCCACATCTTTGTCTCCCTTTGCATACATTAGCAATATGTCCATATCCTTGGCACTTGTAGCATCTGATTAGAGGTGGAACATATTCTCTTACAATGAAACACAAGCATCCCACCATCACTTTCTCAGGAAGCACATCATCCCTGAAATGAATCAGGACTGACTCACTATCCACCCTTTCCCCATTTCTAAAGACCTTCAGCCTTATGATATTGTTATTTCTCATGTGAAGGTGAATTTTCCCCGAATGTTCCATCTCCCCCCCCAAGTTTTGAATATGTTGCATATTGGCACATGAAGGATTTTCAGCACTATATGTAGGTGTTACCTGTGTGGCATTAAGAAAAGCTCTCACTGCTGTTTAACCCCATTACCACACCCATGTGTGGATTGGCAGCAGGTCCCTCCCCCTCAAACCGTGGACCTTAATCCCTGATAATCTCTGTATCCACTGAAAGCCTGCAGTCATGGCGGCACCGAAGGAGAATTTGCTGTCTCTTGGACATTGGACCATCACAGAAAGAAACACTTTGACAAAACAAAGAGAGCACAGTCTAAAAAAGAGGTAAGACCCTGGAATAATGCCATGGAGAAAGGTAATCATGGGACTTGGATTTTTTTTTTCTTTAAAATGTATCCAGTCAATACAAAAATTGTCATTCCTAACAAAATGACCATAATACCACTGGACTTCTACAGGGATTTGTACAGTGTGGTACTAAAGAGAATCAGAATCAGCTTTATTTGCCAGGTATACGTACACATACAAAGAATTTGACTTTGGTTTCACTTGAACTCCGTACTTACATATAAATAGACTAACAACAAAGAGTAGACCAACAAGACTAGGAGAACATAGGCATTTGTCCTAAAACTTGAGATAGTAGTGCAAATATATATGTATATGCAAAATATGCAGAAATATTGCAGAGTATTCAGAATATGTGCAGATAAATACAACATACAGTATATACAAAACAAGAGGTAGATGGATATGGCAGTATACACAGTATACATAGTATGCATGGTTTGTGCTGGCAGATGATATTTACATTGTAACCATGGTGTGTATATAAACAATAAATAACAAAGAGGTAGCCCATAGTAGTCTTAGTAAAGTTTATTGAATATTTATATGTGCAATATTCCTGAAATACTACACACCTACTATATATTATACTCAGTGTGCGAAAAATGGGGGGTCTGCCCCCCTACTAAAAATGGCTAGCAAGCGAAAGCTAAACCAGTTGGAAAACAAGAAGGCATCCACACGAAGTCAAGCCAAGGCAAGTTTGGTCTATTCTAACTTTAAGAGGTAAGAGGCCATTTTTTTTCAATCTTTGCAGTGACTGAATTGTGATGATAGAACTGATTGTTGTGTGTGCCACTGTGCTTGTGTCCTTTGTGTCCTTTGTGCTTCGGTATACTGCATGGTTATGTAGGCCTTGTGGTTTGTTGTGGTCTTAGTGAAGCAGCCTAGCCTTGGAGTTGGAGAAGTTGGGGTGATTGTGTGCGTGTGTGTGTGTGTGTGTGAAAGAGAGAGAGAGAGAGAGAGAGAGAGGGAGAGGGAGAGAGTGCATCCGCCGTGGTGCTTTTTCAATTTGAGAGATGGCCTGTTTGCACGAGTAGGCGAATATACTTTGTGTATGTGTTCAATTATGCATCTGTCTGATCATATTTGCTGTAGATGGATGGTTAAATAATGTCACACGATCGGTCATACTGCAGGCTCTCATTTGCAAGTGCACTGATTGCGTGCCGATAGGCTATACCTGACATTTATTCAGTCGATTGCTCTTGTAAGTGCCCCAGATTGGTGCCAATTATTGTCGTGTCTGCATTGTAATGCACAACTTTGCCTCTCCTTGTTATAAAACAACGTGCATCCATACAACTTTCGCCAATGCAACCTCCTGTGTCAGTGTTGCTTTACGAATACAATCGGATTATCAAAAATTAAGTGTGTGTGTGTTGTCATGTAGGCTATAGACTGATTGTCTTGGCTTGCATCCATGAAATATTGTAATGTTATAGGCCTACTGCATATTGAGAACATTTACACAACAATCGGGAGATGGGGACCCCCCCCGAATATTGACAGGTATTTCGCACACTGATTATACTACTATAAATAGTATGATGCTGTATTATGATGTTATGTGACACTCTTACAGTGTCAACAGGCCAATGTTGTTGCCAGCTGACTTTTCAACTCTTCAGTCATCAACATCTGTGCAGAGACAAATGGAAACAAGATGCTTGAACTGTGCCTCATTGTGTTTGTTGGTGTGAATGTTCTTAATCTCTGACTCTGTGTGTCTGTGTGTGTAACCTACAGTAGGGCAATTTATCTGCAGCAACGATGGCAGGAGCTGAAGGAGAGAGAGCTTACAGCCCAACAACACAACAGGCAGCTGCTGCAGCAGTTTGAGGAAGCCCAGGGCTCACTGAGACAGATGTTAACCCTCACTACTGCCATGAAAACAATTCGGGTGCACAGACACTAGGCAAACACACACAGAAATACACTATGTTGGTTGTAACAAACACACACTTTTTTCCTGTGCTTTACCTCTTTCTCCATGTTACTCTGGTGCTGAACCTTCTTTTTGACCTTTGACCCCTTCCAGATGGAATATGAAAGGTACCTGGAGGAGAGCTACCCCCACTGGCAGCAACAACTCAAGGAGAAAACACAGGCTGCTCAGAGGAAGGTACACGCAACTCACAGGATGCATTAATCATAATCATTGTAACATTCTTACCTCATCCTGCTAAAGAGGAGTTATACGGCTTCTGTTTGTCAAAAACATGTCTGAAAAGAACTTATACATTATACTATTCCATTATACATCTAAAACACATTTCTGTTGACCTTTTACCACATGCCATGCAGCTCTGTCAGTGTGTAAATAGACTTTCTTTTACAGAGGATGGAGGAGAATTTAAGGTCATGTCTAAAGAACACCGAAGAACAAGTGACAGATCCACCCTTACTTTCACAAGGTTTTTCCTCCTCCTCACTGTCATTAAGAAATTATATTATCACATTTATTCATTTCTGTCTGACTTGTATCTTTGTTTGCAGGTCCGACCACAAAGACACAAAAAATTGCTGCACCTCAAAAGCACTACAGTCAAAACAGCCACTTAGACATCCAAGATAGCTCCCCTCATCTGCCCTACATGCAGTCTTCCTGGCAGATGCACCCTCAAGCCCAGACTGCAAGGTTTCCCATCACATCGCCCTATCAACCTCAGGGCTCTTTTCATGCCCCTCCATCTTTCCTCCCGCCACCCATCTTCTCACACCCACTCGAGCTCCACCACCTCGCCTCCACGCCTGGTCATCATCACCTCTGGCCAAGACAGAATCCAGCAGGCCAGACCTCCTCACAGCCTGACTACCCTTGGTCCTGGACCGCTGGTGCAGCTGGAATCCCTTCAGGCTCTGAGGCTCTTTGGGGTCATCTCTACATGGAGGAGCCTCCTCCTGAGAGGGGGGTGGTGCAGGTTGTTGGAGATGTAGGTGAGACCAGCAGAGCACTGAGCTCAAAGAGAGAGAGAGGTGGTGGGAGCAGGAGCAGCCATTTATCCCAGGAGCTGGACATTCAACCAGGTGGGAACAGAAAGTTGAGCTTCAGTGTGTGTGGTCTTATTTTTCTTATGTATTTATCTTCCTGAGTGGATTATTTTCCCTCACTTCTGATATGGGTGTTAATTTTACATTACATACTATGCCTAGTTCGTCTGTCCAGCCACGCTGCAGAGAGCAGCGAGAGCAGCAGGGAGTCCAGTCAGACGAGCAGAGAGAAGAGGAAGAAGAGGGAGAAGGGAGGAAGATCACACCGTACTCCTCGAGAAAGATGCAGCTCTCAGGAGTAAGTCATATTCTCCACAGATGACTTTTTTACAACCCATATACCTACTCATCCCAGCGTACGACACCATTGTTCTCTCTGGCTGCTTGTCTACTCCAGGACATATTCTGTCACAAAATCAGACAATGCTACACAACAACTAGCTCCAAACTACAGTAACTTAGTGATTTTGAAAGTATTTACTCCAAGGATTTCTACATACTCACCAGATTTAACCATAATTACAACAGTTTCAACACTTGAAAGGGATGACTGTAAGTACTTGCAGTTGTCATCCAAAACAATTCTCACATATGGATGTTTATTAGTTTTTAGTTTCTACAGGCCTGAAGATGTAAAAATTTGTAGCATTTCACAATTAAAAACAAAACAAAAACTAGAGCAAAGTGTTGCAGAAAGGTTTTAAAAATTTCTTGTCAAAAACATTCATCTATGTTCAGCCCACAATACAAATCCACTAATATATTCTCTACAACTATTTTCATCCATCCCTCTTTCAGGTCATCCAGGACTGCCAGTGCCATCGTCCCTGCTGCAGTCACAGAGGCCCAAAGCTCAGAAAGTGACGCCTCATCAACCAGCACAAGCAGGAGGAGAAGGAGAAGTGTGGGACTTGCTGTTGAATCACCAAGGACTGAGAAGGTGGTGAAGGACAGGACCAGGAGCGACAGAGGGAGTCCCAATGAAGAGAGTCAGTCTACTGCAACAGAACACAGGAGCAAAGAAGCAGGAGAGCAAAGTCCTGAGGACAAATCAGAGAGCTGCAAAGAGGAGTCAGGCTCCCAGAGGGAGGAGGAATCAGGGAGTGTTAGTATAAAGATTGAAAATGGAGGTGGAGAACAAATAGAAAAGGAAGAGAGCAGCAGTTCTGAAGAAAGCAGTGCAGGAGAGAAGGATGAAGAAGAGGAGGACGAGAAAGATCTGGGAGAGGGAGATGAAGAGGACAAAAAAGAGGACAGTCAGAGAGATGATAAGCAAGAGGAGAGAGATGTGGAGGATGATGATGAGGGTTCTGATGGAAAACATACAAGAGAGGAAGAAGAGGAGACAGGAGCAGAGGAAGAGATGCAGGAGTCAGAGGAGGGTGAGGGTGATCAGGAAGTAAAGTCAGATGGGTTGAAGAATGAGATCGGAAAACAGGGTTCTGCTTCTTCTCAGGATGAAGAGGTGGATGAAGATGAGAGCGAAGGAGGCGAGGACAAAATGGAGGATGGGCAGTCAGATGAAGAGGAGGAAGGAGGAGGGGAAGAGGAAGAGGAGCCGAGAAGAGACAAAGCAGAAGAACCAGAGGAGGAAAGTGATTCAGAGGACAGCATCATCTCACCACAGAACAAGTAAGATAATCAAAGAATTCAGTGATCTGCCTCTTAAACAACAGCATATGAACTAAATGCAATTTACTATTTTCAGATCTAAAAAACTGCACATTATTCCTGAGGAGACTGGTGAAGATGAAGATGAGGAGGAAGAAGAGGAGGAGAGTAAAACAGGATCTTCTGACGATGACTTAAATGACTTCAGCGATGAGGACATTGAGCATCTACTTGCACCTCAAGAACAATCACAGAAAAAAGAGTGAGTAGCATTTTTACTTCTGATGGCAAAAACTACATCCTGAAATCTGATTCTCACATTTCATTTACGTTTTCAGAGAAAAGGAACTGAGAGCTGATGAGAAACCCAAAGGTATCATTGCAATCACAAAACAGACTGAATATACAAAAAACATTTTAAGGATGTTAATTCTGATCTGTGTTCGACTTTTTTTCCAGTAATTTGTGACAAGGTGGAGAGGTTTCAAGTGGAGATGGACAGATCGACAAAGATGGACCAACAAAGTGACTCTGAGGAGTTTGACCATTTTTATGACTGAATGTCTCAACTACCTGAACCTAACAATAAAGGACAAAACCCTCAGTCACCTAGAATTTAGTTTATTTTAAAAAAAATATGAAAAAGCAAATGAAACAACAGTCTGTTAATGTTCATCATTTTGTTTTCTGGTGTTTGATTAGAGATGGGCATTTAAATGTTGTATAATTTCCATCCAAAAATAGAAAAATATCTCACCTTTAATACACACATACTATCACTACATTAAACTGCTTTACATAGATACTAAACAATTATTTATTTTAGGACCAGAAAAGAAGAAAAAGCATTTTCTTTCTCCTCCAATCAGAGCCACAGAAACAAATATAAAGGCTCTACAAACAGAGGAAAAGAGATTGTACAAAGGGTGACAATTTATTGACAAGCCATTATTGTTGTTGTATGTGATGGACAGAACACTCTCAACACGTTTGTCATATAAAAATAATTCAGTGGGTTTCAACAGTATATTGAATTGTTTTAACATATTTTACACCTGCTTGTCTGCAGACTGCAGTGTTCAAAGTTGTTTGCAAACGGGTCCCAGTCATTTCTGTTGACAACGAGCATTCAAAAATCTTCATTTCCTTTAGATTTTCACCACCTGAGCAGCCAAACAAGGGCTCACTCTCTTCCCGTCCTCTGATGAGGTGCTGCGCTGAATGAGCAGCCTGCTGTAGGTCCCGCCCACCTGGCCTTTGGTCAGCCGTCCAGGATTGACACATACGCAGCCGACCACATCCTGAGGACAGAGGGGGAAGGTGAGGTTTAAAACAAATTATCTATAATGAATCAAAAACGGAAACACCCATTATCAACATTTTTGATTTTTCCAGTAAAATGTAAAATTTGATGACTACAGAATTCTTTAGAATTCTTTTTTTGGTATTATAAAACTGAATTTAAAGCTGCACATGTTGGTATATTGACAGTGCATCAAATGACTGTTGACTCTGTAATCAATAACTGAACTAAATGTTTGTACATAGATGTTCACAGAAACAGGAGTTCTGTACCTTTACAAAGTATCGCAGCTCAGAGGGAACAATGAGAACATCAGGGGTGAGCGGCATCTGACCGAAGCTCTGGAACTTTTCATAATCCATGTTGACCTCCTCCACGGGCGGGTAAAGTGGGTAGTAACTGAAAAGTGAAACCACCAACATGGGAGTCAGTAATGTTCAGCATCTTCAAAATAGAAAGAACAAGTTAACTCTTTTAGGACTCTTACCTCCTCTGGGTCAACATGTGTTTCAATATACGTGAAAATCTGTCCGATCCAGTTCCACTGCAACACAACACATTACAATTAATCACTGAAATATAATCAATACCATTCAATTGCCATAGAAATGTATCTTCAAAGACAGAAGAAAGACGGGAGGCTGAGAGGAGGTTTCATTTCTAACTGAGCTCCACTGCTGGATGAAGGTATGCAAAAATGAGAGATGGCAGTTTCAGCACAGTCTTCCTCACCAGCTGATCTCCTCTGCACCCATGTGGAACAGGATGTCAGTGGAGGTCAGGCCAAAGGTCACACCGTCGATGAGTAGGGTGCAGGGGTCAGGGACCAGGGTGACCTGCTGCAGAGTGTGAAGAGAAACACTACATAAGATCATGATGTGTGACTGTACATTTACCAGTGACTGAACAGACAATTTTCTTAGTTATTCTGCTGGAATCTTGTGACGACATGCCTCCAGAGGTGTTGACTCAAGTCACACAATCAAGACTTGAGCAAGTTTAAAACTTTGCTGTTACAAAGAGGTTTGACATGGTGCACAAGCCAGGCAGTTTATCTACTTTATATGCAAAATCCCAGAATCAGGTCTGTGTGTCTGACCTGGGCCTGGTCCTTGCTGAGGTTTGGCAGGGTGAAGGGAGGCTGTGGGTAGATGAAATGATGGTGGATGTCTCTCTGGGAGGGCACAAACACCAGGTGGCAGCCAACACTGCATGAAGGAAAACATTAGGCTTCATTATGGTAAATGTTTCTCATGAGGGCACATCATAAGGCATCATGAGGAAGATGTTGCTCTTTAAGCTTGAAGGGGACAAAGTTGAGACTCACCTTTTGGTTCCATCCACAATGCTTTCAATACATCTTGAGAAAATAGCCTCAAATGTCTCGGTCACCTGAGCTTTCTATTTGAGAAACAAGTGAAGATAGAGATGAAGAGCTTGATTTGAAGAACTGGACACAAGCAATTAATATGTTGAAGAAAAGGAATTCACATAACCATGTATTTACTGTCCGCTGATAAACATACCTCAATTTGTTCATGTTTGGAATCCACAAACGGACCTAGCTGGAGGAGAGGAGGGAGAATTAGAAAACCCAAAATGTAACAGTCATTTGATGACTGGACAAACAAATGATTGTGATACAGGCAAAAAAATTAAAATAAACAAAAAAACTGTACCAGCAGGCAGACATCAGGACGATCCCTGACAATGACATTGATGAGGTCCAGCAGAGGGTCAAAGGTCAGGCTGTCAGAGGGAGTGTACGGTCCACATGCCACCAGCACATTTGTAGCCTCTGCAATTGCATGAGATGACGTGTGTGTGTGTGTGTGCGCAATTAAGAGACAAAGAACGAAAACCAACTGTGAGACAAGCAGACTGCACAGTCACTGCTATTGTACATTACAGAAAAATATACAGAAAGTTGTGTATCATTAAGAGGATGGATTAAAACAAATAACATGATTCCTTACGTTCATCCATCTCCATTTTCACCTCAGAAGTATAGAAAGGAAGAGGGACTGCCTAAAAAAACACAACTATTAACAGAGAAAACAAAAACAGGCTGCAGATTGAAAGTTGAGATACACCAACACATTTGGATTTTGAAACAATATTTCAAGTAAATGTTGCTTTGTAAAGGAATTATCTTTGAGTCTCTTTATGGGTCAGCCCTTGTTAACTTGTAACTGACCTCATACAGTTTAGAAGCCATCAGTTTTCTTCCTGTTGTGTTCATCCCCTCCATCACTACCACCTGTGGAAAGAGAACAGACGAGGAGATGAATCTGTACTCTAAGATACATTAAATGCTCCCTGTAAAGTAGTTTCAGACACTGCATGCAGGCAGTTATTTATTATCACGTAGGAATTATTGAATGGTTGTCAGAGTTCTCGGTCAGACACTGGGTGAGTCTTCTGCCCAGGTCCTTGGCATGCTCTGTTACTCTTGGTGGCTTTATACCCTGCTACACACACCTCAGTGCACAGGAAAAGGAGAGACCACCACTTGGTGTGTGCTG
This sequence comes from Holacanthus passer, assembly GCA_025331565.1. Taxonomy (NCBI): domain Eukaryota; kingdom Metazoa; phylum Chordata; class Actinopteri; family Pomacanthidae; genus Holacanthus; species Holacanthus passer. Next base: position 1,399,411 of record JAFREQ010000073.1, on the reverse strand, counting down.
ATCAATACAACCAAAATGAACCCTGTTCTAGCAACTTAAAATGACAGCATGTACAGTTGGATGCAATTCTTAGTGGAGCACTGGAGACATTTGATTAAATAAATAAAGCTAAAACCACCCATGTGTAGCTCAATCTGCCAAGCCGAGAAGTTTCTTTCTACTCACCTGACCAGGAAACAGGGAGTAATCTTTTAGCTCTGATAGGTCAACAGGTACTTGCTGACCACCTTGTTCTGGTCCCGCCTCCAACAGAACCGACTGTGCATTCAGTTTTCCATTACTGTCGCAGCAGATCTGACCCAACACTGTTATACTGTCCTACAGGTGAAGAGATATAAACACACCAAACTCAACAGGGAGGGAATACGTAAACATACAAATACATTTAGTACATTGTATCTAGTTTATTTAATTAATTCTTGGTAATAAATAGTCAAGACAAGCATGTTTAACCTGCAGAGATACACATAGCATGACTATTCTGAACTTGAACTTGTGAACTTTTCCCTGAGTAAAATATTGAATTAGAAATATAAGACATCCAAGATGTTTCCAAAGCCTTTGGAAACACCTCTGTACCTGGGCGGGCAGAGAGACAGGTGAGAACTCTTCGATCTTGAAGTGAGACCTGAGGGCCTCACCGAGCTCCTCAATCTTCTCTGTCAACACTGGCGAAAACAGGCACAAAGATTTTCAACTACAAATAATGTGTAAATCCACAAAAGGGAAATGTCCACCACATCTGTCAATAGTGGAACCAGCTGACACTGGAATGGATTTTTAAAAAATAATTTCTCTTTTACAATATCCTGCAATTACAAAATATAGGACTATTCCCTCCAAAGCAGTTTTATGAATTCACTCCTTTACCATTTCGAACATCGCGCAGCCTCTGGAACATGTACTTGTAGCTGCAGCAGAGGGAGTCTTCAGGTCCTTCCAGCAGCTCCAGCTGGACGCCTGTACCTGCAGCCTTCCTGCCTGCCCAGCGGGTGCCCTGCACGGTCCCGAATGTAACCACCACCTCCCCTTTCCCTCCTCGCTGGCTGTACTTCTGTGATGGTGTTGCACTTTCAAAGAGAGATGGGAAGAAGAGCAGAGTTGGGTCACAGGGCAACAAATGTCCATCTTAACAAGTGATTCATTCCAGGGTTTAAAAAAGGCTGTTTTCTGTTGTTGTCATGGCCCCAAGATTACACTGTGTCTATTTTTAATGGTTTCTTACCACTATTATGTCATTTATGCTTGTTTAATTACTGTCTTTGTGACTTATTTTGTAAAGTGAAATAGTGAATTTACTATTACTATAAAAGAAATAACAATAAAAAAAACAGTAAAATAAAAAAAGAGTAGACTATGAGATTAATTATGACAATTACACTCAAAAAACAACATATTATCACCACACAAGCAGATTTTGTCCACTTCTTCATCTGAGACAGTGTTTAAATAAGCTTGATTCAACCCCTATTTGAATACCATGACCTGGACCTTCACATCTGAGAAAGTTGAGCAGTGTTGTTGCCTAATACCTGGGAGAAAAGCTGGCAGGAGACAGCAGCAGGCCCGGGCTGGCCAGCAGAGCTGCACTTCTTTTTGAATGAGGGTGTTCAGGAGTGGTCAGTGCTCGCTTCTGAGAGCCCTGCATGCACACACAGACAAAATCAGGGTAAAGCACATAAGTGACCCACACTCACTATCGGACCAGCAAGTGTCACACCTGCTTAATTTAGGTTTAAAAGCATAAATCTCAACATAACACTGTGGGTTAAAGGTGACAGTTTACCTTAGCTGGAGTAGAGTAGGAGTCCAGTAGATTCTCTTCCTCTTCCTCAACTTTGATTCTGAACAAGTAATGTCAAAGACTCTAACACAATGGAATTACCAGACACTCATGACAGACATTCAATAAGAGAAGTTGTTAGATAGTCAAGTGTGAAGAAGTTGCTGTGAAGGATACAAGTCCTGAATGGAGTAGATGTCTCTGGTTTTGTTATTAGGTTCTTCTTTCTTGAAGCTTTGTTTGGATTTATTCTTCTTGTTTAACACCTGCAAAGAAAGGAAAACATTGTAAATATACAATTAGTGTCCTGCCTGATGCGAGGACAGTGTATCGATGTAGTTATTGTTAAATATGTGACACTTGCCTCTAACACAAAAACAAATATCAATTTATTGATAGCATCATGGATATTTGGAATAAGTGAACAGTCATTATGTTTCTGTTACCTCATGTTCGAATTGCTCCAGGGTGTCCGTGGTGAGTTTGAGTCCATTTTTTGTGGTGCTGTAGGCCACCCACTCCAGCACCATCTCATCTGCCTGTATCCTGTTACAGATACACTGCTCCACCACTGAGGGACAGAAGGGAGGGAATGGAAGGGGTAGAGTAACAAAAAGAAAAAAAGAAAAAAGGAAGATGTAACAGTAAGATGAAAGCAAATGACACAGTGAGACACAATAAATGTGACATGACAAAGACTGAAAATAATACTGTACATCAGAAGTGGAGGATAATTGCAGCAGACATAATTGTTCAAAAGTATTTTCTAAATTGTGTATTATCACTTTCAATTGAGCACAATAAAATCAAATGATGATTACAGATACTTGTAAACCACTGGGACACGATGCACATAAAATGAATTAAATATTTCATCTTGAACTTCTATTTTTTACAAAATGTATTCGTTTCTCATATTGTGAATTTCCCCACTGTGGGACGAATAAAGGTTTATCTTATCTTAAAGAGTAGTCACTAATTAACATTAATGTGATCCAAATGTTTCACCTGCATTCACTAATAAGTTTGTTCGGCATTGAAATAAATAAATAACCAAAACAAAGGGCAGACAACATAAAAGCAGACGTAATCTGACAGAGCACAAATAACAAGACGCGTCATAAAAGCCATAACTAAACAGACACTGAACATAGGATCTATAGCAAGATTTAATAGCAGATGAGACAAACATCACAAAAGGACTTTTATAACGTAGCAGTCCAATCACGTAACGTTCACTTACACATTGTCAGCTACTTTTGCAAACACATTATCCTGGAAAGTGCTACTGTCCAGCTGACATAAAAGTTAGCAGGTGTTAGCTACTTACTCTTGTCGAGGACGGTGTCATCTTGACAGACTATATCGAACATTTCCAGCTCTGATTGAAGGCTTTCTCCGGTTACTGCTGCCATTGTTTCAGCTGTACAGTTACTAACGACAGATTTTAACGCGTTATGTCTTATGCTAATGTTTTGATACTTTCGTAGCTAACGTTAGCTTTGCTCTCACTTCATAGCAGCGCCGACGAGCTAATTCTCTTAACAATGCGATTTCTACACAGAAGCTACAATTAGCTGCACATTAAATAGCAGATATGAGGGACGAATCTGATCAACATTGGACGGTCATTTCATTTTACCGCGAAAAACTGCTTCCGGTGTTGGCGGCCGGAAACACGTCACATACAACGACAGAGTGGCGGAAGTAAGTAGGGCCATGACAATAAAAGTCTTTAACGTCATCTAGTGGTCGCCAAGAGAAAGTTTATTTAGTTTTTGCCTTCAGGCCTGACGAATCATTTTAATGTTTAACCCGTCTGATTATCCACTTTAACTTATACAGAACAATATGATGCAACCTTACAGTCTCAATGACAATTCATACATTCAAGTACATTCAATTTAGTTCAATGTAGATCTCTTTTGGAACATTTTCAATCTAAGAACTGTGTTAAAAGTGCAATCACATCTGTTATAACACAAACTATATCAAAAGAAAACCATCTTTAAATTAGAAGTTACAGAGCTATTTCTATCACCACCACAACATGCACACTATCACACTTCTACACAATCTTTGTTGACTGTGAAATATTCATTCCACTGTTCACTGCTTCCACAGCTTTAACCAGAACAAAACTCTTTCAAGACAAACATAGACATTCTCAGATTTCTGTTCTGGTCCTCTCAGGATGTTCTTCCACCTGTGACAATAAAGATTTGTTGTTAGGTGGATTAAAATCAGATGTCTAAAAGTACTAAAATGCTGCCATAGTAACTGGCTTTTATGAGTGAACAAACATCCCACTCACCTGAGCGGCATAGCATCTGCTCCTGGGAACAAATTTCCATGATGTCACCCTCCTCAGTGATTCACAGAAGGAGGCTGACAGATCATGAGTGTCACGCACCTGACAAACACATACATTATGGATGCACACCTGACAGTTGTCATCCATCAACAGGTGTACATGTATATGTAACAGGTGTGTTTACAGTGTGGCACATAATCTCACATCTTTGCCAATGGTGTCCTTTTGTAAATTTTTCTCACCTTCATGCTGTTCATACAGGCATTTCTGAAGTCCATGTTACTGCTGCTGCTCACAATACTGATAGACGAACTGAGAATCACCTCAGCAGCTGAACGCAGGTTCTCCTGGTCCTTATATGTCACACACACACCAATCAAACACACACTATTAGGGCTCAAATCACAATTACATGTGATTAAAAAGTATTTCCTCTCTGGCAGTTAGTGTGTACATGTATCTCAGACTTGCCGTTTGTTTGCGGTTGTGGGCTTTAAGTGTGGACTTCAGCTCATTCTGCAGGGCTGTTGTGACAACCTGCCTGTTGTAGTTCAAAATATCCTCCAGGTGGTGCTCTATCAGCATCTCAGTGGCTGTTGGAGGATCACATGCACAGAAAAAAATGTGAGGAAGACCAACTTCAACGCAATGACATGTGATTATACAAGAAGCTGCCTCTCACCCATAATATCAGAGAGCTGGTAGGTGAATAGGCCACTGTGTTGCAGGAAGAGGAAAAGCAGGAGACTCTGCTGTATTGGGGGAAGACTTGATTCTTGCTCTAGATCCTCCAAGTTTTCTTGCTCTACTGTGTAAACAATGTTCTCAAGATCTGCAGAGGATGTTAAAAAGTTTTTTTGCAAAACAAAAAATGAGAAGGAAATAAAAGGAAACCTGATTAGAGATGATATTCACGTTAGACAGTAAAGACGCTGCAAGTCTACACTGGTTGAAGGCACACTGGTACAGCAGTGGGTTGTAACAATTGCAATGTGTATGTAACATTGATGGAAGTAATGGAAGACACACCTTTGGGTTGGGCAGTTTATTGTTGCCACATTCTATATCTGCTCTAGTTTTAAAGGTGGAGTTCACTTATTGTCAGTGAGTTAACAGATGTTTACAAAGTCTTTTCTCGGGCAAAAAGTAACAACATTAGCACCTCAAAATGTGTCCAGGAGTAAACCAGACTTCACTGATGTAAAGTTTGTGACAGAGGATCTTCTCGCTAGCAGCCAGACAGCAGAGCAGATTGTTTTTTTTTAGTTAATATCGTGAATGCTTAAACGACTTGTGATTTGTAGACTCGTGGATTTGTTTGTGGTTGTGAGTCATTGTGTCACGCACAACGAAAAGCAAGAATGGTTTCTGAGAAATCAGTCGATTTTAAACTTTATCATGATATGACTGTACTGCCTGATATTGCATCCTATTATCTGTGCCAGACCGAGATTATTTAGTGATGATTAAATGTTGCTTTACACAAAAGCAGATCAGGTCAAATCAGCTCTCTCGCACATGATTTAAAATAATCCTTGATTTTAGCCTTTTAACTTATCTGATTGCCTGAGAGAAAAACTCGAGTTACTCCAGGACTTATTTAAGGCTTAATCATTCAAGAAGGCAGAATTAATTTCAGAAAGGCTGATTGTTGCCTGGACACAAAGGGATTACTTGGATTATTCCACTAAAGACCACCCACCTGCTTGTCAAGCACTTTGACATGTTAAATCCATTCAATAATCTAAATGAAATCATATTTGCAGGTACAAAGAAAATGCTACTAAGAATTATGTTCATATGCCAGTATTTTGCAGTTGAAAAATTAATTTGGGAAATTGTAATGTCACCCGGATTGCTTCCTTTAAACATATCAGACAAAACAGTAATGTTGATATCATTTGCAAAATGTTTAAATTTTTCAATGTTTTATTCTTTAAAAAAATCACTCATGGAAATTAAAGCAAGCAACTAAAGTATGATTAGAAATTAGCAATTAAGGCCATTTAGTTAAGATCAGGGAAAAATCATGGTCAAAGTTAAATGTGACAAACATAAACACTGATTTCTAGTGGAAGACAAGATGGAAAAACATGTTAGAAACCATTTCTCTGGCCCAAATTCCACACAACTGTTTTCTGCTGTGAGAATTGTCTTGCTATGTAGATGCAACCCTACTCCTGGCATCAGTACTAAATCAGAACTAAAGGTTCGCTTTGAATGTGAACCACTTGTGCAGATTATTTGCATGTGAATGTAATTCACAGGAGACAGCAAACATGTTGTGACAATCATTTCTCTGCTGGTGCCCAGATTTGCAGTGTTGAAGCTGGTTGTCTTCAAGTGCTGTCACTTAAAGGTCTTTGTTATTTGTTATGTGTGTGTTCTTTTTTCTTCTTCCATTGTTCTGTTTTGGTTTTATTCCACTGATTCCAATTAGGGCCTTTTTGTGATCCATTAAAGTTTTTACGAGAAGCTTCAGGCCAGGGCGCATTCTCTAAGAAATAAACACACATGGTTGAAATTAGTCTTCTTCAACTCAGGCCTCATTTTCAGGAAGTAATTCAGGATTTTTAAGTGTGTAAGGTGTTTTTTAAGGATTAACTGTCCTGGACATTGGACCTAGTTCAGGTTCAATTTATACCCTGTAATGGAAAACTGGCCCTTACAGTTCCTCTGGCCTAAAAAGACCTAACATGTATCTTGGCAATCGGTATGTGTTATTCCCACCAGTGGTTGTTGTCTACCTTTGAAAGTGGAGCAGTGAAGGCCATGTAAGCCCAGTTCCTGGCAGTCCAGATGTGCAGGGAGGTTCTGGAAGAAGGTGGAGGGGCCTGTAACAGGAACATTACTGGGGCTGTATACCAACACATGGACACATGTGAAGTCAAGGAAGACTAATCCAAATCAGATGACCTAACTGAGGCAACATTAAAGAAAAACAGTTCTACTGTGAGTTCCCCAAATATCTGAGCTCCTCATCCTCCTCAGTCTTTTGGTCACTACCCAAAGCTTAGGTCCCTAGGTGATTTGAGAGCTTTATGCTCAGCTCCATCTTCATCATGACAGTCCGGTACAGTGCACAACATCACACAACAATTTCTGTCACTTTTCATGTGAAAAATGAAGTGCAACACTCTGACTATGACACATATTTAAATTATATCCTTACCCTTACTTGTAAACAAGACCCCCAAGACTACTTGACTACTACTTACTTCCTTCACTAGGAGCAATGTCTCATTCCCAATCTGAAGGAACTCCAATGGCATAAGACTTGGAGGTGTTGACCCTCACCCTTGCTTTCACTTTCAGCTGCAAACGGCCCCAGTGCACTAGAAGTCACAGTCTGATGAAGCCAAATGGACCATGCCCACTGCAGTAAGCAACCCTGCATGACTCAGCAATGCTGAGGCCACCACAACAGACTCGCTCCATAACTCTACTGCTCCTAGACATTGAGTCCATGAAAATCACAAACAGAATTATGACAAAATCAGCAAAGGATATTTGTATGTGGGTGAGTTGTGTTGTCAGATTGGGGTACTGCAGCATACAGGGGCTGAGGAGTGTGACAGGCTGGATGCTGAGCTCCTCAAACAGTCCCTGGTTCATGGCTTCAAGTGGGATACTGAGTGGCAACCTGCCTCCAAGGACAGGGTGACCTCCCTGACACCAGCATTCTTCCTTCACACACTCTGGAGGCCTTTAAGCCCAAGGAGAAAGTATCGCTTCCAATAAACAACATACCCTGCCCTGGTATTTTCAACATGTTTTTGTTGCATTAATAAACGAGGATAAAATCATTTTGATTTCACACCAATACCAGGTTGGTTCTATTTTTTTTCTATTGAAAGACAACACAGATCCAAACAAGCAACTACAGATTAGATAATACTAAACACATAATTACTGACTGTGTACTGCAGCTAACATCCAAGATCAGTGATGGTTGGTCAGTCAATGCAACTTTACTCTTGATCTTCACTCTGCAAAAATATGAATATAACATTGGCACTTCATATAAATGGGCTCAAGGGGTTTTAACACAAGTAGGGAGCCATTGTGTTTGTTGTTATGTTAAAACATAGAAAATCATCTCCTGCTTTGCATTTCTCTGTGTTTTTAATCTTATATGTTTAAGCAACTTTCGAAAAGGAAACAGATAAATTCTGTGTAATGCAGAGTGACTGAATAAATCATTGCTGAGGCATGTCAAATTTACAAGAAGACAAAAACAAAAGAATCACAGTTTTCAGTTAACTGTTCTCACAAGGTCTTCTAACAGGCAGAAAACGTGCTAGATTTACGAGAAAAGAAAGCTATGAGCTGTGCCTGCACAGTTGGCAGTTACCTATATTCTCGCTGAAAGGTCTGCTGACTGAATTTGAATTTGAGGTGGATTCTGATCTGTGAAAAAGAAGGGCAGTCACATTGTTGCGACCTACTTTAAAAAAATACTGTGGATACATGTCAGAGGAAAACAGACCCTACCCCTGCGTTAGTCAAACTGAATGTGTTTAGGAAAGCTTCTATGTGAGCACACCACTCTGGAGTGAAAAGTCTTGCATCTTTCATCTGTACAGTGCAAAGACATAAAAAGAGATGAGATGTCACTCACAGGCTCACCTTGATTATCCATCTTTTTTTCATCACATTTTAAAGGAAACAAAATCAATGCTGGATTTATTTTAAATGTGTTTTGTGTTCAGTGTAGTAATAATTATTGACAATGGGGTAATTTTTGTCCAATTACTGCTATTAAAATGATCCTACACAGATATCTTGGGAAAAAGTCTTCCAACAGTCAAAGAGGTTACTTTAGTGCTTAAAGGTTTAAGACAATGCTTCGGCTATAAAATCAGCAATTATTATTTAGGTAAAAAAAAAAATGCTAGTAAAGGATCACTGTTGTTTGTACCTGAAATGACAGGAGGAATCTGAGGGAACCATTCATATCAGTGAAGGCACACAGCTCCTCAGGGTCAGGATGAGGACATAGCCACGCACATGGAAACATGGTCTCCTTCAAATCTGTGAGGACTAAACTAGCAAAAAGAAGTAATGTAGTAAACAAAAGCTGATGGTGTGTGTATGTGATAGGTGTGTGTTCATACCTGGCTGGAGTGCTTTCATTTTAATCCCTGTGCACCAGGGACCAGCAGCTGCAACTGGACCACAAATGTGAACACTGTTACAACACTTTGTGGTATCAGACCTATTTGTTATACCTTGTCTTAACAGCTACTGGCAACACTTTCCTCTTAATTTGCTTTAAAATGTGGGGAATGGAACTATTTCAGATGTTTTCCTCTAATCTTCAAGTCCAGGCTAAAATTGGTCCAAATAAAGGTGTACTAACACATTAAAGTGACCAATCAATCATGTCTTTTTATTGCAATCTGTTTCTCTTTTAGGACTGGATGGACTGCACCTTTTTGACAGGTTTCTCTAAAATTCAGTTTCTGATATGCAAGTGTTTTCACCATATCTTGCACATGTTGATGTTTGATAGATATTTCTAGATGACCAAATAGGATTACACAGTTTTTTCTGTTTTGTGTGCAGCATAACCCTGTCTGTATAAATGAACCATTTTATACAAGACAGGGAACAATATTTGAAGATCTTTCTTTTGCTTTAAGCTGCTGCTAAAACTGTTTAAAACAGGACTCTATAGTGCCTTCAAATATTATGCCAGCTTTTTGTCTATAGACATTTCTCATTGGCACAAATAAGGCAGCTTGTATCAATGTTTTGATGCCCTTCTCCACTTAAGTTATTTACCTAAATTTACATATATTGTAAGTAATGGTAATCAAATGTATAGCTTTTATAAACTGCTGTTATCAAAACCTGTTTGATAGATATTTCTAGCTGACCAAATAGGATTACACAGTTTTTTCTGTTTTGTGTGCAGCATAACCCTGTCTTGTATAAATGAACCATTTTAATTGTTACTTGTAATTAATCCTGATGAAGCAGCTCAAATTATGACAACATGTATTAAATTCAAAGAACTGTATTTATCCACGAGGGGCAATTTAAGACTTACCAGTGCAGTTCAGACTTTGGACAGAAGCTCCTGTTTCAGTCCACAGAAGGACCAAAAGCCCCCCTGCAGTCTTTGAACCACGATGCTGTCTTTGTTTTCCCAAAATCAAGACCAAACGCAACACCTGAAGTCGTCCATTGAAAACAAAAACTTAGCTTAGGGGCTAAAGCTAAAGCTACATATGCTAGCTAGCTTCTAACCTAAATTGACCACTCTCCATCTTTATAAACAATTAACAAGCAAAGATTAAAGAAATTAAATAATAATTTTACACGTACAAACATTGCGTTTTTAGCTGGTAATAATCACAATACAACACATTACCTGCTGAATTTCTCTGAGCATCTTCAGTCAGCTATTTAACTACAGCATGCACTAAATGGGCTTTAATATTGCGCACGTGCGTCCATCCTCACAAACAAAACTGGTTTTTTGCTAAATAATTTTCAAACTTTTCTACATCTTATATCACAGCTGGGAATATTGTTACATGTGTGAAAGCACAATTAGTAAGATATTTATGGAATATGTCACAGTAACTAAAACAAATTTGTGGAAATGACCATGACTTCATCACTGTATGTAGGTACATGAAAGCAGAACAATAGAAGAATAGAAACATGTAAAATGCTGGTAATGACCCCTCTGGTCAACTTTGATAAATGTTTGTCTAAAAAACTGGAATAATTTAACATATTCATACATCCAAAGTTGTTGCATACCAGACAGGTCCATCAAATTAGAAAACAGCTGACTGAAACAATGGCAAAGTCCTCTCATCACTTGTTCTGCTTCATATTTTCATATTCAATATACATATCATGTATTCGTTATATTTTTTGTTCTTTCAAGATATTAAAGTTGAAAAAATAGTTGTACTGAATCTGTACTTGCCTGTGAGTAACTGTAGAATGGAAATGTCTTCAAAATGACTGAGGACATAATCTTAACCAAAAGTCCACTTACTAGTTTTTCTATGAGCTGTCAACCACATCTCATGGTCTCACTCAGCAGACTTTTTGTTTACATATACAGTCTCTTTATACTACATTTCATGCTCACAGTGTACATCTTTTTGGTATGCAAGTGTTTTCCAGCTGTCTAGATAATGATCCCCACAAATAAATGCAAATCTGGGGTAGATAACATAATTTATTTATATATTTTCAATACAATTATGCAGTGTATGAAAAACAAAACATTATCAAAAGATAAACAAAATACAAAAATGCTTCTCAATTTTGCCTGTCAAACTCACAATTCTTATTTCTGTAAATATGTATGAGGCTTTGCCTTCAACACAAATCACTTTCCCTCTTTTTCGGACCACTCCTTGTATCCTCCTTTATAATTAAGTGCACTGAAACAGAAGACAGAGGGACAAATTTTAGAACAATAAGAGAAAGTTCACAGGGAATGTTTGTGAGGTTACAGTACACAAAACTGCACAGGCCTTAGATAAATCTTAAAGCAGTGAGGGCTAATTATGTAGGAGACTTAGGCTGTCTGCTTAAAAGCAAGATAGTATGTGTGTCTATGTTTAATGTAGAGTACTCAATAACTTTTTTACTTCACATATCCAAGTTCACGGGCCTTGTCTGCGGCCCGTCCCCCTCTCCCGCCCATATTGCAATGAAACATGATCTCCGGTGCATCCAGCTGAGGCTTGGTTACTCCGTACTTGGCCTTGAATGCTTCTGGCTCCATGGCCAGAGCAGTCTCTACTGCATCAACTGAATGAAAAGGAGGAAGGCAGTAAAGTGTTTTAAGATTTAATAGATGATGGGCATAAACATTAACATTAACAGTACACTGATGCTTATTGCACACTTTTGAATATCCAGTATGGACAACAACATACTTTGATTTGAATGTGTATTATAAGTGGAAAAACAGGGGAAAACAGGATATTCTGTTCAGCAGGAGACAATGATACTGCATGTATTTTAACCTTGTTATTCTTTTTTCCCTCCTTGTAAATGAATTTAAAAGAAGCTCACTTGGGATGTGAACAGATCCTGGAATATGTCCTTTATCCACTTCCTCTTGACTGCGGACATCAACCAGGAAGAGATCTTTGCTCTTTCCCACAAGTGCTTTCAGATCTTCATAGGAGATTTCCTTGGTGCCTGGAAATAAGAGAAGAAGCACATTAAAGACTTTGCAAACTCTGATAAGCCTTTGTTGAACAGTCCCATAAAATTGCACAATCATTTTTATTAAAAACATAGGTTAGGCTTCAGGTTACAAAACAGCCTGATGCAAGATTTTATTACTAACCGTCATAGTAATTTTCCACGTTGTGGGACTAATTAAGGAATATCTTATCTTAGGAATATCTTAATGAGTGATAAGACGCCTTTTCAAACAAAAGCGACTACTGTGCCTGCTGTATTCACCTGCATACTGAGGTACAAGAGTGGATTAATCCACAATCTCAGCCTCATGTCACTTCACATAAAAAATGATCACAATAAATTGGACACAGTGAGGTATACAGATTTGGAATTTGTGGAAAATAAAGCACTGGCATCAGATCAGTGCCTGAGTTGAGGTATTAAGATAAGATATACCTTTATTCATCTCACAGTGGGGAAATTTACAGATTGGATCTGGCATCAGGAGAGTAAATTAGACTAAAATTACAGCACCTTCACCTTCAGGGTACATTCCAGTCCAGATGATTGCTCCCTCATGTTGGCACTGGTACTTTATTTAATCAGTTTAGGAGTAAAGCACAATGCCTCCACTCGCCTTTGATCTTACAGGTTAAGGTTTGCAAACATTTTTCATGTTTTGCTTTACCTAATGGTGAAATTCTGAAGCTTGTTTGTTGGTTCTTGAGTAACCAGGATACAAGTAGCTTCCGGTTTGAACTTATCTCTGCTGAATCTTTTTGAACAGTTTGCTTATTTAAAAAGGAACTGTTTCCTCATTTAATATTTGTTAGTTAGAGTCATCTGTGCCGGAGATCATTAGCTTAATACAGTCGTATGACAATATAGCTACTGTTAATGGGACTTTACCTGCGATAGTTATAGTCTAAACTAAACTAAAATAACTAAACAAGTGTAAGGTCGTGAACTATTATAAAATGCTTGGTTCGGGGGTTTTTCAAATATTTTAAAAAATTCAGACAGGTGACAGTTAGTGAAATTACATATGTATCAGTAAGTGAAGTTATAAAATCACTCACCTGGGCTCGTCATCCTGCCGCTGTTATGAATGATAAAATTATTTCTTTCTTAAACCTACTTCCTCAAACTCTTTAATGGCAAATCATTGGCTTAGACGCCGAGAAAAGGTGGGACTTAGCCTGAAAGACGTCAGTCGCTGGCCAATAACAGTAACTTCCCACTCGTAGTGTACTGTACTTTCAAAATAAAAGTTGAGAAAAGTTTAGTGGATGATTGGGATCCTGAAGTGAAAGTAGGGAGAGCACGATGTTGAAATACTCTGTTACAGGTAAATTCAAAATTCACCCAAAAGTATGTAAATATTACCAGCAAAACTAATATTTTATTATAACAAAAACACTAACAGTATAAAAAGTAAAAGTCTTGCTTTGCAGAATGACTCATTCCAGAGTGTTGTATTATTCTACATACATCATATTATTGAATTATTGTTATCGATACATTAATTCATTAGTTTAAATACATTTTAATGTTGTGGCTTGTCGAGGTAGAGCCAATTTTAACAACTTTATATCCCGAATAGTTATGTTTAAGAACATGCATCATATTTTATAAATTGATCATTTGTGTTTTTTATGTAAAATATTAATCTGCAAAGTTAAAAAGTAACTAAAGTTCTCAAAAAGATAGTGGAGGAAAAAAATTCCGTCTGAATTGTAGTGGAGTAGTATGAAGTTGTCTAAAATGAAATGAAATTGCTTTAGTACAGTAAGAGTGCCTTAATATTGTTTTAAACAAGTACCAAGTATTTTTATGACAGTTAAAATATGAATAAATGAAAGGAGAAACATAACAAATGCAGATGCTTTCATATAGCACACAAAGGATCAATTAATAGTTTGGTAAGTGTTGTATGGTGACGTCATACATCAGTCACCAGATCTCAATCCAAAATCAACATCTGTGGGACATTTTACAAGGACTACAATGTCCCACAGATGTTGATTTGGGTCCCTCCAGTAAAGTTTCCAAGATTTGATGCCAAGGATCATTAAGGCTGACCTTGAGGCTTGTGGTGGACCTGCACCTTACTAAGACACATTGTGTTGTTTTCTCTTCATTAGCTTGTCACTCTGCTGTATGTTACAACCAACATATGGGCCAGTAAGACTTTTCCAATGAAAGCAAAAATTCAACCAAGACAGTTTTTATTAAAATAAGTTTTAGTTTATTACAAAAGTTTCAGTCAGTATATCCTAAAAATTATTCATATTTACAATTAAATTCAGCCATTACAAAATAAAAATAAAAAAAACTATAATAAACCTACAAGGGTTAATTTGCCAGCAAATAAACCTGTAGTTCTAACCACAAAATAACAGAATTACCCATTTGTTAGCATTATTCCATGAACACCACTCCTCTTTTCTACAATTTCATTTAGCAGATTCTTTTCCCCAATATGTGTACATATTCCTTGAAACAGGACTGTATACAGCTCCCTTATTCTATAGTCAATCATGACACCACCTCAGAACTATTTGGCTTTTGTTCATGATTACACCGTTGCTGTGCCCCATGTCTCAAGGAGCCTGTTCAGTGTGAGTGGGATAGATTGTCTGGATCACAGCGTTCCCTCTGTGCTGTAAGAAGGATTCCCAAGTCCATCAGCGGACTCTCTCTTTGCCTTTTGACATATCTGATACTTCCAGAAGATCACAGCTACTATGATGAGAATTACAAGGAGGGCAACTCCTCCTCCTATGATCCCGGCCAGCAGGTTATGGTCAGAAGATTCAGGAGGCTCATACCGCTGACAAGAGAAGCCTGAGGGGATGCTGCGTCCTGCTTTGTTCACCGCCTCCACACACACCTTAGTCCCAGCTTCCAAAGATCCAATCAAACCTCTTCGCGAAGTGGCCTGAAACTCCAGAGCATCTCCTTCACTTCCCTGAATCACCACTCTGTACCTAGACACCACAGAAGAAGGAGCACACCACTGGACCTCCACCTTCCCTCTGTCTTCCCCTTCACTGACTGGCAGCAGCATATGTATGCGTGGTGCGTGAGGACGCACATCGGCTCCACTGATCCCAGGACAGAGGCACCCAGTCCTTGCTGAAAGTTGGGTGCAGGGCTCCTGCTCCTCCAGGCAGGGGTTGTATTGGCAGAGCTGCGGTGCCCCTTGGAGAAGCGTAGTTCTCATGGAGGACAGCACTTCAGGATGAGAGCTGCGGCTGTCAGCGTAGTCATCGTCATCGTCAGTATCTGGGCCTGAGTCAGTCATGAATATGATCCGTGGATGAGTGACAGGAGGGGAAGTGGAGGCGGCATGTATGAAGTGGTGGGAGTGGAGGAGAGGCGAGGCACTCAGAAAAAGGAGAAGTGCAGCCAGGTTCCTGCGATGTGACGTCATCTCTATGGACAGAAATGACAAATAATGACCAAAATAATACAGCCAGTAATACAGTCGTAAATAGATCATTAACGCTGTTAACAGTATGTTCATTCATTCAGTTGAAGAGAGGAAATACGTAGTTTCTCTATTGACCTTGTCTATTAAAATGATACCTAGAGGCCAGTTATAAGAAGGATTTTAAAGTGTAAATAAAGTGTAATAAAGGAACTGAAATCAAGAAGTAGGAGTAATTGTAGTAGTAGACACTGTGTCAAAATACAGAAACCAAAATACAGAATTTGGTTGCATTACTCTAAAAAAGTAATAAGGCTGTCAACAAGGATAAGGAAGGTATTGAGGATAAGGGGATTTTTTTCCCCCGTTTAACAGAAGACAAGAAAGAGACTTGAGAGTGTTCAGATGGAAAACAAATTTCTTTGACTTGTTGACTAGGATGCTATTTCTCCAAAGTTTATGGCTCAGAAATGTCTCTGTGAATAATCAAACATTTGCAGTGTCCTGGCTTCCATCCTGTAAACAGCTTCAGATAAATAAATGCCGAGTCCTGAGAGAGTAAAACACAAGTATTGGGGTGAACCCATCAGCACTTCCATTTTCTACTGCCACTAATCCACATGAGTTCTTTGAGAACCCAAACCTCAAAGTACAAATGGTTTTTCACTTTACACTCTGGTTTATTTTAACATAACCCAAATATGCAGAAATTATTCTCTCATGCCTTTAAATGCAGCCGATGACTACATCTTTAAAAATGCACATGAAACCATTCCAGTGTTTTGCATCTGGTCAACTCACACAACACCACAGTGATAAAAGTGACTTAAAAGTAAAGAAAAATGTTTACTGTACCTGTTTGTTGATGATAGATATTTCAAGTCTTTTCTCTCTGTTTCCACTCTGTCTGCTCTCACTGTGTGCTCACTAATGTCTTCTGTTCTCACCGTCTCCTTCTCATCGTTTTCCTCAGACTCTCTCCTCCTCCTCAACACCCCCTCCTTTTCTCCCCTCAGTGCCTCTCCCTCCCATTTTTCTTTTCCTCTGTCTCTCTCTTCTGTCTTTTTTCATGTCTTGCCTCCTTCACATTTTCAACAGGGCTGCCAACCAGACATCGTTGCTCTTTTGTATGTCTTTTGTGTGGAATGTGTGTCGTTGGGTAAGTGTGTGCGTGTGTGTGTGTGTGTGTGTGTGTGTGTGTGAGTTAGCTTATGCCCAAATTGGGGATATACACTAGACTCAAGACCAGTTGATTCGGGACAGCGGTGCAATTGGGGACAAAAAGTGGTGTCCTCAATTTGGCAAACTGTGATTTTTAGGTCAACAGTTAAGGTTATTGTTAGGTTAAGGTTAGGGTTAGGTTAAGGTTAAGGTTAAGGTTATTGTTAGGTTAAGGTTAGGGTTAGGTTAAGGTCAGGTAGTCCTTCAGGTTAGTCTCCAGGAAATGAATGTAAGTCTATGTAAATTCCCCGAAAGTGACATAAGTAAAGACTGTGTGTGTGTGTGAGTGTGTAAGTGTGGTGGTTTTGGGGGGCAGAGTCACCATGTGCCCGTGTGTTGCCTAGCATATTAATTTGCTGTGCAGCAGCATGAGGCAGGCTTGTGCTTGTTGCAGTATGTGTTTTGTGTAATCCGGAGGTGTAGCTGCCTGTTTTCGGTTACTTTTTTAATAGTTCCTGCACACTCTGCAGGTGTTCTTGTGGAAACCAACAGGACATAAGGTCACTTCATTGTGTGTTTATGTGTGCTGTTGAGAGTGGGGGGTGAGGAATGCATGCGTGTGTATTTATTATGGCCCCCCTCCACCTCTTGTAGCCCCCATTGTGACAAGCTGGGGAGGGGAACGATCAAGGCTTTCTCCTCTCTCATCCTTTTATGGGCTAAAGCTGGCAAAGCAGGCGTGTTCTTTCTTATTCCAAATGCCCACATTGCACAGATGAGAGGAAAAGTACCAGGGCAGTGGCCCGCTTCTTTCCCAACTTCAAAACTGAAAGGATTTACTTGACGTACACCACTAAACATCTTGATGACCTCGGCCATTTCTTAGAATAAATGACTTCATTTGAATTTGAGCTGAAGTAGAGCCTGTTCATCTTTAAATCTTTAAATAAATTAATTAATACATGTACATATACAAGGAACATGAAACAAGCTACAGTAAAGTGGGGTTGTGAGAGGGTGCACATGCATGTACAAATCAACTTTTGTTATGTTCATATGAAGACAAATTGAATTAATTATATGTTCACAAGAGGTGAGGGCGCACAAACAGTAAATTATTGGAAAATGAATAAACACAGAAGAGAGATTTAAATGTACAGCCACTTAAATTGTCGAGCAGGAAATAAAGAACAGATTTATACTGTGTTTCTACAAACTTTTATGTAGGCCATGCAATTGGGAAAACATGTGGTATTCAGATTTGTGTGTAGACTTACATGTTAAAAAATGAGAAAACTTTATGTTACACACCAAAACTCAACACTAACTCTTTTCTTCAGGCGAGATGACACACAGAGCCATTTTTACTGGGTTGATGCCTCAAGCCAGATGTCTACATTGAAGGAAAATTTGGACTGAATTGAAAATCACAATGCCACTTCCTGCAGCTGATTGAAATGTTCTGATCATAGTTCTACATGATGGCATGACTTCCCTATCTCACATCTTCGGGGATTATAGTTCCCTGGAGCTTCTAAATATTCATTGTCTGACTGTGTAACTGTCGTTTGATCACTAATATCTCATACATGCATGGCCCCCAGAAGATAAAGCCCACAGACTTTGGTGATTCCCGTCACTGCCCATACCAGAAACCTGATTTGTTATGTTATGGTTACAGTAGCCCACAGATCAGGTATTAGGACCTGACCTATGCACATGCACAGTGCTGATTGGGCAGGATGTACGGATGTATGGTAGAGACAATTCCTGACCATTGACGAAATGGAAGTTTTATTATTTTTATTATTATTAGTCTTTTGGGGACAAAACAATTTCAAATGTAAATAATACATTTAGTGTCTATATTCTACTGTTTTTATCTACATGCTGTATATTAAAATAGCCATTATTGAAGGTAAGAAGAAAAAAATATCAATATAACAGTTATATAACAAACTTTTAAACATTAATGTATGTAATGTAATGTATGTCT
This sequence comes from Holacanthus passer, assembly GCA_025331565.1. Classification (NCBI taxonomy): domain Eukaryota; kingdom Metazoa; phylum Chordata; class Actinopteri; family Pomacanthidae; genus Holacanthus; species Holacanthus passer. The sequence goes on along the minus strand of JAFREQ010000073.1, from coordinate 1,380,552 downwards.
GGTTGTATGTTTGTCAGAGTCAAACTTCTACAAAGGATATATGCATTAAAACCATGGATTTATTAAAAATGCAGCACACTTCGGTGAAAAATTCAGAAATGCATACAGTATATTCTATATCCATGGATGTACATGTGGAGCAAAGATGAGGGATTATCCTCCAGTCGAGCTTTCAGCTTCAGGTTGTTTTGGCTGCCTGAGACAACCATCTCTGCCAGCCCCCGTCTATCCCCCTGACCGCAGCACCAGGAGCTGATAAGTTTCAACAACCTGGCTGTAACTGGATGGTACGGGTTACTGTGACTTATCAGAAGTCTGAGTGATTCATTTCAACATTCATTCCTGAACGAGACAATCCACTTCCAGGAACTTTGAAATTGGAGTCTTCATTTGTTACAGAAGTTTTCTCACAAGTGCACAGTAGCAGTTTTACAGAATTTCATCATTCAGCTGCACTTCCCCACATTAAGCATTTTACTTTAAATGTGGAAGCGAAACATTTCACCCAATCTACTTGAATTAACAAAGTTGTAAATACAAAGAAACATACATATACAAACGTAACATCCGTGATTTATGAGGTTATGGTACTGTAAGTGTGTCACTATTCCAGTGGGCGATTACAGAATTAGTCTTTGACAAATGCTATTAACATGGGTTTCCACTGGGAGAGATACAGATATTAGACATGACAACAAGCTCACATGCTGTTTGCTTGAATGGGCTCATGTTTGTGTAAGATTACATCAGGAACGAAAGAACTCCTCTCTTGGTCATAAAAGGGAAGAGGACAGAAGAGATGTGAACACAAACAAGTACGTGAAGTGTTTACAGGGACCATAAATTGTATAGGTTGACTTTTTTGTCTCTTGTTCTTTGCCTCTGACTATCATATCCTCATCACTTATCAGAGAGAAAAATAAAGGGACTCTGAGCATGTTTGTATGGTATACAACATGCAGGAAGCTGCTTTAAACCAATTACAACCCCATTCAGGTTTACAGTATAGTGACTAATAGGCAGCTCTTTGTTCAGTAACATTCAAGATCGTGGGCAGGTTGGTCAATCCCTGAAGAATGTCTGGACTCACCTCTCAGGTGAAACCAAGCACAGCACAGGAGACAGACACAGATTGTACTGCTGATACAGGTCATTGTTTTGTCTTCACTGGTGATGACTAAAGCATTCAGTTTTCACATATGACCTATTCAATAGTTTTCTTCAAAATGGGCGACATCACTGAGGAGACAGTGCTCACTACATACATTTCTCCGCTCCCACTGACAGTCCAGTGCGCTCAAGTTTTGTACAAATTGTGGTTCCAAGGCCCCCAAGGAATGAAGGAAGCCACTGAGCGTGAGTCATACGACTCCAGAAAATGACTATCCCGCCAGTGCATTTTCCCTCTCCCACCACCACAGCATGTTGGAGCCTGCTGGACATGTGTCAGACAACCTGCACGTTTCACCACCACCATCATTTGATTGTAGATAGCGCCTCAATTTCACAAGAGCATTGTGTATATGTTTATTTCCTAACTCAATAAAAAAATTTGTAATTTAAGTGAGGAATTCCCCTTGAATAAACTTTACTTTCACATTTACTCACTCAGTCGGCCTTCATCTTTCAGACATTTCTGACTTCATCAGACTCTGAAATGTGTGGGCCCCTCACAGATGCTTGTTCCCTCTGCAATCCACACCTCTCCAAGGAGTTCAAGTATTCCGATTTAAACAGGAAGCACTACTATTGGCCATATCCCTGTGACCTTTGACCCCCACTTCATTGAAAAGGAATCCCAGGGTATTGTAGCCAGCTCTGTGAAGTTGTGTGAACTCCTATTTTTAGCTAAAAAACACTGTGGAGACAGAGTGGCTGTGCAGTCTTGCTGGTCCTCGAGGGGATAATTGGAAACAGGCGTGTGATGATGTAGCAGCACCATCTGATGACGAGGTCCTACATTCCTATGTCTACTGCATGTTTGTGTGATTATAAACAATGCAGAAGAGTTGACTGGTAGTCACAGAAAGCCATGCTGCAACAGTTTGGTTTAAATAATTCTTTATTGATCCCCCGGAGGGGAAATTCGGGCATTGCAGCAGCACGAGAGAAGCGTCACAAAAAAGAATACAAATAGATAAAAGTATATATATAAAGAAAAAAGTATGTACAACTAGTTCAAAGTGGCGAAATCTAAAGTGACATAGTGATGAGACAAAGTGACATTCCAATTACAGCAGCAATTGTTAGCAGTAATGTAATAGTGCAGTAGAATGGAGAATACAGGGATAGAAATCCACCCAGCTGAAGTGAATCTTCATGGATGTTGACAGATATTGACCTTTTTTAGGGAACATGCAAAATGCCCATGAATGTATCCTGTTTTGTTGGGTGAGTAACAGAATGTGTCCCACATCAAAAAGATTACATAACATATAAAATACACAAAGTTTGAGTGGAAAGTAGGCCATACTGGGCTGTAAGTCTTGGTTGCCTGCCAGTGTGTCTGCAGGACTGAAACTAGATCATCATGAATATTTACAGTATATACTGCAGCATGTGTCTGGTGGTTGATATCACCTCTCACCTTTTCTACATTGTATGAAAAGACACTACTACTACTTCTACTAATGATATAAATATAATATAAACTTGTTCATAACAGCTGCCTACAACATGTGGCACCTTCGGGTAATGAACTGATCACTTATAGCCCCAATTTTGATTAAAATGCCAACTCAACTGTATAACTTGCAACAACATGACAGACCTTTTTCACAGGAGAATATTTTGACTATTTTGAAGCACAGGTATTATTACTACTTATAATAACAATAGCTCTGTTCTATTCAAGTATCCCAGTAAGCTGTGGCAGTGTGACCGGACATTTGGAATTCAGCCTTCATTAATTTTTTTAAATTTACATCTGTGCTTTTCCTCCTGTCATGTGTCAAAATGTCTTAAATGAAAAGGGCCTTTACTGTTAAAAATATGAGAAAACCTTTGTGTTGTGTTTTATGAAAGAGACCAAAACAAACAAGAATAAATTGACTTAATTAAGGTCTTCTGAACTATAACATATTAAGAGAATCCTTTAGAAAATCAACAACACAGAATGTCAAATGTTGGGTAACACTGCTCTTGTCCTCATGGTCCTAAACAACCCTCACACAGAGTTGTAGTGCCACCTAGTGGTGAACACTTGTTTTGTTGCCTTCTGTCACATGACTCCAGAAAGACAGAAGTCCCTTGGACGGTCTCTGGGGAGAATCTAACTGTGGTTCTTGCCTATTTGAGGTGATCTAATTGAATCTAATGGGCTGGTAAATAGGCTCACTTGATTTGATTTATTCTTTGCACCAGAAAAAAGCAGAAATGTTGACCAAACACACAATACAGGAGACTTAAAGAGATTTAAAAAAAAATAAATCTTTATCTCTGTTTTAGATCAAAATGGCAATGTATGATTTTACATATAACCACAGCCTTAATATCACACACAGTGGGCCTATCAAGCAAGATTATAATGCAATTGCTCTTTGCAGCTCACTGACTTGAAAACTCTGGTCAAGTGTGAAATTCTCTCAGTTTAATTATTTCTGCTTGGAGACTCTTGCTCTGGCCTCCTCTCTTGCACTTCATAAAAATGAATCTTTTGTTTGGAAAGTGTACGGTTGACCTACATGTTCAGCAAAACAACATAATTATCATACTAGCCTGATTTCAGCCCATAAATTGCTGTGTTTTTGACTGTGGTGTAAGAAGTATTCAGATGTTTTGCTTCAGTAAAAAATGACAGTGATGAAAAATAACATACAAAAAGAACACTTACTTAAGCACAGAGGTACATGTATTTTCATTTTAGAGTTTATACTTCCGTTCAATACTTTTCAGCTGGAAACACTGTACTTTTTACTCTGCTACATTTATATTACAGTGATAGTTACTTTGTTTTACACACAAAACATATAATGGATTCCTAAGATATAATGCTTTATTATAGTTTAAAGTACCCAACAGTATATAAAGTAAAATTATCTCCCCCTCAACCAGCTGTAACATTAATATATTGCTATAATCAAATAATATAATCTAAATCATTATAATACTCTCTGAAAAGAGGCATCCGGGATAATGGGGGCTTCTTATTTTCCTACCTTGAATACATTTTGCTGATAAAACGTCCTTTTCCTAAAGGTGAAATTGGAAAAGCAGGACTCTAATTTGTAATAGGTAATGTTACATTGTAATATTACTGCTTTCACTTAAGTAAAAGATCTGAATACTTCTTCCACCACCACTCAAGTACAAGTCATAGTTGTCCATTGAAAATTATACTTAAATAAAAGAACAGATTTATCAATAAAATGTACTTTAGTATAGTATGAGAAGAAAAAATACTAATAATGCTAGTATTATTCACATGTTAATGGCAGCATTTAGGGGGAACTAATTTTCTCTACTTTATGTACTATATATTGGGTAGCTAAAGTGTAATAATAATCATATTTCATAAGATAATCCTATGGTTTCTGTGTAAAATCTTACTCTGTGACGTAACTAGTAAGTACAGATTACTGTTGACAAGTAACTAAGTAGATTTAGTCAAGTGTTGTACTTACAGTAAGTAACGTTTTGAGGTAGCATTTTAGTTGCATGCTCTCTTACACCTCCCTCTACTAGGTTTCAGAAGGAAATATTGTACATTTTATTCCACTATACATCTGAGAATTGAAGTAACTAGTTACTTTGCAGATTAAAAACTTTACATACAGATTTCGAATGTAGAGACTTTTACTCGTAATAGGAGTATTTTTAAACTGTTGTATTATTACTTTTACTTTTTACTTTACTCCACCCTGCTACAAATGTCAAATAAATGCAGTAAAGGAGTAAAAAGTACTATAGTCTCCTTTGAAATAGTGACATAAAAAATCTGCATAAAATGGAAATACTCAAGTAAAGTGAATTTCCCCACTGTGGGATGAATACAGTTTTATCTTATCTTAAAGTACAAGTATCAGTTTACTTCTATTGGAGAGTGGACATAAAGTAAAGTTATGAAGTCATAAAGTTAATGTCAGCTGCAGTTAGTGTTAGGCCAAGAGTGGAAACACGAAAGTAATATGGAAGGCATCTGTTACTCCTGGTAATGCTCACACTGTACTGTACTTAAGGTAAAGACATGCAGATAAAAGCTTTACATACAGGTTTTGAATGCAGAGACTTTTACTTGTAATGGGAGTATTTTTAAACAGTTGAATTACTAATTTTACTTTAGATTGATAGATTTATTTTAGAATAAATGACGTGGAGTAAACAGTTCTATAGTCCCCTTTGAAGTGGCGACATCGGGAAAAAAAATAGCAACAAATGGAAACACTCAAGTAAAGTACAAGTACCATACTTTTTACTTGTACTTTTGAGCCATTGGAGAGTGGACGTTGAAGTTAACATTGGCAGGAGTTAGACCAGGAATGGACGAGAACATGGAAGTAAGATAGAAGTAATCTGTTACTTCCGGTAAAGTATGTACAGGAAATATTAGTTACTTTATATGGGACAGAAAACCATGAAAAACGATACCATATTTTTAGACGTCAACGTGTTTATTATTGCCTAATTGTTACGACAGTATAGTTACATAACGTTACTCTTTGGCAGACTTAGCCTGTTGATGAATACATTCACTGTAAAGAAACGTTAGCTTAGCATCTTTTAACCCATCAGCTAAACTAAAAAAGTCTCTTTCCCACAACGAAAAACAGAGCTTTTCAACGTAAAGTGGAAAGTAAAAACATGTTCATCCTCATAAATCTGCCTTTACTTTAACAACAGACCGGTTAAGTAACGTTAACGTTGAGGATACAGGAGGGAGGTCGGTTCACGTCGGTGTCATATGAGGCTGAGCGTTACTCGGGTCTTTACGGGAATCCGATAAAACACGAAACTGAAGCTCGTCCCACGACTTTACCGTAACTGTTGTGAAGCGCCGCCATTGGCTCCAACCGTCCATCCGCCGAGGGAGGAAGGCGGGGACGAGCTCCTGAAAGACGGCCGCACTTCTGTTGACACTTCGGAGCCGAAACAGCCTCCGGGAGCCACAAGGGCCTCTTCCTATTTCACATTCACAAAGACACATGAAAAGAGGAGGACCCGTCGGAGCCTTTCTTCTCTCACCGGCGGATGAGCACCAAGAGCGGACTGCCTGACGGGACGAACCGGTGTCGAGGCTCCGGCAACACGGACGTTTTCACAGGTTGCTGATCGGACGAGGGAAGCCAGAAAAAGTAAATATATAGTGTTAGTCTCTTTAGACACACGGGCGTACACTTACAGGAGAAATAGGCGGTGTCTGCTTGCTTTTTGTCTCCCACCAGCATGACACACTCACGGTTAGCAGGTTGGGGTTTAACCGCCGAAGTTGACGCTCAGACTTCGGCTACGAGAAGCGTATAGGAGGGTCATCTGTCAAGAAAAGCCCCGTCTGTCTCTCACATTTTGACAGATAGCCAATCAAATCTGTTATTCAAATCGGTCCTCTTATGTCAGTGACCTATATCTCATGCATGTGCGCCAAGAGTCCACAGTAACCTCAGAGCAGACAGCATGGGGATCAACGGGTTAGACAACCAGGCGCAGCCGGCCAGTGGAGTTTCCCCGACGGAGCAGCCGCCCGCGGATCCTCCCCACATGGAGCCCAGAGATGCTCCCCAAGAAGCGGACGGGAGTAAGGAGGACCAGGCGGCCGGCAGCGCGGGTAAAATGGTGCAGGAGGACAGCGACGTGCAGCTGATCGAGGCCGGGAGCAAGCCGCCCCTCTCCCCGGAGTCCGAGGCGGGGGTCCAGGTGGAGACGCACGGCCTCGGAGATGGATTCGTCCCGCCCGAAGGAGGCTACGGCTGGCTGGTGGTGTTCGCGGCCACCTGGTGCAACGGCTCGATCTTCGGCATCCAAAACTCTTTCGGCATCCTGCATCTGATGCTGGTGAAGGAGTACGCAAACCCAGGCGACGATACGTCTCAGTTCAAAGTGGGTGAGTAGCAGACTGTCAGCTGAGGTGAGCCTGAGACACAACAGCGACATGAGGACACAGGCACATGTGTCCTAAATGTGTGCTTGGTCACAATCACTGGTATGAAAAATGAAAATGTGCAACATCCAGTGGATCATTACGATTTGAAGGGATTTCAGCATGATGGAAACAAATTATGTCCTCATGTGACTCCATCTTAATAGCGGTTCATGATGTATAGGCAACTATAAATGTGTCAGTCTAAAAAAAAAATGTGGGTCAGCTCACAGTTCAAGTGGGTTTACCCTGCACTTAAAGGACTCAGTAAACATAGGGTTATATTACATATATGCCTCACCAATACATTTATATAGTCTGCATGTTGTTTTTCTTCATGCACTCTAAAAATGCTTCTAACTACAGTTGGTCAATTGCATATTTTTGAGAGCATCATCACTGCATTTAACTGACTCGCTGTACATTCAGTAATACCACTGTAACTCCATTTGCTGGCTGTTGCAAATCCATTTCAGTTTGTCACAAGCAGCCCTACGATAAAGTCTTTCCTTGGAAGGCATAGTGTACTTGTGTGACCCAACAAACTTTGCAAAGCGAGACTTGTAAAAAGTCAGAACATCTGCACCCACTCATTATTCTACAGAATGTGAAATATTCATTGTTTTATCTATCATTGCATTGCTTTTGCAGTTTTGCCTTTCACTGGACTGGACTAGGACATTACTGCCACATTTGTCAATGAAAATTTCAAAGATGTCATGATAATTAAATTTTGGGAATTGATTATCATTTGTCACAGTAAAGCTACTGTTGACCACTTATTCTGGCGTACGTGACCAGAATGAGGCCAATGTTCACCCTTCTGTTGCCCGCATGGTTCAATTTAAACCATCCTATAGATGATTATATCACAAGCTTTCATTCGTGAATGTTGAATAATTTCTTACAGTATACTGGGTAGTGCAAACTTGACAATGATGCAGCTTTTCAGCAGACAAGCAGATACATCTCATTGTAGAAGTTGACTGATGTTGCTTTCATGGAGTGAGACAGTTTCTGCTTCAGTGTTTTATGCAGATAAATTAGTGTCTAGATGAAGTTTGAAAACATGAGGAGCAAAGACTTTCCGAGCCTGCTGATGCTCCATCAGTAGTTAATAGGAAATTTTCTTGTGCTTGTTAGCATAGTGGAAATGTTGAGCTTGAAAACCTGAAATGTAAAGTTGCCATTCAAATTATTGTCAGTGAAGCATCTCTGGGGTGTACATATCTGGAGAGTTGATCCCATGAGTCTCGGCCTCCAGCTTTGAGGTTGTTATTCACATTGACAACTACTGACTGAATCTGTTCAAACAAACTGCCTATTCTAGATGGATGGGTAAAACTGTGCAATGGCCTCTCTAGATTTTAGTGCAAAGAAATGTTTGTGAGAAGGGGAGTAGCATGTAACAGGAGTAGGTATTTTTCTTAACTTCCTGTCAAGTTCCACAGTCACCAGCAAAGGTTAAGGTCAGGATGTGGGAAGGGATTATGGCTCTGAGACTGTTCCCTGGAACAGATTCAACCATTTCTCACTGGCACAAAAACAGTGAGTGAGGAACAGAAATCAAAGGCTCAGACATGATTGAGCTTGTCTGAGTTGTTTGTGTAAGCACAGGTTAATATCTTTAATGGGATCTTGCAGCTTGTCATCTCTAATTTACATCAAGGAAACTGCTGTGTCTGGGGGCAGTGTGACAAAGCATCACATTACTTTCAGGTTTTGTGTGATAGAGAGTCTTGCTTTCAACAGAGGGCCCCCGTAGTTCACCTGGTTGATTGTGCACCCCATGTACTAAGCCTGAGTCCTTGCTGCAGTGGCCTGGGTTCAATTCGAGGCCGGGACCCTTTCCTGCATGTTGTCTCCTCTTTCTCTCCCGCCTTTCCCGTCAATCTTTGGCCATGCTAAAAAATAATCTTTTCATCTCTAGCCGTTCCTTAGATTTGATTCTTGGTTGTTCTCATATGTGAAAGGATTAAGCTAGTATGCTGAGTCCTGACCCCCCCCCCCACTTAACAGAACAAAATAACAGCTTAACTATAATACTCGTTTTGATCTATCCAGCCTGAGCGGGAAGACTTAGTACCAAGTTAAATTTACACCTGTGGAACATCTTAAAACAACATTTCCAGCAATAATTTACAGGACCACAAGCAGAGAAGGTGACAAGAAAAGCCTGAGATGTGGTTAAATCTTGCTAAGAGATTACCATAAGGTTTTTATACCAAGCTCGATTATGCTAGGCATTTATTAAACCCTGAGGCGTAAACAAGAGATTTCAAAATAGTTCAGGAGTATCAAGGTGCAGGATCACAACAGCCTTTTGAAAGTAAAGAAAGTAATGAAGGAGAGGTGAGCTGGTTATGAGCTGCAGATATTGTTTTGCTCAGTGATTACAGCATTGCACATTTAGAAGTTTCATTCTTGTTATGGCCACAGCAGAACAAAACTGCTGGTATGTCAAGGTGTGTATGGGAGTGCAAGTATCCAAGAGTACATTCTTTTAGAATTGAAAACAAAAACCGCAGTGCTTTTATAGTCAGTGGGGAGTGAACCCCTTCTGAGATGATGTGTGATTGAATGCGGGTGTGCCAAGTGTGAGAAAGAAGTTCAAACTGCGGCACTGATTTTTACAAAACTGGGAATGTGAGTGAAGAAGAACAAAGGAACTGAGAGAGCCAGTGATAAATTTTACATTAGTCCCTGAAAGGATTTCCACTTAGAGGTCACCAGTTTGAACCAGATCAATAGGAAGACCGTGAAGAGACAAAAACAGAGGCTCATTCAATTATTCTTTTTTTTGGGAGTTTTGGTATCTTGTTCAAAGGCTTTGCAACACAGGTTCTATTTGTGCTTCTTCTTCAGGAAAGTAAAGGTGTTTTGTTTTTTTCACTTTAATTCCAGTATAAATCCAGTCTATAAATCTTACTGGCAGCAGTGTTTGGTTGTTAAGAGAGTTTTCTGTTAAATGTTAAAAAGACACTCATAATATATCAATGCCATGTACATACCACAAATAGGCTCATAGGAAATTGGGCCTCTAACATAAGCAGGTAAATTGAAAGATGTCAGAAGGCCACAAGCTCTGTGCCACTGTTAAACAATGGAACACACTAAATTATATATAGAAGTTCAGAATAGTTCATAGTGTCTACAGTAATCTTACAGCGGTTACATACATACATACATACATATAGTCAGAGATTGGGATGTGTTCTTGAAATTTTCCAAAACTGCAAAAATGTGTGTTCAAATGTCGAGTTGTTTGTTTGATCATGAAATTGTCCTCTTTGTTTAACCTCATTCTGTGGTATTGGGCTTGGCAATCATTAGAATAAAGGTAAAATCAAAATCACTAGATATTTTTTGTATTGAAGCTTGAGAGAGACTATATTTAATCAGTCTTTATTACCTTCAAATAACAAGGGGATTTGCATCTATATATGAATTGTATTTTGTATGATGTACAATTTGTATAGAATTAGCAGTTCTTTAAAAGGCAACGTCTCATTCTGAACACTTAATTGTAGGGGAAACTCACAGACTGCCCAGGCTTTCAAACGAACAATTAGATAAAATGTAGTTGCAGGTTTCAACACTGTATTTGTGGTCAGAAGATCATCTTTCATTATCCCGGTGGCTGATATTTTTAAAAAGCCAAGTATCAACTCAGTAAACAAAGTATTCCAGCCAGGATTCAAACAGGTGTCAGGTAGCAGACTGCTGTGCTCTGTGTAGTGCTGTATTGTAACTTTGCTGCCCCAGATTTCACCAGCATCTCCAGGGTATCTGGAAATCCCAGGTTGGCAGATCCTGTGGCATGTTTGGCATTCCAGAGGGCAGGGGATTGGGTTTAGGTCAGATCAGAGTCTCCATGCACTCCTGCATTGACGTGGTCTGTGTTTGCGTTGATATTTTATCCAGTTTTAAGTTGGTTTTCAGCCTGCATTTAAAACTGTGTCTAATGATCCTGGCTATTTTTACTCCTGTTTTTAACTGGGTTAAAGATGTCAGACCTACTGATCTTATCTTATGGACATTGTTGGGTGACTGATCAAACCCCCAACATGGGATCCCGTCATGGACACTAGTCAGCCATGTAAAACCTGTTAAATCCATAGGCCCAGCTGTTGTGGACAGAGGTGGTTGCAGGAGAGATTTGGTTGTGGTTTCTCCAGAGCCTCCCTTAATTCTCTCTAAACACTACACAATCCTGCTGGATGAGGCTCTGGTCCATCCCGGTGATGCCCCTGCAGTCTCAACTCCACCCGGCCTTGAACCCACTCTGGCTGTAGCTCCTCCTGTCACCACTGTGTCTTCTCCACAGTTTCTCCAAAACTGGGTCGGCATGACTGCTCCTCTAGCTAAGCAAACATCACCAGTGGTGTTCCTCAAGAGTCCATTCTTGGCCCTTTACTGTTTTGTGTCTACATGTTACCACTGGTCAAGTTACCTGCATATTTGTCCGTAAATCCATCAGACCTAACAGCTATAAGGTCCTGGATGTCCAGTAACTTCCTAATGCTGAACAGTGATAAAACTGAAGTGATGGTGTTTGGACCTGCAGCACACCGGGACTATGCAAGCCAGATGATAGTTTCCCATGGTTTGCTTTGAAATCTGGGAGTAGTCTTTGATTTGGATCTGAACTTCTCCAAACATTTTAGTAATATCACCAAATCAGATATCGGTCAAAACAGGAGTATTGCTAAGATGAGATCATTCCTTTCATTCAGCGATGCACAAACTCTCTTTCATGCTTTTGTCTCCAGCCATCTAGGTTACTGTAACTCATTATACGCTGGACTGCCCAAGAAATCAATCATCTTATTCATTTATTTATTGTTAAGATTCTTTCATTGTTTTTATCTATTTTATCTATTTTTTTTATGATTTTATTTCTTGACTGCATTGCCTTTATTTTAATTTGTATTTGCATGCCTGTGAAGCACGGTAAGGTTTTTAGTAAAATGTGGGTTTATTTTAAGATCACTGAATTAATGCTTTCTAGAAGGTGCAAATGGAAATGGTGATGGAAAAAGAAACCAAACACAAGGGAGTAGATAGGTGATAAGTAGCATCATCCTTTTCAGGACTAGAAGTGGGCATGGAAAATATGGTATTAAGCTTAGAGAATCCCACCTGCATGAGATAAGTGCCACTTGTAAGTTAGTATTAGAGAAGCATGACAGATTGTATTGAAGTCTGAGAGCCAGTTTGTGCCAAGAAATTGAGTTGAACTGCTACATATGACTCGCTGTTCTGTCTGCAAAACATATGCAATATATATCCACCCCCCACGCCCCACCCTTGCATACATCGTGTCAACACAAGCGGTTTGCAAGGCAGTAAATATTTGTAGCTTGGAGCATAATATGATCAGACGGAGAAAACAGCTCAGGGAGCGTCCAGGGACTCTTGCTGTCAAAACACTTGCAAGGTGAGGCTGACTTGTTTGAAGACACTCCCTTCACATCTGTGACAGCTAGGACCCCAAATGACCTGTCTTACACTGTCAATCCTCCAAGTAATATCCTGTATTTTATTTCTTCTTGGCACTCGCTATCATTTTCTTCATATGATGCACCTGTGCTGGGTTTCTGCTGTCTGCTTTCTTCATTGGCTTTTTTTTGCTTTCAAGTGTTTTTCTCGGGCAGAATTTGTCTCTGTTTTTTCAGTTGAAATGACCATCTACGTTATATAACAGCACATTGTCCAACCCTGCTAAAGACATTTAATGTGGCCTTGACGGACAGAATGGACATCCGTACTAAGTCTATAGTCTTGTACCTTAGTCTTTCCGTTAATGTTACAAAAATACATATGGCTATTGTTATTTTAACTGAGAGTCCCCAAGACAGTTTCTAACACAATGTGTTGCATTGTTTAGTTGATGGAATATTTCCTCCTGGGAAATCATGTTAGACACAAACACTGTCATAAAAAGGCATGATGCGTTTTTAATTGTTTTTGCACATTGGATTTGAAAGGAAGGCGTGACAAATCTATTTATGTAGCACATTTCGTACCCAAAGTGCTTTACAGATTGCACAGTCTGAAGCACAAGAAAGAAATGATAAAAACAAACTGAAGCAAGCAAACAGAAGCACACAGAATAGAAACAATGCAACAATGGTGATAGGTCTAGTTTGGGTTTTAAAGTAGTCAGCTCTTCTGGCAATTTGTTCTACATGTGTTCTACATTTGGGCAGCATAGACGCTGAAGGCAGCTTTACAATGTTTGGTTTTGATACAGAACCATTGATCTGAGAGGTCTGCAAGGTTTTTACTGGGTCAGGAGCTCTGATAAATACCTAAACTCTTCAGTAGTTTATGACAAGCAATAGAATTTGATTTGATTTGGAATTGATTCTGTGGGAATCTAGTAGCCGTTGTAATTATTTGAGAAGTGGCGTTTTTTTTAGTCTTGGTCTAAACCTTGGCAGCAGCGTTCAGGATCATCTGATTGCTCTATTAGACACACCTGTGAACAGTCTGTTGCAATAGTTCATCCTGCTTGAGATAAAAACATGCATTAGTTGTGAATCCAGGATAACACAGAGGTTTCTAGATTGAAGAGGATTATGAGGTTACAATGTGGATTTCTTTCAATTTTAATTCAGTTAAATTGTTAAAAAATATTGTTTATTACTTACTGCAGGGCATCTAAGAATATTTTTTTGATTTTGATTTTGATTTTACATGCCCAGGTTCAGAGATATGTGTCTCAGATTTCCACTGTGATCCAGTACATTGGAGGTGACTAACATTTTGTTGCTCCTCCTCAAACTATTGAAAACATTTGAAAAAGTCAGCAGCAAAGCGTCTTTCCAGGAACAATGTCTTTGTTACTCAGGATAATCCACACAGCATGCTGTGAAGAGTTTTCTTTGAAAGCACTTCCTACTTTCTGTCCACTAAAACTGAAGGACGAAAGAGCTGTAATTCCTCCACTGGTCATCTGATAGGAATGCTAACACCATCGAATTAAAGCTAAAAGTTAGTACTTTAACCTCATTGTTTCATTTCATATCCATTGTCTTAGTACAGGGCAAACACAAAAAATGTGTCTTTGTCTAAACACTTCATTACTTCACCGTAGCAGCTTCATATTATAGCTGCAGTGTTGAGGCAATTGTTCCGTCACAACTATGTAAATGCATACGTAAATGTCAGTGTTCTTTTGAAAGGAATGAAAGGATTGGAATGGCACGAATGACTCAGTACTCTCATAGCAATGGAAAACGTGGTTTGTGTGGCATGCAGAATGTTTATTAAGATATTGACCTCATCTAGGACCGGTTTCAGCTATGTACTCACACATGACACTGATGAGTCAGAGGAGACACATATTCAAACATGTACTGTATATAAATATAGTACATTGCTTTAGTATATTTGGTTTGGCTTTGTTCTGTCCCTAGACAACATGACATACTTGACAAAAAATGTACATAGTTCACCAAACAATGGATATCCGCAAAACATAGTTGTCTTGTATGCATGTCAGATGCAAGCTAAACTAAATAGTCTTTGGTAAATCTCTTTGTACATGAAATGGCACTGTCTCCAACATATCCCTGCAGCAAGAAGCTTGTTCCGCTCGTGTACAGATGGTTCCTATAGAGTCTTTCAGTCCCTCCCTGGTTGTCAGACTGCATCCATCACATAAAGAGAGGAAAGCTTGTTAAGCCCCCTCACCACCACCACCACCACACACACACACACACACATCTTTTCATGTTGCTTCAGTTTCCCTCACTGTGTTCTGTTTCTCTTGTTTGAAAGTGTTCAGACCTAATCATCTATAATGAGTACACTCCACTCAATCTATTCAGAGACCTTTACTTGTGCCAGGGCTGGGGGAAACAGGGGGTTTTGAGGTGGGGTTGGCAAGAAAAATGAGAAGAAAGTGGAGGAATGAGTTTCTGTTGCTTTGCTAGCCTCTGATTGTAGGTTGGACCTTGTATGTTCTAGACAGTGTGCTTTGTTTTTTTTAGACAGTAACATGGAGTGTACATTGTGCTTTCAAACAGATTACCCCAGAGACTGCAATCATTTTCTCTGTGCTGATTCTGTGAAGGAAGCCTGTGGATGCAGGCTTGAGTGAAGTAATTTAGCATAAGAACCATCAATTTATGTACTGCTGGTACTACTGGTACTCAGGTTATCATACAGTCTCAGAGCCAGATTGTGCTGCCTCCAGTTAAACAATTTTCTTCTTCTGAACTATTTTCTAATGGAAGCTTGGTAAAGGATTGAGAGTGTGGATATGAAAGGAGTTGGTTCTGGAAGATCAGCCTTTGAGCATAGTGCACTGTCTTCTCATTTTTCTTGTTATTGTGTCAATTTTAATATTAATTGTGTTAAAATGAAGCGTCAATTACCCAGTGTTTCCTGTACTACAGTAGTATTTTTTGGAATTTCTATTGGTAAAATTTCATTTTTTGTCTTTTTTTGTCCATATTCTAAGAGAATGTGCGAGATACTGGTGGAAACAAATACATATTACAGCACAAGTCCTTCCAGACAAACTAACTGGACATGTGGTAATGGACAAGGAACATAAAACAGAGCTGGTGATAGGTTTAGCTCTCTGCAACATAAATAAAAAGGAACCTGAGAAGTTGGAGAAATACCAGTGAAGGCAAAAGTGATCCCAATAGTAGAAGCACACAATGCTGTGGAAATAAATTTCAGAGATTCCGGCAACCTAAACTAAACCTGACCCAATTCTGTCAGGAATTTTGGGCTGAGCAATTTTTTGGGTCGTTAACTTTTAGCGTTATGCACACAGTGTTCATTTAAGGCTGCAGGCTATTCTTGTGGACCTCCTCGATCCCACCACTGGATTGGGACACCACTATAGTCATGGAGGTAAATTAAACTACCTTGGCCTTTCCCTTTGTGTCACCATCAAGCTTGACTTTACGTCCCTATATGTATGCAGACGTACAGCAGATGTACATCTGTACAGCAGCTGTAACTGTAGAAACTATTGGCCAAAGTCAGCACTAGAGAGCAGCTTAATGTTGTTTTGCATTGTAATGCCTTTAATGGTCCAGTGTGTAGGACCATTTCTGTACTGCAGAGCCATATGTTCACGCCTCAAGGCAAATGTGATGCAAGAGCTAAACAGACTGAACCCATCAATTTTTGCTCCCCATTATTGCTTTAGGATCAGTGTTATGTTCTATTCATACATACTTACAGTATGTACAAGTATACATACAGGTCTACATACAAGTATAGTTATAGGTATGCATACAAGTATACATACAAGTAAACAAGTATGTATACAAGTATAAAAACATACAAGTATACATACTAGTATAAAGGTTTATATACATACCATACATACATGTATCATACCATACTTTACATACCTTACATACAAGTATGGTATGTATTTTATTTAAAGCTGCTAATCAACACATCTATATTAACAATGGATCAGGTGATATATATGTAATGTGAAAGGGGTCACTTGTAGTGACGAATTGACAGAGAATTATAACCAACTCTGCAGTTCCCCTCAGGCCTTTTAAAGCCATATTTAGCATTGTTCAGTTTGTGATTTTGGTTTATGGATCGTAACTTTACTGTTTACAGCCACACAGGCACTTATTTTTTGCATGAAGCTCTTCTGTACACTACCTGACCATCAATAAAAGGAAGACAAGCAAAGTTAACTAGCAGCTAAGGAGCCAGATATTTCCCTGAAGATTTGAGATGTAAACAAATTGGGGAAAGGTCAGGGGAGAGGATTTCAGGTGCTGTTAGACAATCTGACAAGCACCAAGTTTGAAGCATACTGAGTCCCTCAGGAAAGTAGTTGTTAGCTCTCTAGATCAGTGGTGCAATATGGTGCAATTGTAATACTAAGGTGCTTATGGGAAGCCAAACCCACACTCCTTGGCTTATTCAGTAAAGTGGGTTAATCTGATCTGAGCCATTGATTTCTCTCTCAATGGTATATATCTTTATGTATGGTTTTAGTTGAAATTGTTGTGGGAGGCCAAACTAGAAAACATATAACAATTTACACACTTTAGTGTTTCCACTATTAATATTCACTTCTCTTTTGAAGGTATCAGTCATGCCTTGTGCTTCCACATGAAACTGTGGGGAAAGTTCCAAAATGGTGGACGTTCATGAAATACATATTAAATAGGAGAATCCCCCCCTCCCTTGTTTCATTTGGATAAATAAACTATAGGAACACTAGCGTGCAGTCCCACCCTTAAACTACACAAAATTGGACTTTGTAGTGTACAGTGTGTAACATGTAGGGTTTTCCCTGCCTATCTGACTCAAAGGCGGGGTGCATTTGTATTATTGGCTGCTGCCTTAGTGGAAAATTCCAACAAAAATGTAAAGGCTTTTTTTTAAATGTTAAAACATATTGTGCCTTTTATCACCAACTGCTTTGAGTGCACATGCAGCACTTGAGTGTGGAAGCAAAGTGTGAATGACACATTCACAATTTTTGCAAGGTTAAAGTAAGGGATGAATTGGCATTTTTCATGAGGAAGACAGTCGCGCCAGTAGCCTACTTTTTGAGCGCTGCTATGTCATAACATTTTGCACAGCAGAAATAAATAAAATAAATGTAAATATAAAAGATAAAAAATATATGGAATTTGTCTCTTTAAGGACACCTGTTTTGATTTCTAATTAATTTATTTTAAATAAATAATTAAACAGAAAATAATTGCAGTTTTGTCAATAGCTTCCATGTCATGTGACCCAGTGGCTCCAAATCAGCACCAACTTCTGTTACTACACTGGGCAAATAGGACAGACCTCTTTTTTGGATTTTAGTGCTTCTTCTATAATATTATTTTTATATATATGTTATTTTTGCAAAATTCAGCATTTTTTTTCAATAGCTTCCATGTCATGTGACCACCTGTTGGTTTCTGCTCTGTGGTCATACTGGAAAATTCGTGTCCTTCATCATTCTTGTCTTCATTTTTTCTGTCCAGCTCTGTGCCCTTTTGAGGCACGACAGTGAAATGTGCACAGAAAGTTTGCACAACCCTCAACTGAGTTTTTTCTTTTTTGTATGTCGATTGCTGTGCCAAAATAAACACTGTCATCTGTCACAATCTTTGTTTTTCATCTTTTTGCACCATCTTGGTGTAAAATTTAAATCCCTATAGACATTCAAATCAGGTATCATCATGTACATATATGGTAAAGAATGTGTTGGTCAATCTCCATAATGGAGACATGTGTGTACACATGTGTAAGCAGGTAAATCAGTCCATCCACCTGTTTATCAGTCTCCCTGGTCTCATTCCCATTCAGCCATGGGATCAGTGTGACCCACAACCCAGACACCACGGTAGACATTAAAGCTACCTTTGCTCCCAAGGAGACTCAACCCAGACATTTGTTTGTTTGCACTTCAGGGTACGCAGTGTCTCTGTTGGCTCGTTATGTTTTAACACTGGATGGATATTACACAGGCCAGAACTATCCACTTTGATCCACTTTTTGATCTGCTTAATCACCATGAGAGATCTTATAGAGCGTTTCTGATGTACATGATGCAAGTAAAGACACAATAAAGAGTTACATAAATTGATATTAATAGCAATTCACATCAGGTGGTGAAGGGTCACACAGAGAGAGAAATTTCCAAGAAAAATGAGTTCATACAAAGGCTTTCGGGTTTTCAAAGCAACTGCAAATATGACATTTACATGTGTGAGCACAAGATTCAACGCGTAGCGCACGTTTGCCTTTGGTTGTGGCCTCTGATGAGATTACGGGTGGCACATGTGCAAACAGTCAAATGAGAATGAACATGATGTCGACATACAAGTGCAGGGAATCATGCATGAAGGCCCAGTTGCTGCTCAGCGATGCCTTTTTAATTTTCAGAGTGATTTCCATATGCAAAAAAAGGATAAATCATAAATGATAAAGGAAGTATCAATTTGATTTTCTGTTATCGTGTCTTTCTCCTACAGCAATTTTTATTTCCTGTTCTTAGTTTCAAGCGGGGTGCTCGGTGTATTGTTTCCACACAGGAAAGGGAATCCATTTCTCCTCATTGTTTTTACTGTATGTCACTTGCATTGCACAGTACTGTATCCTGTATATCTACAATATGTTGATTGACAGACCATGGTGCATGTCATGTTACAATCATGTTAAATGAACTTTCATCCTTACTTGGTGTACAAATGGGTATAGGACTGACTTATTTTTAGTTTAAGTGATAGCTACAACACACAGGGTTTCTACATGTTTCTGATGACGAATTCTCTCTCCACTTCCTCTTCAGCCTGGGTTGGGGCCCTGGCCATGGGCATGATCTTCTTCTGCTCACCTGTGGTCAGCATGTTCACAGACCGCTTCGGCTGTCGGAAGACAGCTGTCTGTGGGGCGGCAGTGGCTTTTATAGGGCTGCTCAGTACATCCTTTGCAAAGTAAGCTATCAGATATAAAGCAGAAGATATAAAGAGTGCAAACATGATCAATATATCAATAGAATCAATAGATATTCAACATCCACAAAATCCAAAATATACACAATGTCAAAAATATAAACATTACTCCGTTAAACTGCAAGCCTTTTGCTAAATAAGTCTAATTGTTTGCAAATTTCCCCACTGAGGGATGAAAAAAGGTTTATCTTAGGTTTATCTTAATTATCTTTTTTGCTTGCTTTTATCATCAGTTTGTACGAGAATTTATGTTTTAATGCTTCTCTTTCATTTTTTTTCTGTTGCAGCTCTCTGGGCCTTCGCTATTTCACATATGGCATACTGTTTGGCTGTGGCTCCTCTTTTGCCTTCCAGCCCTCATTGGTTATCCTTGGTCACTACTTCCGCCGGCGCCTGGGCCTGGCCAATGGTGTGGTGACAGCAGGTGCCAGCCTCTTCTCCATGCTCCTACCGTTTTTCCTACAGATGGTGGTGGAACCTCTGGGCCTCAGCGGGACCTTCCAGATCCTCAGCATCTTCATGCTGGTCCAGACCCTGCTGGCACTGACGTTTCAACCTTTGCTGCCTGCTGGAGGAGGCATGGGACCCCCAGGCATGGGTCCTGGTCCTGTTAATCCCCAAACCCAGCCGGGGGCCACTGCTCAGGGCGGGAGCAGATGGAGCAGGGTCCTGGGAGGGTTCAGGAAGTACTTCAACCTGCGTGTTTTTCAAATAGTGACATACCGGGTGTGGGCATTTGGAGTAGCCACAGCTGTACTGGGCTACTTTGTGCCGTATATCCATCTGGTAAGAACAATAATGAGCATAGCATAGTCAAATTATAAGTGCTTGTTTTGTATTTGCTCCTGCCTTAAATTGTCTAAATCTAAACTCAAGACTGTACAAATATTTTGAAAAAAGATTGTATGTAGATACTAAGCTTCATATACTTAACAGTCCTTCATTCATCTCAGTGTGCTGAAACATTACCTAATATGGAATACATGCCATAACGTTCTTGGGTATTCTTGGCGTGTGACTGAAAATTTAGGAATCCTGATATTGTAGGGTTTTATAGGGTTATATAAACCACATTATGGTGTTGATTAGTCAGAGCTGTATAATCATGTGTCGCTTCATTTTGAATCATATTTGTATAAAGGAGTAAAGTCACTTTTCTGTTAAAGGTAGATTGCCACACTGACACAGCTAACTAACCAGATAGCAGCCTGCTACACAATACAAAAGCCACAGACTTTGAAAAACAATCCAGATGTGCTTTATTGATAAAGCTTAGTTTGTACATATTGAGCTTATCTGACTTACAAGCATAAACACACATCTTGTTCTGCACTGTTAACATCAGTTGCAGACTAGGTAGCTGATTAGCTGGTCAAAAGCAGTGCATTAAACAGCATGTAACATACCTGCACATGTAACTTCAGTTTAGATGCTGGTTTGGTTCCACCGCTAACAACATACTGGCTGCCCATGGTTTGTAAGCTACAGTGCAAGTTTGTTTACATGGCTTGGCTCGTCCTGTTACCCTGCTGGGGCTTAGCCTGCCAGCTGCCGTCAGTCAAAACACAGACACGTCCATCCAGTGGCTGAGAGGAAACGAAAAAGCACTTCTGATACTTCCGCCCAAAAATAATTGACTAAGTGTAAAATAACACTGACATCATTTTTGACTGTAAAAAGGAATGACTAATTATGACTTCTGTTGGACATCATGATGAAAAAGAAGTCAGATCACTCCCAAGTCAAAGTACAGTATTTTGCTTTCCATGATGAATAGAATACAAAATTCAGAGTATGTTTTATGTCTCTACATGATCTATGGTTGACCTTGGTGTGAGATAGTGAGATAGTGATAGATGAGGATGAAGTGTAAAGTTCCAGCATTGAGCTGTGAAGTTGATCTCCCTCTATCCAGATGTCGGATGTTCCAGCTCCGGCCTCCCTCTGTCAGGCCTGTTGTTTCAGGCCCGGGCCCAGATGTAAACACAGCCCCGGCCTTTGTATTGGCTCGACCACCTCAGGAAACCTCTCCTGTATGGCCTCTCTGTATCCCTAAACATGCCTATCCTATGGCCATTGATGAATGTAGAGCCCTTCAAAGCAGAGCAAATATTTCACAAGGACCAGCTTGTTCAGGAAAGACTTCAGAGGGCGGTTTAATGTTTTGGATCTGATTTGGGGGGTTAGGGCTGAGGGGAGTGGGAGGGTCTGACCTATATGCGTTGGCTCTTCCTGTCCTGCTGTTCCAGAGGTCTGTGGATGAAGACATTTTGTTATTTTGAGACTTTGGCTCTGGGGTTATGGATGGACAATTCCTCCATTCCACCACATGCACACCCATTTGCTGAGTTCATTGACTTCTTTGGCATGAGGCACAAAAACATATGAAAACGTTCACCAGCAGGTTGTGTCATCTTTGTTAGCTCATTCCTCGTTGGTAGCCTCTGGTGAGTTTCTTATGCAGCACAAAGTCATTAACCACACGCAGCCAAAGTTTACGCTGTACTGTGTCTGTTTTTGTTTTTCTCTCAGATCAACTTTGTGAAGGAGCAGTTCAAAGACACCCAGAAGGATTGGGTGCTCCTGGTTTGCATAGGAGCTTCATCTGGGGTGGGACGCCTCGCTTTTGGCAAGATCGGCGATCTCATTCCCGGTCTTCGAAAAATCTACATGCAGGTGAGGAAATGTATGAAAGCATAAAATGCGGGTCCCCAGTTTAATTTGGTATGAGGGCCTGGACCAATGAGTCAAGAATAGAACTGGGAGTAGCTAGATCTCTTCGTAACATGATTTTAATGATTTATTTGTACCGTTTTACAATCAGTCAACAGTAAATGTTGTCTTCTCTCATTTCTAATTTCTGAGTATTTCTAAGAGCACTGCACATCAAGTTTAACCTGAAATAGAAGACTTGGGGTTAACTATTAACCATTGTGTTTTGAGGCTATTTTCCCTTAATATATATATATATAGTATATATAGTATATCTACTATAATACATATTTTTATTTGCAATCTGAGTGACTCAGTGTCTTTAACGGCTCATTAGGCTGCAGATAAAGATGACTCTAACATGATAATAATTTGCACACACACTTTCTGTACCAGAATAAAAATAAGCTTTCTTGTTGCTATAAGAATTACCTGCCTGATTAATAGTCGTGATGATTCAGTCCTGAAAAAATGGAAGAGGGAAAAGCGCAGTCGTTCAGAGCAGTTTGAGTGATGAGTATGAACGAAATTTGACAGTTCTCACTGGTGTATGTGTACTTCCTGCTGAATGCAAACACACAGATAATCCACTGACTGTACTGGTCAGAACCACGACACTCAATCGGCATGGTGTTAATCAAGCACGCTGCTCAGCAGAGGATGCTGAGTCACAGACAGATGAACAGAATTAAATTTTAAAAACCTTGAAATTGCATGACAGGCATGCTGAAAATATGCAAGACTGTGTGATATTAAAATACAAAAATATGTCTGTTCCTTTGGTACTATTGGACATTTAGACTGTGCAGAGATAATGTTTTCCATTGAAAAGGAGAATGTTTGAGAGAATGTTGAGAGTGTTTACAGCATGCTGCACAACAATTTATCTCCTGCTGCCATAAAAAAGAAACACACTGGCTGTGAGGGAGTCTTGCATGGAAAGCCATGTTCTTTCTTTTATTCAGAGTTGAACACAGTATTTTCAGGAGTTGCTTTCTTGTACAATGTGGTAATTGTGAAGGGTTTTAAGGTAACAACTTTTACTTTGTTTTTGAGGCAAAGAACACTCCTTCACATTCATAGTATTAAACTCATGAACTCTGACCTCAGTGTAATGCAACAGCATTGGCTGTCTGTTTAGAGTTGTACAAACAGGGAGGCTGCTTTCACCAGCAGCTAACAAAAACACAAAGCACTAAATTCCTTAGTCGGCCTATCTAACAGATGATGTGATTGAGATGTATATAATTTTTACATTTTTTAGAATTATTGTTTTTAGAATATTCCTTTCGTTTAGTTATAGTCTCCACATAAGATTTAGCATCTTTATCAAATTGGTGGTTGTGTTTCAGCTAACCACGCTTATGGGAAACAAAAGCAACACATTTGATTACAATTTTTACAAATTTATGGGAAAATGGCAGCTACCGTAATCTAAAAAATATTAGCACTGTTGATATTTTGTAATATTGAATTCAGTTTATGTCAGAGAAAACATCTTCTGCACTTTTCAGCACTTCTGCCTGTTTCATATCCTTTTCTGGGTAGCTGGCTGTTGAAAGGCAAAAGTGTAGATCATTGTCACACAAGAACAAGTGGAACAAGTGGGATTATGCCCACTTCTTGAAAGTGGGCATAATCCTTGCCTGACATGAATACACAGAACACACATTTGTAGTAAACATGCCTTTCACTTGATGCTCATTAAGAAGCTAGTGGCAGAATGCCAAAACAAAGGCTGGAGAGCAACAACCTATCTGGTGGAAGTTGGCTGCTGCGGATTTGAGTCTCTCAACCAAGCACTTCTTGAGTGACATCGGCTTCACAGTCAGTGAAAGCCAAAGGAGTCCTAAAAGAACTCGCAGAAGCAGAAAAGGGAAATTTTTGTATCTGGCTGCGAAGAAGAGACAAGAACTAGGGGAACCAAGAAACAATGTTGTGGAACTACTTGACGTCCCTGACTGCTGCCCCACCATCCTGAGATTTCACAGGTTTCAATATCAGCCTGTCCCCAAACTATGCAGGTTTTTAGCTATTCTTAACAGTAGCTGCAGGATGTTGCACAAGTAACAGAATGTTCACAGTACAGACAATATGCCTGGGGGCCAATTCTCCATGTACAAGCAATGATAACAAGGATACAAAATGAGCCAACTAAATACAGGTTGTAAATTGTCCCCTTACTTATTGCCCTCAGTGCCTCTGTTAGTACTAAAGAAGTCAATCACTGAAGGCTGAGCCCTTACTGCAGCGGCCTGGATTCCTGGGTTGCATGTCATCCCTGTCTTTGTTCTGCCTCTTCTGTCTCTCTCTACTATCACTATCAAATAAAATGGAAATGCCAAAACTATGTGCTGTCTGTTTCAGGTGGTGTCCTTTGTGGCTCTGGGCCTGATGTCCATCTTGATCCCTCAGTGCTCTGTGTTTGAGGGGCTGGTGGTTGTGTGTGTGTTCTTGGGCCTGTGCGACGGCTGCTTCCTCACCATGATGGCCCCCATAGCTTTTGAACTGGTTGGGCCCATGCAGGCATCGCAGGCCATAGGCTACCTTCTAGGCCTTATGGCTCTTCCCATGACAGCAGGTCCACCCATCGCTGGTGAGAAGCACACTCTTTTTTTGGGGTTGTGTTTTTGTACAATATAGCACTGATTTATACTCTATAATCTGGAATGAGCTTGTAGTGATCTGGCTCCTTGTACTGACTTTGGGATGTTGACAGTAACGGGACATTGAGAGTAAGGACAAAACAAATGTAGGGAGTAAAGGGAGAGCAGAACAAATGTGTGGCAGGATAGATTGTACAGCAGATTGTATTTAGAGAGGTTCGGGCTCGTGGCCAACTGCAGGTTGGCTCTAGGGATTTGTCTTCCGGAAGAAAAAGCACATACAGGCAGTGCTCAACTCCCTTTATGTCTCCTCCACCTCCTCCCGCTGCCATTCTTCATTCCAGCTCTCTGATAACTGGAGTGTATAGGAGAGCACTGAGGGCAACATTAATTTGGTTGCTCAGGCTCTCTCTTGCCAACCTCTTTCAGTTCTCACACATACTGTACTTGGCAGTTTCTGGAGGTTGTAATTAATGGTTGGAGATATTTGTCCAAAGTAAATTTCTCAAGCTGTTGAATGCATAAAAACAGACTCTTTGGAGGAAGCAATGTAGTGATATTTATTAATTAGGCTACATATCCAAAGCTATGTCCTCCCAGGAATAACCATGGTCATGTATTATAGTGTAGTAAAGCTGAAGTCATTAGTTGATTAGTTATTTGACAGAAAATTCACCTGGTCAAGCAAAAACAAAGAAATTTGAACCCCTTGGGTTGTGGGAAACGTCTGTGGACATTTCTCACTATTTTCAGATTAATTGTTAATGAAAATAATGGTTAGTTGCAGCTGTATGAATCCTGTATGAACGAGTGAATCCAAGTGTTAGCCATGGAGAGGTGAGGGGACTGGAGTTTGAATAAAGAGAATAATTTATTGCAGGAGCAAAAGGGATATGATGTGATTAGAGGAGCAGGGAAAGAAGGGGGGACCGGAGAGAGTGAGTAGCTGAGTCGGGTGGGGGGTCCAGGGCTGAGGATGATGAAGGGCTGGAGACAGGGACCAGAGCAGAGTGGAACAAATGAGTAGGTACTAACAGGGTAGATGTGGCAGAGCTGAGTCTCTGTAGGAGTCTTGATTACAGGATCAGATGCAGCTGGAGCTGGAGAAGCTCCAACTCCTGCACACCTGTCTCCACTCAGGCGACCTCACACCACACAGACACACAGAGGGAGAGACTGCAGAGGAGGAGAGCAGGACACATTTCTTTCTTTTCTGCAATCGTTTGTTCTTCTTCTGGTTTTATCAAAAAATTAACTAAGAAGTTTTGTTTAGAGAGAAAAAATGTGATTGCCTTGTGCCCCCTCGTTTTTTTTCGTACAGTTTCTGCTCATTTTATATCTGAAATGTGTTTTTCTCTTCATCAGTAACTCTCACCCCTGTCAGATAAAAGGATTAATAGCATCCAGTACATGTGGGATGTCACTTTAAGAGACTAACTAGACCGATGAGTACTGGCATACGTTCAGACATAAAGTACAGTACAGTGGCATATGGTTTTAATTTTCCCTTTGACTAACCACAGACACAGACATTATCTCATGTGGTCAACCAAATGTCTAAAGATGCACAAAATACTACACAGGGAAATTAGATATTCTGTTGAATATCAGCAGCGTGGCTCGTCAAAGTCTACATGTGTTGTTCAGTACACTCTGTACAGTTCATGAGGATGCATACATTGCATGCAGCAACTAAGTGCACACCCCTCCCTCTGCTGTCACGTAACAAGCTCAGTGGTAAATGTAACATCTGCGCAGTGAGTTAAACTTGTTGACCCTGCTATGCCACTGTAGGTACAGGGTGAGGTGAGGACAGGGTTGCATCACAGCAGCACTATCTCCCCGTGGACTTCCACTGACTCAAATTTCAATAGACACATTGTAAAGTTATTAGTGTCAAATTGAGACATATAATAGAATTCTTGTGGTCATATCTTGTGTTGCCACTTATAGGCAACCGACAACAGGATATAGTGCTTTAATGAGCCAAAACAATTGCCTAACAAATCTAAGGAAATTTCACTATTTTCAGTGCTGACAACATCATGATGTACTGACACACACTGGAGGACATTCTCTATATACCTGCAGCAAACCAGTGACCAGTGACAGTTGCTGCTTGATACACAAAAGTGCATTTTGGAACAACTGGCATTAATTATTAATCATCAATTATTGATCCTCTCATCTAACTCTGATGGAATAAAGCAAATATGTGTATTTCCCCACTGCCCAGGTCTCCTACATGATTACTTTGGGAACTACACAGTGGCCTTCTCCCTGGCTGGGGTTCCTCCTATGGTGGGGGGCGTGGTGCTGTTCTTTGTGCCCCTGATACACCGCAGGCTCCAGCGAGGCCAGGCGGGCACACCAGAGGAGATGTCCACAACTGCCCACATGCTACCCACTGCCCCACCAGCGGAGGAGCCCAAGAGCTGCTCCAATGGAGACATTCTGCCTGGCTACACTGACATAGAGACACACATCTGAGTTGCACCGTACAAAGGTTAGTTATATTTATCTATATCAAGCATAGGTCATGTACGTACAGCAGGAAGTATGTATTAGCTCACATACTTCTCCTTATACATTACTTTCCTCTTGCTTTTTTCCAGGGATTCAGCCCACCAGCACCTTTTTCTCATCCTTAGATTGCCCTATTCCAAACCAGAGCTCTCACCCATAGACTTCCTGTTGGCTGACCTTTAACCCTCTTATCCTCCTAGACTGTGATTGGCTTTGTTATTTTCACGTGGAGAGAAACCGAAAAGGGCGCTCTGGCTTTCAAGCCACAGAGAGGATAAAAAGAAGGCCCCTCAGCGTAGGACGGTGGACATGTGTAAGGAGGATCAGCACAGTCAACAAGGATTGATTTATCTGTTGGGATGCTGTAGTTACATATACCTCCAAGAGGAAAGAAATGAAGAGATTGGAGCTGAGAGTTGTAGTTTCTGATTTCACAGCCTTTATCTCGCTACCGTAGCTTTTTAAAGCGGTGAAAAATACCGTGCTTTGTTTTTAGACTCCATATAAACGCATTGTTAAGATAAGAGGCATATAAAGTAAGAATTAATGAAGGGATAAATTCACGCTTTCTTTCTATAGTCATGCATCTGACATTTTAGTTTGTGTAGCAGAAAAACAATCTCATCTGCGATATGCAGGTTTGCTTTTTTTCTATTCTGCTGTGACAGAAACAAACACATCTGTTGTAAATGTCACAGGAGGTAACAGACAATTCCTCTGAGAGATCAGCCACCAGACACAATCACCTCTACTCAACCGCACACTGTACTATACTGAACTCACACCCAGGGTCCAAAAACTTCAGCAACATGACGTCAACTTCTCTACCAGCCTGCCTGCCTGCATGGAAGACAAATGTGTGATTGTGGCAGCTGTTAATTCCACTGATTCATATGCCATGAACTGTAGAGTGTTACATTTTTCATGGTTTTAATATAAGTCAGTGACTTTACAGCTTGTGGCAAGTTAACATATGCAGTCAAAGTCAGTCGGTTGTGAGTTGTGAGAGCACTGCATCTGCTGCCTGAATTATTGAAACTTAACACTACACTTGATACAAAGTCTTTTCATGAGTCTCTACAGCCTTAACTTTCTGCGTTTGTTCCAATCATCAAATTCTACACTTTTTCTTTGCCTTTTAAAGTTTTAGCAGGGTGCTAGAGAAATCCGCTTAAACTGTGTTTGTTACAGCTTTGGAAAATAATTAAGAATAGTTTTTTTGTAGTGCGCACACTGTATACTTGTTTAGGAGGAAAGAATTATGCAGTCCTCGTGGAAGACTGACAGCTGTTGGTAGTATAGCTTTTCATCAGAAAAGGCATTTTGTATCATGATGTGTTGAACTTTTCCTCTGTGCACTGCATCCACATTTTTGTTCAGTTACATAATATGAAACTACTTGTCATCTGTCGATGAGAGGGGACTACTGAGATTAAAGTTGCCAAATGGCCTGAGCACTCATCAGGCCATCTCAGAGATAATCCAATCAAATTGCTGCTTTAGTTAAGCTTAGTGTCACAATGGCATCACTCACTGTTTTGGCAGTAATGAAACAAAACATCCCGGCCTCATTGAGAAATTTTCCCTCAGGAGGACAGTTTGCAGTTATTATGTTTCAGGAACATTTGGACCACTTACCTCTGCACGCTTAGATTACAGGTTCTCTTGAACAATTTAAATCAACAGATGTGAATTAGAGGTGCAGTAATTGACTGTTTCAATTACACTCTGGTTATATGCATTACTGAACAGCAGAGAGGGGAACTGGTACACAGCGAGGAAGGAAAAGCTCTGGTGTTAAGGAGATATTCCTCTCTGTCCATCCCCCTCTTTGCTTTCACTGCCATTATTCAGTCGGGTTTTCTGTGTTACAACAACTTCAAGCCTAAAAGCTACACAAACCTTGCTGCTGAGTGTAGTTTTTGGGCTGTAATGCTATAGGACAAACTGTTTTGAATAGGAAACACACACCTTTACCTCAGTAATCAAACAATCCTCAGCAATCCAGTGGGACCTGTTGACATTCTTCATACTTCATGGTGTCACTGTTCTGTGTAGTGGTTTGTTGCAGTCTGAACCAGTCTTGCCACAGAGCTGCCAAACGCCTGTTTTCAATCAACCTTGCTTCCTCCAAAACCTCATTAGTGTCTGTTTAGGCACTGCAGAACTGTGGGAATGTCAAACCTCCATTCCCCATAATCATTTGGTGCATTTAGAGTTTAGGGATTTATTCTTCCTCTATATTTTGCCTTCATATCTGTTTGCGTCTTTGTTTTGATCCTCACCATTCCTCTACCTACTCATTATCATTAGCTTATCACAGCTGAATTTCTCTGTCTGTGATTGAAGAAATGCAGTTATATATATATATATATATATATATATTTGTCTAATATCCTTAACTAAAGATAAAAGAGACACTAACCATAAGCAGTGGAGAGCCATATAATGGTCTAAGCATGTTTGAAAGTATGAACATAGGCCTCTAGTTTGACAGAGGTAGTGTTACATTTTGGGCTGTGTGAGTCATACCAGCCATATAAGCTGACTCGCTAAATTTAAGTTCAATTTTGAGATTCATCAGCCTCCAAACAAAGCAAATCACATGAATCTGAACATGGAGCCCCGGCACAAAACACTGAGCTCAAGTAAACCTTTAAAAAAGGAAATGGCTCTTCATCACTTTCAAAGTGACTCATTTTTTGTAGTGTTTTTTTCTAAAGTGCTTTATTTAACTAAATCAGTGCCCTCGTGCCTAAAAAAAAGAATTGTTAACTGTGAAATTTATTTAATTTATTAAATTATTTGTGTTATGAAGGTTGCAGGCTGCAGATGCTTTCCAGAAGACTGCAGAACTGCCTTTAAGATCATCAGCCCATACCCCTAACCACTGATTTTCAGTTATTCTGACAGCAATGAAACAATGGTTTTAAAGAAAGACATTTTTTAATAAGTTCATATTCTGCTGGTTTGCTCAGCACTAACCGGAAATTCTGTTACTGGTCCACTGAAAACCACAGTGCCTAGTGTTACTCATGAGCTGCACTAGTTTACAGCTGTCAGACTAGAGGCCTGTATCAGGAAAGTCCCACAATCTGGCAAATGAATGAATGAATGAAAAGTACTGCAGAGGGCATACCCTCTGGCAGCCATATTGGACCTCAGCCTTTTCGAAATGACTGAAAAAGGCTGATTGTGTTTCTATGCACAAAATGTTTCCTTCTCAACAAAATGTACCAGAATTGTTGAGTTTTTGTTATTTTTTACTGTGAACTGATATGTTTTTATTTTTCCATTATTTTGTGTTGAATATGTTGTCACCTTGTTAGCTAGCAGCGTAACGTCACTGTTGTTTTCGAAAAGATATTTTAGAAGAAGCGACAAGGAGTAAAAGCAAGACATTAGAGTCACAGCTAACAAATCTGCCTTATAGTTACTGATCAGCTGTGACACACCAGAACCAGATTTGACCAGAGTTGCTGGATTTGACACACAACTGCAAAGCTTGTATAGTCAAATTTTCAGATCTTAACATTACTTTTTACTCATTATTTTTCTTTTTTTTTTTGTTTTCACTACAGTCATTGTCAATCCTTGATCTTAACATCTTAACAGCCTCCCTGCTTGTCTTCACCCAGACTCACTCAGTTTCTGCTTAAAAGCAGAGAGTGCTTCTTTTTATTAGAAAACTGACATGTATCAACATATGTACTTTATATACTTTGTAATGGTTTTTAATTAACCACAAACTTTTCATTGTGTTAGTTTGTTTTTGATAATTGTTTTTTTTTTTAATTTGTTGTTATTTCTAGTGATACATTTCAATGACTACTGGAAAAGAAAAAACAACTGTCGAGCTGGTGTATATAAAAACACTATAAAAGTGAAGGAGCTGAATGAATGAAGAATCACAGTACATCTGAATGGTTGCATGGTGCTTGCTGAACCGGTGTTTAGCTTGCCAAAGTCTTCTCGTCTATGCAGCATCGTCGCCGGGCTCGCGGTCCACTTCCTGTGGCCGCTTCACCTTCTGAACATGTTTACTTGCATTTGTCTCCTGTAGCACTCGGAGCTGCAGCCTGCAGTCGTTTCAGGACCAGCTAAACCTGCAGTGGAGCCTCTGATCTAAACTATACTAACACGTTTTTGAGCTGTTGTTGGACTTTAAGCTGTTTTCCCTGACAGTCAAAATGGTGAAAACATTTCTGTCCTGTGTTTGCTTTTCTTTACCTGCTGGTGCTTGTCTGAGGAAAACAATATGCAGGTCAGAGCTACAGAGAGGCACATGAATAAGGACAGGCTGATATCAAACACTGTCTTACACATGCAAAGATGATTATTATTATGACTATCAGACTCTCGGTTGTTGCATTCTTCCAAAACTGGTGCAAAGTAGGCCCAATGAACTGAAATAAACATGTGTATACTGCATGAATTAACAGCTAATGTGTCATATTTACTTATTAATTAACTTTTACTCAACTGTGGCTTAATTTCATTCAGTATTTGCTTGAATGTACTGCTGATATCTATCGAGCAGATGCCAGGAACACAGAACCTGGCCTCTCAGTCTAACCTCATTAGACTTTTTCCTCTGGCAAAAGAAAAAAAAATCACCTGACTTGAAGTCAATCCAAACTATTGCAATATTGAGCCTTGTTATTCTGCTCTGCATTTCTCTGCTCCTCTGACCTCAATGTCTGCTTACCATTTCACTGCCGTGCTTTTCCTCCTGAAACCACACAAACAGTATGTGAAACAGGACAGCTGAAGGTCTGTGTATCGTGAAGCTGAGCCGCGATTTGCAAAAAGTCAACACCTCATGCAGTGCCGTGGACCATTCCCAGCAAGAATACTTTTTCAGTGATGTTGCCAGTACCAGTCATCATTTTTAAATTGTGTGTGAAGGAAATTTTTTTATAGCTTTTAGTAACACCTGAATAATGTATAAACCTTTATATGCTATGTATGTTGTAGAAAACCCTGTATTATTCATGCATATTTTTCATCATGTTTTCACAGCTATAGATACTCCAGCTTTTTCTGGTGATAAATCCTCATATCTCTGAACGGTCACCTGGCCTTCCCTCAGCCTTACATGTTGAAATATGAGTAATATTTCAGTGCAGGGCTCTGCTCAACTTTCCTTCTCAAACCTCCAGTAAGGTTGCTGCAGTTAAACCTCTATTGCCTGTCTTCTCTTCTTCAAGCTGTCGGCCTCTGTCCTCCCTACACAAGCTATACATTTTTATTTTAAATATAAACACATGTTTCAGTTTTAGTCATTTTACACAATGTTCTAACAAGGCCAGTGACGCCACGAGATCTGAAATTAAGTCATGCTGCTAGAAAAAAAAATTAATGTAATTTTTTGTGTTTTTGTCAAAGTAATTTTGAATCTGTATCAAAAGAGGCACATTTTTTTTCTATTAAACCAACAATAAAGATGTAATATGAAAATGACCCATGCTGTCATTACCAGTCACTCTTTTGTTGTCTGTGTGCTTTTCAGTCCTCAACTGCACCACTTCCACATCAGACGCTGCAGGTTGTTCTTGACACGCGGTCATGTTGGAGATTAACCCCTTTGAATGCATAAAGACATGGCCACAACACAATGACATGAGTCAAAGGAGAAACACAGTACTGTGCTGCAGTTTAGGGACACTGAATGTGTCTTCAAATGTTTGATCTGCTCATTATCACCACAGCAACTGGCTGTTCTTTCAGGCATGAAGTCCTCCCTCGACTCCTCATTCCCCTTTTTAACCTCAATATCTCACAGCCAGGCAGACAAGCTTGCTGAATCTTAAAGATCACGCTTCACTGAATCAGTTCCAAGCTGCAGAGCTCTGTATGTACATACAGGGAACTATTGTGTTCATGTTTCAAGGCAAAGAATAAATCACTTGTTGGGTCTGTCTTTGAGCCTGTGGCTTCTTGATAAAAAAGCATTAATACAGTGAAGCATGGTTTTGCCTTAACTGGATTTATTCAGCTTTGAAGATTCAAATGTACCAACACAGTTCTTCTTTTTGTCTGTCATAATTCTTATTTTGGGGTTCATTTACATGATCAAGTCTCAGAACAAGTGACTGTTTATTAAAATAAGGCAGGACTGCACGATGATCACAAAGGCAACTTTTGAGCAGGAGATGAGGTTGCAAACATTTTGATTGTGCCTTGGAAAGAGGCAAATTTATGTGACTCCACTATTGTTTTGTTTTAAGAACTATATAATTAAACGGATATTTTTACAGTGTACTTATCAAACTTCTGTGTGGTTCAGATCGGTTTTATTTGAAGATGATTCAGGATAATCAGCCATTGACAAAACTACTTGCAAAATACAAAATTCAGCCTCAGTTGTTTATGAATAGAGTCAAATAACCAGAGGCACTTTATTAGAGAGAACTTGAATTAAAACATTGTTTCTTCAAGCTTAGTAGGTCATGCTGAACAGTAAGCCACTGCCCTCCTCTTACTGTCTATTCATTATTTGGGGATAAAAACAGTGAGCTGAATTGGTACAGACTGTACAGATGTAGCCTGTGGCCATTACACTGTGTATATGTGAATATACATGCTGGCCAATAGGTGTCACCACACAGTGCAGGAAGGAAACCACTGTTCCAATACAATAACTCATGTAACAGTGCAGATTGTCCAGTAGGGGTCCTCCCACCCTCATTTCCGTGAGTGGAACCTATTGATTCAACTTGTTTAAAGGATCTGGATTTCTGCAAGTTTGCCCTGAATCTGAGACCATGAAGACCCAATGGGGTTTAAAGCCAATGTCAATAAGTTATGATTCACTTTAGAATATACTCTATGTCAATCTGTGTTGTCCTCAGAGATGTATATAGCTGCATATAGGAACCCTTCAGAATACAGCAATAAAATAGTAGTAAAAATGTAAATAATTTAAGTGGCTGTTGTTGCGTTTGTATAACAATATCTCTGAGGTGGTGAAATGTTACTTTCAAGAGTTTTTCGGGGTAACTGGTGTTGTCACAATGGAAATTTATGGGAATTAATCATTCAACCAGTATACTCATCCAACCATCCAACCACCCACCCACACCCACACCCACACACACACACACACACACAGACTTGCTTCACTATCCACGTGGGAACACTCAATCACTCACACACACACACACACACACGCACACAGTGAATTACTGTTGAATTATTACGTGCTTTATGTTAGTAACAGAACGTATTTTTGCTGTTTACTGTTCCTCTTCCGCAGGACGAGAAGCAGCATGGAGGCTAAATGCCTAGTTACTAATTTAAAGTTAAATCTAGAATGTATTTCTCAACAACTAGTTTATTGTGTTACTCTGCAAGTTTTCACAAGTTCTTTTTTTGCTCAGGATTATGAAAAATATCACAGTGATTCTTCAGTATATTGTAGTTGCAATGTGCACTATTATTGCTCTGCTGCTCATACACACACACATTTGTCACTTTAAATTGTGTTGTAAATGTCACCTAGAAGAAGAAGAAGAAGTAGTAGAAGAAGAAGAAACGGGGTAAATAAAGTGTACTTGTGGTTTCTATTATCTTATAGCCAGGGACCTGTGGGTCCTTAGGGGCCAAGTCAAGGAAGTGATGTAAGAGAGGATGATAAAACTGTGGTCATTTTTTCTCTTGTGTCACTCTGTTTTCTTTCCTGCCTCTTCACAGCACTTCCCCTTCACTGATCCCCCAGAAGTGAAATAGATTCCTTTACACTGTGTAGCAATCATTCACAAATCAGAACAAATCTGAAACTCCAGGTCACAGATATGTCATGTTTTCATTATACCTGGCTGGCAACTTCATTGTTCTTGCCCTTGTGAATGCTTTAATAATACTAATATTTATTTATTGAATGAATGAAATATGTTTTTCTTTAAAAATTGGTGATGATGAAAGTGGACATTTTTTAGGAAATATGTACAAATATTTCCTCAGCTTTGTCTTCATTTGTGTCGACAAGCTTCTAGCCTGTTGCAACTGAAGGAAGAAGAAAAAAGAAGAAGCGTACAACTTGTTAAGGGAACTTTGTGGTTGCAAGTTTTAGCTCATTAACCACAAAATCTAAATTAAATACTTGCCATCATTGTCTCTCATTTTCCACAGAAAGTCTTTAGATTTCGTTCTTTCTCTCTAGGGGACCACTACTTTTTGATCCTTTCAGTACAGTGAAAATTAACTTTCATAGTGTTGAGACTTACTGGAGACAGGTAAATACTGCACAGTGGATTTTGATGGAAGGAATTGAAGTTTTGGAACTTTCTCTGCCAACTCTCACGTCCAAGATGTTTGAGTCTCCCACAAACACATGAACATTAAGAACTGTCCTAACAGTCTGGTTCATTCTTACACCTGCATTAGTTGTTTAATCAATTGAATACATTTAATTAATTTGCAAAAAGTTAATCAACACCATGATTTGACGACATGATGATCTTTTATCTGGTTCCAGCTGGTTTTCATTATTTTATTTGATTGTTAGTAGAGCACTAAACTGAAACCAGAGGCTACATTTAAATTTATCTAACTGGGAAAAATATGTTGTACGTGTGTGTATATGCAGAACTTGGAGTTGGTGAGTAAATCATATAAAAGCCTCAGTGTGACCCTTTGAGCTCTTGAACCATCTCTATGTGACCGGCCTGTATTTGCTGTTGCTTCTTTCACATGCTGCGAACACAAACCCAGCTGATAGATTATCACACCTGGGCAGCAGGCCACAGCTCTGCTCACCTCTGTTTCACATGCTTCACGTCATGTGTATTAACTATCTTTCAGCTGCATACAGGTGCTCTGTCTTGTGCGGAGATTAGGGACAGCGTGTTATTGTTTTCAGAGAGATAAAGCGTGACAGCCAGGCATAATGTGCTACTGCCATGTCTCTGCCAATGCATGTCCTGTCCAGTATGACTCAAACACCCCCTCCCTCGCCTGGAAACTTCCTCCGCTGATAACAAAGTGATAAAAAGTTGGTCAGGCCCAAAATATACAACTTAAGACACAAGCATGCATGAATGCGGAACAATGTTGGAGCACGGTCGTTCATTGTTTCTGCAGGGAGGGTCTGGTGGAGGTGGATAAGCCAAAATAACAGATCAGGAACATTTTGGACTAAAGACAGATGGAATGAAGAAAGAACAGAGATAATGTGCTGGAAAGAGGGAAGAAAACAAAAGCAAAGGGAGAAAGCCCCACAGCCTCCACTGACAAATGAAGAACAGGACAGCAAGCATCAAGACGTGCTTATTATAGCTTGTTTGTTCTTGTTCAAACACCCACCTGAACTTGGCTAAGAGTTTTGAAAGCATTTTTTTTGTAAGCTGTAATATAACTTTGAAAGAATTTTGTCTCCAGCTGGAACAGAAGTCTGTTATTTGTTTTTGTTTGTGTGCACAAGAAATTGTCCCACCTGAAATAAATGCCAGTGATATCCTTCAAGATTTATTGTTAATATAAACTCTAATAAAGCAGAAAAATACATTAATACAAACTTTTCCAACAATATACATCAACCATTCAAACTTTATACATCCGTCTGAGTCTGAAATATTTACACATCCTTACATTCAACAGGTTGGTAGCACAGCTGTGTACTTTCTAATCTGACATCCTAACTCTTTTCTCTTGACATCAAACATGATTCTTTTCTACATGAAATGCCCAAATGTGTTGTTAAAAAGGTGGAAATGTAAACAAAGCTGTGTCCACAGAAGAAATAGCTTCTCTTATACAAATGTAATATAGAACTTCTCTCCATAACAATACAACATATTTCATCAGTTACAACTCCAAAATGAAGCCAGGATACATTGTGCTACTAAAATGTGGCTGCATGGCATTGGTGGGTTTGGCCAGTGGTGTCAGAGCCCCTGCTGTGTGTCACAGCCCAGGACCTCCAGACGCAGGGCGATGTCATTGATCCAACCCCGCGGGTGGATACGTAGGTAGCGGCCGAACAGAGGGGGGTCAAAAATGGTGAGAGCTTCCTCGTCTGAATCGCTGTTTCCTGTGAAGATCTGAGGAAGGAGAGAGGAGGTAATACATATTGCAGATTTGATACAGCAAACACATCCCTATATGTAAAACTATGTGTTAGAGTTCAGCAAGTTCACCTCGCTTTGATTAAAACTCCAAAAACTCATCTCTGTTCATCAAAATTACATATTTAAATTGTTTTCCCCATGACAACATCCCTTCATGCCTTAAAATGGCATAGATGTAACTCTATACCTGTGCCTTCATTTAGTATGCACAAATCTGTAAATATGCAAACAGTGCCCATCTGTGTCTCCACCCACCGTTCCACCTCTCACCTGCAGCTCAAGCAATCCTGCTCACCTTCGACTGGGTTCATCAAACACACAAACCTCTGCTTGCTTTCTGTTCTGCATTAATAGGAGTAATTCAGTTACACATGTTTGAACGGGAAACCGATTCCAAAGAAGAAGAAGACTGATGTGTACAGGGTCACCGACAAGTTAATGTAGCAGATTGTATTTATATGTCACTCTCTACAACATTAAAAACATAATAGTAATAGACAACATGAGCCTTCACTCTGACTATATCGTCATGATATGGAAAGCTGCAAGCTGACAGGGTTGTTTCCTTTGGCATATGACGTATGAAACCCAGCTGAATCTGCGTTTCTGAGACTGTCATTGATGCACTGCAGCTCCAAAGCTGAACTGCTCAGCCATGACGTTGACTGTTTATTTCACTCATGATGATCTTGTAGGATCTAAAAATTATCCCATGGAAATGTTAACAAGATTAAAAACTTGATTAGGTTAATTCCAGCATTTTGTTCACTGTGTGTCACTGAAACATGAAAACAGACTTTTATAGGATTCTTTGTTGGGTTGTCAGCTCCATAATTACACAGTGACTCATCCAGATGTGTAACAGTAAGGGAAACTGTGAGACAGATTTGGACTCCTGCATCAATGATTACATAGAGAAATAAGTGAAATGAGTAAAGAACATGTTAGTCATTGGACTTTAATGGGCTCTTTTTATAAAGCAGTACTCAGGCAGGAACCTGGATCATATTAACAGCAACTCTGAGACTGGCCGGATTTTATTGGATAACTAGGGCGAAATCCTCACTACAGCAAGTGTACCTGTTCTCTTTGGGAGTTCTCCTCTAACACACTGCTCCAGGACTGTCCATCATGGCTGATGGTGACCGAGAACTCTGTCACCATCATTTGGGTCAACAGTGCTCGTGCTCCTTGGGTCACGACCCCTGTGATGCGCTTTACTCTCCCCAAGTCAACCTGCAGCCACTCGTGGGGGTTGTTGTACTGGGGTGAAAAAGGCAGAGGAAACATTTTGAGCTTTCAGAAATGAAAATATTCATATAAAAGAACAACAAAGGAATAACAGAGTCCAGGGAGTCTGAGTCTGCCCTAAAACTAATCTAAACCATTCTGTTCCTCATTCAAAATTCTTTTACTCTTTCCTAGTTTAGGTACTGTTCTCTGCAATATAAATACTAGAAGGTAATAATAAAATGCATATATTCATTTGTTTTTTTGTTCACTGGTGACAGAAAATCTTGAACCAACAACAGCATCATATCTATCGTCTCAAAATTACAACAGTATATTACCTGCAGAAGAATATGATTATAAAATATTATGACCAGAAATAGAAAAAGTCATGACTATGATGCATTAAATAAAATGAAGCTGGCAGAAATAGATATCAGCCTCTGAATGAAACAGAAGTAGCCAAATCAAAGGAAAAATCAAAACAAAAAACAGATGTGGGGATGGCCAAAAGGAACGCCGAACCACTTCCTCTCCCACATTAGACAATTAGGAAACTTATACCTTAACTAAGAAAATGCTTCTGGCAGTGCATCTTTTTTCCACTGACATGACGTGGCTGCACTCAGCAAAACCAGATGAGCCGTTAATGTGGGGAATTTTCTCTATTTTAATTCCTGCGTCAGTCATTTGTGAAAAACTTGGTTTTAACTGATAAGCAAAGGGCTGCTCAACTACAGGAAAAGTCCCAAAAAACAAAACTGACTCAAAGTTGAAATTCAGTGCGAAGAGAGCCAAACACCACTTTCCTATTTTAAAGTAAATCAAGGTCATCCATTTTATTCTGTGCTCTGGAACACTTATGTAAGAAGTATGTTTTCCTGTTTAGACCAATGTGGGGAACAATGAAAAACTTAATGCTGGCTACTGTTACAGGAGACATGCTCCTAAACCTCCAAGGAGAAAAATAAATCTTTGTTCATATGAGACTGCTGCAGCCTTTTGAGGGCACTATTCCAGATAATAGTTGGCCCACAGTTGTTGACCTCTGTCCAAGTGCTACTCTTTGGTGTGTGACCTTTAATGACAGCTCAACAGTCTGACAGAGGGACAAATCACACCTCTGCAGTTCAGAGCCACAATGTGTGAAAATGATAAGGTGAGGAGGAGGGATGATAGACTGAAATAATAAAAGGATATAAAGAAAAGAGTCAAAGGGTAACAAGTCTCCACTATCACAGTGTGAGGGAGCAAACGGCTGAGAATATCTTTTTTTCTTGGTGTTTTACGTCTTATTTTTCAGAAAATTTGTTGAAAAAATTTGAATTTAATGTTCATAATTTTTTATCTTAAACATCAAGTGAGCAGCACCAGCTGTCCTCCACTTCTCATCTCGCTGCAGTGATGTAGGAATGTACACCAAGTTGTGTCTGTACATTGTGACATCACTGTTGGGTGTGGTCACAGGTGCACCTTTTGACCAGGGGTGCCCAAACTTTTTACCTTGGAGGTCCAAAGCTGAAACGTAAGAATGGGCCATGGGCCAAAAGCAAACATCAATGATACTGTAAAGATGCAAAATGGTAGTAGAATCCCAAGTTCCCTGAACTGACTGACTTCCTGCACAGGGATCCGGGCCACATCCAACCTTATGGCAGCCCAACTTGATCCTACTTGTCATGGATGCTGGGTGTGGTCAGATGTGAAACAGACTTCAGAACTGTCAACCAGTGAGGCAGACTTGCTGTTTCCCCTTGCTTCCAGGCTTCATGCTAAACTAATCTATCTCTGTAATCCTGGTTGTCGTTTCATATTTAACAGACAGATATGAGCTCTAACTAAAGAAAGCGATTGAGGGTATTTCCCAAAAATGTAAGACTATATTTTGAGTATTTTTTTTTGCCTTTTATTGGACAGGACAGCATAAAGGAAGACAGGAAGTAAAGAAAGAGAGAGAATGATGCTACACACCTTTGGCCTCCAGGCATTGGCGCTACCTTGCTGATCGAGGCGGGCGAGGCTGGGGGTCCAGCTACGCAGCAGCGAGGAATAATATGAGGAGGCGGTAATGTTGCTGTCGGGAATCATTTTCTGCTTAAGCCCGAGAGGGAAAGAGCAGCCTGACAGCACACACACGCAAAAGTCATTCTCAGCTCTTTCATACAGTAAAATGAACTGTGTGATAAATTCTACTGCTGTTGGTAAAACTCACTGTTGAGGTCGCAGCCCAGCAGCTCCAGTCGGAGAGCAGGCCTTTGCTTAAAGTCCACTGGATGAATCCTGATGTAACGAGCCACAAATGGTGGAGCGAGGTGGTTGTGTTTCACCCTGGAGCTGTCCATGTTGCCACGAAATACCTAAAACAGAGTCACACAGCCGTTCAGCTCAGGGATCACGCTGATCCATGCTCATAGTTTGGCACATTTCAGTACAAATGAACAACTGCTAAGCATCCTCCGGTCACACTATAGCACATGTT
This sequence comes from Holacanthus passer, assembly GCA_025331565.1. Taxonomy (NCBI): domain Eukaryota; kingdom Metazoa; phylum Chordata; class Actinopteri; family Pomacanthidae; genus Holacanthus; species Holacanthus passer. The sequence goes on along the minus strand of JAFREQ010000073.1, from coordinate 1,339,396 downwards.
TTGGGTTGATTTCCAACATTGCAGAAAGCAACTGGATTTCTTCTTTATTAACTTGCAGAGACTTGAAACTTGCTTGAAACAGGCAACCCAATTACAATTTGCTATCTTTATGTTGCTCAAATCATTGTATCCTATGCAGTTGCAATCAAAGACCACTAGTGCATCTTGGTACATTTAAAATTGCTCAAACTCCCATTATCAGCTGATGAACAGAAACCATTTTTAATACAAAAAATGTCTTAATGTTTGTCTTCCTGCTTGGTTTCATAAATGCTCGACCAAGAATGGCTTACAAACTGTACAGTTGTACCTGCTCACAACTGAATTACCACACAATGGCAATTATTCTTTGACAAAAAATATTATGCAGCCAAAATTTACCAATCACCAGAACAACAATCTCAACTATCTGTAAAGGCTTTGTGAGTTGATTTGATAGTGCTCTGAAACAAACAGAAAACAATGGCTGACTGCTGATTAGGGGTCAATTTTCTGGCTTTGGCAAGTATGGAGAATTTGTTGCTTATGATCTAAAAATACAAAACTAATTGCAAGGTAATTTAAAGCCTATTTGCGTAGGATAGTTTAAATTTAATAATTCTAATGATGTGGTCATCAGATATATTAAATAGTAAATAAAGTGCTTTGCAACAGCATGTTTCACTTTTTACGTTCTGACTGTTTTTGAGCGAGCGTCCAACATCCTCAAAACTCAATATGAGACAGGAAACACATTGTTGGAGCTGCTGTTAACCTGTGAACCTGCTAACTGTGAAATTTCCATAAAAACACATTACATATTCTGTCAGTGGTCAGATGGTCTATTTATTTGCTGATGTGGGAATTACATGTCCCATGTCTGCTTGAATTACAGGTTCAGCTTCTGAAATGCTGAGGAAACCCTGAAGAAATCAATCAGTTATTTTTATTGCTGTGACATGGTAACCCTAACTGTAACAGATGTGTGTGTATGTGTGCACCATAGCCAAGGACATACTTTGGTCTGGCTGGTGCTGTTTCCTCTGTAAGTGACCCAGGTCTCTTGGTCCAGGCTGTACGAGATGCTGAAGAATGTGATGTGATTGTCCCTCAGCTTTGCCTGGACTCCCTGCGTCTGCACACCATGCAGCAGGGTGGGTCTCTGAAGGTCAACCTATACCACACATGTACAAATTACAAAAATATTCAATTCAGATTGCTTTAGGCACACTGCACACATATGTTATGTAGCATATACAGTAATCAGTAGGAGGATCAGGAGGAAGGCTGTATGTCTCACCTGTATCCAAGACATCTTGTTTTTGCCAATCCAAGCATTGATAAAACCGGACTGATCCAGCCTTGCCAGCTGCGGCTGCCAGTTATCTGGACACAGGTGTGTCAACATGGTTATAATCCAAATCAGTGTGGCTCATTTCCAGGCTTTCAGATTTCATAAAGTTGCCTGGTGGCCACAAGACTGGAATACTTTCATTTTTCAGTGCACTGGGTATATGTGCTAAGCACTTCCTCTTTCTGTGACCAAGAGTTATCAAGAGTGTTCTTGGTGTGTATGACCTGTTACAATAAAGTTAAAAAACACTGTCTCACCTATGTAATCTGATGCTGTGATCTGGGAATCCTCGATCCTTCCCGATTTCATCCCCAGAGGCGAGACACATCCTACACATTAGTGCAAAAAAAAATTCCAGCTCAAAAATGCACAATTTTCAAGTGGCATAATCATCAGCCCAAAAAATTCCCCAAATCATTTTCTGCACATCCAGAAATGATGACATGTGTGACTCTACAGGTTTACCTCAGATATTTGGCCAAACAACAAAGGAAAAGTAAGGGAAAAGTCTCTGACGTAATTCATGCAATGTGAAGAAATTAAACTGATGCTGAAACTTCAAGATTGTTTAATACATCTGTATGTAATCAAGTTCCTAGTATTGCAAAATCTCTTTCATTTCTTGAACAAATCAACAAGAGTGTCACAGTTCAGCCAGTCAGGCCTCTGTTCAGTCTTAGTTTTTATGTAGTCCTAGTCCTGCAATATCACTGTCCTACCTGCCACAGTTCTGTCCTGTGTTCAGTCCGTCTCTGTCCTGTGTTCAGTTTCTCTGCCTTAGTTTCAGTCCGTCTCTGCTTTAGCTTCAGTCTCTCTGCCTTAGTTTCAGTCTTTGTTTTAATTCTGTCAGTCTTGTCATAGTTCTGTCAGTTATAGTCCTGTCATGTCTTAGTTCAGTCTGTCATAGTTCTGTCATAGTTTACCTGTCACTGTTTTCACTGTTTGCCTGTCATAGTTCTACACAGTCCCAGTATTTTTCTACTGACCCCGCCTCTGCCTCACCTCACCTGCTGACACTCCCACCTCATCTACTCACCTGTGTTCATCAGCAGTCAGGACTCTATATAAGCCACCACATTACATTCACCCACGGCCAGACTGTCTTCTCATCTTTGATGTCTGACTCTCAAGCTATCCCCTTGGAATATTTCATTGTTGCCAACCTCGCCAGCTTCCTGATTTACCTGCCTCGAGGAACTCTGTATTGGCCTAAGCCTTAATTCTGTGCCAGTTCTGTCTCTGCAGTTCCATTTCTGTTTGCCTGTCTCTGTGGCTGTTATGGCATTCCCCAGACACTACCCCATATGGTGTGCCATTACTGCCTCTGTGTTACTACCCCTCCTTCAGTTTGAGTTTGCATAACACAGATCTACATTTTTGGAAATAAAGGACATTACCAACTCACTCTGTTCTAGTGTGCTGCATTTGAGTCCTACCACATCCCTCCTTACAAAGAGTTATGTTCATTACACATCTGAGCTATTAACATTAGGGGTGGTGAAAAAAATCGATTATCGATTAATCGCGATTATGTTATGGACGAGTATGACTCGATTATTAAATTTTCAAAAACGGAAGTTGAACGTCACACGCGCGCGCGCTCAGTTCCTCAAGTAGCCTATGTGCAGCGGCCGGAACCTGTTAAATGAAACATGCTCACTGAGCTAGCTGGCTAACCCGGTGGTACCGGCCGACTTCGGCACCGGTTAAGGTACTTTAATAAGCCGGTGTAACGTTATATGTCAACATCTCAGCCTCCAGCCGATCACAGTCAGTCAGTTTCTGGAGTATAATAAACTTAAAATTTCTATTTTAGCAGTACTATAAATATAAATAATTACATTTGAGTTCGTGGATCGTCAAATTTTATGTTACTGTTTAGCTTCAATAACAAACTCCAGCTCAACCAATAACAACATCTGGGTTAAAGTTATTTCTGAAAACATTCAGAAATGAGCTGTTAATATTTTGAAGTTACAAAAACTTTATTGCATTTACACACAGTTCAGTTTAAGATTACATAACATTAGTTAACAAACGTGGAGGGTTTTTATTTTCCAACATCAATAGACGCCTTTTATTCTTAAGTATTCACACAAATTATATAACTTGTTATTAAGTTTTGACTTCAGCAGCTTTAATAACTGAAGCTACCAGATGCTCTAGTGTGCCGCGGCACAGTGGTTGAAAAACATTGTACTAGTAAACGAAAAAACGAAAATTAATCATCGTTAATTGAGAATCGTTAATAATCGAAAGTTGGTTGGTAATCGAATCGGGACCTCAATAATCATAATCGAATCGAATTGGGAATCGGACAGATTAACCACCCCTAATTAACATGTATAAAAAAAATCAACTACAGTAGCTCTGCTATTACTGCTCTGGTCCATCTATTAGATTATGCAGTAAATTATATTACATTATAAATATTAACATGAATAATATAGAAATATTTTTGTCAGTTATGTGACACAGTGTGCACCTACGTGAATTATAGACCAATAGTTTAGCCCTCATGCCGGCCAGCTGGTAGTCTCCAATAGTGCACTCCACCAGCCACGTGCCAACTGTGGGGGGTCTCATCTCCACCGTGCCGAACACTCCTGAGAGCAATACATGAAATAATAATCAAGTATAAATGAGAGTGCAAGTCAGCTAATTACTTAAAACTGAGATCAGAAAGTGATAGGAACTGGTGCAAAAACACTGCCGGCATTCATAATATTAGCCCAGGACCCCAGGCTTCAGCCTAATGTAACTTAGCCAGAAATATTGAAAAAAGAGTATGGTTCACATAAATTTGGTTGAACAATCAAAAATCGAACTGATGAATAAATGTAATGTTAGTCCAAAAAGCCTTACAGTAGGAACAATATGGCTTTCAGTGATACAGGCTAATAGATAACAGAACAGACATTGGCAGAATGAAATTTAAAAAAAGTGTGCAAATGTAGAGGTAAAAATCTGTGTCTGCATTTTGCATGTTTTGAGGTGTGTATTATAAGAGAGGGAGAAACGGAGTCTATGAGAGTGAATGACAGAGGTTGTATGTAAAGTATGAATGTATATAAAGTATATGAATATGAAACACAGTGTGTATATGTGTGTGTGCGTGTGTGTTTACCAGGGAAGAGGTTGTAGACCCCCATGCGGTGTTCCTGTTTAGTGTGAACGGTGAAAGGTAAACCATGGAAGTGTACAGCGTGGTACTCTCCATCACTTCCTACATTCAGCAGGTGCCACCTGACTCGCTGGTGCTGGCTCACCAACAGACCAGGAAGTGTCTCCGCCACATAACCGTTTATTGCTGAGGAGAAACGTGGGTGTTATTTCAGAGGAATTAGAAAAGAAAAAAAAATTGACACTACAGTGCACTAATTACAACATGACACCAACAATTATTGTTGTGCCCACCTGCAAACTTATTGCTGACGTGGTACCAGGGGTCCTTGGTGTTGGCCTGACAGGGTGGAGCACAGTGCCGCTGCAGACTCTCCTCCAGGTACCAGCTTTTAGTTTCATCAAAGGTGTGGAAGAGGAGGGCGAAATCCTGGACATCTGGCTGCGTGTAGTGACGAGTCAGGAGGGTGCCGGGCTTACAGATCACCAGTGGTCCGATCAAACCCGAATGAAGGTCCCTCTCCTGGGACATAGGAAACAAAGATTTGTTTTGACCTATTTCAGAGAGGACTTTTTGCAAATCTGGGAACTTCTGTCATTAAGTTACAACTACTAATCGAATGACTGAAGGACTAAAATTACAAACACAACCATATCTGTCGTGGTTTTGTGTTTTAGTTTAGTTATTTCCTGTTTTATTTTGAAAGAGTATGTCCTCAGGTGTGTTGAGTGATCTTGTGTGTTTCCTGTCATTGGGACTGCCGGTTAGCTTCACCTGTCCTCCCCTCCATGTGTATTTAGTGTGTGTTCCCTTCACTCTGAGCCAGTTTGTTTTTGTGTCTTGTGTTTTTGAGTTCAAGCCATTTCCCAGTTCTTAGTCCAAGTGTTTCATCCTCATGCTCCCCTACCTTTTTATTGGACTCTGGATTCCTGTCTGCTCCTCATTGGATTTGTTTGCTTGTCTTGGACTGCCTTCTGGTTTTGACCCTTGCCTGCCTGACCATCCTGTTGTTCATTTCCTTTTGTTAATAAATCACTGCACTGCTCCAGTTCTGCCTCTGTTGTCCACAGTTGGGTCCAATCCCTTGCATTCTTGCTACTTTGCGCAAACAACAACAACTGCTGCCTTAAGGCTGAACACCTAATAAAAAATTAAAAACTATAATACATTTCATATACACATGCAGAAGAACAGTGATGGACAAAATCGAGAACACTGATTCTCTCAGTGGGAACACACAAACCTTGTCCACAGTGGAGTAATAAGCCCCGGTCTTGCAGTCAAATTCAGTGTCGGTTGGTCCTTGTTTCCTGGCGATTCTCCAGTTATATGTCCGTGCCTCCCCGGGGGGCACAGGCTCTCCTGGGACCCCGGGGGGAGCAGAGGAGTCGTGGGTTTGGGCAACGCCGGCCCCCTGGCTGCGGTCATAGACTCCCTGAAGGTGAAAGGAGTAAGGCCTTGATGCCTTGTTCTTAAAGACCACCTTGAATAAGACAGACAGGAAAACAATGGGTCACCAATAAAAAATCAGAGACGGTCTAGAAGTAGCTACTGAGACTACAGAAAACATCATTTGCTTATTCTTTTCTTTTGTTCAGTTACAGCATCACTCACAGTAAGGAGATCATTAATCTCTGTTCTGATGAAAGGTCCCATGATTCCCAGGTGTTCCTGGAGCTCTCCTCTGCCGACAGGATCCAGGAAGTCTTTATCCGTATAAGCTCGAAACACCACCTTCTTATACTCTGGCAGGAACTTCCTCATCCCTCGACGCATCTCTCTAAAGAAAGGATTGAGTTGATGAAGCTGCTTTAGACACTGATTAGATTGGGTTTTTAAAATGCATTTTTCTGTTGTAATTGTGAAACATTTTATGTTCTTTGACCAGTGACTCAACTGTTGGTTCTATGCTAAATAATGCTGATTTGCACAGTTGTCAAAATCCTGGACATTGCTCTTAAAGAGCAAAATCATCCAAAGCATAGTCAAGTTCTGACAAAAAATAGAAAACCACACTAAGCAACAAAGCAGGGATTCAGATCCAAAACAGCTCTGTGTTAAAACAGCACAGATGATTGTGTTGGTGGTGAAACAAAGAAATACAATCCAGGGAGTCCAGTTGGAGGGACAGATATATGCATTTAAAGTCTTATCAGACACCAAATCACTAATGATTTTGTGAATTTCCCCACTGTGGGACGAATAAAGGTTTATTATCTTATCTGATCCTTACACACCACAAAACAAGGCTGTTGAAAAAAAGACATTAGTCTTTAATGCCTCCATGTTAGCATGCCAACATGCGAGTGAATAACTTTTGCATGAGACATGTGAATGTTTAGCATGTTAATTGTATATCATGCAAATGTTAGCATATGTTTTCAGATGCCTAACGTTAAAAATGTTACACCCATGTTGGCATAACACTGTCTAAATAAAGGCAAAAGCATTTAAGAATACAATTAGAAACATAGAAACAATTCGTTTAAAGTCATGCACAGAAACCTGGATGAAACATTCCTACTTGGGCTTGATGAGCTGATGTGGTTTTCGGATGCCGTAGTCCCAGGTGACCTCCTCTGCAGCGATGTAGTGGTGTCGAAATCTGACCTCTCCAGAGCGCAGGTCCATGTAATCTGTGCCAAATATCCCTGATGTGCTGTTCACCTATGATCAAATTAAACATTTACTATGGATGAGGAGAAAGTGTTTCGATTTGTGGTATCAACATAAGGATTCATATGCACTTATAAAACACATAGAAAACAGTACCTCTTGGCTGTAGTCATCGTAGTCAAGGGACAGATCGATCCCCCTTGTGTGGTTGTGATCAACAGTGTAGTTGTATTCCAGATTCAGCAGATCCACTTTGAGTGGCTCAGGTTCAGACTGAATGTAGTTTTTATCCATCTCTTCTGCACTGGTTAGTTCTGCAGCTGGGACTTTGTTTAGCTCCTTGTTAACCTTGTTGCTCTCTTCATGCTCTCCCTTTGTGCCATTATTTACACTTGACATTTCACTCTTTTCCTCACCTTGGACCTCGGCGCCAGTGTCGGTCCTGTTTTCCACAGCTTGTTCTCCAATCTCTATCGCAGTTATTGGATCTTCTGAGGCTCCAGAACTGATATCTAAATCTGTTTCGTTGCCCTCTGCCTGTCTTCTCTGTCTGACTCCTCTCTCTCCTCCAGGTTCAGTCCCATTCTGAGAAACTCTCAATTCCCCGTCTATCTCTAGTTCCTCCAAGATATCCTGTGGGATTTCTCCCTCCAGCACCATGGTGGGCTCTTCTCCTTCTGGTGATGTTACTGTCACTTTCTTCATCAGACATCCTGATTGTCCTTCAGTCCCCTCAGTTTTATCATCAGTGACATTTTGATTGGATGTGTTTACTAATTGAGTAATGTTGTTTCCAAGGGATGTCTTGCACACTTTAACCAACACCGTGCGATTTTGAGACCTTCTGCCTCTTGGCATTAGATCTAGCTGATCGATATAGTCAGATATATCGTCTTCATTCCTATCACGATCCACTAGTGGGAGCTCTCCATTGTCACAAGGAAGAACACTGTAATAGATGCTCATCCCCCGGCTCTTCAAGCTGCCATCAAAGGCGCTGATCTCCCACTCACCTGAGAGACGACATAGGCCAGAATTAACATGACACGTGCACCCATTGTTTCTAATGTAAGCCCACGCATCAGCTGTTCCTTAGGGAAATATGGCAATACGTGCAGCATCCTGATGTGTCAATGTGTCTAAATACGTCACAATATGCTGCTGTCTGTATTCTCGGCATTGACACGTCTCATCAGCTGCACCCTGACTGCTTTACTCTCAGACTGCAGTATAGTACACATTTCAAGTAAATTTCAATAACCAATATGTACAATGTACAATTTTTATTTTGTTATAGCATCTTAGAAATTGTTATGATTATGTTTTTTGTTTTTCTAGTTTGTTGTCGAAAGATAAGTGACAGCTTTAATTCTGCTTCTCTGACTCATAGCTACGTTAATTAAGCTGTTTAAGGTGGGTTGTTTCATTCAAATGTGCCATTTATCTGTTAAAGGTATACTGTGCAGGAACTTAGCCCCTCCTCCTCGGCTCAATGGACTTTGCAGGCAGGCACAGAAATGTTCAGCCTGTGAATATGCAAGCTTGCACCACCGGATTCACAGTTACAAACATAAAAGTGCACTTTTTTTAAAATCATAACCTTCTCTTGTTATGTTATTATGAAATTCTTTCTACTGCATCAAAGTTTCACTGATGTGCAGCTAATCAGTTTGGATTTTCCTGTCTGATTTAGGTACCCTTTACATTTTGAAGCCATACCTACAATATGGGTCACATAGCTGACCATCCATTGTACAGCAAGACAAAACTTTCATCAAAAAAGTTGCTTGGGTAAGTTAGCTGGAGAGAAAAGTTTGAATGACTTCAGTCTCACCCATCAGCTCTGGTTCCATGGGAATAGTCACACCAGTCATGGGGAAGAGGGTGAGGACGGACTGATAGAGGCCATCGTACTCAAAGAGGTTCCCCGTGAAGTAAACAGAGAGGAAATCACTCTGGGTGCCCACGTTGACCACATGCCAGAAGGCGACATCGGTTTTACAGACGACAAACTGACGCCCGCTGAACATGATGCCATTTACACCTGTGAGGCAAAAGGAAATTCACAGCTTTTAAAACTGATGATGGCTCAATATATAATGGGCTGATTTTCTTGAAATAATCGCACAAATAACACAAAAAAAAGAAATACAACAATGCCTATGATGGGATTAATTTCATAAATTCATTTTTTTTATTAAGCACTTTAAAGCAGCTATAATCAATATTTTTTTATCGTAAGAATCACATGACAATGTAGGAATAATGTGACAACGTACTCGATAACTACTGGTAACTGTTTGCTAAGTTCAGCATCAGCATCAACTTGTGATGAGTGACAACCCCAAGTGGCCAAAAAAACAGACTAACAAATTAACACCATTCAATTTGAGAGTTTTATCTCACGTCATTAAAATGGTTTAAAAGTAGTAAATATACAGAAGTAACTCTGAGGTGAACTTACTGTAAATTACATTGGAGTTGTAGACTTCAGGGTCTGTGGTGTTAGAGGAGTTTTGGCTGGACTTTTCCATGTTTTCATTGACGTACCAACTTTTGTTCTCATCAAACACGGCAAATATCAAGCTCCACTCTTTATCTGGGCCAAACTGCACGCAACGATAGATTCAGTAAAAGAGACTTAACATTAATGCAGGTGAGCAACAACATTATATTAGATCTTTTTGCATTTTGAAAGTATTTTGGTGATCAGGTGACCCGCCTGTAAGAACTGCTCTGTCTGCAGCTTGAGCATATTTACTAATACATAGATGTTGTTCTCACCAGGCGTCCTCTGGTGTCGATGGCGTTGTCCTTGCAGATGAGCAGGGTGCCCACCAGCCCAGAGGCCAAGTCCCTCTCTGGGGAGACGGTGCTCTGATACAGCTGGGTCAGACACTGGGGGTCTCCATCCAAGGGCCCATCATCTGGTGTTAGCATCCACATGTAGCTAAACGTCCCGTTGGGGGGGACTCCCATGGAGCGCAGGTCCTTCTCTGCAGCTGTTTATTTGGATGAGATTAGATTAAATGTTGATGCTGGGAATTTGTGGAATTACAGAAAATAACATGAGAATAAGAAAAGTACATACATAAATACAGGTTTTGAGTATATTTGCAAGCTTGCACAGCAGCTAATATTGTCATGAAAATTAAAGATTAAGGTAAATTAACTATTTATGCAACATTTTTTCATTCAATTTGACTGATTCTTAACATATATTATAGGTATTTCAACATTTTAACATCTCTTTTCTAATAAAAGGTATGTCATACAATCTTAAAGACACTGTATAGCCTTTATATGTGATTATACCTTTTTAACATTATGTCTGATTAAGCTTTTGGTTGTGGAAAATTAGTTAAGCTCAGAGACAATTGGTGCTTCATATGTTGCTTCAACACATTCGTCTTAGGTCTTGGGTCTCGGATCAGTGGGGAGAGATGGGGGTCTGCCACAGTATCTTTTTTTCAGCCTTCCTCTAGGAGGTGCCAAAGTAAAGAATTTTAAAATTTTACACATAGTGGCTTGGCATTTAAAAAAAAATAAAAATAGGCCACATTTTCAAGTTTTAATCCTGTAACCCTGTGTTCATTGTTCCATCTTGGTATGTGTAAAATATGTGTCAAGACAGTATTGCTGTGTGTTTATATTGCAAAATCATTCTTTTTTCTTGTCTCGCAAAACATTACACTACTTTTGATGACTTATCTAGGGAATATACTGTAAAAAAAATAATCAAATGTGATTTGAGACACCCACCTAACCTTAACATCTTGGCTCGGCTGTTTTCGATACCATGGGTTAGAGTTGTTGAGTTTGGTTGTCAGTAGGCAGAAATTTTGTGGCTGAGGTCTTATTTATTAATTTCTCCCTCATCCTCTGCTGATCTAGCATGGGCGTTGAGGCATGTTGAAATAATCCTATACAGCTCTGTGTTGCTGTGGTTCTTCAGAGTCTCTGTTGGGTAAGCTACGTTTTAGCAATCCAGTCAAATCTCTGACCAATGTAAAAAAAATCATCTGAAAACCCCTCCTTTACAGGACCTTTTAGTTAAAGGCATTCAAATTCTAAGAACATCAATCAAATTAGAAAGACATGAGTTTTGTATGTTGGTTTATGCCCATGCTTAAACTTACCATTTGTGGATCTCCGCTGGGGAAAGATCTTGGTAAGGCCATTGGGGTAGATATTGAAAGGACGACTGGCCAGGTTTCTCAAAGTGATCTGGAGACACAGTTCAAACCAAGGGGAGATCAGTAAGAAGCCTAACAGAGAGCTACATAAGTTTACTTCTACGATTGATGATTTCTTTTGTTTTATCTCAAGTTTGATTTTGCACAATAGGCCAATTTGCATATTTTCCGTCCTCAAACTCACATGGATTTGATCATTGACTTGTCCTTTCAGAAGTGGACCCAACAGTGTATTTGGAGGGCTCTTTCTCTGAGTGAAAGATCCATCTGTGTATTCCACATACACCACCTTTTTATACCTGTAGCCCAGGTGATGGGGAGCTGCAGGCAAATATCGAGACTGCAACTCACTGATGAAGAGAAAAGACACAATCAGTTCAGATCAATTCAGCAGCTTATTGTTATTCTTCCCCCCTCCCTTCCTCCACCTTTCCTACCTGTCTGTGGGTTTGAGATGAGGGGCGTAGTCCCAGGTGACCTCTTCAATGGCGATGTAATGCTCCCAGGTTTTAAAGTGCTGTCCCCTGCTGGCTCTTACTTGCACTTGTGTTTTCCTAGGTTGGAAGCTTATGGTGTTGAACAAATCCTCACCGTCTTCGTCGCTGTAATCGTCACCGTCGTCGTCATCCCCGTGTTTGACGTTACGCAGGTCGGGTCCCGGCAGAACGACCTGGTCAGGACATTTCTCTACTGTGAAGAAAGCGTTCATGCCATCTGGGTAGAGAAGAAGTACACAATAACAATAAGAGTTCAAATTGAATGAAGGACATGAAAAAATGTATTTAATCAGAGAAACAGATTGTAATGGGTAAGACCGAGAGACATATCGGGCCTTTCTTACCGTGGCGGTGAGCATGTATCAGACAGCTGATAAGGAAGCGTCCTACAGTAGCAGGTCTCATTTCTGCAGCGATGAATGTCATAGGGGTCACCTCCATAATGACTTTACGATGGCTCAACACCTAAAAAAAAGCCAATGTATTAGATTAGAAGACAGAAAATGCTGAATTGGGTTGAGACAGGCAAAGTAAATTTTGGGAAATACTCTTAGAGTTAGATAAGACGATTGATATGTATTTGAACTAATGTCAAGTTAGCTAAGACCGGAGGCAGGAGGAAACAAATTGTCACTTTTACATCACTGTTTGTGAATGGTTTAAATACAAGTGTTAATTAGTGACCTTAAGCTCCAGGTCCTTACTTAATATGCAGACATGAAATTAGTATCAATCTTCTCATCAAGCTCTTAGAAAGCACATTTCCAAATATGTCAACCTATTACTTTAAACAAGCTCCAGACCATTTAAAAAGCTTTTAAATGCAAAGTTCGAATCCTAAAGATAACATATACAGTTTAATGCTGTTAGACTGAATGTATAAGCTATGTCTTTCTACTGCTGTACTGAAATTAAACTGAATTCAATCTCAGTCTCAGCACAGTACTTCCAGGAAACAAAAATCTTCTTGAAGTAGCATTTTCTGTTTGAAAGAAAATCCGATTTTGACAATCACAAGTGAGACAATAAATACAGAGTTCTTCTATGTAATTTTTTTTTTTTTAAATTTGCATTAATTAGAGAGTAAAATATTTGCTTTGGAGGTTTCATCTCCTTTAAGCTTTAACTTTGTTTGCTTTGACTGTCTTTTATGTGAAAACATGAATTACCTGCAGAGAGTGATCCTGAAACTGAATGGAGTGGATTTCTGGAGCTGTGCCCACCCCAATCAGATGCCAAAACACATGATTACGACCCTGACACATTTTCAAACCTACGCACACACAAACAGAGAGAGATAGAGACAGACAGAGGAAATGAGGCCAAGTTCCTGTGTGCGCAGCCACTAATACACCGAGCACAGCGTTAACAACACTTAACATTACAACACGTCTTCACGGAACAAACCCCCTGTTTACTGCTGGTTCATTACCGGGTAACGTCGAGTTCACATATCCATTGATGGTGTGGTATTCCTTCCTGTCGTTGCTCCTCTTGAACTTCTCTCTGCTCCTCCTCTCTCCTATCTCTCCATACCAGCTCTTTGTTTCATCGAACACTGCAAACAGCAGGACAAACGCTGGATTTCTCCTCTGGCCATCTTCTGTGAAAGCACCTGGGAAAACACACACATATAACACACACGGGGCAAGATGTCAGAATATTTTGCAATGCTATTGTGCAGTGTAATATTACAGGAACACCAAGAACATCTGTATCTTTATCTTGTATATGTTCTATTTCCTATTAAATCCCCCCTTTTTTATAGAATGTCATAAATCCACATTCAGTTCCCATATTTCCAAGCAGTCCCACTTGCACAGCTTTAGGCTGGTATTTGAAAAACTACAGAAATTCATGTTGCCCAGATGATAAATTTTATTGACTTCTCAGATCCCTCGACATTGCCTTTGGCATCACTATGAGGTTCAGGTTTTGAGTAAAATATCTCAATAACTATGGATGGATATTTGGTGTTGGCATTCATGTCCCCCTCACAATGAACTGTATTCACTTTGGTGATCTCATCTCGTACTACTTTAGGGTCTCGTATTATTTATCACCTCACCTCTTATCAACTTTGCGTTAGTGCTTCCTTCACTGTATTTAGCTTCAGTGTCAATCAAAAAACCCTCTAAATGTTTGCATAACTTCCATTTTATGTTCCTGTGTGTATTTAAATGTAATGACTTTATAAGACAAGGTGTCAGTTATTCATTAATTAATTCTAAAAAAGCAGGTGATATAAAGATGATATTGGTGAGACATAATGCATGTTTGTTGGTGTAATTGGATGATGTATGCGAAAGACATTAACAAAGCAAAGCTGCCCTTTGCCCCACCACACACTGACTTGATTTGCAGATGAGCAGGGCACCGATGAGTCCTGAGTTTACATCTCTGACTGTGTCCACCTGGGACGAGTAAGAGTAGGTGAGGCACTCTGGGTCGCTGGTGGTGGGACCGTCTTTAGCGCTGATGTCCCACACGTACTCATAGTATCCTCCGGGATAGACGGCATCATCCTCCTTCTCCTGGCCTGCTGTGGAGTCATCATACCCAGCTCCTGGAAAGAAAATACACAGCATGACTCTTCTGCTTTCACTCAGCAGGGGAGGTGAGTCAAAGCAGGAAAACTGGTGTCACAAGAATGCATCCAAGTTGGTCTAATCTTCCTAAAAATACAGTGATTGTAATTTGAAAGATTTACTATGGCATTGCAGGAAACACAATAATTAAATAAAGTGACATGACTTTGAGAAATTTATGTTTAGGGAATATTTAAAATGGCCACTTTTACTATAAACAACATACTCTCAGGAATAAAGGTCAATGTAAAACCACAATGCGCGTGGCTGTAAAAACATACAGAGGAAGCACGGGCTAATGTGCACTTCTATCACATGCGCGCGCACACACACACACACACACACACACACACACACACACACACACACACAACCAAACAAGAAGCAACCTTTTCATTAACGCTGCCTTAATACTACATGTTTATGTGCTTAGATCTGCTTCGAGACAGCTCATTCCTGGACAGGTGCAGCTTTTCAGATTATGGTGAATTCCTTTATAGGAATCCAGCTTACGACAGGAAGACATGAGCGGTTTACAGGAACTGACTGCTTTGAATCTACAGCAGCATTATGGCATTATGCCAGTACCGTCTGTGAAGGGTGTTAAGCTCCAAAAGCCTCTCAGATCAGAGGTATTCCTTTGTAATGGGGCATTGTAATTAAAAGGCAAGTAAACAGATCTTTTAACCACATTACATTTCTGTTTGTGTTTTAGGTGGAGAATTCATGTTGTAAGACTTTGGCTCTGACGTGCTGCACAAAATCTGCACACATGAGATAGTGATAACTGTTGCTTGCTGTCATTTCTAAAGAACAAGGCGGTAACTTTTTTTCTTTCGAACAATTTACACTTTTTAAAACTCTCTCAATTAAAGCATGAATGATTATTACCCGGTGTCATAATATGATTGTGGTTAGTGGTATTTTGATATTTACAACCTTTTCAGACTTCAGAAGATGAGATTTGGATTCCTCCTTAATGCTGTCACAGTAGGATTTTTAGGTTTTTGCCATTGACTAATCTACACTGTAACATGGACTTTGAAGTGATTATGAGTCAAAAGTGCTGAGTCAAAAAATGAACAAGAAGAACGGGATGCCGCTGACTAATGTTCAGTGTGTGATGAAGTGCATGAGAGAAAGTTCAGTACCTTCAGACTGTTTCCAGTAGGTGATCCCCACAGGGCTGATACTGTAGGGCTGAGAGGCCAGGTTTTTGAAGTGGACCACCACCCTGTCCCTGGCCTTGGCTACGATCACCGGGCCCTGAATACCTGCAACCACAAGACACAAAGAAGTTGTGCAAATGAGCTGTAATTCAAAACAAATCCGGCAATACATGCTAAAAACAGAACTGACAACTATCACGTTTTGTTACATGTGTTGAACTTTTACTTGACATTACAGGTTCTAGTCATTCTTTTGCTTCTGATTTTTGTTTGCAGAAATACCGATTGAGAGGTATTATCCCCTGATAGAAATGTGATATAATGACACAAACCTTATCAAATACTTGATTGGTTGGGAAAACTGAGAATATGAAAAGAGGAGACCTACCTGTCCATGCTGGTCTCGGCTTGGGGACAGTATATGTGGAGTCTATGTACTCCCTGTAAATTGCCTTGATGTATTTCTGAGGGATATCTTTGGACCTCCTAAAAAAAACACAGGCTGTCAATGAAAGCAAACTAAACAAATAATAAGAAAACTGCCAGGAAACACTAAAAGTAATCCCTCTTAAACAATCTTACCCATTTTAAATTCATGTTTTGAGGGGGATTTATTAGAAATAATGACACATTTACAACTATTATTAATTATTACAATTAATTACTCTGTTGTTGCACTTCAATTTTTAGATAAACATCCTAAAATGATTAGTATACTCTATTATACTATTATAATTCTACTGTGATCTTATCTTATTATAATAAGGTATTTTAGCAGATCACAGTTAAGAGACTACAACATGTTTCTTACTTGTACTCAATTTTGAATGTTAACTGTAAATTTGTCATTATTTTTTCATTTGTAGTTTCTAGCAACAAAACTAAACAAAACACAAACAAACAAAAAAAGCAAAACAAAACAAAAACATGAACTTGTATTGAAAGCAAAATAAGCCCAATTCTACTAGTCCTTATTAATTGATTTAACAACACTCTGAGCTCTAAATGTCACATCAGAGTGGTTCACCTACATGACACAAACACAAACTCACCTCTGCTCGGGCTCTGGATCAGCATCATCCAGGTAGATATAGTCCCAGCCGATTTCCACAGCTGCTATGAAATAGTGTCTGACAGCAGCGGCGGGGGGCTGCGCTGCTCCCGCCCGGCAGCAGAGCAGCAGCAGCGGCAGCAGCAACAGCTCAGGAGTCGCTGTCATGGTTGTGAGATCCACCGTGTCCCGGGTCAGACTGTGCCCGGCTCTGCTGCTCCTCCTGCGGGCTCAGGCTTTTAAAGGGAGGTGGGGAGGAGAGAGGAGGAGAGACAGGGAGGCTGGAGCTGCAGGTGTGGCTCATGTGTGATGAACTCACTTCACTGGTGAGCAACACAGTTAAAAACTACAATAAACACATCGAACAAATATCTGCAATAATATCATACAATAATACACAAATGAAATAGAAATAATCAGTAAGCTACGTTTTAATAAGACACTCATTGTTTAATGTAAATAATGTCTCCATAAATGCTACTTAATCATTTATTAATGCTTCTAAAGACATTCATAACAACATATTTTGGGTTGCCAGGTTGTGAAAAAGTCCTCTGTCTGGTGTTTATCCTGCTCCAGCATGACTCTGTCTGGATCATCTGGACCCACATCCACTCATTAACACATTTAAAACTACACTGTTGATCGTTTTTTGATTGAGAAATGTATTAAAAGTATTAACTGATGGATTGCCAGCATTATTATTGCATTATTACAAAACAGATACACAGGTAAACAAACAGAGTGTTGTTATTAATGGATTATAACTGATCTACAAAGCATTAGTATTGATGAAACAACCATTATTAAGCCTGTAGTTACAAGCAGTACTCCTGTGGGCATAGTTTGACCACACAGACAGATAGTTGAACATACTGCTGTCTGCTTCACAAGTAAATGTGTGTAACAAATCTTAGACTTTGATCCAAACTGCAACTATTATTTAATGAAATACGACAAATTTCGAGAGATTTTGGTTGATTCTGTGGTGCACTACTAATGTTTTTAAAACATAACTGTCCTAGAATACAAATAATAACCCACACATCGCATTGAACAAATTATAGAATTTAATGCTGCTTTACTTAAATTATGATTTAATTTACTAACGCTCTGGGCAATAGTTGCTTGAGTGAGAGAAGTGAGACCAGCGTATTTCATTACTAGGCTTCACTGCCATCTTGTGGCTATAAGATGTCTCGCAGAACTTGTGCATTTTGCATTGACTGATATTGAGCATAGTGTTTATTAACCCTCTGAAAATTAAGAGGCAGTCAACAATATATGGTTTCAGTATTTTAATGCAAAAGTAAAAAGTCTGAACAAATCTAGAAACAAACATCGCTCCTTGACTCCTCACATGTGTAATATAAAACTAATTTAAATAGTAAATAAAAACAGAAGCAAAACAAACCAAAGCAATACATCACACTTAATTCACACACTATATTCAAAAAGGTCATATTTGTACAGCAACTGGGCAGACAAGCTCAACTTCCCTTAACACACCAGACACATTGGATTCAAAATGTTGCCACTAACTTTATGTGTGTGCAGCTAATGAATGCTTGTGTCTTACAACTCTGAATGCTAAGATTTTAATTCGTCCTGGATAACACAGTTTAAGAGTGGAGACCACCATAGTTTTTTTCTAGCTAAATATTAATAATGAATTATTCTTTTCTTTGTTCAGTGCAAAACAGTACTTTGTCCACAGATTTCTTTATAAAAATAATTCTCTCTTAACATGAGCCCTTAAACAACTACTATGTAATTTGGGTCACACTGAGTCACAGCAACCATTGCACATTGCTGTTTATATCTAGTTTGCAAACCAATGAACATGAAGTATAATAATAATATGAGAATGACATTACTTTTCAAGTGAGCATTAAAAGATAATCATTACCATCTAGATTATGTGTGGTTGTTTTATCAACCCAACCTTTGCAGAAGAATATGGGAAAAACAATCTCTGCCAACAGGAATCTGCTGCAGCAGTCGATCATAGCTTGAGTGAGTTGACCTCTATGATCTGCTGCAGGATGTTGTCAATGTCGGTGGTGTCCAGACTGATGCCGGCCAGGTCCAGCTGGGGCAGGAGGGCCGTGAGAAGCACCACCACGTTGTTACGAATGCTCTGCAGACTCTCCTGTGACGACCTGATTGGAAAACAGCTTCGTTATTAAAGCGATGAAACATTTCAGTCACTCAGGTGAAACTCTGTCATGAGGACATTCACATTTCGCGTGCAGCAAAAACGGAGAACGAGAATGTCTAAATAAGTATGACTGGTCATGCTTTTGGAGAAGTGAGTGTAAAAAAAAATGGAGTGTAAATTTAGTTGATCTGTTAAATAGGATTTATCTCTCTGCACACAAATGTAATCCAGTCTGCTTCAGGAAATGACGCTAAAAAGCAAGACTTTAAATTGTAGGTATTGTATAGAAATATCCCTACAGATACCTGACAGCCAGCTGCTTGTTGTGTGGCATGTCTAGAATACACACCTGCTGTCTTCACAGACCTCGCTGTCACCGTCTCTCATCCTGCTCTGGGTTTCTGTCTTCTCCTTCCTGGGTCTGTTCTGCTCAGGCTGCTCCTTCAGGCCCCTGATGTCCTGGACCACTGGCCCCTGCAGTCCTGGAGCCTGGGCCAGGCTGCTGGATGACGTAGAGCTCTGATGCAGCCGAAGGACAGAAGAAGATTAAATTTGCTGTTAGCTCTTCATTTGAGTTATTTTTCATTATCAAGCATTGTGCTCAGAGGTGATTGTTTTGTCAGGACACTGAACTTTACAGATATTTAAAACCGAGTCAAGCACTGACTTTAATACACCACACTTTAGTCTCTGACCTTAGTGTGACACCACTGATTGTTATCTCATTATTTGGGTTATATTTTAACAGCTAAATTCAGTCTAATTTTCCTTATGGGGATGAGCAAATAAATTCAGCAAAAATATTAATTAGATGCATTTAGGGTTAATAATTTAGCATTTAAGGTTGTGAATGAAAACTGAATCACACAAAATCAAGCTATTGACAATATTTTCATGCATCAACTAAAGGATACAGTTCAGAGCAATTTACATGTGACCAAACTGCCTCAAAGGGAATAAATATGATTTCATTCACAATTTCCATTGATTGCATTAATTTATCATCATCATAATCAACCTAAAATGTTGGGTACAAACTCTGCTGACCTCAGCCACGTCCGTCTGGCAGCCAAACTCTCTGCTGCCTGTGGGTGCCGGTGGCGTCACCAGCTCTCCTTTTGGCTTTTCAGTGCTACTATCAGCAGTTGTCATCGTGCCTTGGCTTGTCTTTGTGACTTCCAGACATAGAAGCCTCCGCAGCCTCTGGACCTCTTTCTCCAACTCGGCCAACTTCTGCATGTTAACTGCAAAGTCGCTGCCCTCTGGCGACCTGCTGCACGGCCTCTCTGTTCGACTCAGCGGAGACACCACCACCGTCTGGGTGGAGGGGAGCGAGTGGGTCCAGGTGAGACTGGTGAGGCTCCGCTGTGCCACGTCACCTGGTTTCTCAGCTCGGCTGCTGCTGTCCTGCTTGGTCCTCTCTGAAGACAGCGCCTCTGGTAGATTTGTTTGTTTCTCAGGATTCATTTCTTCTGCTGTATTTTCTGAGTCAGGCTTCCAAAGACATGGCCTCTTTTTCACACAGTAAAAACATGATCCTGATTTCCTTTTGTGGCTACAGAGAACAAAAGCTCAGTCAGTTTGTTTGAAGACCAGGACTGTGTGACAAATTCACCTGTAGAAACTCAACAGTTAATCCATAAAACTGAGCATTTAAAGTTGTGTTCTTATTGCTTGATAATGCAGCTGAAAACAAAGACAATTCTAATAATTCTCCATGTTAACATCAGGGTTTTTCTGGCTGAAAATGATGCAAAGATGGTACCTTACCCATCACTTAATGACATGTTACCAGCTGATTTTTTAGGAATAGGAAAATAATTGACTTGCTCTGCCTATAGGAATCAGTGGCAATGAATTTATAATCTTATACCATAATTTTCAATTCAATTCAGTTCAATTTCACTTTATCTATATGGCACTAAATCACAACACAAGTTATCTTAAGGCACTTTTCATATACAGCAGGTCTAGACAATACTTATTATATTATTTACAGAGATGCAACAATTCCCATCATGAGCACTTGGTGACAGGTGACAGGTCTTTAACACAGGAACACACCCTAAAGCACAACTGAGCACCAGGTGGGCAGCCATCTGCCTCAACTGGTTGGGGCTATATACAGTAACAGTTTAGTGGGAAAAACAACAGTGCTGGGGTGTGAAAACAGAATTTTTCCTGTATTGTGTTTGATCCCAATTTGAGTTGTGCTTTTAATGACCAGCTGCCATTAACGAGCCACACATGCCACACTGTCTATTTTCACCTGCAGTACTGAAGCACCACCTCAGAGTTATTCGGCTCAATGCTCTTGAAACATTATATAACAGTGGCGAAAGTCAGGTTTTGGGATAGTCAGCAAAGAATTTGAGCATTTAAATGGTCTGAACTTTGGTTTTTGTATGTGGACACTTCAACATCGGAGATTTGAGAGTCAAAACATTGAGACAGTTATGAAGAAATATCTAAAATCATATCCGTCTGTGTCAGCAAAATGTCAGCTGCAATCTCTTTAATCTCAAAGGTTGAAGTGTCTTTTATCAGATCTGGAAAGTTTAAAAAACTTCTGCATTACCATACACTGACAACACAACTTTGACTCTGCAGGTTTTTCACTCTGAACTGAAAGGAATTAACAAACAACACCTAAAAGCAGAAAAAGTCCACTGTGAAACTTGAGAAAAAGATGGTTCTGAACTTGCAGGAAACATGCAAGCAACATACTCCACCTGAATGTGTCTGTGTTCTCCTCCTCGCTCTCCATCGGCTCCATTTTTGTTTCTTTCTCTTCATCTTCAAGCTTGTGATCATTTCTCTCATTTTCCGCATGTAGTTGTATCTTGTCTTTAATGACTGAGTCTCTCCGAACGAGCTTCCGTTGTGTGTGCGTGACTTCGGCTGTGACTGTAGTTTGTGTCTGTGCATCATCGTTTGTATGTGTATAATAATCTTCCAGGTGATCTACGTTTGTCTGATCTCGTTCTGGTGTGTTTTCCTCTGTGTGGCATCGATCTGCTGTTCTCATGTGACGAGGTGTGTGTGTGGACTTGGAGGTGAGCTGGCCTGGCTCTGATGAACTGCGTGAGAGGATCTCATGTTTAGAAACATGCTCCTGCAACACAAACAACCAAACACACTTACAGAATTCACAAAATATCAAGACGTGGTGCAGCAAAACAGAACTTCCATCAAAAGGAAAGTTGCCTAAAGTTTCAAACTTTTGACGAACCTCCAATGATCTTTCTCGTTTTCCGCGTTTGGATTGCTCTCTGCAGGAAACAAAAAACATTAAAGAGTTAAGAGGCACAGGTACTCAAAACAATAGTGAAGTTTAACTCCAACTAAGTAAATGTTTCTGTGGCCTGCCTTGACAAATGTCATGAGTGATGAGCTCAAGTGATGATTTAAGGCAGAATGCGCCATGATTTGGGGTTGTAGTTAAGTTATTTCCTGTTTTATGTCGAATGAGTAAGCCCTCGTAATCGTAATAGTATGTCCATGTAAATTTCCACGTTGTGGGACTAATAAAGGAATATCTTATCTCAGGTGTGTTGAGGTACTTTACTTCCTGTCTTTGTGTGTTTCCTGAGATTGCTGATTGGATTCCCCTCCTGATGTACTTAGTTTGTGTCTTCCCTTCACTCTGGGTCAGTTTGTCTTTGTACCATGTGTCAAGTGTTCAAGTCTTGTGCTCCCAGTGTTTTTGGATTCTGCCCTGTGTTACCAGAACCCTGCCTGTTTTTTGGATTTTGCCTTCCTGGTTTGGACTTTTGCCTGCCAAGTGACCTTTTTTTTGCACTTCCCCATTAAATCACTGAACTGATCCTGTCTGTCTGTTTTTGTTTGCATTTGGGTCCTACCTCTTGTTTTCCTGCACCCTGCTTGTGCAATTACAACAGAACGACAGATGAAGTGAAAAGTGTACGTACAGTATGAGTGAGTTTGTGACCAGAACATCAGCATTGAGTCAATGTTAAAAATGTTTTTTTGTTTAAAACTGACGAAGTGACTGACAAAACTAGAATTTACATTTAACACTATACAAATTCCTTTCATGAAATTCATTTATGAATAACATGCCACCATGTTTTAAAGAGCTGTGTGATTCTCATGTCGGTTCTTTTGTGTTTTCAGGCAGAGTAGAGCAACACTTTTTTTTCTCTACCTACACACAGTCACATGGACAACCACCGGAAATAAGAGTGTGAAACAGATGGAAGCCACAAAATGGCACGTGAACACACAGACACACACACACAGGCATGTAGAAGACTAGCAGTGCGAAATGTCCAGTTACAAGTTCACACACACACACACACAGAGTTTGAGAGGTTGAGAAAAATGGGAATTTACTGCTTCTTGTGGTTCTTCTGGTAGCTGGGTGTTAACAGCTCCTCGTCTTCTGCTTCCTCTGGAGAGGAGCAGCTTCTGAAAGACAAAGAGACCTGACTTAGCAACTCACTTACTGGTGAACTTTGGCTCAGGGCCTTCCTGTTAGAGTCACACACTCACACACACACACACACACACACACACACACACACACACACACTAACAGACGCTGGCCTCTGTTGGTTATAGCACATGTAAATGTCTTCCGCCTTGCGTGACAGCTTTAAGTTGTGAGGTTTTGCATCATACAAATCAGAGACATAAGCATACATGTTTCTTTTTTTTTTTTTTTTTTTTTTAGCATTTTAAGCCTTTACTATAGACAGTAGAAAGATGAGGAAGGAGATACAACAAAGGTCCTCGGCTCAACTCGAATCAGGGATGTTGTGGTTGGGGTCTTAAACCCTAAACCCATTTAGTAGTAGTAGCCCCAACATGTGGCCAGTTAAAGGGTCACTCCAGTAATTATAAATACTAATTATGAAAATAAATAAGTACTGAATATCCAGAAAGTTT
Source organism: Holacanthus passer (assembly GCA_025331565.1). Classification (NCBI taxonomy): domain Eukaryota; kingdom Metazoa; phylum Chordata; class Actinopteri; family Pomacanthidae; genus Holacanthus; species Holacanthus passer. The sequence goes on along the minus strand of JAFREQ010000073.1, from coordinate 1,315,750 downwards.
GGGTGACTTTGGGAGACATCCTGACTTTAAGTCCTAATATGGGTCAAGATCCAACAAATGCTCTCTTCTACATTTCCCATAACAAAACTCAATTGTGCTTTTTCTGATATTGCTGCAGGACACATTGCTGATAGTTTGGAGGCAGGCAGTGGCACATAACTGACTTTACTCGATTTCTGCGCTGACACCTTTGTTTCCCCCGCTGAAGCCTCATTAGAAGATAGAGGCCAGGAGAAAACATGAAAAGGAGGCAAGGAATCAAGGACTGAACATAAGAGCTTTCAGGTGTAAAGAATGGGAATAACTAGTCTGGACTCTCTGTTGGAAAGAGTTGGCCACCCAGAAAACGTCCACCAATAACTTATTTTTCCTACACTACTACACCACCTTTGATCACAACAGACTTAAACATGCACCAGCTTCTGCTTTCATTCATGCAAACAGTGCATGAAAACTGTGCCTGCTGTTCAAGAGAATAATGAAGGAAAGAAATAATTAGTAAGACACACCTGTAACGTGGATTGGGGTTCTGGCTGCAGTTCCAGCTTTCAGGAACCTCGTTGTAATGACTCGCAGGGACGCTTCGCCACTTCAGGCACTCTTCACACTGTAACCACATGGGGTCCCTGTGAATACAGACATACAGGCAAGACGCAAGACAACTGTCAGTAAACAGAAGCCATGAGAAACTATCCGGTGCACACCAGGTAGTTTGAGATACTGAAAGATTTTTTTTTACCCATGCCCTCTAGGGGTTCCGTAATTTTCAAATGATCTCAGTGAGTCCACTTTTGTGTACATGAAAAGTTCAAAAGCTACATGCAAGATAAAAATATTCTCTATATATTATCTAGTTTGGTACACCATATAAATTAAGCTCTCTTGAAGTTCCCTGTCTCAGCATGTTTCCTCTTCTTTGCTGCTGTCAAGAAAGAGGCTCCAGAAGCAGCATCTCAGTTCTCTGGTTTCAAGCTTTGGGGAAAAAAAATGACCTCTTTTCACTTTCAGTTAAATTGACAAGTTCCTGCATGAGAGGGTTATCAACTGACCTGCATCTTCCTGCATCTTTACAATCATTATCCTTAAAAGACTTATAGAATGTGGGCCTGTTATTTGCTAATAATAATAAATTTGATTTTAAACACCTTTCACAAGAAATTGCACGAACCCGCACATCTACTGTCAGAAAAACACTCACTTGACATCATCCTGCTCGTCTTCATTTTCATCTTTGTCTGCAGCCCGAAACTCTCGCTCCCTGGCCTTCTTGTCCATCACCTCTTTCCAGTAGTCGTTGAGTTTTAGGCCCAAAGCACCGAGGGTGAGTCTTGGGAGAGAAATAGGAAAAGACCACACAAGTAAGAGTAAATTAGCCATACATTTCATATTTTCCTGCTGTAAAAGTAAATAATTTGGCATCACAATTGCAGAAAAAAAAAGAAAATACAGCATTTTCTGCACTAATAAGCTCTTTGTTCAGCATCAACCCAAGCAGCTAGTTAACTCCATAGCTCATATGTTGTATTTGTTTGTTTTGTGTGTACCTGTATTCTTTGGTGTATTCGAAGTCTTGCTTGTTGTGAGCAGGTTTGAGAAAGTTACACTCGATGATCCCGATGACCCCGACTCCTGTCCTTTGACCTGAAGTCTGTCGGACATGGGGAAGTAAGATTTAAGTTAAGGCAGGTATCCATTAATGCTAGATTTGTAGGAGAGCACTTCATGCATGAAGTAAAGAAATTAATTTTCTCTACCTTCAGCTGGCACCCCACTTTCTCATAGGCTTTAATGAGTCGGTTCTTGTGGTACATCATGATGCCATAGTGGTCTTTGTTTTTTGGGCTCAACCCAAAGGTCACCTTCACCTTCTCTTTCTGACAGACACCAGTCAAGGTTACCAGCACAAGACACTGACATATTAATACAAGTAAATTATTACTATATACTATAAACTACAAGTTTAAATGAAAAGAGATTGTTTTTAACACATATAAAATGAAAAGGACGTCTGGGTGTCATTGAAAAATCTTTCAACATTATAAGTAAGTATAGTGTCAACACAGTACTTTTTCAGAGAAATATAAACACACTTTTCTACAAAACCATTTAAGCCACAGCATCGTGCATTTGCATGGCTTTTATCTCGCCTCAGGTTTAGTTTGGTGGATTTGGTCAGTGTTAAAAGTTTTGAAGGATACTGTCAAACAAATTTACAGAGTCACCATTTTTTGTGATGCATTTGAATCATGTTGAAAAGGTTCATGTAAACTTATGTCAAAAACTTTCAGTCTCGCACTGTGAAACATGTTTGGTCATGTCAAAGCAAAGCAGAGGAAATGAGCTGTGGTGCTCATTTTCGTTTTCCCTTCTTAAACATCTGTTATTACCAAATGTATTTCTGTGAGATCCCAGCAAAAGTAACTAACTTGCCACTTCATGTTTGCATCTGAATATACCGTAAGCAAACACACAGATACAGACAATGACTTCACTTTAAACCACCATCCACACTTAAGCAAACATACAGACAGCATAAGGATACACTGAAGTGGGGTTTGTACACGTCATGCTCAATGTGTGTCAGACTCTTCGACACCGGTTTAGCCAGATTCTTCTTGCCCCTGAGAATAATCTGTGTTCTCGGCTTCAGGTACAAGATACTGAGGTAGGCCTGAGATGAACAGAGAGACAGGCAGAAGGAGTTGAAAAGTGAGACATTTTAAATTAAAAAATCTACTGTTTATTAACATTTTGATATATTAGCCTCATTTAATCATTTAAAACTCTCAAGACTCCTGAGAAAAACAAGAGTAAACTACATCTATTTAGAATCTTATTGCGATTCTAAGATTGTCAAAAACCACAAAGAAATTGAACCTAACTTTAAAATGAAACTGGGGCAGTGTGACTATAAAACCACAGCTATTTCACAGCTAGTGAAGAGGAGGTCTGGTTTGTGCTTGAAACTGGCACACACACAGCTACACCCAGCCACACACACATATTGGTGTAGGATTTATCTTAGGTCTTACCCAGACCTTTGCCACAACCACTACATCTGTGACCCTGACTTCTATTCTAACCCTGATCTTAGCCATTGATCCTAAAGTTGAACGTCAAGCGCGCGAGCGCTCAGTTCCTCAAGTACGTGCAGCGGCCGGAGCCTGTTAAATGAAACATGCTAACTGAGCTAGCTGGCTAACCTGGTGGTACCGGCCGGCTTCGGCACCGGTTACGGTACTTTAATAAGCCGGTGTAACGTTATATGTCAACATCTCAGCCTCCAGCCGATCACAGTCAGTCAGTTTCTGGAGTATAATAAACTTAAAATTTCTATTTTAGCAATACAATAGAAATAAATAATTACATTTCAGCTCAACCAATAACAACATCTGGGTTAAAGTTATTTCTGAAAACATTCAGAAATGAGCTGTTAATATTTTGAAGTTACAAAAACTTTATTGCATTTACACACAGTTCAGTTTAAGATTACAGAACATTAGTTAACAAACGTGGAGGGTTTTTATTTTCCAACATCAATAGATGCCTTTTATTCTAAAGTATTCACACAAATTATATAACTTGTTATTAAGTTTTGACTTCATCAGCTTTAATAACTGAAGCTACCAGATGCTCTAGTGTGCCGCGGCACAGTGGTTGAAAAACATTGTACGAGTAAACAAAAAAACGAAAACCAATAATCGGTAATCGAAAATCGTTAATAATCGAAAATCGGTTGGTAATCGAATCGGGACCTCAATAATCGTAATCCAATCGAATTGGGAAATTGGACAGATTAACCACCCCTACTTGTGATACACTGCTGGTGTCCTGCCTTGGATGACAGAATTATTCTTAAAGAGTGTTTCACCTGACTCAATAATTGGTTGCACATTAATACAAAAACAGCAGTACAATTATTATATACTGTATATATATATATATATATATATTGTGATTGCTATGTTTGTACTGCTATGTTATGCTACAAACAAGACTATCACTATAAATGTTACATTGGATAGATACAGTATTATCTGATTGAAAGTCCATTACAGTAGAAAATAGGAAGAGGGAGCTGTTTTGTCAGTAGAACCAGAGTTAAGATGTCAGACAAAGAGAATAAATGGATGCACAGCAGGAAGTGAGGAGACACAATTTCATAAATACCATCAGTAATAATAACAATCAGTTTACAGTGACAAACTCTGTCTCCACTCACCCTGAGACTGTAGTGCATGTCTGGGACGTTCTGTTCAGCTCTCAGGGATCCACTGCTCCTCAGACTCTTCTTCAGCTCCTCGATCTGAATCGAGGGCAAGCGGAAGTCAGTCACATCAGTCTCGAAGTCGATCTCTGGCTTGCCATCTTTGGCCCTTCAGGATAACGTCAAAGGGAGCAGTTGATAAAAGAAGCAGTGGGACACTTTATGTCACTGCTCTCAGACTGTTTTTTTTAGGAGCAGCAAATATTTGCAGCAAAGATTTTCTTGTTTTAAAGGTACACAAATGGGTTTTGAATGTGTTGTGCAGTATGACAGTTGTGGAAACCCTTTTCTGGCTCCAGCGTAAAGAGGAAGTGAAACAGAAGAAAGTTTGAGAAACACCTGATCTGCTCCTCTTAGCAGTAATCAGACTCTGGAGACGTTTGCTGTAGTTTAAGTTTCTCTGCTCTCCATATGATGACGGTATGAGGGCTGGTTTCTGAATGCATATTGTTTTGCATGGATTTGTCTAAAGTGGGTTTAAACAAATATCGTTTCCACACTAATCTGTATTTGCCTCCCTGTTTGAGTCAGGGTTCGCATACGCAGTATCAGTCTCAGTCTCACAGACTCGTACATTAGACCTACACACAGCAGATGTAGCTACCTGATGAATGTATAATACATCAGAAAACTATTTTTAGCTGAATTTATAATTACTGACATGCATTTGAAAAAAAATCACTTACTTTGAACCTAAATTCTGAATGAGCAAATCTGTGCTTCTGACCTGCGGATGTTCCAGATCAATATCTTGGTGCCTTTTTTGGAGCTAATGGAATCAAAGTGTGCATGTATCTGCTCCAGGGAGGTGATAAGGGAGTTCTGGAGGATGGCTGCCAGGCTGGCCTCCGAGTCCTCAGTCATCACCAGAGACTGTAACACTGAGTTAAGGTGAGGACTTAAAGAAGTTTGCAAGGTGACAAACATATTCTTCAGCAGCCAGTGGGAAGAAACTGTTTTGATGTTTTCTTTAACTCAGTCAATTTGAATTTAAGACAAACATCTTGATGGTTTATAGTAGTTACAGGAAAGAAATCGAATTACAAGAAATCGTGAAGATAAGCTGATGCAGAACAACAAAAACACACCACACACGTCATATTTTTTCCATCCCATGCCCTGTTTCATGAAGGATATTGGTTTGTTGGTTGAAGGGGACAATGGGGACGATGACAGCCTGGGCCTTGATGTCTTCCAGGTAGGTCTGAGACAACATTCCCACAGTCTGACAGCCGCCGTTCTTGGTGAAGATAAGCGTGTCGCGGCCCAGACGCATGGAGCCAGACTTGAAACCGTTCCCATACACGCCGATGGCCTGATGACTGGCCTTACTGGAACCCTTTTCTGTGAAACCAAAGCTGGACATAAGGATGAAGAAGAGGATGAGGAAATAAGGATGTGTACATTTTAGAGATAGAACTAATTATTATTTTCATTGTGGCATAATTTAACATTCATCAAATGTCAGAAAAAAGAAAAAGGAAATATTCCAGAGTCAAAGGTGTCTTCATGTTGCCGGTTTTTGTGGGAGAATGTATCTGTGTGTGTGTGGTATGAGAAAGAGACATCAAATGCAAAATGTAGTCTAAAGGTGATGAAGAGTCAGTCTTTGTGGTTAAAATACAGAAGAGAGATACCATCACTGTACATGATTAGACTTCTGGTGCAACATGCTATGAAATATTTGATGAGTTTTTCATTTGCATGCCAACCTCAAGTCGATATGCACGTGCGTGTCTCACCTGAGCATCTTGTGCAGTTTGTTGGGGGTCATGCCGCTGCCATTATCAGTGAAAGTTAGACAGAGCTGACTGGCTTCCTCAACTACATCTATCCAGATCTGTTTAGCAGATACACCAGGATCCGATGCATTGTCTAGAACAGGAGAGAAAGAAATGAATTAACAACAGTGAGATAGAGAAGGTGACAAAGATTGTGGGGTGGAGGGAAAGGAGGTTTTCTTTTCCACAGTACTTCAGTGTTTCACACTGATTCAGTGTTTCGGCAAACTGGTGAAAAAGAAGGAAGACATGCATCTAGACATTTAAGCAAGAATCAGCTTTTTGAAAACTGTGGTAGTTTTCTAAGATATATGACAAACCTACAAGACAATAAGGTCTTATATAAATATGTCAGTTTGTTATAATTGAAAATTTTTTGGAGCATTTTACTTTGCATTGTCATTTTTATCAGCCATGATGACATTGCACTCAAAGTAACTACTGAGATATGGGAACGTGATTTGCTGATAGATAAGCCAAATCATCTAGGTAAAATTGAAAGTGAGCACGACAGAAATGGTGACAATTATCCCTCATTATGCAATAACAATAAGTAGAGCAGTCAAAGCTGAACTAGAGAACACTATTTCAGAATAAACTGTGGTGTGAACGCTGGATGATGAAAAGCTGATGCTAAACTGCATCGCTGGCTTTAATTTGTATGGAGAAGCAGCTAAAGGAGAATGAAGAGTTGGAAAAGTGGGGCAGGGTCTAATTAGTATGAATGGGATTTAAAGGTTGAATAAAACTCCTAATGTATGAAAGATGTGGAACATTATACAGTTTAAAAAGACTTTCTGGCTTAAAGTATGAATAAGTAAACAAGTTAAGAAACCTGCTTCAAAAGTGAAAGAGCTGTGTGTGCGTCAAACTGTAGAAATGAGAAAATCCATCAACTGTGTGTTGTATCTGTAATCAGAGGTTGTTGCTGTTTGACCCCTGGCTCAGAGAGTTCGTTTCAGATTTTAGCTGAGGTGCACCTCTCATACTCCTGCTTCTACCTCAAAGACAGTATCACCTTTATAGTGATATCAGGAGAAACAGGAGACCCTGACTTATGTAACTGTATGTATGCATGTATAACAACAACAATATTAATATATCTCCACTCTAGCTGTGAACATTCACCTCATACACACTGATGTAAAATCTGAGAAGGCCTGCAGACCCACTGAAGCCTAACACCTCTCTGATACTCGAAAACAGCACAACACAGCAGCAGTCCTGAACAGGTAAAGCAGTGATGTCACATTCAGCAAAACATCTGCATTTAGAAAGTACACTCCCACTGCTGCACCTGCCAAAACCCAGCAGCCAACAGACAGTCAGCACGTCTGTGTCAAAGACAAACCTCCAGTCTCTGAAAGGCTCATAGAAAAACAGAGCATTACATCACATAACAAATTATTATATGATTCATATGTTGATCCGATCCTATAGTGATACCTTACAAAATGATATCAAACTAGACCATTGTTTACAAGTCATTACAATGTTACTACAATTTGCAGGAGATAACAACATAAAGGAGCCTAACATAAACATCCATTTAACATTGATCAGCATTTCACTACCATTGTTGCACACTGTCAACAGACACCGACAGGCTTCATGTGCAGCAATAATAAAAGGGCTGAGAGTGTGAAAGAGGAAGTCCATTCAGTCCATGATAGCACCGACACAACACTGCAGAGTCGATCAGTCCACTTCGAGTGCGACTGCGGAAGAGTGCACGAAAAGAAAGCATGGAAATGTGCAGCAACTGCAGGAGGCGCACAGAAGTGAGCGCACTTTTCACTCTGATGCTGCACCATGAGACTTTACCTATGAGCTCTGCCACTGCGCTGAAGGGCCAGGTGTGACTGGTGGAGTTGCTGTTCAGGAAGGCAGGACTCATCTGGAAAAGACATTAAAAAAAAAAAAAAAACCATCAACAAGTCAGTCTTTTTGCTCCTGCAGCGAAAGTAATGTTGCAATCAAACACATCCTGTTCTGACACATGTGAGATACATACAGAGCTCAGTCGGATCCCATGTTCACTTAACCTCGCCATGTTCTGCCTGTGAGTCTGCTGCCTCCTCCTGTGGCGTCTGCTTTCAGGACTCCAGCGATGGGCGTAGCGTCCTCTGAGCTCCTCTGTCAGAGGAAGTCAGCTGCCACAACAAGCAACAACAACACACAGTCTCAAAGTTACATGTCACTCACCAACTTTTTATGTTATTATTTGAGCATATCATTTATTTTAACGACTTATTAGTTGACACTTCTTGTGATTGATCGTTTTCAAACACACTTTTATTTATTTTTTTTATTCATCTGAAAGTCATGTGTGATTAGACTCTTATTGTGTTGCTAGTGTTTCTCTTTGGGAAGCTTTAATAAGGTTTAAATACGATGAACTGTTTAAAAGAGAGTAGTTGTGGGAAGAATTAAAAAGTGCCAATTAACACCATCTGCTGTCCAGAGACTGTAAAATATTGGAATTAGAAAAGCTGAAAAACTCACTTTCAGCTGAAAAGTGAAGAAGTTTCTATCAGAGGTTGAATCTTCATTTTTTGGATCATTGCATCATGATGAACATTAAAGTGCATCCAGAGAGTTCAGCTATGGTGTCTTGTTGATCAGCAGCTGTACTGAATGTGTGAGATTCACTGTCCCACATTTTGACTGTGGAAGTGCGAAAGAGACACTTGGTGATGAGTTAAAGGTTTCAGAGGACATGAGAAGTCTTGTCATGCTTCAAAAACTGTTTGCCCTGAGGCATGAGCTGCAGATAAGTTCTGCCTGCCCATCACAGGAACATGTCACACCCCAACAATATTTGTTCTAGTGTCTTTATAGAGGCCAAGTGTGAGGGTGGACACATACACATAAGTATTACGACAGAAGCCGACTGTTTAAACCTGTTTAACTGCTGCCTATTTTGTTTTATTTTTGTTTTGTTTTTCTCAATCAATGCCCCCAAGCTTCTGTTTCCTGCTGCTGGCTCCTCTCAGACCATAAGACATCCCCCACACAGATGTAATAGGGGATCCACACACATGATATCCTGCTTACAGGATAATGATAAATGTTAAGATAAAGTGCAACAGTAGTGTAAGAAGAGAGGAGTCATAAAATCAGTAATGTCACTTCTTTGAAAAGTTTGCCAACATTAGCCATAAATCACAACCATACCAGATACCTACCAGACCAAGAAACACTGTAGCTGCAAAGGTCATGAGTGTATTGAACTGAATAAAGAATGTTTTAATTGCAGGTCACAGATGAGATTTATGCAGACAAGCTGACATTTGATGAGATCAATGTGTTACACAGGTTAAAACAGCACATGTCTTGTTGGGCAGTCTGCCCGACCTGAGATGCTGTTTCTCGACGCAGTTTTGAGAGGCCTCTGTCCTGTTGCTGAACGCATCAGCAGGGGGTCTGAATGAGTCGTAGGGCCATGCAGCACTTGTGCTCATTGGCATTACGAGTCCGACAATTTTTGAATCTTTTGACTCTGCTGGTGTGAAGGGTTAAAAATGTGTGACACCATAAATACATAGACATAAATATGCAGAGTTAAAGGTTTTTACAGAATGGTTAAAAAGATAAATAGTTATAGTGTGTTAAAAATCTATTAAAAAGTTATTGGGTACTATGGTACAGTTTTTTGCTAAAAGAAGTTTAAGTGTTCAATGTGGTTAAAAATAGACACCCCTGTATTTTTTTAAATTTTATTGTGTCTTAGATAGTATTTACAATGCCAATTTCATGGTTGTACCACTTGTTGCAGTATGAGAATGATACTGAAACAGGTCAGCAGAGGGCGCATATCGCTTGCGAGGAACCCTAAAACCCTACAAAGGCTTTGCAGAATAGATCCTGCAGTCCAGCTGACAACAAGCTTAACTTTTCGGCCTCTTTGTGTTTACATTCAGACAGCGGCAGCAGGGTTTGCAACCACACCCCTCCCTGACACCCCTAGGCCAGGGGGGGCAACACTGGCACACGACTGTTGGCAGTGGAATATTACTGCAGACAAACAAAACCAATTTCATTCATTCAAGAGAAATAGTTCCTGAAATTCCTGAAAACAATACTGGGCAATAAATCAATATTGTTTCATAAACTACTAGTACTACTACTACTACTACTACTACTAAAAATAATATTAATACTGATAATCTGTGTCACTCCATGTAAACATGTTGTGCCACAAATTCTCATTCTCACGTTTAAATGGAAAATTAAAAAAATTATCTTATAAGGTTACAATATATTATATTACAGTAAATACTGTTGAACATGTGTAGACATTTATGTATGTTTCCTAAAAAATATGTCAATGACATGTTGATATTGTAATCTTGTGACAAATGTTGTAAAGTGCTGGTTTAACTTTTAGGTTTAAAAACACAGCATGTTTTCTTCTCAAATTTTAAGCCTCAACAGGTTAAAAAAAAGTCAAGTAATTCTTTAAAGACAAGGAAACAAGCATTCTTTTTTCATCTTTTATTATCTTCTCCAATCTCAGTACAATCACTCAGTCCTTTGTTGCATAAAAGAGTCCCCATCGTTGGTCTCCACTGTTGGAACGTCCCAGTTTTTCTCTCCATCCATTCACTATTGCATAATAGTCCTCTTCAGAGAATTCCTGCAGGAGACAGAGGCAGGTAGGATGAAGGAATTTAGGTTCAGGTGGTTTCATTAATTTGAAATCAAGTGATGATGTTGACGATATGTGTGCAGGTATAACCTTGTAATTTTGACACAGTTTGTGTGTGTGTGTGTGTGTGTGTGTGTGTGTGTGTGTGTGTGTGTGCGTGCATGCTGACCTGAATGAATTCATCCTTGATGGCCTCTGCTCTCTGCAGCTCTGTCTCGATCACCTGGATGAACTGGGCCGTGCGGTCTTCTGCCCGAACGTTGCAGAAACCTGCCTCTTCAAGGAACTACAGGAGGAGAGACAGAAGAGGCGAGTGGGAACAGCACCACCAGCTGATGAACAGTAGTATTACTTTACAGAGGACACCATTTGTTTATTTTGGCTTTCTGTCCAGGAGAAGGCTTTGACTTTTTTTGAGTTACTCAATATGTGCATGTAGTTGTTTCACAAAATCTTCACTTCACCTTTGGCCACTGGTAAAGCAGCAAACCATTAACATATTCTTCACTTTACAATTCTCTGTGTGGAAAATAACCACTGCTTTTCCTTTGACAAGGAAAAACGTGTACAAAGTGTAAATAGTTTTCAAATTACTATTATTTTTGTTAGTGTTATTATTTATACTGCCATTTTTAAAAATCCTTTATTGAGTACTTTATTCAATTTGCCTGTTTTGTGAGTTGCTGTAATGAGTAAATTTCCCCTTTGGTGGATCAATAATTCCTGGCATGAGGGACAATGAAACCAATTTGACAGCTTGATGTGTGTTTAGCCAATGTAACACAGCTATGAAGTGCAGAGGGCACTGAGGGCAGAAGAGTTTAACCTCAACTTGTCAGTTCCCAGTGGACAAAGTATGTAACGGCGACACTGTTTTTATATTATATATATAATATATTTTATATATAACTTTAGCATTTCTCTACTCACAGTTCTTCAGCCACCATATGTGCCAATACTGATATATTTGTGTTGAGCTACTATCAGCTGACATGACAGCTTGGTTGATTTATTGCCAAAGAATTAAAAACAATTTGGGATAATTTGAAGATTTGCCGTTTTCACTTTTTGCTATTGTCTCAGCAATAATATGAGTGCCAGCCCTCTTCTCACATATTGGCAAAGAGGACCAAAGGACTGAACTCCCCGTAGTTCTTTTACAAACTATTACACAGTTCGGCGCTACTGTGTATTTACCTTGCCGTACTGTGAGGGTGTATAGAGGACATAGCCTCTCTGTTTGACGTAGGCCTCGAACACTGGCGTCCAGGGCTTCTCCCCACAGCAGTAGTCACTGATAAGCAACTGGCCGCCAGGCTTTAACCATGACTGGACACAAAGAGGAAGAAAGGGAATGAATAAAGTAATCAGTAAAGTTAGACCAGATGAAGCCACATTAAAACCACAAATTTTACAAAGAAATATGTATTGACATTTTGAATGTGTGTGAATTTCTCTGCAAATTCTAAGAGATGTTTGGAAGTCAATGGAATGAAAAACGTAGTGCTAAGTATGAGAAAATGCTCACATGGAAGCGTTTAAAGAGGGCCAGTTTGTCATCTATGTGCAGGATTGTGTCTCTGCTGTAGATCACGTCAAAGGAACCTTCTGGGAACGTCCTCTTAGTGGCATCAGCCACCTCAAACTGGACCTGAGGCACAGCACAGGTTGTTATTCATCCTTTTTAAACAAAGCTTTATCTGTGTGTTTAAACAAACAGGATGAGGGAAGACTGGGACGTACTGATGGCAGCTTCTCATTGATCGCTCTCTCCATGGCGATATCCACCATGTTGTCCGACAGGTCCAGGCCAAGCACTTCCACTCCAAAGGTCTGAAACATTACATAATCATCACCATCGTTATAATCTTTTCAATCATTCTAAATCCATCTCATCATTATTAGTATAGTACCCTAACTTTATCAGATTCCTTGTGTGACGACTTGCATGGACGCTTGTATAGACTCTAGCTGACTTCATTTCCTGTGTTATTTTGGAGTTGCTTACCTTCATGCATTCCAGTTTGTGTTACTTCCTGCCATTGTTCAGTTCCACACCAGTTTCTCTCATCACCTGCTCCTCCTGACTGTTCATTACTACTGTTCGCCACATTGTCTTTGTTCTCCTTGCCAACTAGTGGTGGTGGTAGTAGTTGTTGTTTCTGAGTTTGACTCTGACTGTTTTTTTTGGATTTAAATTCTTGCCCTCATGTTTCGTGTTTTGGACTTTTGGACTGTTTTAATTTAACCTTTTTTCTTTGTTTGCCAGTTTGTGCATGACTTCAAGATATCCAGTAAACTCTGGTATTTTGGGACTTTTATTCAGTGTTTTTATGTGATCCTTGCATTTGAATCTCTTACCTTTGCCATGTAGAAATCTCCTCCACCAATACCACAGCCAACATCTAGGACCTTCTGTCTTGGCTTCAGATTCAGCAGGTCCACAAACTCCTGTTAGCACAAAAAAAGGTGCATTCTAGTTACATCAAAGCCTCAAGAGGTCAACCTACATACTGTATATCTATCTTATCTAAGTGTTCAGTATCACCAGTGTTTGGAAAATATGGATGATGATTAGGACTGAGATGCTGGGGGATGCAGGTTTTGTGCTACAGTGTTTATTTTTTGTAATATCTTGGAAATGTAATACACCATGGAGAAAAAGTTGTCATAGTCATTTTTCCATAATGTTGAATAAAAGACTAAAAAAGTTTTCCATGTGCCATAAAGACCAGTTCTGTTGCTGCTGAAGGTCATTTGAAGCTTTTGTTTGCTAACAAGACTGAGGATCACTGAAGTCAGTAGGATTTATCCTCTAAGGAAAATGAATAGTCAGTACAAAATGTCATGCCAATGCATCCAATAGTTGTTGAGATATTTCTGCCAGGACCAAATGAGGACCCAATAAGTACATATATTTCATGTTGTTTTGAACATTATAATGAGATAAGATATTATCTCTTATCTCTCTCTTATAAGTCATTTGTTTGCTGAGCTTTTCACTTTTGAAATCACACCACTCCTGTTTCTTGTTATATCCTTTCCAAGGAGCATCTATCGACTTCTTCCTATTTCTTTGCTGTTTTCCAGGATTTTTTCCTACCTTGGTGGTGCTGGGACCACCTGTGCTGACGTAACCAGCCCCGAACATCTTCTCGTAGCGCAGGATGCCATGGCTGGTGTACTGCTGGTTGTCCAGGAACTGCTGGAAGGTCCTGAATCCGTTCTGGGTGTCGGAGGAGCGGGGAACCTTCTCCAGCAGCCAGCAGATCTGGTTTGGATTGTTTTTCATCTGGAAGAGAAGGAGAGAGAAGACAGAAAGGGGGGAGTGTCAACTGCATAACCTCATATATCACATGCTGCTATGGCCCTCTATTTTATACTTACAGATTTACTTAACATTTCAGAAAACTTAAGTGACCCTACCTCAATATAGACCTGAACTTTCTTCTTTAACACAATGTCGAAGCCAAACTTCTGGCCCCCCTCTGGCCCCTCTGCTTGTACCGATGATACCAGGTGGCTGTATTGTGCATCAGTGCGGTAGCAGGTGGGGTTAAAGTCCATCTTGCAGTCACCTTGGTAGAAGGTCAAAAGTTAAAATGAATCCTTCTCCCTATTGCATTTGTTAGGATTCATAAGCATCCATTTGTTCCAATTTCAATTTTGAAATTAACACAGAGACTTGAATTTAATGTGAATCTTAATTATTTTCATTAGTTTCTCTCGCCAGTTTCCTTTTGCATTAATACTTAAATGGTTATTATGATTAAAGAGAGATGTTGAAGTATTATTGTTCACTCAGTACCTGACCGGTGGTTGCAGGACTCTCTGAAGAAAAGAAAGCCACCGGGTCTCAGCCAGCCCAGCATCTTCTCTATGAAGGACTTCAGCTCCTCGTCACTCAGGTACATCAGCAGCCAGTTGGAGAAGATGAAGTCAATGCTGAGGAGAAAGTTAAATGGATATATTAAAATACAAAGTAAGTAACTTAATTTATTTTACCTTCATTTATCTATGTTTTAAATTTGGGTTAGCAACAGTGTCAGTTTCAGTAAAGTAGTGCAAATGCTAGATGTTTGATGGAAACAGCATGGAAACCTGTATCCTCACACACACCTGTTTTGGGGGACGTCCAGCTTTGTGACGTCAGCTTGGATGAAGGTAGCGTTCTTATGGTGTCCATTTTCCTGCCTGTTCTTCTCCACAAAACTTTCCATGAAGTCCACAGCCGTCACATGGTCGGCCATGGTCAGCAGGTGGCTGGTGTATCGACTGCAGAGACACGTATGAATCTATCTTCATGAAGCTTGTGTTAAATGCAGCAGAACCAAATTTAAAATTTTTTAACGTTCCAAAACATTATTATTATTAAACATTATTTGGTCACCTGACTTTGAAAAGAGAGCATGTATTGAACAACTCTTTCAAAACACTTGGAGCTTATTCTTTGACAAGAAACAGGGTCTGTTTTTGCAGATTCCCAGAAATAGTCTTTCTCTCAGTCCTAGATTGTTATCTGTGAGAATGCTATGGTATGATCCACTGTAAAACCTCTAGACACTGCCTGTCACTCTGCTTTGGATTCATAACTCATGGGCTGGGTTTCTCTCTTTAGAATATGAGAGCACTATTGGCTCTTGTTTACAAAGCTTTGCTTAAGAACCTTTCACTTCTTGTGTGGAAATCTGGAGCTTATCAGACTCACTCTCATGTCTTCTGATACAGGCCCCTTCACACATCCACTGCAGCCTAATGCAACTTAACGCTCACCCAATGCCAGCTCCCAGCTCCAGCACTTGGTATCCGGCCAGGCAGGGCAGCATGGAGAGGATCTCTGGCAGCTCCTGCTGGGTCAGCTCCCTGGCACGGGTGTCCAGCATCATCTCCTCCACTGTGGCGTCCTTGGAGTGCTCCTTCCAAAACTCTGTCATGTTTTTACGAGCTGTGAAGCACACAGGTGTCCAGGTAAGGTTGGCAAAAAAAAGGTATAAATACTGACACATGCACAATATAAACACGAAGATAACACTCATTTTCAAGAGAAAAGGACAACTACTGAAGCACAAATTCAATTCAGTTTTATTTGTATCATGCCAAATCATAACAGAAGTCATCTCAAGGCACTTTTCACATAGAGCAGGTCTGGACCATACTCTTTATAATATTGTTTATTGAGACCCAACAGTTCCCATCATGAGTGAGCACTAGGCGACAGCGGCGAGGAAAAACCTCGGAGCAGAACCAGGCTCTGACGGGCGGCCATCTCCCTCAATGTATTCTCAGCTCAGCTCTGAAATCAGGTTAAAATTAAATGAAGCTCTTTATACCACATTAGTACCATAGAGATTCATGTGATGAACTACTCATAATTGTATCTTAAATGCAGATGCCACTGGAATATGTGGCAACGTTCAAGGACCCCAGCTTGAGAATCATCTATTGTTATGTTTATCTATATCTGACATAAAACGTGCATCCAGACAAAAAAAAGAAACAGTAAATTTGTGTTACATTCATTCAATTTAAAAGTGACATTTTACCGAAGCGTATGTTAAAGCATAACTTTTTAGTAAAATTCTTCAAACAAATATCTGTGGCACACAGATTAACCTTTAGTCAAGCAGTCTTCAAACAATCATATCCACAGCCACTAAATTATTTTGCTGAATTCAGCACTTTGACATTACATTTGTTCTCTTTCTCTCTCTCTTTCTTTCTTTCTTTCACAATTTTGGATGTTTTGCATGCTTTTGTCAATCTGGTATGCAGTATTTTCTACTTCCACAAAAGAACACGTTTTACTTGCTTTGTCAAAACATGGTAGGTGTACATCTGGCAAAAATCCTTTAATGAAAATACTTGGCTTAAAGTCATTTATCAACTTTGCAGAAAACCACTGGTCTGTTATCTGTACCCGCGCATAATGTAATAAGTTTCAGGACATGATATAATGACTCGACATTTGATTAAGGAAAATCATATATCATATTTTTCCTATTAAACTTTCCTGATCTTCTGTTGCTTCACACCAGACACTCCATAAATCATGTCAACACATCAAAGCGGGCACTAACCTCTAATCCCCCAGTAAAGAGATGACAACTGAGGTAAAATCAGTCTCTTCATAGTCCACTACCTGGTTACACTCTTGGACAAGTGCAGGTTAATGTTCAAGCAGACAAAGCTGCAGGATCATCTGTGTCGAATCACTGTCGAACACATTCCAGCACATTGTTCACAGTAGGATTACTTCCACCAGTTAACACAAAACAACATGTGGCAGCTCCACCAAAGTCCACATATCAGTTCAGTTGCATCAGGCTTGAACCCACGTGTGAAGGAAGCAAACACAATCAGCAAAATAGGTAAAATAGTCAGTATTTACTCTGCTCATACCTTTTTCCATGGTGGTCTCTGCTTGATTTGAACTTATTGTAAAACTATTCTGCAATGTCCGTATAGTCTAATTAAAGTCTTAATTATAGGAGGGTTATTATAAGCAGCCCCTCTCTGACTGAGTGTCCTCTTGGTGACAGCTCTTTAAATAAGAGGTGGAGGAGATGACTGCCAGGTAGGAAACTGACCATTAGGATTGGCCCAATAGGAGGGCAGGGGAGGGGAGAGGAAGAGGTGCACATGAATAATCATATGGGGACAAAGGTCTGACAGAGACCTTTAAATGTGGTTCTGTCGGGATTCCCCTGTCAGAGCGTACACATGACAGATCTCCATTACAGAATGTAAGATTAAATCAGCATGTCAGTGAAGTGCACTCACATCTTTCTGCACAGTGGTCTCTGGATGTTGGATAGTAGGGCAGTGTGTCTCTTGGTTCTGCTGATCAGCGAAAATGTGCCACGGTACGTGTCATTATGCAACATTACATCATGGAGCACCTGAAAGCTCTGTTAAGGTGGAGAGCAATGAGTACTGAGAGACCCTCCCCTGGACCCTCACAACTAATTTTAAACTGTAAAACTTTTTCCTTTTATTGACTTTTCACATTAGAGCTGTAACTTTATGAGTCCAGGCGGAGTGCTGTATCAGGTTTGGTGACCCAAAATGAGTTTCTGATTTAATGTAATGAAAATTCTCCATGTGCAAAAAAACATTCTATTTATATATAAGAAAACATATCTCATGTTTGACCTACAATTAAACAAACAAGCTGTTAGAGCAGCAGGTGTCAGTCTGCACCTTTTTAATGTTAATTGAAAATTAATGTTTAATGTAACAGTCTGTAAACATGTGTGCAACCTTTTTTCCGAGAAGTCTTCCCTCACTTCCTGTGCATATGTGAGAGGGAGTCCCCCAGTGGTGAACTGGTGAAGGTTAAAAGAAAGTAGGTGAGTCTAGTGAAGTCTAGTGAAAAGAGCCAGACTCATCTCCTCTTCTTAGAGGAGTTACCTAACTCTGTTCGACCTGCAGAGTTGCTCTCAGTCTTTAAGAAAAGACTAAAGTCAGCTCTTCACTGAACACCTTGGTGCTTGACAAACTGCAAAAAGCAAAAAATAAATAAATCATTGCCTGTGGGCATAGGCCCTATCTAACTTGAACTTTGTTTTATGGCACTTATCCAGGTTGTTTTCTCCTGACCAGATCCCTGCTTGTGTTGTATCTACTGTCAGATGTACGTCGCTTTGGATAAGCGCGTCTGCTAAATGAAATTGTAGAATTGTAGAAATGTCAATAGGGCCTTAAAACCTAAAAATATTAAGTCATTAATAAAAGTTAGTGCATCATTAATTCTGCAGCTACATGTTAATAAAGTCATTAAGAAGGGACACAGATTTTCTCACTGTCTAATAAGCCATAAAAATAAGTCAGTAATTCATCCGCAATTGTAGATGTTAATTAAATCATCGAGGTGTGGGCCCGTAGACTGTATAAAACATGGACCTAGTCTTCGTGATGTCACTCGTAGATTTCTGAAGAGCGATTTTGAAGCCAATTGTGGGGCGCTGCCATCTTGGCAGTGGTGACGTCGCCTAACTCCAAGCAACGATATAATAACTGATAACTAAAGCAAAAGTTTCAGAAGACAGGAAAAATTTGCTGTACAGATTACAATACTACTTGAGAGTACACACATAAACACACACATAAACGTTAGAATACAACACAGAGCAAACAACACACAAAAACAAATTAGTAATAATTTAGACTTTATTAAAACTCATCAGAACCGCCTGCAGCACAACGTTTATGTCTCAAAATACCCTAAATTTTGCTGCTATTCTTAATTTGAATTTTAATCGCGTTACCTGGGTCTGTAGATGATCTGGGTCTGAGACAAAGTGATTTGAATATTGGTAAAGTTATGAATTTTACAAGAATTTTTTCCTTTACCCTTTTGAATTGGCGCCACTATTCCAAATCACTCCACCCAGATGTCAGATATCCTGTAGCCCGAGGTTAGCAAGTTGCCGACAACGCTATATTGTGGATGAAAAAAATAATCATTCAGGTCCAATTCAGTTGCTGGTTCCAATGAATTTTAATCACAGGGTCTACTGAAACCAGGACACCCTTGTAGTACAAAGACAATAAAAGAAAGACTAAGACTTTTTTTTTTCTTCTGCAGTCTTCTCTTGTTTTTTTCTCCCCCCCTTTCTTTTTTTAGTCAATTATTAATGCTGGATCTGACTGGATATAGTGTGTGGTAGGTGTGCCCTGTCAATCAAACAGCGTTGGAGAGTTTGTGAACACCCACAAGGTAAATATGCATATTACTCAAATTTCTATTTATTCATATTTACTGATATCTTCTCTGAACCAAATAGATGCAGGAAGTACAAACGACTTGCTTGCACACACACACACACACACACACACACACACACTCACTCATGCAAATCCATGTATTGCAGCCATCTTGGTGTTTTCGTTGTCTCTTCTGGTAAAGGATCATACCGGCGATGACATAGCAGACGTGTTACCAGCGTGATGATAAACATCTACAGTATCAAAAGCTGCTGACTTTTAGAGGCAGGGAGGCACAAAGATGTGCAGGTGTTGTGTCTAAAGAATAGAGGTATGGATTGACTCATTGCTGATCGTTATAGATAAACACACAGATGAATGGATTGATTGTATGATAACTCACTGTATCCTCTGGCTGCAGCTGAGAAGGGTGGCATGCAGGCAATAGTTCCATTCAATCTCAAGCTGTTGATGATAGCTGTTTGCAGTTGACTCAGGATCAGCACCAGCTACAAATACTCACACTTTTTAATTCCACAAACACTTGTTTACCTGTGGAATGTTCCAAACAGGTGCCAACTGAGTGATTTGGGAATCATGCTCCTTTGAGACATTTATGATAACCACTGGCTTTGACCATTGCGCTGTCTGCAGACCACATCGTTGGACCACACTACAATGTTGTGTACATGTAGCGCCTAATCACAACATAAGTAATCTTAAAATATTACTTATAGAGACCCAACAATTCCCACCATGAGCAAGCACTTGGCAACAGTGGCGAGGATAAACTTCCTTTTAACAGACAGAAACCTCGAGCAGAACTGGGCTGGAGGTGGGCTGCCATCTGCCGGAACCATTTTGAGACAGAGAGACAGAGAGACAGAGAGAATGTGAGTGTGAGTGAGAGAGAATGAAAGAGAGTGAGAGAGAGAGACAGAGAGTGAGAGAGAGACAGAGAGTGAGAGAGAGAGCAAGAGAGAGAGGGAGAGTGAGAGAGAGAATGAATGAGAAAGTATGTGTGAGATACAGTTTGTACCAGAATATATGCGGCACAGCAGGTAAAACAGGTCAGCTTTAACAGTGACATTACCATTACCTTGCTTGACATTGCTTGCATTTACCTAATTTTTGCCCCCTCCTATTTGGATTTGCTTGCGTCATTTGACCACCCCATTTGACCCATTGTTGTTTGCAGACCACCTCATTTGACCATTACTGTTTGCAGGAGAGACAGAGAGAAGAGCAGATTTTTTCAGTTCAATTTTGTGCACATATAGCACCAAATCACAACAGAAATAATCTTAAAATATTATTTACAGAGACCCAAAAAATCCCACCCACTTGGCGACACTGGCGAGGAAAAACTTCCTTTTAACAGGTGGAAACCTCAAGCAGAACCGGGCTGGACATGGGCAGCCATCTGCTGGAACCATTTGGGTTTGTGAGAGATTGATACACAGAGAGAGTGAGAGACTGAAAGAGAGTGAGAGAGATTGATACATAGATTGAATAGTGACTCAAACAGTAGGCAGACTTAAATGACACTCAGAGTCAAACATAATCAAACATCAGACCAGGAAAACACAAATGACATTGCATGTTGAAATATTTGAAGATACAGATAGATCGTCCTGAAAAAAAAAGTTATTACAACAATATTGATTCAAACATTTCAGGCAGACTTAAATGACACTCAGAGTCAAACAAAACCAAACATCAGACCTAAAGAAAATGCAAATGACACTGTTCAAATATTTGAACAAACAGATAAATATATAGGAAAAAACAACATTAAAAAACTGAAGCACAGAAGAGTTAAGGTTAGGGTTATTAGACAAATATCAATCAAACCGTTGTAGACAGACTGAAATAACACTTGTGTTTCTAGATCATCCTGAAAAACAAAACAGACAAAACAGTTATTACAACAATATTGATTCAAACATTTCAGGCAGACTTAAATGATGCTCAGAGTTTATACAAAATCAAACATCAAAGCTAAATAAAACACAAATGATGTTGCATGTTGAAATATTTGAACATACAGAAAACCTGAAGCACAGAAGGGTTAAGGTTAGGGTTAGGGTTATTAGACAATTATCAATCTGTTGTAGACAGACCACTTGTAACACTTGTGTTTCATGATTGTCCTGGAAAAAAATAGATTCATTGGTTAAGGGAGACAAAATAGCAGACAAACAAAGAAACAGACCGCCCAACAACCTGACCAAAAGACAGGGCGACTGCCCAGCCAACAACGTGACCGACAGAACTATCCACAGAGCAAATAACCGAGCAGCCAACGGGCCAATTGATATCCTGATCCACAGAGGGAACGACCAACAACTTGACTGACACAAATGCTGAGCTTAACTAATTAGACAGAAGCAGATACATAGTCATGGTAAGACAGCAATTGTAGGTAGGAAGAAGGGGAGAGAGGCAGAATTGCACTTCCTGTTGATTGACGAACCTGAAAAACAAGAAAACAATTATTGCAGAAATACTGACTCAAACTTTTAAGACAGAAACAGTTGCGTTATTATGACATCGGTATGTATGTGGGTTGACAGACGAACAGATTGAAAAAAAAATTATACTTACTATCTACTTGAGAAATAACCAGCTACTGCACCAATAATCCAACCTGGAGGGACTGACGGATAGAAAATATACTTACTGTTTGTAGATCATGGTACATAGGCTGATAAAGATGGACAGATGTTTTGATCAATAGATAGTAACATAAAGTACAGAAATAGCATCAATGTTGATTCAAGACCGGCAAAAAAACATGGCTGTAATGTGTCTGCATACCCCTCAGAAAGTAGGTAGTTGCGCTCCTGGCCAAGCCATAGGCCTGTAAATAAGAGGAGGAAAATCCAAGCAAAACATCCTATGGTTCAAAAGGACATACTTTCTATGTGTCTGACATATATGAAATATATGAAAATACACATAGATGTAAATCTTCCCTATCATATGCATAATTAGATGACACAAATAGAGGCCCCAAAACAACAAAATAACATCTACAACAGTCAAGGCCAAGTCATGGCAAGGCAGCCAACACAACACAAACAACACAACATAAAAACCACAAAAAGAAACTGCAAAAAAACCTGTTTTCACTGCGTGCACTTACCCATGAACCAATCTTTATGAAGTCTGTTCCAAGCTGGTTTAAAATGGGGGACAGCTGCACGACTCCATTTTCCCTCCAGAAGTTGCTTACTGGAAAGCAGTGTATTGGTTAAATGCTGCACAAGTAGGTGGGACTAACATCTCAAGCCAATAAAACCATCACAAACATTTTGAACAAAATCCCAGTGTTCCTATTGGTTGACTTACATGCCCCACCTTTAAATCCTGTTTCAACAGGAAGTGCCTCACCTTAAGGAAGTAAAATATATCATTTATACAGGCCATAAGCTGAGAGATCCTCATTTTCAGTCCAGTTGCATGCCCTCCTCAGGTGAAAGTTTGCCTTTAAAAATGCAGAGAAAAGTCCAGATTCAAAAAGCATACAGTACATGTCACAAATAAGGACAGCTCTACAATAAATGGAGCTGCTGTTTGCAGGCAGATCTAACCATTTATCCCATGTATTATGTGAAATCATTGGACATCTTAAAGAAAATCCTTGTTTTACAACATGGCTCTTATTGTCATAGGTTTTGTATTAGTTGTGATATTCAATTTTAGACCTATTTGGTGAATACAAAGGCAATTCTCTAGATTCTCTTAAAGAGAATATAAGAATGATTGGTGAGAAAACCAGTAAAACAGCAAGCTATGTAGATGTTTAAAGCTGTGCTCATTTTAACTACTTTATAGGCTGTTGGGTAATTTAACCAAAAGCAATGCAACATGCTCTATGGGATCATCATATATTTGTAGCATGGTTGTCCTGTAAGAACCATGTATCTCTAAAACCCTCTTGGATAAGCCAGAAATCGCATTGTCACAAAGCTGAAAAGAGGGCTGAGCTTAAAAGGTTGACCTTTTAAAATGTAGTATACCATATACAAAGTATAATTTGAAAACCTGATTGAGATATTATCATACATATAATTAATACATTCTTAAGAACTCATAGCAATCATTTGCAAACAGACTGTGTTTGTGTGTGTTTGTGTTGTGAGATTAAGTGTTTCCTGAGTCCATGACAGAACATAACAATCAATGAATGCAATCATTTGCAAACAAATAGCAGTTTTTCAAAATGTTCCTGAGCTCATGTATTAATCTCCTTTATCCAATCATGTGTTTGACAAAGTGTTGAACCTCTCTCCATCCTTGCTTGTGAACGACTGAGTCTTTCCAGGATGAACCTTTTATACCCAATCATGATACTATCACCTGTTACCAATGAACCAGTTTACCTGTGGGCCTCATTATTGGACACTGCATGAGACAGTTCATTTTCACTTCCTGTATCCACTTTGTGATGCTAGAGAACACCCTCTAATTATACATTATGTTCCAGTATATAACATGTACATCACACTATGAAAATGCCATGCAAATCAAATGATGGTGACCCTGCCTGAGTTTGGCTGTGAACTTTGGTTTGTCATTTTTGTGCTGCCAAATTTTGCCGAGCTCAAACAACAGTACAGAGACGGCCTGAAAAAGAGGGTCTTGGTCTGCTTCCAAGTAAACTGGTGTGGTTTGATTTTGGTGAGCCAATCACCAGACCTTGTAAGAGTAGATATGATGCAGGACTTTGGTGGGGACAAAATGACCCAAACTACAGATGTGAAAGTGACCTTTTAAAGTTTAAAGGTACCATGGAATTTATGGACCATGAACAGAATTCAGTCAGAGCATGGGAAGCCAGTGTAAATCTGTGTAGCACTGTGTGTGTATTTTGTGTATTAGTGCACTATGTGTGATTTATTGTTTGTGTTTGACTTTTTGCACAGTTCCAACGTAACAACATCCAAAGTTCATTGTGACCACACTGAACTGGATGAGGTCAGCCTATGGCACTTGTTATTCCGGGACATTTCGGTGCAGATAGTGGCACTGAAAGTCCCTACTCATGGTTATATATACAACCCTGATTCCAAAAAAGTTGTTTATAACGTAAATAAAACTAAACTTTCTTGGAATCAGGATTGTAATCAACATCAATTAAAGCATGTGTTTAAGGTAAATTAATGTGAATACCAATAATTATATTGACTCCTGGCAGGTGTCACCATGTCATAGATGTATAACTCATGGAACTGAAACTGAACGGGTTTTGAATGTGGTTCATGTATTTGTATTTATACTCACTCTCCATCTGACTTTGTTTCTGGTGGGTATTTCCACAGTTGTGTTACAACTATACAGAATGAATCAGAGCCCAATGTTTTGAGGAATTAATTGAAGAAATAAGAGGAATTAATATATAATATGTTGAGACTGAGAGTTAATCCTTGACTTTGTAAACAACAAAACAGTTTCACCACAAGGTCCATTCAGTAGCTGTTCTGGAGCTTTTAATCCATCATGGACAAGAGGTATTTAGAGTACACAGAAGAAAGCTCCGCAGCAGCTACTAAATGGACCTGGCGGTATGATTGTCTTGACAGTACATCATATTTAGTATATTATGTATTTTAAAATTTACACAAACCTGGTGCTACAGCAAATTTGTGAATTGAATTAATTAAAAAACACCAATGGAAGTATTTAGAAAAATAACATTTATAGAATAAGGCCCAAAGCAGCACATTTATATAAAAATGAAATCAATATATTGACTTATTCACTAAGGTAAGTCAAAGGTCTTTGGACAGGCCATCTGAGCAGGCAGGTGATTACGGTATATAGCCTTGCTAATGTGGCTCACACACTGGTAGGAGGCTCCACCTTCAGAAGATGAACAATGTCTATCAGAGACTAGTTGTTTGTTTGAACTTAACTGAAGGAGGAGGAAAATCATTTTTTGAAGTGCACGTCAAAGAGTCTGACTCTCTAACTGCAGTGACAAATGACTACTCACAGTGATAATATTGACACAGCTGTTGGATATATGTACAACTTTATGGAGTAAAACAACATGTTCTGGAGGCAAAAGCCACATTCAGAGCGATCGTTTGCTGTCTGATTTTCACTGCTGCTTTGTGTTTGTAGCCATCCAGGCACAGATGCTCCTTCATGGCCACTTGAATGAGAAAATGAGAAGCTTAGTGTATTGTAGAATCCCAACTTTTCTTTATTATATGCTCCTTTTGTTGTATCCGCTTTCTCTCCTACGCTCAAAGAGAGGGTAGATTGGACACTTGGGAGGCCTTTCATGCAGTAAAGGACCAGATGTCATTGGCTTGAAATGACAGATATTCATGTAAGAAATGACTCAGCCACCATGTTCTGCTGCTTTAACATAATAGAATATTTTAAAAAGTGAATCAATGTAAAGTCTTTTCATGTATTTAATTTGTGTCACAGAGGACACCCAGGTTAAAAATGATCGATCTAGCCTTCCCACTTGTTAATGAAATACAGCTTCTAACTTGGTACATTTCATAAACAGTATATATGTGTTAATCCAATCTATAAATTATAAATCTTTTCTGTTTGTGTAGGATTGGCCTATGTTGACCCCATGTGGCCTACAATACTGGCAGTTACTAATTTACTTTGCTTTGTTTGTCCAGACTTAGATTTTAACACAGAAGGGATGAAAGTCAATCATTTAAATATGAAAGGCTCATCCATTCTAAGCATAAAATGTGTCTGAAAAGACTGTTCCTTCATGAACTGGAGCTGTGGTCAGCTTGACTTAAAGTGGTTACATTTGATGTTTTTAGGATAATGAATTCCAGCTGGAGACCTGAAAGCAGGGTATTTAGCCATATTTTTGGCATAATATGATTGTTTGCTACATACTGTTAATGCAAATGGACAACAGAACAGTGGGTTATGCTTCAAGTCTAGTTTGAGACACATTAATACTTTTTAAGTGACATGAAATTAACTGTTCTTCATGAAGGAGAAAAACATTTTGTATTCACTTTTCAAGTTCAGGGTGAATTTTTCACTTACTCAAAAGTCTCACTTTCAGTAGTAAAGCATATTTATTGCGAGATAAGATTGAATTGAAACTCTCCACTAGACAATACCGATTTTAAAACATGTTCACTCTTGTCCACTAGATGTCAGGAAAGGCTCACATATTCATCTCAATACAGCAGCTGCACACTGGCAGTGGTTGTGGGTTGAGAAGGTTTATGGGAAGTGCATAAGTTCAGTACTGTAGAACCTTAGCAGCAAAGTGAATGAGTGAATGATGGAGTGCATTCAGACACAGCTATTCATTTCTTCTGATATCTTTTATAGAACATCACACTTTCAGAACAAAAGAGAGCAGAACTGACAACCAACATAGACTTTGAACATCTGAAGTTTGGCAGGCAACAAAGCAGGACACTCGTTACAGCGTAATGTTCAAATGAAACAGAAAAAACAGCACCATCAAAGCTTACATGAAACTCAGGAAACAGTCTCTGTATACCCAACTTTGTGTTCAATGTAGGCCTGGATACGGAATAAAGGATACTGTAGGTACGCTTTGGATCATTCCTGTAAACGCACTGTGACTACTACTTCTATATTTCTCTTTCACTTCTACTATTTTACAGAGTTTGAAATGTTTTGAGGCTAACATCATGTTAAAGCCTCTGCTTTCAGGACATTTCTCATTCAACAGTGGCAAAAATGATGATGAAATATGCTGCAAAACAGCAGGCATCTTGACAAGTCTTCTATATGAAGAAAAGAATCATTTTCACGCTTATTTACCTAAAAAAAAAATATGAAAAGACGAATCACGGATATGGTTTAAGACATCTTTTCATTTTGGAGCGCCACGTGTGTGCAGGCTTTACATTTCTTGCATGAGGAGAGGTGTAATGATAATAATAGTCCACTGTGATGATCGCTTGTAAATATTCATGAGGCCTTTCATGTAGAGACGGCTTGTTTTGTTTTCTGTGCTCCGCTCCAAAATTAGCACCTTCCCCTGGGACTGAGGAGTATCTCTGTCCATTTTACAAACAGGTTCTCCTAACACAGGGAAACAGGGGGAATCTTTTACTGCTCAAGTGCTGCCGAGGTGGAGAAAAAAAAATGTGTTTGCGTCAATATGATATGGGAAATAAACAAAGACGTATTAGACGTGCTTTGCCCCGGGGAGAAAATAAAGTAATTGCACTGCACTTGAACTTGAGTGCAGATGAGTCGTCACTGAAGGGAAAAAAAAACATCTTCGCCCATGAAAGATTCATTGGAAATCTCACAAACCACATCTTCCAGGTTTTCTTCCCCCCATGAGAGAAGGTGGAATGAAGCATTGGCAGAGAGCGCGACCATGATGTATGTAAAATGCAGTTATTTATTGATTCTACCGCTGGGATGCATTTCTGAATTATAGAATACAAATACACTGCTCTTAAAAATAACATTTTACTCTGTCTAATGTCTTCATCCAGCCATCCAGCCATCCCCTCCACTTTCCTAAGTGAATCCCACTCAGGGCTAAGTTCCCTGAGGTATCGACTGATCTCTGTGTGAACGCTCTGTGCCGTCCATCCTTCTTTAAACCCCCTGTTTCTCTCATCTGTCAAGGATAAATGGAGACACAAAGTAGTTGTCAATAACCTCTTGTGCTTCCAGGAGATGTAGAAAGTAATGATGAATCATGAAAGTTTTCTCCAAAGAAAAAGTGAAGGAACTGATTGTTAGGTTATTTTTAGAGTCAATTTGGACTTTTCCCCCCTCTATGTAGATGATGGAGACTAATGACAAAGCAGACAGTGCCACTGAATCCATCCCTCCATCCGCATGGGAGGAGATTTCTTTTGAAATGGACAACAGGCAACAGCAGGAAGATCGTGACTCTTGGCTCAGGGCAAACATGTTAGAAGTGCAGTTATCCCACTGAAGTCATGTTTTTCATCAACCAGCTTTCCATGTTATATCTGCTGCTGTTGGCCAAAGAGACTACAGCTGGAGTTAAATCATCCACAGCCAGTATGCAAGAGGAGGGTTCGACACACTGACCCCGTTCACTAAACAGTTTCAGATTAGAATCTGACCGTGAGACTGTCAATCACTTGTACTCACTTTATTTATGAGGTTTCAGATCCTCAACAGGCAAAACTTATATAGGTAAACAGCACTGGTACCATCAATATAGCCTGGGAAAAACATCATTAAAAAATTGTACTAAGCTCTTGCAATTGTAAGCAAGAATATTCTACAAAGAAGTTACAAACATAAAAAAAAAGACAAATCGCATATGTACTATTTTAAATGGCTGAAATATCAACATAATAAAGTTTCAATGGAAGAATCAAATTGGTACATATCATACAAGAAAGAATTTAAATGTCAAATGATAGATGGATTGAGTGCATGAATATCACATTTTGATATATGGCTCAAAATAGATGGTAGTGGTGCTGTTTGCCTACAGTATATGAATTTTACCTGATGAAGGTCTGAGGAAATAAATTTGACAGTGTGCGGTATATTTATTCGAAAGAGAGTGATCATTAAAATCCAGATGTTTTTATGTAGATGCATGTCTATGCGATTGATAGACTGCAAGTTTAAAAAAAACAATTTCCTTGTAAGTGTACAGACAAACTAACTCCTCTGTGCAAGAAATGAAATGTCAATTAGTGCCAAAATAATATAATAAAAGTTAAGATATGAATAAAATTTCAGACTTAAATCACAGGTTCAGACTTTCAGATGCTCACATTACTTTTTCTCCACTGCAGCTCAGTAAAGGAACTCTGTCTGGTGAAAGACAAAGAGTGAATTTTGTATTAAAAAGCCGTAACTTTTGGAAGAGTCTCACTTAATTGGCTGTCTCAGCCTGCTGAAGTCTTGTATTAGCTTCGGCTAAACTTGAGACAGAACTTTTGCACAGAACAAAGACTGTGGATTTAGTCCCCAATCTCTGACATTAGAGTTTTTGCAGGAAGGGATCACTTCACCTCTGGTATGAATAGTCAGTAACTCTTTCAATGTACATATGTGGACATGAGTACTCTATTAGGATAGACTTAAATCTTAACCTATCTGTGAATGTTTCCTCCTGACATACGAATGCTGAGAGGTCTCATCAGAGTCTGATCTCTGCAAGGATTTACAGTGGCAGGTGTTTCCCAGCTGAATAAACTGTCAGGGCTTGTGTGACATCCCTCAGAGGGCCGGTACGCTTTGTGAGTACGATTTGATGCATGGAATAAGTCTACCTGTTGTGGCAAATCCTCACCTGACTAATCCTTCGCTGAGGGACTTAAACCATAGACAGTGTGGGGCTGTGACTGGAACATTGTTGGGGAAAGTGATGAAGAACAGTGGAGGGGAACAACAAATACATAATACTTACTCATCCCTCAACAACAGCAACTGTGAAGGTCCCCTTGAAAAAAGTTTACCACAAAACAGGTTTGTTCAGTTTTTCAGTGACTTAGCTCCAAGGTGTAAAAGCCCAGCTTGCATTGACAGGTAAAGACTAAAGATCCCCTCCAGTTTCTTTTTAATTAATTACCTTTTTTTTTTTTAAATGTCATCTACTCCTTCCACCTCATTGACAAATCCAGAATCTATGAATATGCAGATTCTGTTCATTTCAAAACTCGATGGACACAGCATTACCTAAACTAGAACTTCGACTTAAGCAACACAAGGAGCAGTTACAACATTAAAATGTTACTTACAGGATGTTGAAATTATTCACTGCAACTTTAATACAAATCTGAATGCAGGACTTATATGTTTAATGTACTATTCTTTCAGTGTACCTTCAAAGATTAACAGCATTAAAAACATGCACATTAGGTGGCAGTATGCACCTTGATGTTGTAGCTGTATGCAAACTGTGTGGAGAGCGGGGTGCTGCTGCTTTATCACATCTGGTGACTAATTGCAGCGGTTATTTATTGCTTCTGATAAATCCATTTCCAACCATGTACTCTGTTTGGTATAAACCTATTTGAGGCTGTTTCTTTTTTCTTCTTTCTCATTTCTCTCCTCAGGTGTGACTGTGCCGCCAACACCACCTGCTTACTCTAAAGAGACCGCAGCACCAGTTTTTTATTTACACCTCTGAAACAAGGTTCATCTCTGTGTCGACTGGGGAGCTTCACACTGAAATTAAATTCCTGTTGTTGAAAACATACTTCAGATTAATGACTAGGAGCCAAATTCATTTTGAACAAGTGAGTCATCAGCGTCACCATGAGGACCTGTAAGAAGTGAGTCTAAACCTGCATTAAAGGTGCAAGTTGAAAATAAACATAGAGATATTGAGGAATGATGAAGCAGATACGTATATCAACACATTATAAATATAATATTGAGAATATTGTATAGCTATTGTTCACCTTGACATGGTGTCAATACTCAGGTCACCTGAATGAATAAACTTTCTATGCCTGAAGAGTGATTATGAATCTGCTCTGTTACTACAGTTGAACACTAATTAAAAAGAACCTGACCTGTTATGTAAAAAGCCTAATTTTCCGACAGTTAAATACAAAAAGACTCCATAATGACCCATTTATTAAGATTTCTTTCCTTTCTTTTTCTGTTCAGCAGGTGAGAACAAAATATTTTTGTCCTGAGGTGCCTGAAGGCAACATGTGCCTGAAGCAACAGTAAATGAGCGAATTAAAAAAAGGTTATTTAAGCACGTCAAGACGAGTTCAGACCACCAGCCCACATAGTGTCCAACACCTCCCCCATGGTCCATTTATAGGCCGACTTTACCACCTTGTCAGTGCTCTGCTGTTTATATACTTCAGCAGGACATAATGTTTGACATGAATTTAAAGCTGCAGGGAGCAAAAGTCTCAAGAGAAAACAAAGATGACCTTTGCCTGCCGGCTTTCAATACAACAAATGAGATTGAACACAGGAGGAGTCTTAGTTTGTGGACTGGCTGCACTCTGACAAACCAGCATCTTCCTTCTTTTCAGGGCATCACTTCTCCCGTCTTACCTGCAATCTTTAACCCTGTCAGACATCTTGTATTTCATTATCCTGGAAGCTGAACTTGGACTTGCATTTACATTGCATCACATCATAAACTGCATCCAAACACTAAAATTCTGGATTGGTAATAACCTGCTTTAGTACTTGGAAATCTCTGTTGCAGGCCAGGGCCACCGGGGCAAAAGTAATTACACAATCTGTTTAGGTGTCATCAGCACATAATTTCTGTGGTTGCTCAAACATGAAGGAGACCTTGAGGTGCTTATTTGTGTGTTTTTGTGTGTGTGTGCTTCTCATCAGGCCTGGCAAGCCGCTGTCAAGGTGTGGAAAACGTAATAAGTAATAAGAAATGCTGTTCTAACTGTTATCGATTTCAGATGCCCTTGCAAACAATCAGAGTCAGCAATGATCTTTATGGGAGAGAATGATGGTGGAAAGGATGAGAGATAACAGTTTACCACAGCTTTTCTTACAGACTGAAGGAGTCTCTACATATGGAAAAAGGAAGGTATGGACAGTACTGAACTAGCTATACAACAGCTACTTAAGTACTACTACTAATACCACTGATAATAAATAAATATGTCGACAATGTCAGTGTGTGTGGTTTTACATTTATTTTCAATAATGTTTTATCATTACAAAGGGAGATAAAAAGGTCTTATAGGGAGGGATATAATGTACATCTTTGTGTTTGTTTGATTGACAGCAGCTGGCAGGCTGAGCTCCAGCAGGGGGACGAGAGACAAAGTAAACAAACTTGCAAAGAGTAAGACATTTATGCATCTAAAGAGAGTGAAGTGAAACTTGCAGGTACATTACATACTTTTTTAATATACTGCAGCGGACCAGCTAATTAGCTACTTAGCCTGCAAATTCAACAAGCTAAGGTGCAGGACAAGATGTGTGTTTATGTTTAAGGACACAGGAAAGATCATCTGGCTTGTTCAATGTCTCTGTCTTGTGTTGATTAGCGTGTTGTTAGTGTGACCATCTGCTCCCTTATTACTTTATGCAAATATAGTTTGAAGTGATATAATCTGATTGGCTGAACTAATGGTATTCTGACAAGTCTTTGCAAAAATAGGGGGTGCCATCATCAAATCAAATGACATGCAAACATGCAGATGAATTTCATTTGGATTTTAAAGTGTTTTAAAGTAAACAAACAAAACAAAACTACAAATGGTTAATTTAGCTTAAGAAGATCATGACCTGACCTCCAGCTTTCGATGATGTCATATGTTATTCACAATAGAAACAAGAGATTTATAATGTTGAGATGTTTTACCTGACTGTTTGAATTAAGAATGATTTTTTTTTTTTTTTTTTTTTTTTTTTTTTACCTCTTATAAGTATAAAACGTGGGGTCTGTTTGTGTGTAATGTGGAGTATTTACCCAGAAAATTACTCACATCAAGATCAATCTTTCTGCATAAAAATGAGAAAAATCTACTGGTCAGTTTTAATGTAACTATTAATAATAATGTGACTGGTTATTGTTGTACCAGTTTAAACCTCTTGAGGGATGATGAAGTCTGTGATTTCCTGTCAGGAATGATGAATTTCACTCATCTTTGGAAATTAAACTTACCAATGTAAGTGGCAGTTAAGTACTACATAAATTCTATCAAGTACAAGCACAAAGAAGTGTAGTATTCAAAAATGTAGCAGTGGAGGATTTGATTGATTTCCCACCTTTGGACCAGAAGTGGACCACAGGCAATCTCTTCTTTTATGTGAAAATCAATTTTCAGAGTGAGTGTATGAAATCTTTCTTGATTTATTAGACTGCAATTTTTTAATCACATTTTCTCCCATTAGGCTTATAAATTACTGGGTTTTATGACAATATATAGCTGTTGAGAAACTTTTTTTTCTCAACAAACCATAGCTGCTCACTCAGTAGTGTTAACTTCAGTCTTCTCATTAATCCTGAACATTATGATCATTACAAATAGCAAATAGCAGATTGAAAAATCACAGTTTATTAGCCGCTACATATAAGGATCATTGGACTAAAATTTAATTTGGGACTGAAACAGAAGCCACAAACATCTTGATATTATGAACTAATGACTGATTCATGGTGGAGCCACTGGACTGCAATGCCTCATTAAGCTCGGATTAAAGAGGCAGTTTTGGGTCAAACTGAATTTCCATGCATCTAACTATGAAAACGAAATGGGAATTACAGTCCTGCTGGAAGAAAAGAGGTGATCTATGTGCTCCATTGCAAACGACTAAAGCAATGTGATCTTATGTTGGCCAACACACTGGTTCAGCAGTTCTGAACTCGGTGATATTTCTGCGTAACCTTTTTATGATTCACTTTGGATTAAAAAGCAAAGACGGGGCATGGAGGTTTGACATTTAAAAGCTGTTGCCGATTTCCAGGGCCTGGAAAGCTGCTGCCTATCCTGCTTCTCCTCTCTTAACAGCACGAGGCAGAGCTTTTCCTCATGCTTAAACTGACACCTGCAGACTCAGGCCGGGGATAACGACGCACTGAATCAGACAGCGAGGCGTTGGGAAGCCGCACTTCTGACAGCATGAATCAGAAAACCTAAGTAATTATTTTTTATTTCTCCATCAGCTCAGGGATCACTACCCTTGAGGTGGTTTCCTGCCTGCCAGCCCTCCTCCTCCAACATCCCTAACATCCAGCATCCTTCTCTCCCTCTTCAGCATCTAATCCCACCGAAGGCCCTCCCAAGGTTGGTGGAGATGACCGTTTTCTCTATATAAGAAAACGGCTGGATGAGAGCAGGAAGAGAGAAAATATGACTGATAAGTGGAGGAGAGAGGCAGACAGAAAGAAAAGATGGCAAATGAGGAAGAGAGAAAAGGAGGGAAACAAAATCATGTCAAAATAAATCAGTGAAAAGCCTCGACTAGGATCAAACTCCTGCTGGCGCTAAGGTCAATAAGTCAGCTTAAGCGGGATTTGAGCTGGAGTGCTGGGTGATCTTAGAGCATCTTAGAAAGTTTAGGAGAACAGCTGCACCATACTCTTGTGTGTCTGTGTGTGCAAACAGAGTGAGGATCCACAGTTGTGTTTATGTGGGTTTGTGTGGCAGGTTCGTCTTTCCTAAAGCATGCACATTACACTCTTTGTGTATTCGGGTGGATACGCAACCTACAAAGCCTTTCAAGGGAATTTGACCAAACCCGAAGACACAAGATAAAGACATAAAGCTGTTTGGTCTGTCAGGAACGTTCCCAATGGCTCAGCTCTACAAGTAACATCACTCTAGTAAACGGGATGGAAAGGCAACTGTGGTCTGCAGAAAGGTTGTTTCACAAGGCTTCTTGGCTGCAGCCCAGGTGATAAACCTAATCTGAGACGTCCACTCTATCTAAAGCCTGACCTGAGGCACATAAAAGTTTTGTGCACAGTGTAGCAACATTTCTGCAAGGTCTGTTTGAGTGAGCTTGGCCTCCTTGAAGATAAACCTTAATTGGACAACCTCATAAACGGCACTTATCATCGTTTTGCCACAAACATTTCATCTAAAGTCCTGAATGATTTTTTTTCTAACACCAAACAATATTTTATAAATCCACATCAAAACCTCTGCAACCATGTTGAACCCTCTGTATTAAACAGGAAGAATGACAGTGCTGGTAAGAATTTAACATTAATCTTTTCTCACCCGGCATCTCTGCCATCACATGAGTAAAAATGTGAGGAATCTGTGAAAAGAAATGTCTACTAGTTGAAGAACGTATGAGCGCAAAACAGACAAATGAAACAGGAGAAAGGGTTTTCCTCTGATTTTAGAGGTGACCATGTGTGTGCCTTCGCTGATTAAAGATGAAAGAATAACAAGAAAATCTGGATGACACAACACATGGCCAGTCTTTACATCAAATTCCAGTGACAGTCCCTGTCTGCAAAATTAATCACACAAATTCATCAGATGAGCAAAAAAATCCTTGTGTATCAGGAAGCGTTTAAATTGCTGACACAAACCTGTACTTCATGCCATGCAGAGGAGATTTTAATCATAATAATTTAATAGTGTAGCCATAAAAATACATTTCTTTTTCATTTTTAACCTTTCGCAAGATACAATTACAAGATCAAAGTTCATGTTGATGGAGTTCCTATCTTGACTTGGTTAAGTTGATGACAAAAAATGTTTTGTGATTTGTGCGGCAATGTAAGTTCAATGTCCTAAACACTAGACTTGCCTGAATAACACGTTCACCACCAAGGGTATTCTGTCAATAGCTGGCCTGTCTTTATGACCTCTGTGAGACTGTGTGTCTATGTGGAGGGTTTCATTGCAGAAGATTTGAGCAACCTGAAAGCTACGTCGTGTGAAGGAGGAGCAAAGCAAACGACACGAACTATAATCTGAACCCATTTTCAATCCATGAGTGAACATAACTCAGTTATCTTATTATGGAACCATGGGGTCACAGATGATAACGATGATGGACATAATGTGTAAAATATAAACGTAGAATAAACCACTCCGTCAGTTTGAGAAAATGTCCTCTGACTTTCAATTCTGAAGAGGATTGTGAGTGACCTCTTTTCTTTGTAATGTGTGAGCCTTCACCAAGATGGCGCTCTCAGGGTCAGTGATGTTAATTTGTTATTGTGCATGATTGAGAAATGAAATGTAAGTGATTAAACACTCTGAAAACACCCAGTTTATTGCCTAAAGTTTCGGTCAAACATATCTTCAGAGCAGAGTGTTTAGTGTTTTGCATAGTTCTGCATTTTATATGTCGATGTTTCTTGTATTTGTGATCTTGGTGACTATCTCAGGTCTGTACAGCTGTGCTGTGCTTTATGAATAAATTTGATTAGATTTTTTACTTTGGAATGATTTGTGGGATTTTAACTTAAACTCTGCATGAAACCTCACTTTTTGTTACCGACCTACTTTCCATACTGTATCATCTAGAAGTGACATTTAAAAATGACTAAGGGGATTTTGCCAAATACGTTTTAGAGCAAATGCATGGTGTGTAACTCTTGCTGCTGCTACAAAAAAAACTAAACGGTCTTGTCATTTTAATCTTGCAATCTTTGCTTCATAATAATATGGACACAGTAGAGATGACAACATATTCCATATTCCAATCCCTAAATGGTGCCTTGGCAGATTGAGCTATAAGGATTTTATGTGTCACTCTTTCCTCATTTTCCTGCCTCTCCCTGCCTTTAAGGCCTGAAAACATTTTGCGTCAAAGTGATTCCTTTTACTACTCTCTCTCTCTTACTCAGAATTTCCTTGCTCTTCACTTATATATTCCACACTGCCGCTGGCATTTGTAACCATCATCGTCTCTCTGCCCTCTTTTTCAGACACACTTTTCCATATTATGCCATAATATATCTTGAACTGCATTAATCAACAACTGTGGTTAGAAACTGTCATAAATTACACAAATACCATCAGTAAATGCCAATAACAGTGTGAAGTATTTGTAGCTTATGTGACATAGCTGCTGTGAAGACAAAAAAAAAAAAAAAAAAAAATCCCCATTAAAATGAGAGAAAATTATTTCTTCTAAATCAAAAGAAGTCCTGAATGTTGTCCTGGATCTTCAGCCGTGCTTGCAGACTACAGTCTACAGACTGTTTCAATAAATCATTATTTGAGGCTTTTGGAGCAAAGTAAACAGTTATGCTCCAGGCTAATGTTGCGTGGTATCTGTGTTTGCCAGACTCATTTATCAGTTGCATCATTTTTTATTTTGCATACAGGTGGGTCAATGCCAAAGTTTGGGCAAAGAGTTTGTCCCATATTGATTCCATTAAAACATAAAGTGAATTTAGAACGACGCACATTTGCAGAAGTGTTGCATTTTCATGTCACTTTATGGTTGGCAGCCTACCAGTAAAATAAAAGTTTCCTGAACTACACAACACTTTTTTCGCAGGTTGTATCCAATAGCTTTAACCCACGAGATGAAAGTAATTCAATTGCACAGTTTCATCTCCCTGGTGTTCTCTTTCAGAATTTTCATTAAACCTCTTGCAATATATTTTTAATAAACACCCACACACACACGTTCACACACACGTTCACACACCCACACACACACACACGCAACAACGTTTACACATAGATTTCTCTGCAAAAGTCAGAGGAAAGAAGAAAGAGTCACACACTCATAACTATGATAACTCTGCAGTTTTTCTATTTTCAGCTCCAAGAATCAAAATGTTACTAAAGGCCACTCATCATCTGGCTGATGTAATTCATAGGACAGGTGATTAAACTCACATGTCAATCAATGTGAACATAGAAATAGAGCTCATAGAGATGTAATTGACAAGAAAGCCCCCCTGCATCAATATAGGTTATCCACATTGTAGGAACCAGTAAATACAAAACAGAAAAGCACCAAGCAAAGCAGGAAATTAAACTCCAGGAAATAAATCTACAAAACAACAAAATGCACTTATTTAGAATAAATGCACATATTTAAAGTTACTTGATAAAAAGTGAGCTTGGCATCAAAATAGAATTTGACTCTTTGTATAATGGTCTTGGACAATAATTCTTGTCTTATGCTACTGGGCTTTTATATGTTTACACGTGAGATAGATTTTATTTATTTATATGCGACATATGTACAAATGTTTTTTTTTCTATTCTAAACTTGTTCTTTTAAATTCTTTTTTACCAGGGTATTTCAGTGAACCTCTGCATCAAAGATGTTTTTTGGATTTTGATTTTTTCATTCTTAAAATCTGGACATGTTGATGTTGGAAGCCTTTCACAGCTCTTGATTGTGCTCTCCATGGACACTATTTCTCTGTCCATGTTGATTGCCCTGTGAGTTCCCTGATTCGAATCGCTAGGCTTCTTTCTACACTATGTATGTCACCCAGATGATTACCGGCTTCTATCTCATGCTTATCCTGAAGCAGGCAAGAGGTGCAGAAAGAGACTGCATCCTCTTTTCTCTAATATCTACCTGAAAGATGCCACTTTTCCTCTTCAGTTCTTGATATTCTGCAAAATCCAATCAAAACAATCCGCCAATGAATGTAGAAATATGCACTTCAAATAAGAGCTTGTAAAACGAAACAGTCTTTTATGAGGAAAGAAAATGTAAAGGTAGAGGAGATGAGAGATGAATTTTTGGACTAGGCAGAGTACAGTACAGGAGGCTGTGGACGGAAAAGTTATTCCACTTTGGATTGAGTTGCCACAGGGAACAGGGAGCTAAATCCAAAGTAGCAGCTGAGTGCAGGGCATGAGCCAAACATGTAAGACTGGACCATGACCTCGAGGCATCAGGTTGTGAATCTTTTTACAGCCTTGTATGTGTGCAGTTACATTCTGAATGTGCTGCATGCAGGAGTTGGAGAGAAGATGCATGTTGCCTCATCTAACGGACAGTAACTCAAATAGGGCTTCATCCTCCGGCTACTACACAGGCTAACATCTTGTTATCTTATTGGATTGTTATATAAACAGGTACATGCACACATGAATACACAAAATAACAGCACTAAACAAACCTGACCTATCTTAGTACAGCCCTGGGAGGAAGTGCATCAAAAATGACCTCACCCCAAGCCATTTTCTCTGCGGTACTGACAGCACGTGTTGCCCTCATGAAGGCAATAAATGAGCTAATTTTCCTCGACTGGACACAAATTACATCCCATTACGTCACATTGCTGTGTGACTATTTTTCTTCTGTCACAAGCTTCAGTTTGGTGCTATTAGCTTCACTTCTCTCCATTCTTTTTGAGAAATTTGAATTTGTCATGGTTTCAGTGGCTGGCCTGTAACATCTGCTGTTGAGCTACAGGAAAGGTCAGGTTAAAGTGTCTGGAGGATACAGTTTCACACCTCTTTCCCAGATTGTTTCTAAGGGATAATAAATAAACTCAAAACTGAAGTGGTGCTGAAGTGATGACCATCTTTTCCACCACACGTATAGTATATACTGGAAGCTTCACTGTTTCATGCAGAATCAGCAGTAGATATTTCCCCTCTCTTCAGCTTTCATGTATGCGTGATGTTCGCATAAGCCTACATGAAATTTGTGTCCTTGGGGAATCGCCTTTAACCTGACCTCACTCTCGAAATAGCCTTTGCATCCTGTCGGATCTGATTGATGCACACGTCATTCCGCAAGCTGCATGGAAAGCTGTGTTTTGCTCAGCTGTATCGTGTAAATCAGGATATCAGAGGCCTCGTTAGTATGTATATGTACTCTATTACTGTCACTTTTCCTTAAGGAATACGTAAGTGAATGCGGCTCAGAAAGTCATGCTCATGCACACATGAGTGCACTGACAGGACATGAACATGACCCCAGACGGACACACTGACAAGCTTAGCCACTCACTCATCATCCACTGACTCGCTCACTAACAGTCAATCTGCACCATGCTGAATCAAAAAGAACTGAATAAACTTATATTAATAATAATTATAATAATATTACATTATAATAAACTTAATTAAAATTTGTATAGAATATAGAATAATTTACTTATCTTGCAGAATCACAACATCTAGAAAATAGAACAAGTCGTGTTCAAGTCAAATGACAGACAACCGTGGTTCCCTTGCAAATGGGCAGTTTGACACAAAACATACTTTACAAGTGAAAATGTCCCAATCCTGTATTTTTTTTTTACTCCTGATCCTGTGTAATCATTTCCCTATTTTATTATTGCTTATCTTTGTAAAGAACTTGTTAGGTCTAAACATAATAGGAGAAACCATGACTAGAGCGCTGATCTAGCTCTAGTTTGCCCTATATACAGCTGATTTCCCAACATTATGTGGAGCTGATAAATGGCTGCAACTGACTCATTATAACAATCATCTCATCCTCCAAGAGGTGGAACCCACAGGATTACTAATCAATGTCAGCCTCTATTATGGACCAAGGAAAATAAACCACTAGTGTTATTGTTTATAGCTAAAATGAGGAGGATTGTTTTACGATCATTTGGTTGGTTAATTCTCTTGTTTTAATTCTCCCAACATCTGCCACATACAAACATCTGCATTCATCTAATCATTTTGAAAAAACTAACACCATACCAAATCCATTTCATTCCTACTTGAAACATCACAACTCAGACTTGTGCTGGCCAACTGTTTATTGGTGTGCATGTCAATCAAACCAGTCATGGTGCAGAGAGGTTGAGAATCGCTTGATTTCAAAAATAAAAACTATATGTAGAGAATTATGCAGCAATAAATGAATGATGAATGCAATGTTGCTAAAATTAAATATATATAATACAGTTATAGACTCACTGTGCTTATGGTGTTAGATCAAATTTCGACTACTTTATTCAAATATCTGATGAGTTCATCTACTGTGTGCATATTTGATGTGGATGCTTACATGTGTCCAGTTTGAAAATGTGTTTGTTTTGACCGTTTGCAGTGCTGCATGCTGTGTTTTCCTATTTTTCTCTGCAGTGATATACTTTGGTCTAGCACCTCCTTTGCCAGCTGCTGTGGACAATCAGACTGAATGGCTAGAAAATTCTCAATCAACCATCTGCAGTTGGGCTGCAACAAAGGAGAACAGAAGAGCTCCAGAGTGCTGAGCAAAGGATGGCAAAGGTCTGACAAGACAAGCAAACAGCTCAGCAGACTGATGGGAGGCAGCTGGGCTTAACGGGCCAGAATGGGCAGAAGAAAACCAAACTGTGCTAAACCCAGGGGCCACCCAAGACATGCAAGAACGTGAGGATCAGAGAGGATGTTACCTACACAGTGCAGAGGCAAGACCCCATGTGTGACCGAGACGGCGTCACTGGTTGAGGACAGCACATGGTAAAGATGATGTTCAGCAATATCTTCAAAAATGTTTATCCACGCACTCATTGTTTAACATGGTTTCCCTCAGCTATGGTGGTGAGTGCACGCAAAAGAAAGACACAATACTACGCTGTTTAGTTAATCCAGATTAGTTTATTCATAATCATCTTGCAGGGAAGTCTTGCCAAAGTGTCATGGTCCTGAAATGTTGTTGTCTGATGGAAGATACCATGCTTAACTAGGTCAGAGGCTATGTTGCTTCATCATTGAAACTGGGCTTATTAAGTGTATTTGACTGGGAAGTGGTGAATCCTTTGATGAGTAATATTTGTGTGTAGTATTGTGTCATTTGTTGTGACTGTGGAGTAATAGTGATTATTGTGTCCACAATAGCCGAGGGAAACAGTGTTAAACATTGTGTGTGTGTGGATAAACGTTTGTGAAAATATTGCCGAGTGTCATCTTTACCATGTGCGTCTTCGTCACACCATCTGACAGTGTTTTCTCTGGTGTCGAGGTTGTGCTGTGAGAGACTAGATTTCTTCATGCTGAAAAGGACAGACATGGTCAAAGTGATATAGTATTTAACCAATGTCGTGCACCACCTGGAAAGAAAAAAGTTCACGAAAGAAAGAACAAACCTTTTTTGCAACTCCAAATGTATTCACTTTGAGACCTGCCCCTCCAGCTAACATGTAGACTGACTGTACACAGTTTTGCCAGACCAAGAGCTATATTAGATACATGACACACTCAGATGCCTCATATGGCGACATTTTAATGCTGGCTGTGGTGAAATGTCAGCTTACTGATGAAAGAGGCCAGTTCTCCGTCCTGTGGAGGTGTTTGCAAGAGGAGAGGACAGCAGATTTAGAACTGGTTCAAAGCCAGCTGAACCATATGTGACCCGCTGGCCTTTTGTCCACACCTCGTGTACATTACACTGTGATATTATATCATCACAGCGGTACTTTGTGTGGGGCTGGAGAGGCGACAGTGGCTGTCCACAAGCTACTGCACGCAGCGGTGAGAAATCTCTATTCGAGTCAGAGTCAATAGGGTCAGAAATGCAGCAGGCAGGAAGATTATTTGAGACCGGGTTCATTGTGATCATGAGAGGCTTCACTATTAATAGGACATCAAAGGTATTGATGTGAAGTTGTGTCGGGCCCCTGAGGATAACAACAATGTCTCTTCTCAGAGGGTTCCTGCTGTTCATGTCTTGGAAGAGAGAGAGAGAGATAAAAAACAGTGAGGGCATCCTGTTAATGCAAAGGAAGGAAGGTTTGTCCAGGTGATCACTGATTCTACTATGATGTTAACAACACTGACAGACTATGTGTGTATGAATGTTTCTGCCATATGTTTGTTGTTTGCAACCCAACCTGGGTGGAAATCCACATACTGGGTGGAAAGCTGGTCAAAGATTGCCTGTGCTTAAATGATTTCTTCTGTAAATATGAAACAGGTGTACGTATATAAAGAAAAGACAAGTCGAGTTTCATAAAAATCCTGTCAAAACATCTCAGAAACAGAAAATCCACATACAATAGGTGGACTTATACAAGTTCCTCTACACTTCTGTGACAAATTTACAAATCCCTCACTGTCATGGATCAAACAAAGCTATTCATTGAGTCGGCTTAATCTTTACATCAGTTTCTAATCTTGAGAATGCACACACACACATACACACACACACACACACACACACCGATACAGAGGCCAGTAGTGCAGAACCATAAATATAAATATGATTAACCATCTTTTCATATTTTTTTTTACAATGTGCAGTATTTAAATCTCAATGCATCATTTGGGTATATTACGGTTGAATCTCTGTTTTTGAGCACCAAATACCTAAGTCTATATTCTTTCAACCTAAATTTTCCAAATATATCTACATTACTGATTTTTTATAATCAGGACTGCATGTGCTGAATTTTATATGTGCACTAAGAAAGGCACAGGAGCCAAAACAGTCGATAGTCTTTTATCTCCTTAGTTTTTTTTGGCCACTTGGGGGCAGAAGAAACAAGCTGTAAACAACACTGACATATTCTCACCTCACAAAGTTGTTGTGAACATGTGGGAGGGAGCAAAATTTTGATACTTCTGTGATGGTTCATCTTATGAGCAACACCTTTAACATTACATATTGTCATTGCATCTATTTTTAATGCAAAAATATTCATTAGAGCAGCTTTAAAATAACTCCTATGTTTTATACCCATATGTATTAAAACAATGATTCAGTTGGAGGCTTTAACATTGCAGTTTTCATGGCGTTGTCAAAGTCTTCAAAATCTGGATTCTGGATGCAACTAAAGGGCAAACATGTCACAGACATCATTGCCATTTGATAAATCCACAATTTGTTGTTAGATAGATTTTATTCTGGTGGCATCA
The DNA here is from genome assembly GCA_025331565.1 of Holacanthus passer. Lineage (NCBI taxonomy): Eukaryota > Metazoa > Chordata > Actinopteri > Pomacanthidae > Holacanthus > Holacanthus passer. The sequence continues at coordinate 1,272,151 of JAFREQ010000073.1, read as the reverse complement.
CAGTATGTCCTGGGCGTTTTATTATTCATCTGCCCTCACAGCACATCCCTATTAGCGAACATCTCTAACCAAGACAAGGCAGACACGTGGGTCAAGGACGGCTATTTATATCGTGAGCTGTATCCAATTAAGTCAACATGTCATCCTGAAACCCTCTGCAGCTAATGGGCTTCCATCAGCACGGAAGATGGTTTGATAAATATCAAACACAGGGACATACAAGAGAAGAGACAGCTTGATATTAATGATGATACAGAGGATTATTTCGATGGAGAAGGCTGTTCTGGTGCACCGATCAGATGTGCATGGATCAAAGAGTCAACATGGTTCAGTTAACCAAATTATCAAACTGTGTCTACTTTTGATTATGATCTCTCCCCGTGCCAATGCGATATGTTGAGTTTAGATAATCAATCACAATGCAGTTACTTATGCTGTGTTTATGTGTGTGTAGGCCTCACCAGCCCAACAAAAAACAGATCTTATAGCTACACAGCTGTAAAAACTGCTTCACTTCTTTATAACTAAACCTCTGGTGTCAGCCCACATTTACTCTCTGCACCACGGTGGCTCAGAAGGAATTTATTCTCAAAAACAGATCACAACCGTCTGTGGAGTCCTGACATTTTCATTTGGTGATCTGCATAAGCTATTGCAACAGAGGTTATCCCATTTTCTGTCACTGTTTGACTGCACCAACACTAATCTCACCAATCTTTATCTCCAACCATCAATTTTAAAATACACTGTAAACTGCAACCTCCAGCTCCTCAGTGGAAAAAGTCCTGTGTGTATTTTCTTAATCCATTAACCTGTAAGAGTGGCTGTAGGGGATGATGAAGAGCTCCTATGAGACAATCCCTCTGGCTAAACCAAAAACTCTTCTGGATAGTTTCATCCAAATAGAAGCACTCAATCTTCAGGACAGCTTGGTCAAAAGCGACGCAGCACACCGACTGCAGGCGTGGGTCACCAGTAAGTGCTTTAGATACACTTGAACAGAACAGAGGTGTCAGGATGATTTCAAACTGATACCTGAATCATTTTATCTTCCTCAGACATCTTATATAAACCAACAGAGCCATAAAAAATATCAGTCAGGTGTAAGACAGGTTTTGATATACAGAGAAAATGCAGCAGAGAAACTGAGAGAGAAAGGAAGAGAAAAAGAAAAGGGTGATGTGTAATTCAATGAAGTGTTCATCGAACCTCAGCCAAGCTTTTAATTGTCATGCATCACTTTATGGAGTTTACAATCATAAGTGGCAGATTTAGTGTCTAAAATGTTCAAACAATGGGCCCTTGATTACAGACCGTTTTAGACAAAAGTAGACTTCTCATTCAACCAGTGACTGATTTTGCCACTGGTGGACTTGACTGAAGTCAGTGTTGTTTTTGGCAGCCATCTTAGTTTTAGTCTTAGTCTTAGTCTTTTGGACGAAAATGCTTCTTAGTTTTAGTCGCATTTTAGCAGTGGTGGGTAGAGTAAACAACAACAATACTCAAGTAAAAGTACTGTTACTTTATAATATAATGACTCAAGTAGAAGTAAAAGTACTCATAAAAATGAGTACTTGAGTAAGAGTAAAAAAGTACCTCGTAAAAAAACTACTCAGGTAGTGAGTAACTTCAGATGCAATTTCTTGCTTCAAAAACAAAAACTGTTTCCACTGCCATCAGCTGAGACATTGACCTGTTTGTCAAAGGAGTTTAGCTCGAAGCTAAACAGTAACATCAAATTTGACGGTGAATGATCTCAAACGTTATTATTTATATTTACATTATTGCTAAAACAGAAATTTTAACTGACTGACTGTGATCGGCTGGAGGCTGAAATGTTGACATATAACATTACGCTGGCTTATTAAAGTACTGTAACCGGCGCCGAAGCCGGCCGGTACCAGCGGGTTGAAACGCGTTACTACCCACCACTGGCTGTTAGCAGCTACCTGACACGGTAACAGTCAATTACAACTTCCCTGGTCGCCGTTTTGGGACAGAATCATTTCGTGGATCAGATGCTACATAATGATGCTGAGACCGAGTTTTGTGTTTCGCTTGTGTGAATGCGAAGGAGAAAAAACCCAGTTCAGGGCAGATAACCCATTCCTGTCAAACAGATTTGGAAATATTGTGTTATCATGTAAATTATTATGTTGGATATATGAGATATGTGGATCAGTTTAATGTAGCCCGTGAATTTTACGTTGTGTGTGATGTTTTAAGTCAGTGTGTCCTGTCTAAAATGCTGTGATAGGGTCCTGCCCCGAAGGTAACAACTTTTAGCCAGTTTTGACGCCCATGTCAGAAGCATCAGTAATTAAGTTTTATTTTGTTTATTTTGGTCTTCGACAGTTTTATATTTGACGTGTTTGGTTTCACTATAAAGAAGAAAAAACAAGACAGTCGATTTCGGTGCAAGGCTACAGATCAGTGTTACATTTGTTACTTTAGCAGACGGTTACTTTGTTTGCTTTGTAGGCATCAATCTCAATCAATCAAATCATTTTGTCGCCTTTTTAGTGTAGCCGTAATTTCTTGACAGTGATAATGTATGCCTGTGCTGTGTGCTATGCAATGCCAGTATGCTGTCCTGTAACGGAGAAAGCAGTTTCAATCAAATACAATCAATTTTTTACCATTTCAATAAAGCTTATTTTGTGTGGGTTCCTGGCAAGGTAGCCGAACTACACACCCCCACTACAGCACCCCCAACCAAAACGCACTTCCCATGGCTCTGCTTAAGGCTTTTGCATCATAACCAGATTCCTTACCAGCTTGATAGCTCTAGCCAAGACTTTCCCATTGATGGAGATGCAATGCTGCCGTGCTGTGTGTGTGACTAGCAGTGGTGGGTAGTAACGCATTTCATTTACTCCGTTACATGTACTTGAGTATTTTTTTGATAAATTGTACTTTTAAGAGTAGTTATTTTGCAGAATATTTTTACTCTTACTCGAGTAAATTTGTGAGAAAATGTATGTACTATATATGTACTTTTACTCCGTTACTTTGGGCTACATGCTTGTTGTTACATTAATTTATCTATAAATAAATTCAGATGAGCTCAGACGCAGCTCTGCAGCTCTCGGCTGAGGGACACATCCTTAACCAATCACAGCGGCAGCACCGCAGGTGGACGGAGGTGTGCCCCGCCCCTCCACGGCCCTCCTTCACCTCACTGTAGCTCAACAACATGGCGGAAGATGAACCGCCTGCGTCTCACCGAGCTGGCCGGCTAACCCGGTGGGACCGCCCGAACCCGGTGGTATCGGCCGGTTTCGGCTACTGTACTTTAATAAGCCGGCGTAATGTTTAGAGGTGGGCGGATCGATCCAAATATCGATAGTATCGATACCAAGTCGGTATCGCTATCGGATCGATACTAGTGTGGTGAGATCGATACTTCAGTCAGTCAGTCAGTTTCGTTCTTGTAATGCGCTAGTGCGGTTTCAACATATCGGCGACAGCCAGGTCGCTTCTTCTATCTCACTCACACCGTGTGACGATACATCAACCTTAAATATTAGTATCGGTATCAGTATCGGCAATACTGGCCCAGTATTTACTTGGTATCGGATTGATACCAAATCTGGCAGTGTCGCACACCTCTTGTAATGTTATATGTGAACATTTCAGCCTCCAGCCAATCACAGTCAGTCAGTTAAAATTTCTGTTTCAGCAATAATAACGTTTGAGATCATACACCGTCAAATTTGATGTTACTGTTATAGCTTCAACAGCTTCAAGCTAAACTCCTTTGAGGAACAGGTCAATGTCTCAGCTGATGTCAGTGGAAACAGTTTTTGTTTTTGAAGTGATAAATTGCATCTGAAGTTACTCACTACTTGAGTAGTTTTTTTACGAGGTACTTTTTTACTCTTACTCAAGTACTTATTTTTATGAGTACTTTTACTTCTACTTGAGTCATTATATTATAAAGTAGCAGTACTTTTACTTGAGTATCGTTGTTGTTTACTCTACCCACCACTGGTGACTAGTGACCGGTGTGTGGTGCAGAATGTGCGCTGCATGGCAGGTGGTGGGCGGGACCAAACAAAGATAGGATGCAGCAGCATTGCTGATACTTTTTAGCTTTTGACTGACAGATTACACGCACAATAGGCAGAAATGTCATGCATTTTAAACATCTGACAGACCACCCACTAACATTTTCATCCAGTCTCGTCTTGTCAACGAAAACTCACACACGACTTGTCATGATTCAGTCATCAAAGAGCCATGTTTAGCTCATCACCGTCTTGTTATCGTCATGAAAAAAAGGGGCGTCAACGAAATAATTTCGTCATCGTCATCGTTGACGAAAACAGCACTGGCTGTAGTCAGCTAACTGAACTAACGTTAATTACAGTCACAAACATTCATAACGACTCATCACATACAGACAGTGATTTTAGCAAATGTCATCTTGTGTCATATTACCTAGTGATTATGGAGCGTAAACTTGCCCAAATCAAGTAGGACAGAGCTGCTAATATTACCTCAAACTCTGGTAGTGTCCATGACTTGCTTTCACACAGTGGAAAACCACTAATGGTGGATGTCCTGGTCGTGAACAGTTTCTTTTGAACCCTACAAACTACTTAAATAATGATATGCTAACTATCCTGAAAGTAATAAAAATAATAAATAGTTGGTTACACCTGCAGGTGTAGTAAAATGATTACCCTGACATGCAAACGACAGACCCACTCCTGCACTCTTCCCTGGTGTTTCTCGTTGTTGGAAAGGCTAAAAAAAGAACACCGCCCTCCAAACTATGGAGTGTTAAGCTTGATTGAATAATTACTGCTCAGAGGAGGGTGTTTATCTTAATGGTCAAGAGGATAGAGAATGAACCCATCAACACCCACTCTGCTCACACCGTTCCTCGGGTTTTCTCCCAGAACTGTTCATCAATATGTCAGCGCCGACAACAATATCTCTATGAAACTAACATCCTGTCATCTCCATGGGGAAAGATGGAAAGGTAGAGATTTCTGCAGAGATCTTTCTGAAGCACCTGGACATATCGCTCTCCTTCAGCAGGACCATCAAACCTCCGGGGTTCTCTGAGATGTCACCGGGCCCGGGTGATTGATTCCACCCTCAGAGATTAATCTAGATATTGACTGTGTGCGGTGTGAGGGTTGGTGTGTGTCTGCGTGTTTGAGTCAGGCAGAGAGAGACAGTGTCTGATAGAGACAGAGCCAGTGGGCTCGGTGATCTACGGCCTGTTTAGATCCTCATTTCCCAGAGTTCATAGCTCTCTTCCATCAACCCGCGGGCTGGGAGCCAAGCCTTTGCTCTCTCCTCCATGGTGGTCTAATTCATCCTCACTTAGGAAAGGTAAAGGCTGCCTCTGTTTGCCTCAACAGGTCCAAAGCTCATTTTTATCACCTCGCTTTGATCTGCGTTCTCTGTATTCATTTATTGCGTGGATTGTGCTGCGTTGATCTCTTTGTTTTCATGCTCAGCAGAAAAGGAAAAAAAAGGAGCCAGTCTCTGAAGAATCTCCTTAAGCAAAGGTTAAATAGTTGAAACTGTAGCCAAGGGAAGAAAACGACCTTATTACGAGACACGTGCAGCCACCCACATGCGAGCAGGCATAAATAAACACAGTAAACACATGCAGGATTGTGCACACTTGCACTCCTACTCACAACGGCGAACTCTCCCATTTAAAGGCAGATCAGCCTTTAATTCAGGCAGATTTAAATAACTTCCCCCAAAGCAGATGGTAATAAAATAAGGCTTTTTTTTGCTGGGTATCACTCCACTCTGGGCAGGTGGGTGCAGCTGGAACAGGTGTGTGTTGGTGAAACAGGGCCAGGAGCTCGATGCAGATTTGCACTTCATTATATCCAGCTGTGAATTTGTAGCTGCGGTGACACCTCGCTGACACACAGATGGCCGTCCACAGCTGATGACAAATCTGGGTGGATTTTGTGAAGGGGGTACTATTACTGTGAGGTGAATAGTAATGATGGATTTTAATGTTGGAGAGAAAAAACCTGGCTTGCTGCAGCAATGATTGACCCCACACTTGTATTTAGAACTTCTTTCCCACATAAGATGCATCGAAAGGTTGAGGAAGTAATAAAAAATCCTAATGAAATGGTGACTGTGTATTGCAATGCCAATAATTGTTTGCACAATTTATTAGGTTATTGATGTGTTTAGAAGAGATGCTATTAAACTTAATGTTGTGGACATAGGAGATGGACTCTGTTGGGGAGGGGAGCAGTCCGCACTTATTTATTCATCAACAGATACTATTTGTAGAGTGGCCAAATTTACTGCTTTGAAGAAGCCATCAAAGGTGTATTATTTCATTCCAACTATGCCGAGAACCTGCAGCAGCAACAACGTCAACAACAGTTATTTTTTGTTTCAATGTGAGACAATGTCCAACAAGATCCAGCTCGGCTACTGACCAGACAGTGAGTTAACACAACTCAGTCAAGAGAAGTATTGACTGTAATCAGTTCCATATCTCAAGTAGATTACTGTGGAGTTGAACAGTTAGATACAATTGGAGGCACAGCGAACATAAAACCTTCCTTTTCAAATGTTGGAAAATGAAAGTGAAAAAGTTGGAGCAGGAGCCCAACAACAAAGTAGAAACCTAAGAACAAAGATAAAATCAATGAACACATGAATCGCTTTTTATTTATTTATTAGCACTCACAGCACCTCTGGGTGGTTAAAAGAGTCATTTGAGGACCTGAGCACTCTGTCTGGGATGTGTCTATGAAGCATGATCTAAACATGTTCAAGTTCATCTAGTGAGAAGATTCATTCAATAACGTGCTGAGTTGTTGAGACCAGTAAGAAGTACATTACATCCATCTATTGCCTGCAGGTGATAAAGTCTTAAAAAAGAAGTTCACTGTTCTCTGGAGAGAGAAGTGATCTGACCTTGCTGGATTTTAGGTGAAAGAAAGCAATTTGATCACATCTCTAATGCACTGTGCAAATGAGGATGATTACAAGGTCATGATTTAAAATTTGGAGCAAGACAACATAATGACCCACTTAGTAAGTGGCTAATAATAATAATAATAATAATAATAATAATTATAAGAATAATAAGAATAATGATGAAATATGCTTTATCAGGAGAAACCTGGCCAGTGGAAGTGTTGAAATGCTCCCCACCATGTAGACTTTTCATTTGCTGTAATTAGAGAGTTGTTGTATGCCACATTAGAGGCTTTGGTGACAAATGACTTAACGAGCTACACAGGGAGTCCTAATTATTCTGCAATTAGAAATGTAATTATGGGTTACTCCATGGCTTTCTTGCTAGCTGGCTAGCAGTGTGTGCGAGGGAGCAGAGACAGAGCGAGCATCACGTTTAACCGCTGGCTAATCTGTCACACATGGAAAGGTAGATGGAGATAGATCGGTCTCCGGTGACTTTAACTTGTGTTAAACTTAAAGCACTGAGGTTTGTATTGCGTTACTGTGGAAACAAAATGTTTGATAATGGCAGATAATGCATTGACATTGGATTTACATCAGCCTTTCAGTATTAAAGACCCTCACATCACACATAACACATGTTATCGGCCGGAGGCTACACACCTAATGCCCGAAGGTTGACGCTTGGAAACATCCCAAACTGAGCAAAATAAGAAAATCCAGGCGGAGGAAAGGTCTCTGCAAATACATACACCACCACATATAAGTGATGATTGAGAGGAATTATTTTTCTAAGAGTCTGTACATTGTTTTTTGGGGAAATCATGATGAGTATAAATCAAGTATCAGTCAGCTAAAAGAGCAAGATTTATTAATATTGCTACTGTTTGTACAAGAACAAGAAGCTAAACAGTGGTGCTGTTAATGAAGATGGGAAGTTTCAAATCAAACAACTGGTTTTTGTAAAGTTACAGGTCTGTCAATTGCTAATCATTTCTAGAAGGTTACATAGAAATAATTGTAATTTGATGCTAATTACAGGAGCATAGAAAAAAATGTAGATTTAGGTGGTTATGTTGAGGTTAAAAGCATTTTTTTAAATTTCTAATGGAATTTCTCTGAAAGCTACTTTGCTTCATTTTAACTCAAATAAATTTTAATTTTCACATGTCGTATATTCAGCTGACCTGCTGTGCAATCACTAAAAGACTCAAGGTTATGTTTTCTTTAAATTTAGCAGAATTACAGAATTGGAAGTGAACTCAGTCTGTATTTGACCCATAATTAGATCAAATAGTGCTTTCCAAGAAACCCAACCGTGGGTGCAGCTGTGAAGAGACTTTGTCACTGCTTTTGTAACCTTTAAAAACTCTTCACATACTTTATGTGCCATCTAATTTGAACTTCAGTATACGCAATCTCCACAAACTTTGCTAGGCAGAATCATCTTGCATTACGTTGACATTTATCGTGCTCAACAATGCCAAGACAGACTGGAAAGAATTTACCACAGTCACAGTCTGTATCAAAGTTTCCATACTCTTATGGGAAAAAAGTCAAAGGGTGTAGTTCAGCTGCTCTGCTCTTGTAAAGATCACTGTTAGCAGAGTTTGGGTAAAAATGCATTTAAAAAACTATTCCAGCGCCCTGGACTCTTTTTGGACCAATCATTTATTTCCTACCATTTTTTACCTTTAGGTTAGACGTTTTGCACAATTTCGGTCCAAACTATCCAAGGTCATGGGTATGTGTGTGATGCCGTATTGATCCCTGAGGGAGATAATTCATCTTTTGAGCAGGCGTAGCAGCGGAGGGTCAGGTGCACAACAATAACCTTGGAGTTGATATGGTTTCTCTGCTTTGCTCTAGGATAAAGCTAGGCAGACATGGGGTCACATGGCCAAATGATACACATGATACCACCATTATTTATATGTTTCTATACTCACAGTTATATATGGTGATAAATATAATTTGAATGGTTTCAGTGACTGAGATTCCCCGGGTTCCCTCATGACATTGTGAGAACAGTCCCGCCTCACAGGAAACAAGCTACATAATAAGTGAGCATATTGTTCATGGTTTCAGGGTCAGTGTGTGTGTGTCATGCTCGCAGGCGGTATTTGGACCCATGCACTACAGTACTATGTTGCAGTAATGAGGCACTCATGCCAGTGATGACAGATGAGAGCTAAAAGGGTATAGCCCTACTAACCCCACCCTGAGCTCTGGATGACCTGCCAGCCTGGCAGTCTTACTCTGCCTTTAACGGGTCCAGGGCTCGGCCCTTTTGGAGGCTTTGGGCTGCATTTTAAATTGGTGTCCAAACTGCTCACCACAGTTCAGATGCACTGTGAGCTGTGCCTCTCAACAGGAGATTTATTGCAGATCTTTATATTTTCATGAGCCAGGTTGCAAGATTAGAAGCATTGAAACATCAATATCTTTAAGGAATAAATCAATATTTTTCGGAATTGCACTTATTCAGGAATATTATTCTATATATGCTATATATATTTTGTCAATTTTAAACACTTTTTTTCAGGAGCCAAACAATCAACATAAAATAAAAATAAAGAATATCAAGGCAACACAGCTGAGATAAAGAATCGTGACTCCAGCACTTTTGGGATCAGACTTTTAATTGGACTTAAATTCACATAAATAACATTGGTTCATATATATTTTGTATATTATACAACTTTATATAATATATATTTCCCCCTATGATTTACATTCCTCTCTGGCTAAAATTATCTCTCATATCTATGGAAACAGAAAGCCTTGCATGAATGCAACGCTGCTCTTTTGTGCTGTTTATCAAGGTCCAAATGCCAAAAGGAGAGGAGCGTGTTTCTCATGAGTTGTAAAAAATAATTTCCCAAGTTACACAAACAGAAAAGCGAAAAGGAGAATCTATTGCATTGTCTCTAGGGTATTACACTGCACTACAAGGAGTGGGTAGCTATTGAAAATCATTCACTGTATATATTTTACGGTATTGACTTGTGACACAAAGAAAGAAAGAGCACTGCAAACTATCTGATATGCATGGCAATGAACATTTCGTGTCTGAGTGTTCTTGTCATGGTTTATTTTTTTTTTTTGAAAAAAAAAAAAAAAGAATATGCTTGACACGAGATAAGAAACCCCTTCGTGAAGATAAGGGAAGAGTTATGAACCTGCAGCAAGGTCACATAATCATGCAGTGACCCAGCCAAGCACACTTGCACAGATGAGTTGAGCTTGTCAGTCTGGATCACAAATCAACACATGGTCGTTTCGAGCCTGTGACCGACATTATTCAACAAGATGGGTGGATATCTGGAAGTCAGGTAACATTCACTAATCCCCTTGACAGAAGGAAAATAACCGTCCCCTCATATTGGGGCTCCTCCTGTGTTACCTTTGACCTGTTGATTATCTCTGTTGCCTGTCGCGGTCAGCCAATCAATACCTCCATCAAACAGTCATGACAGACGCATTACATGGCTGACCTGAATAAACACTGCAGGTTGAAAGGTACACTCTGAGGCCATGACAAGTCCGATTTTCACCACCTTTCCATAGCTGAGAGTTTTAAATCGCCGGATCTTTGCTTTAACTCAACAATAACTAACCACATTTTCAAGCAAATGACAGAAATCAGTGTGTGTTCAAGCAAATTATAGCCTGTCAATACAAATGTTACATGACATTCAACATCAAGTACATACCAAGTGTAAGAGCGAAAATGGCCATGAGGTGTCAGGTTATTCATGTCAAACCTAACAAGATGGTATGTAAAACATCTGCTTTGTTCAACACAACCTCAAGCAACACTTCGTCACAATCCCTCCCTGCTGCTTCCTGCTACACAACCTCTTAAATCTGCATAAACTATGGTACATATTTGATTGTCTAAATCGGAGTCGCTACCTGAATATCAATCCAGAGAGAAACTGTCACCCACACTAAACCTTCAAATCCAAATCCAAAGCAAAGAATGGATCCTGCTGCAGCTGTTATTTGAATAGTGATGGGTGACAGAAAGAGTTCGAGGTCAAATCTGTTGTAAGCAAATGTGCAGGTGAGTCAGATGAAAAACAAGATTTGGTGAGCTACTCGAAATTACCCGGTGAACCGGTGTGGGATCCTACAATGTTTCATGCATTTATCACGAGGCCAACCTAAAAAAAACATGACGTGTGTGCTGGTTTGTGTGTGTATGTGCATATGTGTGTGTGTTAACAAGTCACAGAGGAAAACACAATCATGCCATGACGTTGCGACAGACAGCAAGTTAAAGTGTTAACCCCCTCCTTCCCTGAATATTCGACAACAGAGTGAGCTTTTTTTTTTAAAACAGCTATTAGTTTATCACCCTTTTATCATGATAAAAATCGCATAAACATCATCATAATCATATCCCTTTTCTAAACAAGATAAAGTCACTATTTGCTATCGAAAAGAGCCATGAGGAGGGAAAGTCACCGGTTGTGTTCAAAGCACAGTGACAAAAACCTTCTTAACCTTTTTACTTTTATTGCAACACACTTTATTTATTATGATTAATATCCAGTAACCATAAATCATTCTCTAAACATGAGTAGGAAAATAAGATGATGCAGATTTTCAGAAGAGTGAACACAACCAGCAGTAGTTGTCACTTTCCCTCCCCAGTACATCCCTGCCACCTCGCTTCATCTACTTTCATACTCATAAAGGGGAAATAGTGTTAATTAAAAAGTGCATCATGAATATGTTGAGATTAATAACAAAAGTAAAACATCTTTTTTTGTCATAAATAACACCTTTTTCCTCTAATATTCAATAAACCTCTTATGATACAAGTCAAGTAGTCACGTGTTGCAGATCGACCCCCTGTGATCTTGTAAATATCTGCGAGCAACGTTAACACTTTCTGAAACTTGGGAGTTACCACATGGCAATACAGCAAACAGGACCGCTGTGTCTTCAGCAACATCCAATGACAGCTACTGAGGATACAACACATGAACAGTGAAGAATTATCACCTGTTTTAATGCAACACAAAAAGTCCACAGTGAGAATGTATTTGTGTAAAAAAGGTGGTAGCTTCAAGCCCACATAATAACGTGAACATGACATTTAAAGGAATAAATGTTTTGGGACATATGAATATTTACTTCGTTACCAAGAGTTGGATGAGAAGATCAATACCACTCTCATGTCTGCAGCCAGAAGCAGTTAGCTTAGCTTAGCATAAAGACTGGACACAAGGGGAAACAGCTAGCATTGCTCTGCCCAAAGTGAAAAAAATCCACCTTGCGGCACCTCTGAAGTTCACAAATATACTTGCTATATCTCCTTTTATTAATCTATAGGAACCCAAGAGAAATCTAAAATCGACACTTTGTCTGAAGAAATGTCCTCAAAATATCTGTCTAGAGACCTTCCAGTCTTTATGCTAAGCTAACCTGGGATGCTGGTTCTAGCTTCATATGTAACATACAGACATGAGAGCACTATTGATCTTCTTGTCTAACTCTTGCCAAGAAAGCAAATACCCAAATCTAAGTTTTGCCTTTAACTACTAATTCTGTTCAAATCTAAATGTGTCAAATTTAATTTAGTTTTTGTCAAATTAAGTTCATTTGACATTGCAAATTTCCCCACTGTGGGACGAATAAAGGTTTATCTTATCTCTTATCTTATTTAAGTTAACCTTAATGAGACTGAAATACTGACACTTAAATGAAATTAAAGTCAACCTTCCTTAGGTGAGACATTATGTCATCTCACTGTTCACATGTTGTACCTTCAAACTGTTAATGGCTGACGAGAACATTCGCTCCTCAGTCGTCTACCTGGGGTCAAATCAGGAGGACAATAAATCAAAAAGAAAGACCTTAAATGGTCGGGAAAACCAGTTGTCCAGCCCTTCCCTCAGTGACTCTTGGGCATCAGACGAATTTTAGATCTACTGACACAATCAACAGACCTCGTTTCCATTCACTGATGGATTTGCAAAGCGTTGGGTGGCTACAAACTAACAGGACTGACATTTTTCCAGACTGGTGTGCATATTTCCAGCACTTTCTAAATCCATAAGAAAGTAACTGATCTGCTCTTAATGCAGAGGACAGAGCAGAACATCTTTCAGTTCCCAATCAACCTTTCAGTCCCCGGGCCTGAGTGGACTCTGCTAGGCCATTGGTGGGCCTTTCTCAGTGGCAGGTCTTCATCCCCGTCAGGTATGGTGACTCTTGTCGGCACAGGCCCATCTGCTGCTGTTGCTGCTCTTGAAGATCGGAGGCCACACCATCGACAAAGTCAGGGACGGGCAGCCCTGAGAGTATCATGACCGACTTGTTCCAGATCATGAAAGTGGGTACGACGGGCAGGAGGAAGGAGATTTCGAAGGTGTGAATGTGCTGGGAGTTCATGGCGTCATAGAAGGACAGTGAATTGTTGTCATAGTCCAGCAGGACACCCAACCGCCTCAGCTGCAGGCTCGCCTCTACCAGCATCTCCTTGCCATCGTGGCGCACCATAAAGTTGTTGTTGCAGCGTGAGAACACCCATGAGGACGAGTTCTTGCCGCTCCATTCGTTTTTCGGGGCTGATTTGTAAGCCACGCCGATGGCATACCTGCAGGGAAGGAACATTTTGGAATGCATTAGTGATCTGAAACTAGTGTCTTCCTTAATGACTTGCACAGTCAAGCTACCTCATGCTGAGGACACACAAGATAGGCACGGGCCCTTTGGGTCTTTCCTGCATGAAGAGGCCTACTTCAGAGCCAATTAGTGAAAGGAATATAAATAGGATAAGAGTATACACTGTGCGTGGTGAGAGTGTGTTTGCTGTGCATGTGGTTGTGCATAACAGCCTAGATTTAAACTCCCTAAAGAAAGATATTTTGGTTTATCAAGCCTCCTTGCAGGCTTACAGTATAAAACACTCTTGTGCATTTATGTTTCTTACCATGTGGACGCTCCCAGTAGAACCTCCCAGTAGTGGCAACCGCTGTCAATGAAGACATTACCAGCTGCACCATAGGAGCCCGTCCCGCTGAACCGCTCCGGGGTGTGGCTCTTCTTCAGCGAGCTCTCGTCCTTCTCCATTGTCAGACAATCGTTGGACAGACGCAGCTTCTTGTGGGCTGTCTTTGGATCCAACTTGAAGGGTTGACCTGGAAAGAGACAGAATATTGTTCATTAAAGGGTCTATTACTGTGTTTTGGCAGCTAATGTCGCTAATGATAATGAGCATGTAATCATCATTATCACTAACATCATTATCATCATCCATCTTTATTGGCAAAATAGCACCTCCATCTAAAATATGATGCAACATACATGGAGGTAAAAAGCAACACTAATAAAATCACCATAACACAATCACTGTAGATCATAAGTATTTTCCAGTGTTTTCAATTGTGTTATGAGATATTTTTCTGAATTATGTCTGAAACTCCCACAGAAGAAAGCAGCAACTGAAAGGAGCCATTGTGCAACTTGGAGCTCTAAGTTCTGTTTTCATTTTTGTATTTTACAGACTACAGCTATTGGAACTGTGTTGTCTCACTGATGATTCAAGTTGCCTTCTGTAGATTATTCTGTTAAACAAAGTCAATGCAAAAAATTCTGAAATCTTCCACCACAGGAACCCGAACTAAAGTCCGGATTGGTTTAAACAAAGAAGTCATCACCACCATCACAAAATGCTTACAAATCTGAGGCAAAATGAGAAGCCTGCCTTCTCAGTCACAGTGGTAGACTTCCTAATCCAACTAAAAAAGTCAAGCCATTGGTCTTAAAGTTGTGCATCCTCGAGCCCAGTGGACACAAAAGGGGTTGCCTCTTTATACTTCCAATGTAGTGACATAGAATTCATTTGAAGTCCTGTTTCTGGACATCGGACGAGTATAAATCCATTCTCCTTTAAGCTTTGTTTTGGTCTCCACCAACTCCAGAGGGAAATACCTGAGTCTTAAGCCGCCATATGCCGCCAAGTCGCTAACTTGTCTGTGAGAGTGTACAGTGAGTTTATCAGAACTTTTTTGACAGAAAACAGCTGCCTGACTGTGAGCTGATGACAGTGAAAGAAAACAAAAAAGTTGTTGGGCGTCAAACCAAATGATGGATTGAAAGATGCAAAAGAGCTCTGCAGGGGAACAACAGAGTCGGGTGATAATTCTCTGTGAGCGACACCTCTCACATTATCTACTCTTAGAGTAAAAATATTGATCAGTGCAGCATTACGAAACGCTTTTCTAAATGATGCCTGAGATTGAAGCTACTTATATTTATATCGAAATCTATTTTCTTTCTATTTTGTGTTCGAAAAAAGACTGAGATCAGAAGGTGAAAGAGCTGCGAGTAGGAATAAAAATTCTTCTTCATTTTAGAAGACAATAAATAGAAAGCGGGGTTGAGAAGTTCTGGCAGGGAACTCACAGAGAGACAGAAGAGGAGAATGTTTGAAATACAAGGGCGAGCGTCTAAACTTCAAAGCCTCTCACAGCCTTTGGTGAAAACATTTCATAACAGTGGAGGAAGCCACCCGGCATTCTCCTCTTTGCCTCCCATCACACAGACTTGGAAATTAGCTGAAGGAAATAGCCTTCACTTCCACTGCAGTAGGTAGTGGCCGGGGCTATTCAGTGGAAATGCTGCTATCCGGTTGCAACAATTCAATTTGCAATGACACCAGTAATTTGGGTGTAATGGGTGGAAAATTGAGAGGGTAAAACTAGGTGAGTGGCAGAGAGAAAGGAGTTAAGGAGTGAGGAGGAGAGGAGAAATTGAGGGGATAATATGAGGTTGAAAAGTAGGAGGAGGATCCCCTCTCTACCTTTGTCCGTGTGTGTGTGTGTGTAGGCTTCATGGAGGTCAGCCACGTCCCTTCCAGACCTGACATTTAACTCTGACACCTCTCATCTCATCTCTCAGCCTCCCTGAGCCTCCCACGGCTTAATGAGCGACACAATGAGGACCTCCTCCCCTCTCTCTATCTGTCCTTTCCTTCATCTCTCTTCCCCCATTCTCTCATTCTCATCCTCTATATCCTCTCTCCTCTCTCACACACTCCCCTCCAATAATCCGCGTGGTGAGTGTGTGTTACCGCGTGTGGATATGAGACGACGAGGCCAATGTGCTGCTGGCAGCCAATTACATTAATGCGCTCTCTTCTTTGAACTGCTTATCGCTGCCAGCGCAGCCATTTCCAAACACTGGGGCTCTGTCATGCCTTTCCAGGGGATGACTCCTGAGAGCCCGGGCTGGGCCTGAGGTTGGGGAAGGGGAGACACACGTGACAGTAGAGGACAAGGAGACACACACACGGAGCATCAACTCCGGCCTGCACACAAGCAGACATACAGTAAGTGGCCAAGTGGAAATGTTTTGAACCGACGCCAGCAGGATTCTTGTAAATGGAAAAAGTCATGCATAATAAGCTTGGGTTTAAATGGTGAATTCTTTGTGTGTGAGGATAAATGTGTCTGTAGGATGCTCCAAATGAAACTGAATTTGGAGGCTTGCACATGCAAAATGGCCGGAGTAGCACTAAAAGAACTGTTGCACTCGGTTTTAATTGCCATAGTGTTGGCAGGCTAGCAAAGCAAACTGTTCCCAATGTTCCCACAACCTCCAATGCACCATTGTCTGCAACTGGTCGACACTGTCGTGTGATGTTGTGAACCATTAATTTGCATTGTCAAGTATAATGTCGACCTCCTGTTTTGAGGAAGCAGGAAGCCATGGCTACATCCAAAATGAGCTCATCAGTGGTGGAAAGTAAGTATTTTCATTTTATGCTACTCTATACTTTGAAAGACACTTGAAAGAGAAATAATGTAGTTTTTACTCCACTACATTTATCTGGCAGGGGCTGTTACTAGTTACTTTGCAGACAATGTGTTACATTTTTATAGACCAGCTGCGACATATAAATGCTGCTTCCATGTAAAGGTTTCAAGAATAATAATTTTCTTATGCATAAAAATAAATACCTAAAGAGGTACTTCTGCATTACTTTTGATTCTTCCAATTCTTCTTTACTTTTACTGAAGTCTAAATGCTTTACTTCAGTAAAGAATCTGATTACTTCTTCCACTGCTGAAGATCATTCATGTTGCAGAGTTGCCATGAAATGAATAGACCTGAAGTCACAGTGAGAATAGTGGTATTTGCTTGCAGCACTCAGAGAACATGCCAAATTTGATTTTAGTCTGGAGTGCTACACTGCTGGCCTGAAGGCGTAAAGACCCAGTGTGTGGTGTAATATATCCGCAAGAAGGCAAATTCAAAATAAGAAAGTACAGTACAGGTATGTGTCTAAGAAAGTTTCTTCTTTTTACATAAGCTGCCTGTAAAGACAACACACACATTAAATGCACATTAAATCAAAAACAGTGATGACACAGCTTGTTGAACACACACACACACACTGTCAGATTCTATATTATGAAAAAATAAAGACAGGATAATGGAACAGTCTATCCCACAGACTGGGTTTCTGTGATTAGCCTGCTCCCTCTCTGTAATACATAAGTAATTAGAGATGTTTCCAACTGTCTGCTGAGGTGATAAGTGCTCTCTGTTCGACTGCCTTGAAGCTATGCATTGTTATGAACTGGGACGTATTTAATGGAAACTTGTAAAACACACAAAAAAGAAACAGTATCGAGGAAAAAAAGAGAAGAGAAATAAAAGAAAGTAGCGTTGGGGGAGCATTTATAAAAAGCAATTTCATTCCAACTTCATTTCGCGGGGTCCTTGTTGAAATACTTGCAGTGGGATAGCATCTGGGTAATCGACTTCATTTCAATTCAGTCAATTTCACTCACGCTTCTTTTTTTTTTCCAAGCTCACATTCTTGCTGAGGGATAGATTGAGCTGCCTCTGTAACAAGGGACTCTGAAAAAAAAGATCCATTTTACTGCATAACTAAACAATTACTGCAGTAGAAACAGCAGCATCAGGGACACAGAGAGCTCTCCAGACACATCAGAGGTCGAACGCGACCTTATATCTTTTCAAATCGCTCCATGTCATTAAAATGCATGGCTGCATGCCACTTGGTTTCTAATTGACTGATCCATATGTAATGTGGTGTGTAATCCAACAACCCAAGTACTTTCATGAGCCGGCTACAACATGAGATTTACTCTGGTGAGATTAAAGTTGCATCAATCGCCTCACATGGCTGGGGACGCCCAACAGCACAGCGGGCGTTTGAGGTGCACAGAACAGATTTCTTTGCAATGTATGGTCACGTGTATCACAGCTCGTCTGCTCGACTCTTACCGAGCAATTTTTGGCTCCTTGTGCTCAACTTGTACAAAAACTGTCTTTGTGCAGGGAAGAGCAAAGACAAACAGAAGTCACTGATGTTCTCCAACCTCACCTTTTATTGAACTCAGCAGAGTCTTCAGAGACCGGTTGTCACAAAATTATTTTCAGTAAGGCTTCTGGGTCTGCTTATAATTTCACTGTGATTAAGAAACCATTTTTTTTTTTAAATTTTTGGAAAGAACAATTCCGTGATGATTCACTAGAGTAAAAGCATGTGAAAGAGTCACCGTACTATTGGTTGGGTGTGTAAAATGTAATTCATTAAAAGTCAGCTCCTGTCTTAATGACACATTGACTGCGCTGAAACAAACCCCAAAATGTCTGTTTGTTTTTTGCATTTTATCTCACTCTATTAGTTTAATGTTAAATCTCAGCTCTATTTAGCTTGACCTCTACTCTCTATAGTGAAAATACAACTTCATTTTTGCATCAATGACAAGCCACCTAAAAGCTGAAATATGGAATGTTTTAAAACCAGTATCGCCTCTTGTATTAGATGGAGCGCGGTGCTACATTAAAACAGGGTGCTGCTGCTGCATATCCTGCTAATGAGAAAAAAACTGATTGGGTTGCACAAGTCCTGGGAGGCAGATCTAATAAAGCAAACATATTTTATAGTACAGCCAGGTCAGCTGCAGGTTCATTGCCGTTAACTGAGGTGGCGAGATATCAGAGGCCAGGAGCTGAGACAATGTCAGCAAATGCAGCACCAGATACTCAGCCATCTTTGCAGTATTTGGAAGGAGACATGTGGAATGGCCGGTGTTATTCTCTGACTGTATTGTCGACAAATCCCTTGAAGAGACCAACAATGCACTGTCTCTCACTACATTCCTACTACTGTAACCTGGCTGTTGCACTCAGCCCCAGGCCCACTGCTTCCTAAAGAAGAAATAAATCTATAAAAACAACTCACAAATATGTTGTTTCATTTATAAAAACTGACATGTAATTTAAAAACAGCTGGGCTCTGTAGTTTTTATCAATGTTCCTCAGACAGACTATTTTCAGCAGCGGACAACAATGGAGGCGTATGGGCCAGAGGAATAAGCTTCAGACTTTATCTACACAGGCAATAGTTGTCAGTAAGGTACAGTTAATGCGGTTCTTTTCATGGGACTTGTTGACAAAAAGAAAAAAAAAACAACAGAATATCGCCAACCTTATCCTTTAAGGCAGATAGTTTCACTGCAGTCCTACTGTTTCTATGTTCCTAAATCAAGAGTACTTAATTTGGCTCTGATGCCAAAAAGGTGCTGCTTTACCCAATTTCACATTAATCTCCTTTAAAGTGGGACCTCCCTATTCTCGACACGGAAATGTAGATATTTTTTCAGCATTTTCCTGGCCTCAACTGACTGTTCAGAGTAAAGGCTGACAGCAAATATGTGGAGAGAGCTAATGGACTGACGTGTAATAAAGGTCTCCCCCAGTGACGGACGAGCCATCTGTCAAATGCCACAAGAGCCGCACGAGCTATGGGCCACCTGGGCCGCTCAAAAATTAAAAAGATGAGTGTATGATTACACAGAAAACTTTATTTATCGTATTCAAATAACTTATTTCAGATGAAAACACTTTATGTCAGCCATTTTATGTGATTCTTAAAAAACATCTTTTCCCATGATGCCCTTGTTGCTGATGTTACACTGTCAAGTGAAAGTCTTCCGCCAAATGTTTTGCTGCCAAGCCAGTGGTTGTATTGTAGCTATAAAACAGAGAAAGGATGTTGACGTTGAGGAATTACAAAATGCCATATGGATTATAATGTGTATACAGCTGAACACTGTTTTGATGTGTTGCAGCAGCCCTTGCAAGCAACTCTTGCGTAGTCTGGCGCCTGTGCCTGTGCGTCCTGTGTGCTGCCTCATGTGACCTGAGCTGATCTTTTCCCAGTCATTCCTCTCCTTATATTCTTTCAAGGCAAGGGTGGACAAAACAAGGATTTGGGTGCCATTGCTTTGCAGGCCTTATACCAGAAACTGATTCATCTGTCTTTTTGATAGGACAAATTCTTGGTTGTGTGTATTCCACCTCATTGCTGTGTAGTGTCTGGGTTTTCAATTTCGACGTGGTTTGTCAGAAACGGGGGTTACTGTTTGGTTTGGATATTGGGCTGCTGTATGTTATAAATGCCCGGGCTGTTTATTGATCCCAGTCTGGAATCAAACCAGGGACATTATAATCACACAGTATGCATCACATACCCCTATTCCACGGTGGCTCCTCCTTTTCTATCCTCCTCTTCCCCATCTCTTCTTCTCCCCAACGCTCCTCTCATATCCTCCTACCTTGTCTCCTCTCTACCTCCTACTGTTTACTTTGGGTGCTGTGTGGTAGCTTGAGGCCTGTCATCAGACTTGCATGCTGGGTAAATATGCAGGTCCTTTAACAGATAGTAAAGAGGTATCCGTACCCCTGGGGCACCTTCACGTGTGATATTTTCAGCCTGGATTTGAGCTGCTTACTCAATGCAGGGACTTGAAATACAAATATACTGTACATGCATGCACACATACACACATAAATACACACACACACACACACACACACACACACACACACACACACACTCTCTCTCTCTCTCTCTCTCTCTCTCTGGGGTGTTTACAGACTCTGTGCTTTGCACACACACAATATGGACGCCCAGAATAGTTTACCAACAGAATGACGAACATCATAAAGTCAACAGTCCAGTGTTTGACTGTCAGCGCAGTCACTGCCTAAAGGAAGGCCAGTATGCATTCAGCTTAGCTTTTTGTTTTCTCACAAACAATGTGCTCGCTCAAAATGGAGCCCAGTCTTCACTTGTTAACAATAGAGCTGCAACATACAGACATATTTAAGTCTGGATTTATGTCCTATTTCACACCACCCTGCAGCTTTGTACTACGAAATGACAAAAGTAGATGTTGATGATTGGAGGCTTTGCATTGTGGGACAGGTGCAAATGTCAAACCGGGAGGCTGGACTCTCCATGCAGCTGGTCAGCGAGGGAATGTAACTGAGTACATTTACTCAAGTACTGTACTGAAGTACAAGTCTGAGTACTTGTGCTGTACTTTTCTCTTTTTGGGTCAATTTCTACTTCTACTCCACTTTCAGAGGCAAATATTGCACTTTTTACTTCAATGCCTTTATCTGGCAGCTTTAGTTACTAGTTACTCTTCAGATTAAGAGTTTACATACAAAACATGAAGAGCGTATAAAATATGATGCTTTGTTATAAAGAAAAACTACATACAAGTACAGTTAAAACGATTAGCCAACTAATGAATTAGTGGATTGATAAAAAATAATACTATTTTGATTTTAGTTATTTTTCAAGCAAAAACATTTTACAGTTTCAGCTTCTCAAATGTGTGGATTTGCTGCTTTTCATTTTAATTATTTGAATTTTCTTAAATTATTTTGTGGTTGTTGGCTGTTGGCTGGACAAAACATTCATTGTAAAGATGTCACTTTAGGCTCTGGGTGACATTCCTCAAGCCAAACAATAAATCGATTAATGGAGAAAAATATTCATCAGATTAATCCATAATGAAAAATAATCAGTAAGATACAGTCCTATTATGAATCTATCATGTTCCTGATAACACAAATATGCTTTTACTTGAGTAATTTTTACAGTGTGGTATTAGTACTTGTAGTTGAGTAAAGGATCTGAACACTACCTCCATCACTGCAGCTGGTCAGTATGGAAGCAAACAACTGAACCTCAGCCGAGCAGCTTACAGCTTCTCAGGGTGTGAGGGGAATATCTGTAAAACTAAGATTTAACCAGAGTTGGCCCTTTTCCGAATGCACCATTCACATTTATAAACTCAGGTAGATTAATCATGTTTTACCTTCCTGTAAAATGACATTTAATAACCTTTGAGGGAAGCAAACATCAGTGCACACGAGAATGCGAGTAAAAAAATATTCCAACAACAAGCCTTAAAATCATCTTAAAAAAAAGTTTGTGCTCGGCCTGAGTACATGTGCTGAATTTTGAGCTGAGGAAATCAGATCTTGTAGTTGACCTCCACCTGCGTGCGCAATCAAATCAGACACCATGAACAGTATGGACTGCTTTCTCCGACCGACTCTCTGCAGTCTGGAATACTGAGCTCAGAGAAGAGACAGCTCAGATGCAGACACATACTGCATGATAATACTGTAAGACCACTGTAACAGTCTGTGGCCTACATAAGCTGCTCAGTCTTAATGTGAACCCTCTGTCCTAAATTAACAAACTGCTTTCCTCCTCTTCTGCAACTTTGTTTCCTGTTGGTGTGAATTCATTACCGAGACAGACAGCCAATTAAAAAGCATAAACAGAGCGCGGTCTAATAAAAGCTTTCTAAATTAATGTGGGTTCTTGTTCTGTCAGCCGACACTCTAATAAGTTGTGACCAAACTCAGATGCAACCTTAATACAATTTCATGCTCATGAATGCCTAAAAATATAGGGCTTTAAACATAAATATAATGATTATTATGTTGTCAGCCGGAAGATGCGGCTTTGACTTTTTAATGTTAAAATGACTGGATGCATGCTTGGATTTGAATTAATTAGATAGGCTTCATTATTTTTGTTTTTCATGCTGGAAAAATCTAAGGATGTGGCTATGTTTATTGTAAATATTAAAAAGGGATGAAAATCTGAAGTCAGTGAGGGAAGAATCTCTGCAAAACTCTGTGCTTTACTCCAATATCTCACCCATTGACTTACAATTTAGAAACTGTAACTGGCCTGGCACAATGCAGTTTTGCCCATCTATGTGCATCACTCAGGTCTGGACTGTATTAATGGCTAAAAAGCAGTGGATTGAGGGCACTCATGTCTGCAGACACTCATCCCTGCAAAGAGCTATTTGGTGTCTTCTATAAGTTCAACGCTCTCCCTCACTCACTCTCAATCTGTCACTTTTCATTGACTTTCATTCTCTCTCTCTCTGTAGAAGACAGTCGTGTAGAAACCTGGTTCGCTCTCAGGTAAATGCAGAGGTATGGTCATAGCAATAAAAGGTCACACACCCATGCATGCACACACACTCTCTTCTTAACTGCCTTCGTCATACTTAATTCATACCTGTTTCGAGAAGCCGTGAGTTACTTCACGTGTTACCTGTGAGCATCTAGCAGTGATACGTCTACAGTATATGCTACAGCATTAGTGCCACTGTTCACTTTGAGCCACTCAGGGTTCGTTGGTGGTTTCACTGGAGTGACCTAAAAAGCCTGTGAAAGCTTTGAGACTTTCACAACACGATTTTAAATGTTGTCTCCATCAAGCCAATTTAATTGCACGCGACAGGGCGGCAGCAGTGGTGTTTCACTGAATTAGCATTGACTCGTGTTGGACAGCCCCCCCAAAAAAGGATCAAAAGAACCAGAGATATCCATCTTTTTTACACATTCTTCTTCCTAAAAACCTGGGCATACTTTACCCACAGTGCAATTGGCCGGTGACAACTTGGTAAGAAATTTGGATCTGTTATGTCACTGAAGCACAGATGAGGACTACAGAGTTTTGGTAAGGTCAATTCTTTCTGACGCCACATCCTTTTTTTTCAGACGTCTTCAGTTGTACTGACTCAAGTGACATCATTTGAGGCAATTTATCATGTTTGGTGCTGTGGCTTTACACAACCTTTGTCACATATACAGTAGTCAAGCAGACACTGATGTGTAAAATTGTTCCACTTTAATGTTCTTGGATACCATGATCATGACCATGTTCATCATACACCCTCATTTCTCAGAAATAAACTGTACACTGTTTAGACACCATTCGAGGGGAGAACATATTTAAACCAGTGTTTAAGGTTGTCTGGTTAATTTCACTTCTGCTGTGAAATTCAACTCAACATAAATCGCTGCATTTGACCTTTTCTCATACATTTGTGCAAATGGCTTCGAGCAAAAGTTATTCCAGGTGTCTTCATAGCGAAGCTGAATAGGATCCCCGAAGGCAGCAAAACAATGTCTTGCTTCTTCTGACTCACTGTCTCTCTTTCAGACAAACATACACACACATACATACCCACAAATGTGTACGCAAACTCTGGGTTTGTGTACATCTGTGTGGGGTCACAGTAAGGATGTCTGGCCAATCCTTCACCATGAGACCAAACGTTATGGCATCTTGAGATGAAAAGCTTTACCTCTGGGATGAATTGACAGATGGCATAAAAACCGAAGAAAGAGCACCAGAAGACAGGATCATATGCCATAGCCAGGGGTAAGAGAGGACAGCATGCCAAGAGAGGGGTTACAGAGGGACATAAAAGAGGAACATGGAGAGTTTGAGGCCAAGAAAACACATTTCATAATAGTGTAGACTTAAACAATCCCTCAACAAGCCCAGGACAAAAAACAAGCCTGAGTGAAATTCCTTTCCATTTCTTTCTCAACATGCAGACCCACATACTTTCATTCTGCAATTTTAAGCAGGGCTGTTCGTGCTTGAATTGAGGATTGCACGCTCTGTGCTCAATTACAAATTCTGTCTTCTGAGGTTAAACTAGAGCAATTTTTACTTGCAGCATTTGTGATTACAGAGAAAACTGCTCAGATTTATATGGTGAAATCACGGCACTGTATGTTTCCGAATTTCAGTGCAGCAATTTATATTAAGTGTTTGAAAAAAATTATTGACAGAAAATGTGTTTGTCTTTATAGTGGTCCCATAATCATCGTGATCACTAACCAGTGTTTATCCATAACTGTACAATAGTGCAGGTGGACTCCTACAGGTACATGAGCATCCACATGGATAACAAACTGGTGTTGAAGGTCCATGTGGATGATATCTGCAGAGGCTGCACTTCCGGGGAAGGCTCAGAACCTTCGTTGTGAACCAGGAAGGGCAGCTTCTTTTCTTTCATACATTGGTTGAGAGCATCCTGTGCTTTGGTATCTCTGCATGGTTTGTCAAAGGCCAGATCATCTGGCCTATACAGACAGTCTGTGAGCATCCCAGTCCTCAGGGTATTTTTTAAGAATTTAACCACCATCATTGATCAACTCTTATCAATCACTGTTGTATTTTGTACTAAATGTGCACTTTTTCTGATGTCGATAAGCATGTGCAATTGATGGATTTAAACTGTTGTTTGGCTGTGATTTACTGCTGACACCATGATGTCCAAGGCAAATTCCTCAACGAGACAATAAAGTCGATCTTAATCTTAATCTTACTTAGGAGTTACTCTTTTGAACAGACAGGGCTGTGATGCATGACTTTAAAGTATCTGTGTGACTTGTCACTGCGTTCTTTGCTTTGCAAGCCTCTGCCTGAAATATGATGAGCTTAGGCTAAAAGCCTCCAGAGCCTCTCATCTTAAAAAATGTGACAGCTAAACCCTCCAATCTAGCCACAGACAGAAAGAGAAACTTCAAGTACGAGGAAAGAACTTGTGGTTCCCGGCTCAAAAGCTTGCTCCTCGAGCTCGTACAGTAGCGGAGACTAGAGAGAAACCTAATAAGCCCGTCAAAGCAAGATATTTGTGATCAGTTTTGTTGTGACCCATTTTAATCCAACAACGCTGCTCGGCTTTGCACGAGCACATGAGCGAGGCACTTAAATCTGAATACCAATTCCTCTGAGTAAAAGAGGGAGGAGAGAGTGGGAGATAAGAGAAAGAAAGCAGGACAAAGACACACGAGCAGACTGACAGACACATGCACAAACACACATGATGCAGGTGCCACGATGAAAACCACAAAACCTCAATCACGGATAAAAATATTGAACGTTTTTTTGTTATTTTGATGGCTTGTCTAAACCATTACAGCAGAGAGAAAAACACTGGTTGCCAATCATGGGGATCAGGATCTCAACCAAACTTGGCTGTGGGTGGACAAGCTCTCCCCCATGATGGCACTGGCTGCCAGAGAAGAGGAGGAATGACAGGAAAGTGTGAGTGGAAGACGCGAGAGAGAGAAGGGGGATTATCTTTGAGCATTGTACTACACTGGACATTACAGACTGTACTGTGCTAATATACTGTACTGACTACTGTATGGTAATGGGGAAAGGACAGATGATTTTGTTTTACAATTTCAGGCTTCTGTCAATTAATTTGTACCAATTACATTATGTTGGGAAAATGTAATTGCTGCCTCGATTAGCAACATTTTGTGGCACATGCATAGGAGGAGGTCGGGGTGGATGGTGGGCAGAGAGTGCAGGACTTTGACACACGGCATCCTGAGAACCAAGCAAAGATGTTTTCCTCTATTTAACGAAGTGCTTTTAGTGCCCACACATAATAAAAAAAGTTTAATGGTGTGTTAGTTGCTATGAGCAGATAGGGAAAACATATGAAATACTTTGTCAGTGGACACTTTTTGTGACTTGCCAGAAACTTACGTTTCCACATTACCTTTGATAAAAAACGTAATCTGGTGCATAAACATAATTTCTAGGGGTGCTGTGACAGCTTCCATGATTTTCAACCACTTTGAAACGCAGCAGCAGTTATTTTCTTTATGTTTTGTATGGTTCAGATATTTTATGCAATGTATACATTTAACAGATAGGGAGGGAGCTTATGAATGTAATTTTACAACCTCACCTGAGAAGATAAGGTATAATCTAGAAGACATGGTACATACATGTAAGATGCTTTTATTGTCCACACATAATTCTTTTCATCTATAACCAGTTTGTGTTTTTTTACTTCTTTATCCACTATTTTCTTTCCCTATATTGTTTGGAAACACAAATGTATTTACATTGCTGGCCAATAAAGCAAATTGAAAATGAAAAATCAAGAGGAAGATAGTATCTATTTGTCATTTCCACAAGAAGAGATTATAAACTATAATATTGAAAAACTGGCAGAAGAATAACCTAAACATGCTTCTTATATTACATATTACATATTTATATGTTTTTTAAAATGTTGCTTACATAACTATTTTTATGTATTTATTGTATGTATTATTCACTTTAATCTATATGCTTTTGCAACATGTTGTTTAAAATCCGAATTTCAATGAGGTTCATACAGCTGCAATGAACTGAACTGAAGTGAGAGGCAGACACAGAGAGACAGAAGCGAGACTGACGATGAAAAATGACACCTATACACACTCATCCCACTTATCTGTGTCAAGGGAGGACATTATGAATTGAAGTGCTACTGAGTGTTATTTATATTGTGCCCAGTAAGAGTCATGAGCGGCGGTGACAGCGAGCTGACTGCCAGCTCCAGATACCCTGCACTTCACCTCCAAACGCTCCCCGGCTGAGTGTCGTGCCCACATCACACTGAGGCAGTAATCCACTCTAATGCCATAAGAAAAGAGTTAAAGCACTGACAAGCTCCGTGTCCCAAAGGCAGAGGGTGTCTGGAAGATTTTGACTTTGGGGGGGCAGAGATCCAGATGAGAGGGCCTGGTGATGGTTGATGGATAAAGACTTCACTTCAAAGTGCCAGATGGCAGTATCAAACACACTGGTAGAGAGGGGGGCCCTTAACGCTATTAACTATAAAATATTTTTAATTGGTAATATGAACATAAAAAGGGGACAAACTCTAAAGTGCCCATGTGTCCTATTAGCATTGAACATTCTGCTTGAAGTTATTTAAGGAGAGAACATTCAAACCAGTAATGGCACTTACTGGACAAACGTTTGTCATGTCTTGCCGTCATCTATAAGCAAAAATCAAATCTCAAAATGTAATAAAAAAATACCCTGGGACAAACAGCATGTACTCTATTACACACACAAAGAGTAACGTCACTTAAGCAGGTTACACTGTAGAAACACACTAAAGCAAATGGATCCTTTAACAGTTTAATATCAACTTTGTAATGCCAGCGAGTACTACATAAAATGTATCCCATAAAGCATCAGCAGCTGTGCAGCCTGGAAAAACTGATGTTTTTGGCTACTTTGGGGGAACCAGAAGTTGATATGACTTAACAAACAGTTGCACATCCAGCAATTATGGAGCAACATCATCATCAATATTCACTCTCTTTTCAGCTCTGTTTTGGTCTCTACCACTCCTGAAATCTAGGCTAAAATAACCACATATTAGGACGACGTGGCATGTGTGGCTGCTTGATTCCTTTGTAGTGCCTCATTTTCAGATTCTGGTCGGGCGTCACATCAGATCGTGAACCTCCTGCTCAAAGCCCCATTTAGAGGAGTAACAGTGAAGTGTGTGAGAGAGAGAGTGTGTGTGTGTTTGTGTCAGCGACTGAGAGAACGAGAGATCATCCCCTGACGACTGCAGTTTCCCACACACCTCTTCCACCCAGCTGAGTGTATCCAGATTACAGTTAATCCTAAATGCCACAGCCAGACTCCTGACAGCAGCTAGGAGGAGTTGGCATATCAGCTCCATTTTAGCTTCACTGCACTACTGCTGCAACTTAAGACTGATTTTAAATTTTTATTGAGCACCCTCCAGGCATATCCTAAATTAGCTATATGACTGAGGTTTTAACCCCCTGTATGCCACAGCTGAGATCCTGCTGAGGAATATTTAAGTACCTCTTTTACTTGAACTAGGATCTGTTTATAATGCTGTACGTCTTTTTACTATATTTGTTAATATGCACACCGGGTTCACTTTATCCTCACATACCCAGCTTCAGTGTTTATTTACTCGCATTTTGTTCACCTTTGCTTTATTTAGTTTCTTTCTTTATCTTTATTTACTGCGTACTGTTGCAGGGAAGGAGAGGCAAATAAAAGAAAAACAGAGTTCAAGGACAGGACAAGATCCTGCAGCAGGGAAAAATGGAAAGAAAGAAATAAAAAGAGACAGAAACTGGGTAGAGAAGATGTCAATTAAACATAATCTTTTCAAAATGAAAAAAACTGCAGTCGCCTAGTTAGAGAAAAGGCTGCTGTATATGTGCCAAGAACAAGGACAATGTGATTATTGAAGAGAGGAGGTCAAAAAGACAAGAAACTCACTGCTGAACAAGAAACTGAGTAACTAAGACACATATACAGAGAGAGAGAGAGCGAGAGAGAGAGAGAGAGAGAGAGAGAGCGAGCATAATTAACCAAACACAAAAAGAAAAGGAGAAATAAGTGATAACATGGAAATCAATGCCAACTATTCATATTCTAAACTTGTTCTTGTGCAACATACCACAAAAACTTAAGTCTTTTCAGTCTGGGTTCAACAGCCTGGAGTTCTCTACACGTGAAGCAGCAGAGGTGCAGGTTTTTGAAGAGGTGCAGGTCTAATCCCTGTGACCTCTGAAGTGGTACAAGTGATTCTAAGTGTGAAGCGCTTTTGTACAGCTCAATCCAAGCTGGTGTGCAGGAGAGAAAAATACAGAAAGAAGAAGCTCTTGCATGCACTGTTTCCTGAACTCTGCAATTAGCAAATCATGAATACGAGCAAAGTTTTGGCACTGACACTTTTTCATATCATGTGATTGAAACATGGGTTTTACCAAAGTTCATGTCGCTAAAAAATAGTTAAAAATGTACTGACCATAATAATGAACAAATGTCTTAGGAACTATTGAGTGTGTTTATATTAACTAATATATTAACTGCCAAATTGGCAGCTTCCTGATTCAACACATCAGTGGACAATGGCACTGCACCTTCTGTGAATCATGACATGACTGGAAGGAAATGAATAAAAGTAATAGTTATTTACTTATAAACCAGAATCACTCATGGAAGCTCTCAATGGAACATGCAATGATATGTTTTCGAGTGTTTGTGACAGAAATCTGTCAGGCCCTGCAGGCGCTTGTGTCTGGTTCCTCCTTTCATTTACACCTTGTTGCCTTCTGGACAGAAACTTTAACAGTCAGTGCTGGAAACTAAAAGCAATGTCTGAATATGTTTCGACTGATCAAAATCAAATCTAAATGAGTTCTTAATCTGCTACTTATCCTTCACTCATTTATAAATCAAAGACAACCTCCTGGGAAAAGCTCTGAACAATGACAGCTTGTAACTTATGTTGCACAGATGATACAGAAAGAAGATTTAAAATTGTATTAAATATTAAAAACAAAGTTAACAAGGCTTGTAAATATTCATAGAAAAGCAGGTAGAAGTGTCACATGAGCCTTCACTTACTGTTGGTTTTGAGGCGGGCTGGCTCACTGTTGCGGCTTCCTGCCTGGTTGATAGCCTTGACAAAGAAGATATAACGGGTGCCACTCTGCAAGCCGTGCACCGTGTAGTGGTTCTGCTTGATGTTCGGGACGATCATCCAGCTGTCTGCCGAGTTGTACAAACCTGGCAGATCCGCAGAAACACACACAGAGACACACACACATAGCATGAGTAACCAAGTTCTGTCGATGTTTTTAGAGTAGGCAGAGCTGCAGCGAGTCCTGCTGAGTATCTACAAGAGAGCAAAAACAATTCTCCACCGAAATCTGACCAGAGCGGAGAGTTATTTTTTTCCTCCAAACCTCAAGTGAGTCATCACACAGTAAGAAACTCAGATCATACAGTCCTCCGTGTTATGCAACATTTATGTGTACATACCGATCCATCCCATTACCTTTCCATCAGGTTTATCATGGCATGCTCCCCTCAGGCGATATTGTGTTCCCTAAGCTGAATCTATAACCCGTTAAGAACAAGGTGCTTACACAACATGACAAGTGAATGCGTGTAGCGAGTGCCCGAGGGCAAAAGAGTGTGATAGCCTTTAATGTTCAAATGTATGGCAACGTGGGCAACACCAGCATGACCCCGGTTGGTGGGCGCTTTGACTCAAAGCTGCTTGTGGTGGAGGGTTAGTAATGGCTGGGTTAGCTCTGCAGTCAACTGCTTCTAAACACTGTCTTTTCAGTCTCTCAGCTGCAGCCGACTGTGAAGGATGAAAAGGAAATCTCAGCTCGGGGGCCGAGGAGAGGATCGGCTACGATGGGGGGGCTCTTTTGGCCTCTGGTCTTGTGCGAAATAACAGGGATGAATTTACACATTAACATGACTGCGAGCTTTTCCTGAACTGACCCGCCACACGTGACCAGCACATACGGTTTCATAAGATGATTTTAAAGCTGAAACACAAGGTGAGAGGTGTGAATTAAAGAGTTGTTGTGGAAGGACGGCTGTTTATTTGTATCAGATATTTGACAGTTAGGTGCGGAGCTACTGCACTTATGTTTCTGGTTAATGCGTGAAAAAACAAACACGGTGTGAAATTTGCCACTTTGGGTGCACTGGCTGCGTTTCACCCAGACAGGTGAAATGTACTAGTTTTAATAACAACAGATGTGACTATATGAGTTATGAATCACACTGCTAGTGAAACCTTGAACTTCACCAACAGTATGACGCCATGATGTGCCAACAGAGGACCAAACAGAAATGCGAGCACACAGAGCCACTGAGACTCAAAATTTCTTTCACCTGCTTAAACAATTCTGAACACATTCAAAGAAACCCCAAAACAAACAAAGCATCTTGTTCAGTAACACTACAGCTGAGGTTCATGTTTGTAAAGTTGAAGGTAGAATAACAATCCTTTTTATTGTTTTTGTCTTCTCTCCTTCCTGCAGGATTGCGGGGAAATAAAAACCCCGACAGGGAGAGAGAGAGAGAGAGAGAGAGAGAGAGAGAGAGAGAGAGAGAGCTCTCAGGGCCATGCCTGACTTGTCCCTTCTGGTGAGGATGCGTTGTGAATTATTGAACAAGATGGCAACAGCATGCATAAGTAATAGCCGGGAGTCTGCTTGTAAATATAAATACTTCACAGGACGCAAATAAGGCCTTTAAAAGTGAGGCGGCTTTAAGAATGAATGAGGGGAGGGGACTCTTAAAGTTAGAGTGAAGGCTGCGTCTTCACATATCTGCCGACTTCCACGAGCTTCTCTCAGACAAAGAAAACACCGTAGAGGGCTTTCATCTTCCTTTAAGATGAGAGGGGCAGAAAAAGTGAGGAGTTCTTCTTTACACCTCGCATGTGCACGATCCATTTTGTATGCAGACACGGCCAGCAGATTCATCTGCATTTTATTTCAGCCTGTCAACAACGAAATCCCACTGCTGTTTTCCTCACAAAAAAAAAATCAAGTACGTTGTTCTTCCGAGACAGCTGTCCCTTGGCGTTCTGGAAATTATGCCTCCCACCTGTCGTTTCAGCCGCATCGTGTAGAAATTAGGGAGGCTCCGGTGTTATGTGGGCTTTCAAAAAGATATACGGGGGAAAGACGAGGGAGAAGGACTTCACGCTGCTTTCCATTTTTAAAGCTTTTGATCTCCGAAGCACCTCTCCCTTTTTGCTAAATCAAATTAGGTCAGTACACAGCAATACGCTATCGCTACTTTTGCCACTGAAAAGGGGCTTTCTGACACGAGCCAAGCAGCTTCGGATGGAACGGTGACTTCAAAGTGTGGAGCAATGACTCAATGTGGCGTTGTAGAAAGAGAAAGGAAACGAGGAGGAAATAGATCGACTTGTGTCTTGCATCCAGACAGCAAGCGTGTGTGTGTCGGTACGGTATGTCTGTCTGTGTGTGTGTGTGTGTGTGTGTGTGTGTGTGTGTGTCCTGCTCAGACTCAGGAGTGGACAGATGAGGAGAGAAAGGGAAAAACAAAGTATCCTGGAAATGGAAGCAGGTCTGTCTTTGATGATGCAACATAGAGTTAATGGTGACTGTGTGAGTGTGCGTAAGTTTATTTCTTCTGAAGGAACATACTGTGTGAGTGTGAGCAGTTTTGCCTCAATTTTCACCTGCATCTATCTCTTGGTGCCATTATTATAATAAGTGCATGAGTTTTCTGCAATAACTGAAACCTCATTGAGGTTTAATCAGACTGATCAAAGACTGACCATGCTGATGCTCTGAAAGATGCCCTGTCGAGATACAGAGAAAGAGAGATTTTATCAAAACTCGGCACTGTCCTGACACCCGCTGCGATCCTGCTTTTCACCTGTGATAATCATATTAATACATCACCACAGGGCAGTGCTTATGAATACACATGAAAGACAGATGAAGCTGTCAGCTGGAGTCAGCGGGTAGAGGTCTTGCTAGTGTGGTTAACATGCAGGCCTCCCAGGAACATGTACAAATTAGCAATAGAAATCAGGATAAAGTGGTTGAAGTCATGTGGAGGTGGAAGCAGGGGGACGGACTTGTACGAGTCTGGACAGATAAATTAGCCTCATCTTAAGCATTTTATGCATCTCATTCATAGAATTAAACAAAATGCAACATGTGACATGAAAGAGGTGCAGCAGTGCATAAGTGTGATGCAAAGCATTTCAGGCCAGTAACTCAAAACAATTGCTTGAAATTTTGGGAAACGTTTTCTACAGTAGACTTAGATGAGAAGACTGACGCCACTCTCATGTGCGCACATAAATACAAACATAAATATGAAGCTGCAGCCGAGCAATGCTTAGCTTATCTTTGCATAATGACTGGAAGCAGCTAGCTTTGCCTAAAGTAAAGAAAAATCCACCTACCTGCACCTTTAAAGCTCATTAATTTAATTTTCAGTTAGATGAATCAACAAAAACAATAAAAAAAGAAGCAGGGAGTTATGTGCTCGACTGTGAGGCTGCATATTCACCAAGATGTTAAACCACTCCTTTAAAAAGACTATATTTTGAATGCAAATATACCATTAGACCATTAAAGTAGAAAAGCATACGCTGAAAAGTAACCGTGGGCATTGGGATGAATCTGTATCAGCAAAAAGTGCAGTGTAATTTACGGCCGTCATTATATCTTACTGTTGTGTTATTGATGAAACCATTTGTATGTAGCACTTAATTCACAAAGATATACAGTTCATGTGGATAGTGTTTACATCAGCGTTACTGTCTGATGTAAAAGAACAACCTCAAGAGAGCGCAAATCAAACAGTGAGGGCTCAAATGGAAATCCTATAAAATTTTGTTTCTGGAGTGATTAATCAGCAATTACCCTCAGCTTTTCTGTTTTAATTCATCTCTTGTTCTCTCGCTCACTGCCGTCTTTCTAGAGATTCACTGCAGGAGGCAGCATCACAAAATAAAAGCTGACAGACGATAATATGTGTGAGTGTGCATGTAATGTAGGGACAGACGATGAGTGATCAATTACAGGTGATTACCAAGGTGGAAGAAAACATTTACAGACGAGTGGATGCACAGTATAGGTGGATCACTTGGGGACGTCGGTCAGCAGACACATAAACGGGTCAACCACACTAGACAGTTGTAACTTGCGAGTCACAGGTAACAGCTAAGCAGTTCCATAGCAGGCATCAGTAATATTTGCCTTTTTGACACAGCTTACATTTACAGGTATTTGGTTTCACTTCCTGATTCTATTTTCTGCTGCTGTGCTTGAAGGATCCTGCAGAGCCAGGACCCTACAAGCCCCCTCCCTTCGCCTCCTCATGGGAAGGCCAAGGCTGAGGATGAGGCCAGGCAAGAGAAAAAGAGAGAGACAGGATGGCGCTCAAGTGGGAGCATTTAGCCACTTGGAAAGTTAGAGAAAAATGCTATGGTAAAAACTCAAGTGGCGTGGCAGGCTAAATGGGTTTCTCTCTTTCTCAGTTTCTCCTGTGAATCTCAGAGGACTCTGTGGCAGCACACTGCTGAATATCTGAGTCACTCAGTCTATCACAGCTGAAATGTATCCCCATGTTTCAAATGGCCGGGGCACTCGAGTTGCATGGTTAGATGGAGAAATGTCAGGCTACACAGAGGAGATGATGAAAGGATCAGAGAGACGGGAGACAGTGGAGAGAGAGGCACAGGTGTGTGTGCACACGCTTCAATGTGCACGATTATGTACATTAATCATATCCCCCTCATATCCGTAAGTGGTAATTTTCACCTCCCCTATGTAACCATTATCCACTCTGATTTTCACTTGCTCTCCCGTTCCTCTCGTCCTCCACAGTGGTCTGTCTTTCCCTTCATTTATGTAGAAAGAGACTATTAACCATAATTAGCCAGGCATCCAGGAAAATCAGAACTTTGAATAAGTGTGACATTTTGCAAAACGTAAAGAAGACCTGTGACAGCTGAGGTCATTTACATGTGCAGCATCATGAGGTCAGAATATCACATAATGTTGCAGCTGTAAGATGTATCGTCTAAATGTGGTTGCAACCATGGGAAAACAAATTTAGCTCAGTGATGGTGTTAATGAATGAAGGAAAAGCACTGATTTTAGAAGCAGAAATTTCAAGAGGAAAAGTCTATTTGAATTTGTGACCTTGTTGGTAGGTTTGGCTTTAAGCAAGGAGTTTATGATCTGAGCCTCATGTTCTGGAGTTATGAGCCCAAACAATAAAGACTGTGTAGACGGCCACACGGTGGTGATATTGGATCCAAAATCTGGCCGAAGAAAACTAATCACTTGCTCCTAAAAATTGCAATATGATTTCAGCTCTATGTGGTGCAAATGTAACAAGAGGAGCAAGGAATGAAAACACCTTGGCTAAAAATAAAATGGCTTTGGTGTTGAGAGAAATGGGGGAGTTTGAAAGAGGGCGGCTGTGGTTTTACATTCTCATCCCTTGTTTCTACAGTTTTCACACTGCTTAAAAAACAGACTCTAAATAATGAATATTTTTCCAAGTATCCCCTCTTGATATGTGCTGTATGTCCTATTTTTATAACAAGTAGTCTTAAAAACTCAGTTCTATCTCTCTATAAATAAAAGCATAGAGGACAGCAAAGACTAAAGCTGGACAGAAAATCTAGGTTATGCAACGAAGTTCAGATAAAATACTGAACATATTAAAATAAGACAATAATGAAAGTTTTGTGGTGCTCCAGTTTTTTCCTCTTTGTAACTGCAGAGCGCTCAGTACGAATGGTGTGTTTCTTTGTGTTCTGGGTTTGTGCATGAGTGAGTCTGTGTGTGTATGTGTTGTGCAGAGATGTATTTTTATAGTGGGTGGGAACTCTTATTATGGTGAAGACTGCTAATAGAACTTACCTCTCCCATATTTGTGCTCATGTTCAATCCTGATTTAAGGTGATCAAAGTGAGACTGAATGTTACCACAAGTTGCAATTACAGGATATTGGTATATGCAAAAATGTTGCTTTGCATTGCAACAGTAGCAAAAATAGGGAATAGTCATTGAATCAGAAAACGGACCCAGTAATATCAGTTATACAGCGATATCTAACTACTCATAGCATCTTGAACTGAGCCATACTGAGTTTCATCACTTCTGAAATTCAACTTCATCTGTAAGAGGAAGATTGTGTTATTTCTTCTTTCAAAGGTTACATAGTCTCACTTTAAAAGATCTTTAAATTTGACAGCGTTTGGTAAAAACACTCATGATGATTAAAACACTACTGATGCTAGAGAGATCCATTGATCTACTCGTCTTTGAAGTTACCATGCAGGTATTTTGCTCTAATGATATAGCAGAAGCTTCCACGTCAGCAACTTTGAAGGATGCAGTTTGAATCACGTATCACCAGCGTTGGGATTGTTTCTTTGAGAACTCTAAATAGCTGGTTTGATATACATCTATATGTACATACATATATATGTGGTGTGGGGAATTACTCATACCGCACCTCAAAAAGAAATAAAATACTTCAGCTTTCTTTATTAAATTAAACCTTTTAGGTATCTAAACAGAGGGTAAAAACAGAGTATTTGATTCTCTAGGCCAACCCTCAATTAAAACAGTCCTAGAATCACCCCTGGCTATTGCTGAGATGCAATTGTGTGAACTTCCTTCTAGACTTTCATAACGAGCAAAAGTACTGTGTGTGTGTGTGTGTGTGTGTGTGTGTGTGCACATGACTCACTGATGAAATTCGTCTGGCCGGTGTAGATGGTGTACTGCAGCTCGTAGGAGGTGACGCTAAACTCGTCCTCTGACGTCCAGTGGACAGTGATGGTGTCATGGGAGGCGGTGCACAGCTCGTCTCTTATGGATGGCGGGTTGGGAGCTACATGTGGAGAAAACAACATGAGTCATGGTAAAAACAAAAGTTATAATTTTGCAAAAATTACATCTTTGAATGTAGCGTTTATCAGCTGGTGGCCACGATACATTCACAAACCTAGTTATACAAATGGTTTACGTTCTCTCTTACAGAGACAAACACATACCTGCACCCACACATACACACATACACACACACACACACACGCACACACACACCTGTTAAGTAATCTAGTCCCTCCAGAATCTTCTTCTCTCGGGAAAAGTCCAGGGCAAAGTTGTCAAACGCCTCATTCAGGTTGACGTCAGGAATGAGTACCTGGGAGGAGGCCGTCGCCATTGCAACCCTTTGAGAGCGGTCAGGACACGTGAGGGAGGGAAAGGACATGTCAGGAGAATGACAGAGCAGAGGAGATGTGGGATAAGGTGATGGGGGAAAAGTGGTGGACAGTAGTGAGACAAGAAAAATATGAGGGAGAGAAAGAGGGAAAGAAAATATAGAATAGAATAGAAAATTAAAAATATAGAAATCTCTACAGCATCTAAGAGTCTGCTGCGTGCTCCATCACAAACACTGACAAACCAGACACACACTGACACACTGACTCCATCGTCTGCACAGCTTTGTGGAAACTCCTGCATACTTCTGCTTTGAGCATCAGTGAGCCATCTGTGGCAGGAGCCAGCCTGAACCACAGCGCTGGCAGGGCTGCAGAGCTCAGCACAGGTCGACACTAGTCCTTGAGACTTTTGCTGCTTAGTGAAGAGAAACCAGCGGGTCAATAAAGCGCCTGGGTCGAGTGCCGGAAAAAAGCTGCATAAAAGGTGCTACGCTAGCTGGGCATTCTGCACAGACCTTTGTGCAAGAGAAGGAGTGGGGAAACCTGCCCGTGGTGGGAGGAAGGGATGAAGGGATTAGAGAAGTATACAGGTGGAAAGAGTGAAGAGACAGCCCCTTAATGATGATTTTCAACAGACGCTTTGATCGTAGGAACTACGGAGGTTTAATATAATGCTGATTTCACCAGCAGAATTAGATTAAAACACAGGCAAACTCATTTTTTTTTACACTTAAAAAAGTTTAAGTGTGTGTCCTGCAACAGGATAACATGACTGTTTATAGGACGAGAAAGACAGATAAAAACTATAATCTGATCCGACTTCATTCGCTTTCATCTAAAGAATGAAGTGAAATCAGTCTTGATTGGTCTTGTTAATAGAAACAACTACAATAGCACAAACATGGAGGGATGCATTAATACAGTCACAGAGGGGAGACTTTAAGGAAAGATGTATTACAGCAAAACTACAATACATCTGGATGCAGATGTGTGTACGTCTACACACTATGTGACCTACCTTTCTGCTACATTTCGGGCGGTCTGGAGGAAGCGAGCGTGGTCATTCTCCTTCAGACTCTGTTCGGCTTGTGTGATGAGGGCGCTGGAGCGCTCCAGACACTGGCGACAGTTTGCAATCTGCTGAGCCAACTTACGCAGTTTCATCACCTGAAACAAACACAAATACACACAAATGTTGCTATGCTGCGACACATTGATTTACATTTGCTCAATCTGAGCCTTGAAGAAATACATCACTGTTTTGATGACTAGACTGTTCAATTATTGTCTTAGCTATGAAAACACAGACGACAATACCAACTTAATACTACCTGGCCTAGTAAACTGAAACCATCACATTCTTCTACTATGCATGCACTGTTTTCATCACCACTTCCAAGACTCAGACAAAGTAGTTTTCTGGTGTTATTGATCTTTTATGCTCATCTCCTGCGGCTGAAAATAACTTTGCTCGTGGCAACTAAAGTTCCCTCCGCTGCACAAATTCAGGAAAAAGTGCTTCAGAGCTCAATTACTTCAAGATTCTTCTCAAATACAGATCAATGACTTCGGTGCAAGGTATTCACCATTGTGACAGTCCACTGATCCACAAATATGTCCAACACTTCCAGAGAATATAATTAAGCTTTGCTGCCAAATTGCTCTAAAATAGCCAACACTGGTAGCGCCCCCTGAGATGATTCCTGCTAGGTGATACCAACAAGTTGCCATATGGCAGACTACTGATACAGCAAGTTTTATTACTGCAAGAGAACGACACTGAAAAAAACACAAACCCTCAGCGGGAATCTTGGATAGATACTGAATGCGTTGGACACTGATCCAATATTGTCTTGTCCGAATCTTTGAATCATGCACAATTAATTTAACTTGTAGAAACAGTGAGCAAAGGACATTATTACAGCTTCTGTGTGGAACTGATGAAAGGAGGAAAAACAATCTGCACTCAGCCGAGCCAAAAACGTGAACCTTGCTCCAAGAAAAGTCTCACAAATCTGCATCCCCTTGTGCCTGATGGCTGTCACACAATCAATAATAAAGGTGATACGTGCACAGACAGGAAAACACAGAGACAGGAAGATACCAAGAATGCAGCGAGTCCTGGTTATGGGGTCAGAGGTGAAGCAAGCCCACTGGCTCTTTCTCACACTGACCTTATGAACATGTTGCATAATAGAGGGGCAGAAGCGGACAGCATACTGCATTGCTGTCTGATATAATAACAGTCAGAGCAAAGGTTACATTCATGCTCCTCTCTCTGTCAAGAGGAGAATACTGAGAAAAAGATTTGTAAAACTGCTATCAATCGTATCAAGAGTATCAAGAGGCAGGTCAGTCAGTCAGATCAGGATTCAGACGCTGTACAAAAAAACACACAAACAAGGTTTTGTGATGCAGCTGGTTTTGACTGTAATTTGTCAACGGGCGCACCGTAATATCATTTCCAACTGACCACAAGGAAGCCATTCTGCGCTGATTTGAAATTAAATTAATCCATTTGTTTTCATTATGGCTCGCGTCCTGATTCCTCAAATGAACTTAGTTTGATGAAACTCTCCTCGGGAAATAACGCAGGCTGCTCGTGAGCCTGGAGACCGTCAGCGAAAGGTGAGCCGTAGAAAAAAAACACCGGCTTTAGTCTAGAGTGTGTCTCTGCAATGATGATTAAATGAAACCCCAGTGAACTTTTAAATGGCAAGCAGCAAAGTGAAGTTGCTCCTTTGTCTGAAAACAGCATACTTTCAGTAACAGCTAACAACTGGAATCTCTAAACACTAAATAAAACTAAAAAGAGCAGAAACATGATGAGTTCCATTAAAGGATTAGTCATCTGTATTTGCAGCAACACATTTTTGCTTGCAGGGCATGAATTATGCAAATAAGTCTTCAGAAAAAAACACACACTGGGTGGCAGTCGGTTAAGAGCTTGTCATCAAAAGCTCTCAAAGAATCAAAACAGTATCTATTGTGCGTTCACTTTCTACTGCTGGGAAAGCTGCTCCTGCTTAGAAAACCTCTCTAAGCTGGCGACTTAATGGCGTTTTCAAATGAGGTCTTAGCTGCTCTTCCACCAAGTCCACCATAATCTGTTGTCACTATAAACGATGTTTGAGCAGGTTGTTGACCGCACAGAGAGGACAAGCGAGACGGGTTTAATGGATGGGTTATTATTTGGCAACATATGCCACAAACAACAATTTTAGAGATGATTACCCCCTCTCTCTCAGAAAAATGGAAAATATGTCTGTGTGTGTGTGTGTGTGTGTGTGTCTGTTTGTGTGTCTCACCTCGTGTAAGGAACTGCCTCATTTAAAGCTGAAATATAACGGGCTATTTAATCATAGCTTAAATATAGTAATTTCAATAATGTTCCCCAGTTCTCTATCAGGCCATGAAACAAGGCTGAAACCCTGTTCTGAGGCTGCATTACTCTCTTTAAATATTTGGTTTTAAGGTTGTAAATTCAGAGTGTGTACGAGACCTAAAGCACAACTAAATGACAGAATAATGGAATTATTTTTGAGCACAGAAAAAGATTTTCTGGAAGAGCATAAATTATATTTTACAGAGTGCAATTGCAAGTTAAGTTCTATGCTCAGTAAATATATTTGCTATTATCCACGTAAGCACAAAATAATAACCTCACTCAGTCATTTCTACTTATTTGTCCTCTCTGCATCTCTCCTACCTGCACTCTTAAGTTTGCAGCCAAACCTGAAATAAGTCTGATTCATCCGTCTCTTATAATCCTTGGAAAGCAGGAGTGTCAGAAAATATCATCTGTTACGTACATGCGGTTTTTCTAGCCTTTATGAAATTCAGTCTGTTAATTAGTCTGTACTTGCTTTGCATGAAATCTAGCTATCTTTGTAGGTAGTTAACTTCTTAATTACACTTGTAGCCAGTCAAGAAATAGTCCGGCACACAACCTCATGTAAAATGACAACTTGTTGTTAGACTTCGGTTTCTGTAAAAACTAAACAAATGAGGTATAAAGTGTTAATTAATGAGATGGTTCCAGTCATTTCTCCTAGTTAAGCTAAACTAATCAGCTGTTGACTCCAGCTACACATTTACTGTATAGACATAAGATAAAAAGAACTTTGTTAATCCCAAAGGAAATTCTTGTGCCAGATTTCTCCATAAATTACAGTAGCACGAGTGTGGTATCAATCGTTTCATAAGATAAG
This sequence comes from Holacanthus passer, assembly GCA_025331565.1. Taxonomy (NCBI): domain Eukaryota; kingdom Metazoa; phylum Chordata; class Actinopteri; family Pomacanthidae; genus Holacanthus; species Holacanthus passer. The sequence goes on along the minus strand of JAFREQ010000073.1, from coordinate 1,230,480 downwards.
ATAAACCTTTATTCGTCCCACAGTGGGGAAATTTGCAAAAAGCTTGCTGTCAGAAGTGGGATTCGAACCCACGCCTCCAGGGGAGACTGCGACCTGAACGCAGCGCCTTAGACCGCTCGGCCATCCTGACGATGATTCATCTAACTCTCAACAAGAAAGCGAACATATTAAAACTCCTCCTTCAAGTAATTTGGGTAAAGATGGTTATGGTTAAAAGGAAACAGCATTCTTGTATGTACAGGCACATGTTTTGTGCACCCAACCATCTACCCTGACCTCCACCATAAGAGTTTTTTGGCCATGTCTAATGCTGTTGTGTTCTGGTGATGACAGTTTTACCAGCCAAAAACTCGTGAACTGGAGGTAAAAATGTCTCACGGCTGTTTTTAAAAATCACCTCTTTTTTTTTTAACAGATTTGAGTTGTTAATCCTTCATGATATAAAAAAAGGTAGTCAGTTACAATAGTTTTCAGCATGTGAAAGAGTGACAGAGAAGGATAGAAGACGAGCTGAGTCACATGATGAAGACACACACCAGAGGAACGTATGGGAATAGTGTGTGTTTTGTTTGGGCAGGGAGAGATTAGGCAGAGTCTCCTCAGGGAGAGACAGAGCTCGTTAGGAGGAGAGAGAATGGGAGCACCTTGCACAGCTCTGCTCACCATGATCACGCCTGCATAATCCTGTTATTCTGTTGCACAGTCGACCTCTGAGCACTTTCCTTTCTGTCCTTAACAGAAAAACCACAGCATGAGGCATTTGTCGAAATTCCTGAAACAACCTACGTTTACCTGACCTTTAATCTCCTCTCCTCTCCTCTCAGGCATTTTAACACTCTTGTGATTATTTGAATCAATCAAGGTGCATTTCATTAATCTTTCTTGACCCGTAAACAGCCTCAAATATTAACACATCACCTGCAGGCTCACATCAATCAAGCGCTCCTCTGGTCTATTGTGTGTTCCTCGCCCCCTTACCTCCGTCTCCTGCATTTCACTCCTCGAGCCTCTGCTAGACAGCCTTTTACAGAGCCAGACTCTCAGGAGAACAAGCCTTGCTCTTTGTCTGCAATCACTGCGGACACACTCTGACACACACACACACCAACACACACACCTACTTCGGTCCTTGTGTTCAGTGTTTGGAAATCTTTCATCTCTCCACAAAGCTCTTTTGCTGCCTCAGAGGATCTTCCACAAGCACTTAAGATTTTACCTCCGGGAGGGTGAGAGTCAGAGTTTGCCACTGTCCTGAAACCCTCAGCGCTCATGGGGAGACAACCACCCAGATACACATGGGCACGTGTCCACACACACACACACACACACACACACACACACACACACAGTCTTTACTTATGTCACTTTTGGGGAATTTACATAGACTTACATTCATTTCCTGGAGACTAACCTGAAGGACTACCTGACCTTAACCTGACCTTAACCTAACCCTAACCTTAACCTTAACCTAACATTAACCTTAACCTAACATTAACCTTAACTGTTGACCTAAAAATCACAGTTTTCCAAATTGAGGACAACACTTTTTGTCCCCAATTGCACCGCTGTCCTGAATCAACTGGTCTTGACTCTAGTGTATATCCCCAATTTGGACATAAGCGAACCAACACACTCACACACACACACACATACACACACACACACATACACTAATTTCCTGGTGACCGGCAGCACCCCCTGCAGGAAAGCACGGGAAAGCATATGTGCCATACCACTCACGATCAAAAAGAAAAAAAAAAAGAAGCTCTCCGTCCCTCCGTTTATTATGCACTAATATAATGTTACATTAAACCTGTGAGATCTAAACAAAACAAATTAACAAAAAAATCTGAGTGAGATATCCCATGACGCTATGCTTTATGGGTCGACAAATACGTCATATTAAGTAGCCACATATTACAGTGAGTTATGCTAGGTATGTCAGTGCGATATAGCACAGAAAAGAATTTCCGATTTTTTCAATCAGTCTTCCAAAAGCCAGCGTACTGAACAAAACCCAACACCGATTATCACACCTCCACTGTCTGCTTCAAGTCCGACCCTGGATGAGCATTTTGGTAATTATGATCATCTTGAAAGTGAGAGACCCCAAGAGCCTGTTGCCTCAGCTCCCGTGATCGCTGCTGTTAGCAGTGGTGGGTAAACAACAACGGTACTCAAGTAAAAGTACTGTTACTTTATAATATAATGACTCAAGTAGAAGTAAAAGTACTCATAAAAATAAGTACTTGAGTAAGAGTAAAAAAAGTACTTTGTAAAAAAACTACTCAGGTAGTGAGTAACTTCAGATGCAATTTCTTCCTTCAAAAACAAAAACTGTTTCCACTGACATCAGCTGAGACATTGACCTGTTTGTCAAAGGAGTTTAGCTTGAAGCTAAACAGTAACATCAAATTTGACAGTGTATGATCTCAAACGTTATTTATATTTATATTATTGCTAGGACAGAAATTTTAACTGACTGATTGTGATTGGCTGGAGGCTGAAATGTTGACATATAACATTACGGTACTACCGGGTTAGCCGGCGGTCGGTACCGCCAGTAAAAAAATACTCAAGCAGATGTAACGGAGTAAATGAAACGCGTTACTACCCACCACTGGCTGTTAGCAGCTACCTGACATGGTAACAGTCAATTACAGCTTCCCTGGTCGCCGTTTTGGGACAGAATCATTTTGTGGATCAGATGCTACATTATGATGCTGAGACCGAGTTTTGTGTTTCGCTTGTGTGAATGCTAAGGAGAAAAAACTCAATTCAGGGCAGATAATCCATTCCTGTCAAACAGATTTGGAAATATTGTGTTATCATGTAAATTATTATGTTGGATATATGAGATATGTGGATCAGTTTAATGTAGCCTATGAATTTTACATTGTGTGTGATGTTTTAAGTCAGTGTGTCCTGTCTAAAATGCTGTGATAGGGTCCTGCCCCGAAGGTAACAACTTTTAGCCAGTTTTGACGCCCATGTCAGAAGCATCAGTAATTAAGTTTTATTTTATTTATTTTGGTCTTCGACAGTTTTATATTTGACATGTTTGGTTTCACTATAAAGAAGAAAAAACAAGACAGTCGATTTCGGTGCAAGGCTACAGATCAGTGTTACATTTGTTACTTTAGCAGACGGTTACTTTGTTTGCTTTGTAGGCAATCAATCTCAATCAATCAAATCATTTTGTCGCCTTTTTAGTGTAGCCGTAATTTCTTGACAGTGATAATGTATGCCTGTGCTGTGTGCTATGCAATGCCAGTATGCTGTCCTGTAACAGAGAAAGCAGTTTCAATAAAATACAATCAAATTTTTACCATTTCAATAAAGCCTATTTTTTGTGGGTTCCTGGCAAGGTGGCCGAACTACACGCCCCCACTACAGCACCCCCAACGGCCCTGACCTAACCCTAACCTTAACCTAACAATAACCTAAAAATCACAGTTTTCCAAATTGAGGACACCACTTTTTGTCCCCAGTTGCACTGCTATCCTGAATCAACTGGTCTTGAGTTTAGTGTATATCCCCAATTTGGACATAATTGAACCCCCCCACACACACACATACACACACACACACACACACACACAAGTCTGTACATTAAGTCCAGGACTCTCTTTAAACCAGAGGTTCACAACAGTCTTTGCTGCCATCTCAGATTCTTTCCACACACATTCAGGTTGGCTGCCTACATGAGGGAGAGACCATCGCTGCTCTCTCTCTTGTTTTCCTCACTTGTCTTTTCCATTTCTCCCAAAGCGTCCGTGTGATGTGTGTTGGAGTAAACAAGTGGGCAACGACACAGGCAGCCTCATAAGAACCAACAGTGGACTGTGACACAGAGCTGAGTTCCTTAAAGATGTATTTGGAGATTTGACTGCTTCAAATGCCAGTTCAAATGAGACGTAACTGAATTGATGTACTATGAATTAAACAATGTAATGTGAATTCAATAACCTCTACACTTGTCTGTTATAAATCTAAGACTGCATTAGTCAGTATTCCTTATATGAATGCTGAATCAAATGTGTAATGTCAAATTGGTCACTTGCAATGACAAACCATTGCTCATTGCTTTGCTGTCGTTTTTTCCAGCTCTGACAAACCCACTGTACAGTACCTGCCCACCATACTTGCGAACTGCTTAATGCAATATAATGTCAACAGTGTTCACTCGCTTGTTTGCTGTGTATTGTCTTGACACCCATTAATGGCCAGAAATCAGTCAATGTAGCTTTAACTTGCTGAAACTATCCATCAGGGCTGTGAAATCTCACACACAGACTCAAGGGACACATCTCATGCCACACATGCCTTTTCTCACATTGCTGTTTCATATTTTGCTTCCTCTGATCTAGTTTTTTTTCCAACTGTATAAGAGCACAACACGGTTAAAGCAGCACTTGTCACAGACAGTCCTTCAATCATAATCTGTTTGAAACGAAAGCGTCCAACAATAAATCATTGTGATGCACATTCTGGTGGAGCAGCTGATCCCAATGATTTCATGTTCACGCAACTAAATTCAACTAAAGTCAACAATGGTTCAATATTCAGCAAGTCAGCACCTTCATCATTATCTCATGGGGTGAGAAATGTCGCACCGATGAAATGGTCCACTGATTTCAACAATTCTCGTCAAAAGTCAAAAGTTGGCCGCCCTGCTATCCAACTTCATAATTTCAACTGAATTTAAATATTTCCATAGTCAAATCTTTCTTGTGCTAGACCTGAAGGTGAAGTATAAAGGGAATACTTTACCTTGGACTCTTTGATCTTCACGGCGATGACCTGCTTTCTCTGGCGGATTATCTCCACCAGCTCATCACACTCCTCCACCAGCTTGGCTTCATGCATGGCTGTGTTCACCTGCAGACAGAAGCAGGAGCACATGTGAACATGACTGGAAGATCCTGCTATATGGATGTCAGGCCAAAATAGGTGCACACTCACATTTGTACACTAAATCACAATAACTTGGCCTTGTGTTACATTTTACTTTGTGTGCATAAAAACAAAAACAATATAAGTTCTCTGTTTGTTTGTTTGGGAAGGATTTCTGGATTGGCAGCCTTGACGAATTATCACTTACACACAAAGCACGCCATTTGTTTTTCCATTTCATTATGCATCCTGCACACAAGGCAAAGCCGCCTCCAACAAAATCTGCACCTGGATTAGAATTAACTTGTCATGAACTGAGATAAGTGATTTCCAACCCTGTGATTCTGTCACTGGAAAGACAATAAATCATTTTATGTATTAATCATACATTGATCCAGGGTTGTGGGTGATGAGGGAGGAACAAAAAAAAAAATGCAGAATGTAATTGGAATTTCATTTTAAAATGTTCTGTTCCTTGCTCGAGGTAAACTCTATCACGGCTCGTAAAGATGGGTACATTGCTGCTGGATTTAAACTTCTTGTTCTTGTATGTAACACTCATATCTTACTATGCACGAAATGCTATAATACACTGAGAAAATTCCTCATAAAATTCATAGTAACTTTTTCACTCAATATGAACAAGAAATGATAGTTGGAAGTCTTCATTAAAAAAGCTCCCAAAAAGAGCTTGCAATGACGAGAATGAGAATATGCTCACGTCGCGCCAGTATAAGAGATTGTATGATTATTTTAGGACCAAAGTTGCCAAGGCAACTCATCATCAGTTCACCATCTCAGGCCAACACAAAATGAACAGCCAACTTCAAACTTGTGTGGGTGGATGGGTGTTACTCAGAGACTAAGGGTGTTTGCTGAATTTGAAAGCTGAACCACTACCAGCAGGTTTGCCAGTTGTAAAATACAATTATAATGACACCTACACCTACAGCTAAGGCAGGAGTTCAAATGAAAAAGTTCACATGCAATGCTCCAACTTCACAGCTGAGGGCCATTTGACTTGTCACAGAGAGGATTCATTCAGGGACCGATGGTTTACCACGGAGCTGGCTGAGATTCCTGTTTCACCAATAAATTCAATCTAAATGTCTGCCAACACAAACAAGTCAGTTAGAAACCACATCACTCTTCCAAATGAGGCAAAAACTCCTCTGGGTGTCATGATTGGCCACCACACGTTGCACGGAGAGGGACCTTATCACTGCTTTGTCTGCTCCAAGAGATGCTGCTGTGCACTCATGTTGCTCAAGCTCAAGTTCCCATCTGAGATAAAGTTGCCACAAAGTTGTACAGAGTTGTGCAACTCCTCCAGAGTGATGACAGGAGTCACCACTATGGTGTCTGCGGGAGCCAATTCAGACTAAATCAAAGAAATTACAGATGACTCCAGAATACACTCAGGAAGAAAACAACCCAGCGCGATGACTGTGGGAAGCTTTCACTCAAACTGGCAGCTTCAGAGCTATCCAGAAAAGCCAAACTGCAGAGGAGAACTTCCACTAACACAAATCAAACACAGGCTCCCCATCAAGGATGGCCTTTAAGACCAGCGAAATTCACAAACAACATTGCTGCTTTGACTGCTTCACTAGATGCTATAGTGTTTGTTGTCACAAAAGCGCTGGTGAGTGTTTTCTGCAGTGCACTGACTGTAGCAAGAAAACAGCTGAGCAGGCAATCCTCAAACAGTAATACACCAGAGTACAATGTGAGGAAAGAGCCTTTCACTGCTCTGACTGGGTGTGCCAAGCTTTAAGTGATGCAAAGACTACATTCAAATCAAATATCAGACCCGCATTGTGACAATAAATCCATTTTCATTCTTAAAGCACAAACACCTGTGTGTTCATTTGAGAGAATAAAGACAGAGTGAACAAGTCAAAATGAAATAAAAAATGTAATTTTACTAACAAGAGATTGATTTCAGTTGTAGTAGCAGTTACCGTATCTCATTTTGTCTCATATGAGTTTTGTACATATCAGTATATGACTTCTCTCAATATTGTTTTATTATGTGCAGAACTTTAACAGAACTCATTTAGCTTTGGGTATTGAAATAGTTCTACCACCAATCTATTTTGTCTATATGCTTTTTTACCAATTAGATAATAAAAGATTGGAGTACATTCTTATACTGCCATAACACAGAGATTGGTCTCCTTTTGTTTAGTTTCCATCCTAAATTCTACAGGCTTGTGACTTTCTGTCATGCTGCAGACGATCAAACTACTCACCCCAACAGCCAAGTTCCACACATCACTCCACGAAGCTCATTACAACAAGCACATCCACTTAAGCTTCATTATTCACTCACTCTCTCTCTCACACTCTCTCACACACACACACACAGTCTTTACTTATGTCACTTTTGGGGAATTTACATAGACTTACATTCATTTCCTGGAGACTAACCTGGAGGACTACCTGACCCTAACCTTAACCTAACAATAACCTTAACCTTAACCTTAACCTAACAATAACCTTAACCTAACAATAACCTTAACCTTAACCTTAACCTAACAATAACAACCTTAACCTAACAATAACCTTAACCTAACAATAACCTTAACCTTAACCTTAACCTAACAATAACCTTAACCTAACAATAACCTTAACCTTAACCTAACAATAACCTTAACTGTTGACCTAAAAATCACAGTTTTCCAAATTGAGGACACCACTTTTTGTCCCCAATTGCACCGCTGTCGCTGTCCTGAATCAACTGGTCTTGAGTCTAGTGTATATCCCCAATTTGGACATAAGCGAACCCACACACACACACATACACACACACACACTAATTTCCTGGTGACCTACCCTAACACTAACCACTGGCCCAAAAGCTTCAGCTATCAGCTTTTTGCTAACTGGGGACACGAGTTTGGTCCTTAATTGGACAAGCTGTCCCCAATTAACTGGTCTTTAGTCAGAAATGTTTCCCTGAAGGAAGGCTATGTCAGAAACACACACACACACACACACACAGGTTTGTATCACAATCCCCATTGGGACACTCCATTAACATAATAAATTACCTCTGTCCTCACCCAAACCTGAACCATCACAACTGAATGCCAATCCCTAACCCTAACTCTAACCCTAACAAAACTCTAACCCGAAAACCAAGTCTTAACCCTCAAAACACAGTCTGGACCCATCCCCACAATGACAGGAAGTCCCCACGGGTTGGTGTGCAGTCAGGTTAAAGTCCCCACCGGGATATAAAAACAAACAAACACACACACACACACACACACACACAAATCAATTCTGCAAAGAGCCATCTCATGACTGCAGGTTAGTAATTAAGCAGGATAAATGCAGCCGCCCAGGATCACTGTGAATTACAACTACGACTTGGCAGCTTAGAGTTACGGAAACAATCTTCATCAGCGTCCTCCTCCTCCTCTTTCACCTCACTGAAAGACCTCCTCCTCCTCCTTCTCTGCCTGCTCCTGACATTATTATCTACTCCCTGTTACACAAACACTGTCACCTGCTGAGCATCTCCCTATTCATCAGCCTCCTCTCCTCTGCAGGTGCACTGAAATCACAGCGCCAACTCCATGTTAAAGTATAGGTCTATTATTGGAATATGTGAAGAGCAACTACAGCAAGATTGAAAACACTTTCAGTGTCAAAGACTTTCCAGCTGCTTCTGCTGTCATAAGGGTGCGAAAACACTGTCAGAGATGGACAGAGGGATAAAAGCTATAAACAGCCTTTATGCTAGTTTATGATAATGGAAATTTAATAAAGGCATCTCATTTCCAATTTCTTCAAGAATAATGGCTGATAATATTTATGATTACAATATTTCACAGACTAATTGAGATATTATTATGCAATGCAGCTGACATTTAAGTGCACCCCATTCAGTGCCTTCCACTCATTATCTCATGAGGCAAAATGAAATAAAAGATAAATGATCACAGCCACATATTGGCATCAGCAGCCACAGTTACACTCTATCAGGTAAGAAGATGAAATTAGCCGCTGCATTGCATTGAATAAGCCTATGATTATGATGAAAATGTCACCCACAGAGTGAATCTGATCAGCAAGATCATTAAATCAAAAAGAGCTGTCCAATACAAACCTAAATCAGGAAGAATAACTTCCACCTCTGGTTCCCTTATTGGAGGATAACATTGGGCACATATGCTCCTGTACATCATTACAATGAGTTCACACTCCCGCATTATGTCAAGATTAAATTTATTCACCCACATTTTTGTACTGTGGAAATGAGCACTGTATTACTTACATGCCAAAATGAAATAAAAATGAGCTCGGCAGCTACATTTTTTCTGGCTGGAAATGACTGACAGTCACCGTTCACCACCCACTCTGTGCTGTTTCAGCAAATAATGATGGGAGTGATGTGTGTGGCCAAGCAGAGTGTCACTCATTCAGATGTCGTCAGTCACACTGAGCTGAGCTGAACACAAACCGAGGAGGGAAGTCTTAAATTCCCCTGATATTGCGATTTAACATCATAACATAATCTCTCACGATGTTGTGATTTTGACAAAATCTGTTGATTCCAGATAAATGAACTGAACTGTGTGTGAGTTGTAATTATTTTGCAATGCTCACTCGCTCACCTCCAACTCCGTTACACTGATGGATGACCCATACACCCTGACATAACGAACCCTAGTTCATTTTCTTAAAGGCAGAGTCCATTATTTTTTGTGGTTTCGAGGTATTCAAATCTGAACAGTCAAATATTGGTCGATGTATGTTTTAACATCAAACTGCAATTTTCTCAAGCTCTTCTAAAAACGTTTTCTCACGTGACCTGATGTAGGTTTCTGCATGATGACGTTGCTACAGATAAACCCCTTATGGGTTGTGGTCACTGCTCTTTGCTAATGGCTGAGTGGGAGTTTCCATTTGAAAAACATGTCAGATGGAGTTGCTCTTTAAACTGTGAGTCTTGTTCAAACCTACATAACTTTATTTTAAATATCAATCAAACACACCAACTATGGCAGGTGCATAAAGTGATTGACAAGATGTCTTGACTTAAATTTGACATAATGGTGAACCAAGAAAAAAAGGCTTGGATTTGAATAATTCATTCAGTGTATTCATTATATACAGTAAGTACAAGGAGGTGCTGGAATGAGTAGATAGAGAATATATATGTAATACTTTCATACAGTGTACTTTCTAAAGTTGAGGAGAACTAAGAGGACATTTTAGAGGAAAAAAAGAGTTTAAGAGATTAATGCCTGAAGTTCTATGTAAGTGTAAAAAAAACATGATGTTAAAGCCTGGCAGTGTCATCTCTGACAGATGGCAACTCTGAGCCAGTCAGACAAGATCACACAAGATGTGACATCTATTCAGTCATGGTTTAATTCTGTTTTCCAAAAGTAGGATTATGTTTCTGAGTTTCAACAATATCAGACCCCTGTTGTCTGAGGTATAAAAGTGGCCCCAACATATTTTCATTTGCACTGTTTTAATACTTATTGTTTTGGGCCATTTTATGACTTTATTAAGTAGTTGAAAGTAGTAGTAACAGTCCAATCTATAGTCCCACTGTGGCTGGGAAATAAGTCAAGATTAGGGGAGTTAAATTTACTGGAATTGAGTCATATAGTGTTTGCATAGCTGTGGGAAGTGGGGGTGCTGGGGGTGTCGCAGGAAAGCACGGGAAAGCATATGTGCCATACCACTCACGATCAAATTAAACCTGTGAGATCGAAACAAAAACAAAACAAATTAACAAAAAAATCTGAGTGAGATATCCCATGACGCTATGCTTTATGGGTCGACAAATACGTCATATTAAGTAGCCGCATATTACAGTGAGTTATGTTAGGTATGTCAGTGCGATATAGCACAGAAAAGAATTTCCGATTTTTTTCAATCAGTCTTCCAAAAGCCAGCGTACTGAACAAAACCCAACACGGATTACCACACCTCCCCTGTCTGCTTCAAGTCCGACCCTGGATGAGCATTTTGGTAATTATGATCATCTTGAAAGTGAGAGACCCCGAGAGCCTGTTGCCTCAGCTCCCGCGATCGCTGCTGTTAGCAGTGGTGGGTAGCGTAAACAACAACGGTACTCAAGTAAAAGTACTGTTACTTTATAATATAATGACTCAAGTAGAAGTAAGAGTACTTGAGTAAGAGTAAAAAAGTACCTCGCAAAAAAACTACTCAGGTGGTGAGTAACTTCAGATGCAATTTATTCCTTCAAAAACAAAAACTGACATCAGCTGAGACATTGACCTGTTTGTCAAAGGAGTTTAGCTTGAAGCTAAACAGTAACATCAAATTTGACGGTGTATGATCTCAAACGTTATTATTTATATTTATATTATTGCCAAAACAGAAAATTTAACTGACTGACTGTGATCGGCTGGAGGCTGAAATGTCGACATATAACATTACGCCGGCTTATTAAAGTACCATAACCGGCGCCGAAACCGGCCGGTACCACCGGGTTAGCAACGGGTTAGCCGGCGGCCGGTACCACCATGTTAGCCGGCTAGCTCAGTGAGACGCCGACGTTTCATCTTCCGCCATGTTGTTGAGCTACAGTGAGGTGAAGGAGGGCCGTGGAGGGGCGGGGCACACCTCCGTCCGCCTGCGGTGCTGCCGCTGTGATTGGTTAAGGATGTGTCCCTCAGCCGAGAGCTGCAGAGCTGCGTCTGAGCTCGTCTCAATTTATTTATAGATAAATTAATGTAACGACAAGCATGTAGCCCAAAGTAACGGAGTAAAAGTATATATTTTTCTCACAAATTTACTCGAGTAAAAGTAAAAGTATTCTGCAAAATAACTACTCTTAAAAGTACAATTTATCAAAAAAAAAAAATACTCAAGTACATGTAACGGAGTAAATGAAACGCGTTACTACCCACCACTGGCTGTTAGCAGCTACCTGACACGGTAACAGTGCCTTTTCAGCCGTCAATTACAACTTCCCTGGTCGCCGTTTTGGGACAGAATCATTTTGTGGATCAGATGCTACATTATGATACTGAGACCGAGTTTTGTGTTTCGTTTGTGTGAATGCTAAGGAGAAAAAACTCAGTTCAGGGCAGATAATCCATTCCTGTCAAACAGATTTAGAAATATTGTGTTATCATGTAAATTATTATGTTGGATATATGAGATATGTGGATCAGTTTAATGTAGCTTATGAATTTTACGTTGTGTGTGATGTTTTAAGTCAGTGTGTCCTGTCTAAAATGCTGTGATAGGGTCCTGCCCCGAAGGTAACAACTTTTAGCCAGTTTTGACGCCCATGTCAGAAGCATCAGTAATTAAGTTTTATTTTATTTGTTTTGGTCTTCGACAGTTTTAGATTTGACGTGTTTGGTTTCACTATAAAGAAGAAAAAACAAGACAGTCGATTTCGGTGCAAGGCTACAGATCAGTGTTACATTTGTTACTTTAGCAGATGGTTACTTTGTTTGCTTTGAAGACATCAATCTCAATCAATCAAATCATTTTGTCGCCTTTTTAGTGTAGCCGTAATTTCTTGACAGTGATAATGTATGCCTGTGCTGTGTGCTATGCAATGCCAGTATGTGGTCCTGTAACAGAGAAAGCAGTTTCAATAAAATACAATCAATTTTTTACCATTTCAATAAAGCTTATTTTGTGTGGGTTCCTGGCGAGGTAGCCGAACTACACACCCCCACTACAGCACCCCCAACCAAAACGCACTTCCCACGGCCCTGTAGTGTTGTCATTTTACTAAATACTGTTAAAATACTCGGACTGTTCGTACTATAAATTAATGATTGTAAGCAAACTGTAATTAAAAACTACAGTCAAAACACATTATAGCATTTTAATGCACTAAACATTATTCATTTAGAAGTGATTTTGCATACATTTGCTATATCGTTGTAACTACTGTAACAATATTGCATACATATTGCCCTACCGTGCAGCCCGCCCACCATCTCCAGGATGTTGACACCTTAGGTTCAAACTGGACAACACGAACAGACAACTGAACAATACATGGCTCGCAAAATGATCTACTCCAGCCAAGATGGCTCCCAATCAGACTTTGTGAGGACTGCTCCAGGTTCAGACCAGCTGTTAACCTCTTGCTGACACCAAAACCCTCAAACCTTGAATCAATTCTGTGCTCATTCGGCTCCCATCAGCCTCTCCTGCCTTCTGTCCAGCTTTACTTTCTCCCTCTTCTTTCTATTCTACCTCTGTGTAACCATTCCCCATTCTGTCTGCTTCTCACTGACCTTTATTTCTTTCTCTCAGACATGATCCTCTCAAACAGATGCAAGAATTCAGTCTGACAGCTTTATCTCTGATGCTGTCCACAGATTCTGGGGTAGTTCCTAGAGATTTATGACACCCGAGTGGCACCTAGCTCTAAAACAGGGAAGAATGGCTTTATGGATGCAATAGAGTAAAAGAAAATGCAACAGAGAGACATATATCACGGATGTTATGTCAGAAAGAGGTGATAATTGGAAATGCCTCGCTGGCAATGAATTTGAAGACTGGCTTTTAAAGACGGCAAAGTGTTCATTTGAACTTTTATATGCAAACCAGATTTACTTACGTAACATTAGTCACTGATTAATCATCATGGATATTATCATAGATGATCTGAGGATGGTAATGTCTGTCTGTCGTCAGCCGGTCCACCACTTTGGCCTGGACTGAAATTTCTCAACCACGATTAGGTGGATTGGTATGAAAGTTTGTACAGGTATTCACGGTGCCCAGAGGTTGAATCCTAATGGCTTTGGTGATCCCCTGACATTTTCTCTAGTGCCACAATCAAGTCAAGTTTTCACTTATCCTGGAAGACATCTCAGCATCTACTAGATAGATTGGCACAAACATTTGCATTCATAGTTCCCAGATGATGTAATCTGAAAACTTTGGTGAGACTTTTCACTGAGCGCAATCATCAGGTTCAAATTTCAATCTGACCAATACTTTGCTCAAATACCTGCAAAATCACAACATTCCCATCAGTATCAACTGTTTAGTAATTAATTATCAGCCTGATAAAATGTTAAACCAACATTGTGAACATGGTTTAAACATTACACCTACATAACTTAACCATGCGAGCATTTGGCTTCAAGCACCACTGTGCTGGAACACAGCCTCACAGAGCTGTAGACTCTCGTGATGTTTCTTGAACCTTGACAGATCATCTGCCCTTTTGCAAAAATGCTGTAAATGAATGGACTCAACAGAAGGAAGGAAGAAAAGTTTTTCACAATAACTGAGTAATGAATAGATTCAGAAATGAAAACAGTGAGTGCAAAAAGGCAATGATTTTATTTCATTATGTGCCATTATCCCACTGCACTGATGTCCTCGTCTTTGCCTGAAAGTGGAACCGCAAATGGCTTTAGAAATATAGCAAAGACAAACAACACCGGCGGACTGTTCCATCTCATTGATGTGCCAGTCGAAAGGTAAAGAGAGGCGAGATGAGGCCTGATACAAAGGATTAGGCGGTATTACAGCCATCTCCACACAGCTGATTCATATTCTGCACACTGTGGGATCAGCTTCAGTGTACATAAAACCTAGACAGGTCTTGTCTAATGACTTAAAGCTCATTGTTTAATCAGTAGACATACATGTCTGAAGATTAAAACCCACTAGGCTTCTGTTTGATGTGATTCTTCCTTTTTTCCAACAGTCCTAATACACACACACTCACAACCTTAACAGTGAGCTGATTTAATTTCCTCCCACCTGGCAACACAGTTCTAGGGGTTGGAAAAACTTCTGCTGCTTTGACTGCTTCCTCAAACAATGCTTACTCCGCATTAGCTGTGTCTAGCGTATGAGTTAAGCAACCTACGCGTTATTAGGGAGTGCCCTCATTAAAATGCCGCTGGCGAACATGCCACAACACAATCTGTGTTTCAGAAGGGTTGGCTGAACCACCGCCTGAGCGAGCACAAACATAAGAGCGAGATAAAGTGGGACAGAGCAAGATGGAAAGACTGAAAATCTGATCAACTGTCAAGATGCGAGATGAATTCAGAGGGGAGCGACGTTAAACGCAAAATCAAGAACTTCACATCACTGACAAAGTTCCAAGTCTCAAGTGCACAAGCCTTTAAGGAGGTATTATATAAGTATGAAAGAGAAGCCTCCTTGGGAATTGCATGGAAATATGCTCAAAAATTGTACAATGGTAAGAAAAAAAATCTGCCTGCATCCTTTGAGATGTCCATTTGAACAAGAGGGGGAAAAGTTATGCTGCTACAAAATGGTGGCTTGTGTGAATTTGGGACATATTATCAAACTTTACAAAACACAGCAGGGTTTTAGCTTCTAAAGTGGTGACACGTATTTTTGAAAATATAAGAAATAAGGCAACACATGCACATGAATAAAGGTCAGCTGGTTGTTGTGAGAGAGGAAAGAAAGAAAATCAGAGCCACATTTTGCAGACAGTGAAGTGTGAAGGTACAAAAGGTCACATCAAGTCGGCACAAACGATTTTAACATGTTTTATATTAAAATGGCTTGAAACATATTTTGCAATTGAGGCAAACAATATAAAAGTAACTTGTGACTGTGAGTATCATCCCAGCCTTTACTCTGGCTCTACGTTTAGTTTCAGTTGCCATTGTGTCAGCATCTATTCAATATCAAAGTGGTTTTTGGGGAAAAAAGCTCTTTGCCAAACAGCCTCACTGTGTGTGTCTTCTCTGCTGCCTATTAACATCCAGCCAGCTACCTGGCACTGAATGGATAACAGTGGTGTTGTTAGCGCCACAACAATCATCGCAAATACTCCAGAACTGTGCCATTCGCTCCACGTTCTCATGGAGGCTGAACATTATTCTGAATGTCATTAAGCACGGCGACAGACTTAACAATCCTACCCCAAATATTGTGAAAAGGAGAGAGGCCTCCCAAGAAAGAAACATCCTACACATCATCAAGTCAACGCATCTCTTCTAAGACTGAAGAGAAGATAACTCCCCAAAGAGAACCCCAGGAGAATGGGGCTGCATCGCTGCTGTGTGTGCTGACACACCGAAAGCTGATTCACACCGTGTTTGATCATATCTTTGGCACCGATACAATATGATGCAAACAAGGAGGAGCGGAATCCAGGTCATGCTCAAAACCCTTCAGAGATTTCTTACTTTGCACAAACTTCTCTCACTCCACCAAATCTCTGTTGTTCTTTATTCCCTGTCTGTGTTGTATTGCATTATTGCTGAGCGTTTTCCTCTGCACGGTGCCTGTACCTGTTTCGGTCAAAAGATCATCGGTTGTCACGCTAACGCTCACATCCTCTTTACCTCTTCCTCTGCTCGCCCTCTCAACCCCGCTCTTTTGCTTCCTTTCATCTTCTCCTTTCCTTTGCTGTTCACCCCCTCATCTACTTCCATAACATCTTTCTCCATCTTCATTTTGCTCATTTGTCCTCCTTTCCCCTCTCCTCTCCTCTCCTCCTGCACATTAATGTGAACTCACCTGAAAACATTACGCTCCCTCATCCCTCACATCAATAATTAAACTAGCCTTTTGACATTCACATCACAAAGGAGAACAGCTCTGAATGGGAACAAACAGGCTGAGAAAACATAAAGTTGCTTTTAATAATTTGCTTAAGAGTCAATGGAGCATGTTTCACCCCCCCATGCTATCGCTCCTCATTTCTTTCTGATGAATAAGTGATGAGCCTCTGCTGTTGTTGTTTGGCGGTGGCACAACATCGGTATGCAGACGGAGACAAAAGAAGACAGACCTTTTTTTTCCCTCTCTCTCTCAGTTCGCTGTTGACGAACAGTTTGTCTGTACTTAATGAATCACGCAGCAATCATTTAATATTGATTGGGTGAGCGGCTGCAAGAGTTGTGTTTCATGGACCTCGGAGTGACTCAGAGAAAATGGAGTCAGGCCCAGCTAATAAGAAATGAACTGCGAAACAGAGTGATGGAGGCACCTAAGTGCATTTGTCCTCTGTGGCCATTAATGTCAAATCTCACGGAGAAATGATGGTGTTTATTAAGAGTGATTGCATAAAAACCGAAAGTATGTGTGTGTATGTTTGTGTGTGTTTGTGTGCAGCGCGGGCGACACTAAGCATTAGTGCTCTTCGGCTGGATCCACACACCACCTCCATTAAATCACAGCATGAGCCCAAATGGAAGAGGTCAACGGTGACAAGGCTGGCTGAGGTATAATCTGCAGACAGGTAGGGGTTCACGCGAGTCCACCAGAGTACAAACACTCCTCCAAGGTTGTCTCTAAATCGAACCAGGTGAGCTGTGAAAAATTACCGCCTTATGACAAGTCAAATTAAGTTTCCACTTTGAAGATATACGGCCTTTGACAGATAATCTCATCTGTTTTGACTTGGAAGCGTATATTTCTTGTATGGGCGGCACCAGTGGGAATTAAACTGTTGAGTGTTGTGATTCATCCTAAAAATTATATTCGACAGAGTGAAATACATGAGGACCCAACCAAACTTTATAATGAGATACAGTTGAGACAATGACCTTGAAGAGGCAGAAAATCTGAACTTATGACACATTAAAAGCATTACATTAAGCTGCTAGCACCTTGAGAGGAGGGAATATTGTACAAGAGCTTTTGGTAGCAGCTTTGCCAGCAGTAAAGTGGCCATTCCAATGTTTGAAGTTGTCTGAATTACATAACTGCCTCTTTAAGCAGTTTGAGAGTGGATGGTTGCTGAGAGCTACTCCAGCTCATCCTTTGTTCTTGAGTCACGGTTTGAGTCAGATTGTCTGGAGAGCTCCCATCGGCAAACTACGAGAGGTCACCGAGACCCTAAATGGTATCTGGTGCTCATCACTGGATCACGTGACAGAAAACAAGATCATTCTGCACAAATGCATTTTACATGAGGTCAAATATAAAATGAATTTTAAAGATGCATTTAAGTCATCATTAATGCATCTGTTCACTTTCTTTTGTGTAGTTTCCTCCAAGTAATAATTCTTCAATATCAACTGTCTGAAAACACTGCTGACCTTTTATAAACTCACAATCTATAACTGGAATTCTCTTTCAATGCTGAGATTAATCAATATTTGATATGAAGCTAGTGAGGGCCAGTAAAAGACTGTGCTGCTGGTTTTATTGCGAGCACAAGCACAACTGTGATCCAGGAGGAACGAGAGATGTTAAAAAGAAATGACAGCGAGAAAGAAAGGGATGAAAGCCCAATTCCTATCACTGTACTCCTTCAATCAGATGTGTTCCAGAGAGTGAGGAGAGCAGTCGCCAATAGCAAAGGCAGTAAGCTGTACACAATCAATAACGGTGACAGACCTGGGTGTTAATGTGTCTCTGAGAGCGAAAGAGAGAGAGAGGGAGAGAAAATTAATGCAGGCTAAGGCCTTAACCTGCCCCTCCAAACCTTTTCTGTTGTGTGTTGTTCATAGGCCTGGAACCAAACAGTGAAACCCTGGCTTCTTATGAGATTGTTTCTGAAGCTTGACGCATTGATAGTGCTGGATGAGGGACTGCAGCAGCTTTAACTGAAACCCAGGGTAGCTCTAGTGGTGCAGCATGGGAGCTAAGTTATGGCGACCAACCACATGGGGATCGAGTCTTGTGCCAATTTCCACCCAGCTGAAATTCCCTTCATTATGAATCTATAGCAAGGCCCCTGACCTCTGACCTCTGACTACCATGATGACTGGCAACAAACAAGACAACAACCCTGTGGAATTCATGCACATAATCCAACATGTTATGACTTTCACACTATAAAGACAGAAACGTATTGCATACCTCAACCTGTTGACAGATCTGGATCAGCTTGGCCATTTGGTTCTCCAGTTCACTGTTTCGCTTTACCAGGTTGGTTAGGTTGTTCTCCAGGGTTTGCTGATGGGAGAGAGAAAGAGGAAGGAGCAGGGAGCAGAGGAGGAAGACCAGGAACAAGGAGACAAGACTCAACATTAGCATATATAGATGTCAGTGTTTATTAACAAGACAGGTCAAGTCATGGGTGCAGAAACACCAATGTTATTATGTATTCAAATTTGAAACTTTCGACTAGCCAGACAAAACCAAAACCAGGTTGACTTGTTATTATAATTTCTTAACATGCGATTGTATTTTTTTCATTTAACCAAAAATAAATAAGATATCAATCCTCCTCAATGACAGGAATCATGAACAGAATAATGGAACTGACGTTATGTCTTTAGCTGCCATCAAGTACATCTTACTAATGTATATACTAAAGCCATTTTTAAAAATTTACACGTACATTTTGGGTGAGCTTGAACACAGAAATGATAAGAAACCAAATAAAAAGGCCACTGTTAAGACATGTTTAACACACTGTCTTAGTTTCTGCCTTCTACTCTGTTCATTCTTCCTCTGATCATTGCTTAAGGGTTGCTTTATATCACATGAAAGTCACGCAAAACCATTTCTTTACTGCTATTATTAAGCAACCAGTCATTTCAAAAGTTCAGTAAATGGGTCCATTGGTATGAGGGTTTGCTTTGGTCCTGGTAAAACTGAAGCAGGATGAGTGCAGGATGGAGTCCACCACAGTGGTCATGAAACAGTTGGCTAATATAACATTTTTCTGACATGGAAGCATGTTGAAATACAGAATGACACTTTCTGTACAATATTTTATAGTGTATGAATTTAGCATGAATCAAAAAAAGAAAAAGAATGTCTCACTGACTGTTTGTAAAAGTAAAAAGTTTTTTGAAAGGAATATCTGTATGGACTTTGCCCATAATCGAAAAACTATTTATCTAAATGAGTAAATAAAAGATACGTCAATACCTTGAAATCAATATTTAAAACGCGATACACTATTTATTTCTGCCGGTAAGAAAACAAATTAAAAATTCAATCATAATGCAATTCGTTGTTTTTTAAAGACTACACATGCTTATATAGCAAACGTATTTGCAAACATACTGTCTGTAATATGATGATTAACCACCTGACCTCGCCATACTTTACTTAAAAGCCACAAAAACAGCCACGTGATGCCTGAAAAATTAAGCCAATCAGCCCCCACTGGCAATTTTAATGATCAAACACTCAATTACTGTCCCTTAACTGTGACTGTCAAATGTCAAAACAAAAGACACACACACACACACATAAATAAACTCCTCGACACATATACAGTGCAAAAGATGAAAATGGAAACAAGCAAAATAGCGAGCCAGAAATAGAACTGCTGTTCAAAGGAAGCAAATCAACGATGGCGGCGATGGCGATGATCATCAAAACAACAACAACCACAGCTGCAAAGAGAAGAGCAGAACAAAGCAGCAGACAAGCGGCGGGTGTTTGAAGTGGCTCTACTCATGCAAGTGAAAGGGAGGTGGGCTGGACGAGCACCTGGCCACGACTCTGACTGTCTCACTGTGTCTCTGTCTGTCAGGCAGCCTCCAAACTTTCCAATATCTCTGCTCTGATTTGTCTGTTTTGTTTGTTTGACTTTGCCCCCGCTTAATTATTTATCTGCTTTCTTATCTCCCTTCCTTATCCATCCAGGTGTCTACCTGTGTGCCTCTCTGCGTCCAAGCAGCAGGGATAGGGGAGGATGGGGGAGGATGGGGGGGGGGAGGAGGGGTGAGGAAGGGAGGGTGGGGGGTTGGTAAAAGGCAGCCAGGGAACTCACCGCAGCGCTTGTCTTTGAAGCCTCCATTACCGCATCTGACACTCTGCCCGGGCTCACCTGATAAGCCTACGAACACACACATACACCCACATAAGTGCACACATAAACGCACACACAGACAAGCCTGGTCGCACAGCGTCTGCCACCCAAACGCACAGTAACGGGAGAGGAGAGCTCCCTCCTGATAAAGTGGCCACAAACGCTCTCCTTATAGTCTTATACATGGTCTTGAATGCATATGAGACCGTGTGGCTGTTTCCCTGAAGCTGGTGCCGGAGTTACATCACTGGAACGAGCGTTCGGCTGTTGTGTTGCAGCCCTGTGCGAGTGTGTTTTTTGTATGAGGGAGTTTGAAGAGGAACATCAGTGAGAAGGGGACAGATGGGTCATTAATTAGCAAGCTGGAGACGAAGATGATTAATACATCAGAACACAGCTGCCTCCCATGGGACCGCAGCTAGACAAACCCCTCTGTCCTCTACATACATACATGCATGTGTGTGTTCCTGCATGTCTTCATGTGTGACCCAGTATCTGAATGTATGTTTCACACATTTGAACATGCATGTTGTCAGAGATGTGTCACTATACAGTAGATGACATCTGCTAATACTTCATCTACCCTCTCCATGTGCAACCACAGAAAGTCTCCTGTGTGTATGTGTGTGTGTGCAGACAGGGTGCTGCATGACTTGTGTTGGCACTCCTGTGGCTTTGGCCCAGCAGGCAGGACGAGTGGCAAAGAGAAGAGAGAGAGAGAGAGAGAGAGAGAGAGAGAGAGAGGGAAGCAGAGGAACCGTCAACAACAAACTCATTAAAACACACAACAGACATCAAAGACAGCAAGAACGACTCAGAGATAGAGAGAGGAGGCAGAGGAAAACATGGATAAAGGGAGGAAGGGGGGCAGAAAAAGGATGTGAGGGGTGGGAGAAGGTGGCAGCGAGTGTTGGTGACACGCAGGGGATGAAAATGAAATGTCAACTCAAACAAGGATAACGTTTTTACAATATGATATGATGGCTTATTCTGTCATTATCAGAGCAGTTACTGCAACTGTGTGGAACTTGACAAAGGCATCAATATTAGGTTGTAAATCTGTTGCCAAGCTTGACCCTCCTTAAACTGATAAGATACGAATGATAAGATACGAATGGTGCAAACCAGTTTGCACCATTCAAACTTATAAAGATAGGTAGGAAACTGGTTGCCATATCTATCGCTCGAACTACGTAAACACTGTTGCTTCATGAGCTGTAACATAACTTCCAAGAATAAAATTTTTAGGGGGTTAAACAACACATGAAACTAAACTGTCAATCCTTGGTAAATGTAAACAATACCATTTTATTGTATATACAAATACATAGAGAGACAGTACACATGTTTTAGTTTAAAATGAAATATCTGATTAATCACAAAGTTTTGTAACTTGAGGTACATAGAGTTATTTCTGTGAAATGTAAAATCTTTCTTGTTTGCTTCACTGTTACAAAGCAACGATAACATATCATAGTAACGTACAAATATACAGACCTTTTCACGTTTCATTATAATTAGCAACCACACGTTACTTTGTAAGTGTGTGTGTGTAACAACTAAACTCTAGGTAAGAACTAATTTATGTGTCAAGCTTGTTTTAATCTTGTGATGCATAAATCTGAAACTTACAAAGAGCTTATTTCAACCAGCAACTGAGGGCGTTACCTCAATTTTCATTTTATCGCTCTATTTTCATAATCTATCGACGGTTCCACCTATATGTTTACTGGCAAGGAAAGTAGGAATCCAAGCAGATAAATATACAGTATGTATAGATAAAAGTGAAAAGGGTGAATGATGTGTTGGAATGGAAGGAGGAGGAAATACAAGCCAAGCAGAAATGAGTGACGAATGGCATCTCAGTTGTTTGAGGCACACTTGCCGGTAGAGGCAGGGTTATTAGCATAAGGTAATATCATTCATTCACTGATTCAGCTTTGGACGTGGCATGTCATGAGAGTGAACAGAGAGAGTGTGACAGAGATGGAGGGGGCTGATGGGATGGAAATAGGCACGAGTCCCACGCTGAGAGGGGCAGCTTGGCAGAGTAGCTCCAGTCTGGCCTGCCCTCTAATTCAAGCTTCTGTCTCTTCTATGGCTCTCTCTTCCCTTGTTATCTGTCTTTCTGTCATTTTCTACCTTTCTCTCTTTTCTCCAGTACGTCTCCTCTCGCTCTAACCTGACTTTCTGTCTCCTTCCTCGCTCTGTGTCTCGCTACTTCAGTCCTTATTCTGTCCGTCTCGGCACAGTTACAACTGCAGCTGCTGACAGCCCATCATCTCGGGTTAGATCACCACCCCCTCATATGACTTCATTGTGTTGAGGGGCTCCTGGGTCTCATTCCTTTACAGATGATCCCATTTCTCTTTGAAATAAAAAAAGGACAGATCCCTAGCTACAGAGACTGGAGAGCGGGATTGTGGGAGAAAAAAAAAGATACCTTTCTTAAAGGAGACTTGCGTATGATGAAGGGTTTACTGAACACATATTTGACTGAAGTTTGAGACTGCTGTCACCGTCTAATCTCTAGCCATCACTGTTCAGAGTCTGCAACTGTAGTTCAATCCACATTACTGCTAAGGCATGAAATTACACAGAATTACATCACAAAAAAAAGAAGAAATAAAATGTTTTACGTCTATGAGGTGACAATCCAAATACTCATGTTTCTGAGAAATCTAATTGCCAATTTCTGCAAAAGTGTCTGTGTTGTGCTTCAGTACTAACTGCGACAGTAACTATGACAAATTAACAGTTGGCAATTTCTAAAATCACATTACGGTAATCCAATTACACTGTAATGTGTTACTCCACGACCTGAGGCGTTGGCTGAGCTCATTGTTGCTTTGCTACAGGAACATTAGAGGACTTTTATCTGAGGTCAAATTCAGGTTCAAGAATGTAATCACAAAAAAAGGTGAGAAACAGTAAGAGAAGAGAACATAAGGGTTATGAAATTCACCATATCAGACAGGAGAAGACATTCTCCTAAACAGAAGAAGTGCTTGGCTATAGGGGAAAAACGTACACCAAGGTTTTATGCTGTGCTGCATCAGTTGCCTAATTAGATAACATTGTCCAGTAGCTGAATCTCAGGGTCATTACAACAACGCAAAAACAAAAATTCAACTGCCACCACAACAGAAAATGGAACAGAGGGCCCTGAGGCCAAGTATCCAACTTCAAAGTCTTTTTCTTTTAATTAATTCGGGATCCTCCCCCATGCACAAGAGAAACACAGAGACAGTTAGAGAAACAGAAATGAAAGCAAGAGAGAGAGCGAGAGATTAAACTCGAGGAAGAGAAACAGAATAGAACAAGCTCACTTTACAGCTGTTGTTAACAAGAGGCTTTTCAGAGTCTGGACGTGTCAGTAACACAAGCCTTCTGGGAAACCGCGTTTTTGTCTGAGGATAATATTCCATAGGGCAGAACTCCTGAGGCCAAAGAATTGTAGTGGGGTATAACAAATGAGGAGTCACGCTTGTCTCATAACCCGCTGGCTGGGGCCCAATTAATGAGACCAATAGGGATGTTTAAAACCAGCTATAATGTTAACACTTTTTGTTTGTATCTCACCAGCAAAAGCGACTCATTTGTGCATTTTGACTCTGCCTGTTGCGCAACACGCTGGTTGAAGAGTGTTGCCTACTATCAATTCAATGTAAAAGATAAATATACAAGAAGAATTTCCTGTTTCAACTCTGAATGAACTCCCTTGACCTTCAAAACTATAAGTGACTGCGTAAATGTTCAAAGAATCTCAAAACAGCAGGGGTATGGCGGTAAATGGGAGCAGACAGCTAGAAGATGCTTGCTTTCATTTATAAGTCTTGTGGGGGAATTTAAATAAAGTTGCTGTAAGAGAGCAGGAGGAGGAAGCAGGGAAGGGTACGGAAGGACAAGTCTACTGCCTTAGTTAACCACTCTTAGGACCAATCCCAATTGCCTTTTTCCCTTAAGACTTATTATGAGAAAAAGCCATCTTAAATGGACACAAATCCAATAGTAATTCAACTTTTTAGCCACATGAGGGGATTAGGATCAAGAAATTTCTCTGTAGGTTTGAAAGGGAATAATGAATCTCGGTGTCTGCTGAACAGCAGCGAGGAGGCCAGACACAAGCTGGCATTTGATTTGGTTTATAAGGCTGGTGGATATCCCACGGGCCTGTGAGCCTGTGTGTGCTTTTAGCTTCCCAATTATTTGTTTGGGTCAGGGACAGACTGACCCAAAAAGACAGGATGGCGAGAATGAGAATGAATATGAAAAGGCAAACACAGGAATAGATGCAACATGAAGCAAAGCTGTATCACGGAGCATTTCCCAACTTTCTGGTGGCCTTTATTAGACAATTTCATATCAGATTGCAGACTGAGGATGCTGTGATATTTGAATGTAAAGAGATGGGAATTTAATGCTGAGGATTAGAGGGGCCTGGACTGAGATGAAGTGGGGTTAGTAGAAAACAGTGATATGGCTGAATGGGCTTAAAGGATCTTACTGTTTCATTTGAATCAGCCGACAGTTGAATCTTGTTGGAACAGAGCAAATCAGGTTCATGGATTAATAGTGAGACAGTCAAACAACACATATAGGAGAGGCTCGGCTGTTTTTCAATATGATCATTATTTATGCTTGATAGAGAGAGCACCTGTTGGTTCACACACGCGTTGTTGAGTGAGTAATGAGATTAGAGAAATAGTAGACTAATAAACAAAACCAAAAACTGACCAATAAACAAAACTGGGGATGAGAAATTAAGAAAAGTTCCAAATGTCACTTCTGTTAACATTAATATAGAGAACTCAAATCATTTAGGTGCATTCACATTGGATGCTCTCTGTCTTTTGCTGCTCAAAACCAAATAATTAGCTGTCAATCTTTTGATTATTCAAATCACAGTAACCATCTAAGAAAGCAAACAACTTAATTTAATTTCCGAAGTTTCTCCAAGACTGATGTATTTATGCCAGAGTCATTTCTGTCTGACACTCACAAACCCAATGGAACGTATTTAGAAAGTGTCTTCTTCTGCTGAAAACACACGTGGCTGCTGTTGTGGTTTAAGACTGTACCTACACTCTCAGAGATACTGTAATGTCAGGTTTCGGACAGAATAAAAAAACACATTAGTGAGAAAATTGATTTAACTCAGAAATGTTGCAAGAAGGACACTGTAAAGAATATTACCACTGTTTTACCTGGTTCCTAAAATGATACAGCAAAATGTAATCTGACACTGAATTTTAAATTAAATCTATTAACTCATGCTGTAAGCAAAATGCCATTTTCGCAGAGTCTTATATGCATATTGCAAATTATGCTTGTGCTCTGTTGAGACATACATTTGTTGACGATCTCATTATTTACTGTACCTTTACTGTCCTGAACCAATGTCTGTTCAGTTATGTTGTATTGAAATACCCTATACAGTATACTTTATTATCCATAGAAGAGCTATAGGAGACTGATCAGTAAGTCTAACTCTTAAATTGCTTAACTCGATGTCTTAATGTCAAAAATGCTCTGCAGTATTTTAGACAATGTGCTTTTATGGATTGTGACTGAAAGCTTGTCAGCTTGTCAGACATGTAATGGGATTCACAGAGAAGACATCAAAGTCTAAGCTGCAATCTTACAGATGCAATAGATATTGTATCTTTCTCATCTGTCTGAAGCTGTTGCAACTCTTATTTGAGCTCCGTGTCTGTATGCAATCCTCATCTAATCATTGATTTGTAAGCTGTTTCAATCCAACTGACACCAGAACCTGCATTATATTATAAGCAGGTGTGAGTCTGTAAAATAGTTGTACACAGTTGTACGCCGTGCAGCTCATAACAAATCCTTGTTATCCACGTCCAGCCTTATCCACAGCAGATGATATCATTAGGTTGGTGCTACTGGCTGGGAGCTAGATAAGGAATATTCCTGTCTTGAAGATTGGAGCTGTAGCCAACCTGCTGTAGTGACTCCTGACTAAAGACATTATCATCATGGCGGCTCGGTTTGGCTGCTTTGTGCAGATAGAGGATATGGCAGAGCTTTGCAAGAGCAGCAACGGGATTCTGAATAAAACATCAATATTTAAAGTTATTTATAGTGTTTACAATTGTATGTGCTATATTGATAGTAAAGTCCAGAGAGTAAAGCTCTGTAGCTAACCAAAATCAGCTGTAGCAGGCAAACGTGCTTCTGTTAATCTGTGATTGACATCTGATGCCCACAGCCTGCAGCTCTGAAAGGGGCCTAGATTGCAAGATACAAGTAAATTGAACATGGTGACAAACAGCTGCTCAGGATGCACCTTGCACGTCTTGTGTCTGCTTTGTTGCTTGGTGAGCTTTAACCACAGATAACAGTCCAGACAATGACAAGGCTGAATCAAATCGAGATATTTGCAGAGGATGTACAATGTATCGGGCCTGAGCCGAGCAGATAATACCCATATCTGTATTCATATTCAAAGGCCACGCACAAAGGTACTCTTGATAATGTCTGGACTCACAATGTGACAGATGTGAAGCAAACACAAGAAGAGCAAGAAGACAGTGGCAGCAGATGCCAGCAGCCCCACTGGTTCCAGTCACTGTGATAAGACAGGCTTAACAAGTCACAGCGCTTTCTCTCTATTGAACGCACAGATGTGAAATTGATATTGATTTACTCTTCTAACTCTGGGGTAAAATGGCAAATAAGTGAATTTCCCAAAATGTTGGAGAATTCCTTTAAGGGTTCCACCTGTTTCACAGCTTAAAATGCAGCGTTTGATTAGCAAGAGTGAGGCCAAATCAGCAGGGAGGCCACCCTCCAACCACATAATCCTGGTTAAATCTCTTGAGTCAATGAGCATCTCCACTGAAGTGTCCTTCAGTGAATCTATGCGGCCTCCAAACACATTGTCCTGTAGCTGACCTTTACCTCTGACCTCTCCATGAAACAGTGAGAGCGAATCCTGTGGAGATATTTTTCTTTGTGTCTTGCTGTCTTTGTTTTTCAAAAATCAACAGTTGGCACCATTTGCACAGTAGAAACGGTTCAGCGCCCACAGCATTATCTACAAAAACCTGGCTTGTTATTTTTGCAATGTCAGACAAATTGGTTCTACTGTATACAACAGAGCATTGTTATGATTTTGACAATCTTACACACCCCACATGATTCTGATATTGCATGGAAAGGTTTTGCAAATTTTAAGGTCTTATTAGTGTGCACATTCATAAATAAATGTACAAGCCATGTAGTGTAGATATTTTGGAAATACAGTATTTGTAGTTGGAACTGATGCCATGTGTCACAGTAAGGACATGGCCAGCTCATTAGGCAGGATTTCTGTGGCTTGTTACAAACCACCTGTCCTCTACGTTCACCTCCCACGGCAGCAGCTCCAAGTGGCAGCCCGCAGCACGATCGGCTTCACCATCCTCTCCTCCTCCTGATTGGTTTCCATTGCAAATGGATTTCATATTCACAAATTAATTTGGCCAAAATGCCTGCTTACCTCCTGCATGAAAAACTCGACGAGGTACAGAAAGAAACAGAGAGAAAGGAAAGAGTACCTAACAGTGAGAGAGAGCCACACAGACAGACAGGCAGCGCACATCAACATTTCATTGGCTGTAATACAATTATCTAGCTGCCGGCTCGTTGGTATATTCATATGACACGGTTATTCATTTTGCCTTATTTTCTAAAATGCAATAACAGAGAGAGCAATGTGTTGGGTCTGAGTCATTCTGACTGATGGGAACCCAGAGGCCACTGCTTGGCTCTGTGTTTCTAAAACCCTCTGACTCACTGCTGCAATGTTCAGCAAAATACCATCATCTCTTCAACAAAGCACTGCTTTGAATTCCTTCCAATTATCACCAGAAGAGTGGACGTACAGTGTGGATGCACAGTGACTTCATATTTTGATTTTAGTTCAGTCCAAGGTTCTTATAGACAATTGTGAAAACATTTTCCCTGTATGAGTGTTTCTTAGACACATGCTGAAAAGTGCAAACACAGTATGAACTAAAATCAAATGGCTTGCGTGATGCACCAAACAGATCATGCTCATTAGTAAACAGCAGTATTACCCACCAGCAAAATGTTATGAGGAATCAATTAATTAACTGTGGGATTAGTCAAAAAGTGGGGGAAAAAAAATTATATTTCAGAGGAAGTACAGAGCGTCAAAGCCAGGTCGGCAGCGCCCACAGGAGGTCACCGAGACGTGCCGCGCGCACCCTCGCAAACATGACAGCATAATGAGGACGGCAGCTGACAGAGACAAGCGGCCGCTGGAGAAGATGTTTGCCAATAGAAAAAATTGTGATGATGATTGCTTAGCTGGGTGCACAGAGTGCAGAAAATCCCAAGATGAAGTTTGAAGGTTTTGTATGTTTTGTATTCGTAAATAATGCGGATGCGTGCACAAGCATAAAATGACCTCATGTTGGTTTCCGCTCACTGGAGCCAGAGATTTCAGAAGCAATTTCATATCAGCTTTGCAACTCAACACTGGCTGCCCGAATCTCACACCTACATCTTTTACTTTAATAACAACAATCAGGACATGCTTCTGATTAAATACTATAATCCTATTTGATTTCAAACACACTTAGTGTTGTGCAAAAAGTTACCACAGAGGTGAGATAATCACAGCCGTCAGTGGTGCCTGGTTAGCTGATCCAAAAAGGATGCTTGGCAGAAACTTAGGCGTTATTCTCACTAAACCTTCCCTTAAGCCCTTAAGCACCAAGGCATCAACCCAACATGAGGAAGAGCTGCAGAGAGGCCAGACAAGTTTATGTGAAGGTGACAAATGTTGACTGGGGACTTTGTCTGGTTATGCAGGTGATACAAATCTGTGGCAAAGTTGTGGTGATGATTTTTACATTTCTGCATCCTCAGACTCTAATTTATTCAGTTTAACTATTAAACACAAGTCACCCTCTTTTAGTTGACAATTTGACATTGGATAGATGTTGAAATGGAGTAAACAATATGTAGCCAGGTCAATAAAGGGAGTTAGAGTATGTTTTTAACAGTTAAAAAGAGTGTGATTATGCTTGTGCATTTGGGACTGTGATAACAGTTTTATTAGTTTATGCGACGCTGTCGCTTTAAGAGTAGCGCAGGGCGAGATCTCGCGAGAGGGTGGAGTCCCCGCGATGCGTTAGTAGGCCATACCCGGGAATGAACGAAGGACGGAGAGATTTGCTGTACGAGTTAGCTGTATGGTATTCCCACCATGCACGTGGAGGGCTAAATTGCGCCGCGGGGCAGCGTAAGTGCTAACAGAGTACACAAGATTACTATGTAATGGTGAATGTAAGATATTTTATTAACTACGTTCCTTTTTTTTCATGTTTCTGCTGAGTTTAGAGGGGAGAAAATACAGCGAGTAGCATCCCTGGTGTGTGTGTTTCAGAGCGCAGACTCTACACTGAGAGTGAGTTCAAGTTTGATTAAGAAGTGTACTTTGAGTTCCTGATGAAATGTATCTTATATTTCTATAGAGGCACTTTACCATGAAAAAGTGAGCTATTAATGTATTTTGACCGAGGCATTGTAACTGATTTTGGTTTTATTTTTATTTTCTGTTTAAAGGTGCCACTACTGTTGTTGTTACTTGTCTAGTTTACTGTAAAAAATGTTGAAATGTAAAACCTGGAAATAAGCCAGAGAAAGAACTGCTTCTTTTTGTTAGGTTATCCTGGCCATTTGTATCAGACCTCTTACATAACAGTATTAATACTGTACCTGTTAAGGTGCAGTCGGGGAAATAAATACCCACACTTCAAAAGTTTATGGTGTCCGGTCCCATCCTTTAAGACCAGGCCACAAATACTTGAGACATTGTCACATTTGAGAAATCAGAACTGATGCAAATATACCAAGGCTGTACCAATTCACTGTCACCTTGGGTTAACATCCAGCTCGGCACTCTCTGGTTTGTCACCTCCACATTATGTTTACTGTCTATTGTATCTTTGAGAATCACTTAAAGTTATTGAAGGCCATTGGGAAAGACCTATAGAGAACAGTTGGTGATTTATTCCCTTAAGATACTGAGGTTGAGAGCTGTGTACACTTTGCCTGTGAAAACACAATGAATAACTGACATGACAGTTGTGAAGTTTTCATCACAGCCCCACAGCTTTGAGAGTCCTTGACTGTGTTTTGCCATATCACTCGTGACACACCAGATAATCTCACTGTCGACACGTGGGCCGCAGCACATTTGCGCTTGTGGAAAAATTTATGTGCACTTTACAAACGCTGGGTAAGTGGCGCTGTCTGGTTGAACACTTTCCCCTCTGAGAGAAGACATCCTCGAAGAAGCAGCTGATTCAGGCTGAAGATGTGATTTTCTAGGAATGGTATCACCATCATCATCATTATGAGATGACGAGAACATGAACACTGTGACTGTCTTTTCTTCCCCCGTACTGCAGTTTAATTAAGGCTGAACTTGATGCTATTGCTCTTTTGAGGCTCATTTCTCTTAGTTATATCTATAATCCTCCAAAACATTTGATGCCGATAATGAACTAAATGAGCCTGTCTGAAATCATATAAAAGATAATATTGTGAAAAGAAGTACGGTGTAAGGAAGTAACCAGCAATGTATGAAAAAATATGGGGCTCTTTTATGGCCTTACTACCATCATTACACCCCTGTGGCTTGTTAATAGAAACTCCTGAGCTCCAATTCTCTACTTAATGTTGTAAAATATACATTATTAACATACAACAGAACCTTGTACCTGGCTTGATTGAATTTATTCCTACTTTTCAATTGTGAACGAGGCATAAAATCCTACTATACCAGGGCTGTGATTGTGGGGTGGTACGTTGTTTTTCTGTCTGTCTTTATCATGAGTATTTGCTTATGAAAAAAATGGCTATTTTGCTTCAATAAAAACATCTTTCAAAAAAAACCCAAGGCCAGGTTTTGAACTCCACAGTACAGCTCATTCAATTTCCACAGCCACATTACTGTTTAAAGCAATAGTTTGGCATTTTGATGGAAATACGCTTATTCACTATCTCGCTGAGAGTTAGAGGAGAATATCAATACCACTCTCACGTCTGTACATAAATATGAATCTGGAGTCAGGAGCTGGTAAGCTCTGACTGAAAGCAGGGGGTAAAGCTAATCAAGCTCTGTCCAACACTGAAGAAAACTCACCTAAAAGCATCTCTTAAACTCGCTGATCAACACATTGCATCTTTAAAAAAGAATCTGTACTATAACAAATTTTCTTGCTCTCTGTTTTATATCTCACCATTGTTTGCTTCATTTTCACTCCAGATAGCAGTGTCAAATAAATAGCTGCAAAGTGGAACACACAGGATTATCTTCTCTTACCTCTGCAACCTCATAAAGTACCATACATCTACTGAAATGAAAAAAAAAAAACAATCTGAAGTTCACCTACTTCCTGTTAAATTGCCTGTGTTGACAGCTGAAGCCTCACCTGTGGGGTTGCTGGAGGCAGGCCGGGTAAAAGCGACGGCATGTCATTTAAACCGTGAGCGATGAGTGAATCACCCAGAACGTCGACAACACGGAATCCCAATAGCTTCGCTTTCTCGTTCCCGCCTCCACTGTTTGCTTCCGCTTCCCTGCCACTTCTGATCTCTCATTCTTCTACAATGTCAGCTGTCGCCCTCTGACCTTCATCCTCCGTCTTGTCCTCCACTTCTTTGTTCTGCCTTTTTTAACTGTAAAGTCTAAATAACTGTGACAATAACAGCCCTGTCTCTAAGTACTAGCTCTCCTTGTCGGTTCAGATTTAACATGTTTTACTGGGACAGTTGCCTAAAGATAAAGAACAGACGTAACAGAACAGCAGCCTTGCAAACAGCAGCCAAACTGAAAATGACATGTTTTATCTGATCTTTAATAATTGAAGTTCTACAAATGAATCTTCTCTCTCTTTGCACTCTTTTTGTCATCTGGAAGCCTGATGCTGCTCTACACGTCATCTTTTTAAAACCTTCAGCCACATAACAGGAACAATAATCTCCTGTGATTGACACTTCCTGAGCTGAAAGCTTTACACTTGTCAGCTTCTAGTAAAACCTCCAGAGAAGTTCATCTGAGCTCATGGACTACAGGAACGGGGGCTGGTTCTGGGAGAATGCGATAAGGTTATGAGCAACACAGTTAGTCGATTTCTTTTGGGGTGAGGGGGTTCAGAGGCAGCGAACGCCTCATTTCTGCAAGCACATGAGACTATTGCTACCAGCAGGAGGGTAAACACGCTTAAAAACACACGGAAGAGCACACGCCATGATGTGTGTCAAAATTCAACTTTAGGGGCTGCCGCCTGCTCAAGGGCATCTTAATGCAAAATAATGTATCATAACTGAGTCACGATTTGTTGGGGAAAAGGAGGCACAGAAGGCTCTGACGTAAAGTGACTGTGATTCCAAGCTGCTTTTACTGCAGCCTCAAATTTCGCTTCCAAAAGAAAAGTCCTCTCTCAGACTTTTGCTTATTTCGACAGATCTCAGCATGGTTTTATCTGCCACAAATATACTTCTCCATTTCCTTGCTGTTCAGATTAAAAACCTTTCTTTTGTGCAAACCAGATTTTTTTCCCAGCAGTTATTGGTGTGATTTAATAGCCATGTAGCTTATGGAATGGGTTCCCTGAGGTTGTTGCTTCGGGGAATAAATGCTTGAAATTTACAAGTGAGAAAAAAACCCAGCAGAATTGGTGTTATAAAGAGAAACAGCAGCTTTATGTTTGCTGCTGTTTCGGCAGTATTGAATGTGATAGTAGATAATGTCATACAGAGACACGTATGAGAGGAACAGTGAGATTTCCACCCTGAAGCGTTTTATCTTCCCCCACCCCAGTGTGAGCCCCTACTGGGCCCCGTGGGCGCTCAGATGTAGAACAGAAAAAGACCCAGGCTCTCATCTGCCCAGGCTGCATCAGGCGACAGGCGCACAACAAATCAGACAAATGTACACACACTTACACACAAAACACACAAAAACAAAAAACGCTGCCTTCCTCCCTTTCACACACGGTGGCAGCGGTCAGTGACAAGACAGAGTGTCTCTATTAGTATCAAAGTGGCTCTGTCCACCCTAACAGATGGGCTGGCTTCCTCCAAGATGGGCAAAGTGATTTACTCGATCTCCACTGTACTTTGCCTTATCTAATTGGACCGACCGTGCCCAGGAAGCAGGCCAGTAAATCATGTCACTATCATGTATTTATAGATGAGGTCACGTAACACCAATGCTGATGGCAGCTACGTAACATCTATATATGACACCTGTTACCGTGCCAGCTGCTGGCAGGATGCCCAAAAATTGAGGCGGACACCGCAGGCAGAAAAAGAGGAAGCGAGCAAATGTGAGAGGCAGAGGCGACGATGAGAAGAAGTAAAATTGTGATTATCACTGGACAGATAAATGTGACATCCTCAGACTCCCAATGCAAAAATCACATCACCCCAGCTGTGGCTCAGCTTCACTACTATACATTCCTGATGTCAGCGTCATAGAGCTGGGAACCACTCTGGACAGCGTCTCTGCGATGGTAACAGGGTTCGCCGCAAATAGGAAAGACGCATTCCCTGCGTTCCTGCGATTCTACGTGGTTGTCTCACTGGCGTCGAGATCTGGAGCAGACATTCCTCGCTGTACGACTCCCTGAGGAGCTGAACTTCCTCCGCGTAACCCGAGCTAAACAGAAACTTCCAGGGATGTTGTTGCAGGTCAGTGATTGTCAGAACCGGGAGGGTGAAGTTCAGCAGACATATGTATATATTTTTTTATTCTAAAAGTGGATGTCACGTCCACACCTGTCGTCCTCATGAACACAGTCTGGTGCGATTTTCAGCAGATGCTATGCAACATATACAAATTAAAAGGTGTAAGGATTTGGCTTAATAGATGCACAATAATGCAAACAGAAATGCAGAATTGAAGAAATAAAACCACATAACAGGTATTTTCTCTCTCCAAAGTACTGCAAAGGGAAAATACCCAGGACCATCTAATACAGGGAAGGCTTGTGTATGTTTGTGTGTGTGTGGATCTCTGGTGTCTATTTCATGCATGTTAAAATAACATGAGAAAGTCATCTTCATGCTATAGATTCTACATAAATATACAGGATAGTGTGTTTACGCTTCTACGTTATGCATGATCTCAGATGTGCACGTGGCCGTGTTCCTCTGTGGAGCTTTAGTGGACAGGGTGCTGGCGGCTGCTGTCACCACCACGCTGGCCAGAGAGGATAGGTGATGTGTCCCTTTTTTTAGAAACCATAAAAGAAG
This sequence comes from Holacanthus passer, assembly GCA_025331565.1. NCBI lineage: Eukaryota > Metazoa > Chordata > Actinopteri > Pomacanthidae > Holacanthus > Holacanthus passer. The sequence goes on along the minus strand of JAFREQ010000073.1, from coordinate 1,195,583 downwards.
TCCTGCATGCTATTAAGCATGCATCAGCGCACCCCTTTCTCATTGGCTTTAAGAGGGGGACATCGGAGCACAGCGCCGTTAACCTGTGTTCTCAATCTCTCTGTCACATGAAATGAACAAGCTCCCAGGTACCTCAAGTTTGCAAAGTCAATTCACGGTCAAATTGTCCTGCTGCTCCACTCCTTTCAGCTCCTGAGGGAGAATCCTGTCCAAATTCTTGTAAACCTAAATAACTTCTTGGACTAACACTCCAACTGTGGCTGACGGCTGGATGTCTGGTGCCCCTCAGGTTCACTCGTGGTCAAGAGTTCATACTGTGGAGAAATACAGCCCTGAACTCAACACAGAGGAGCAGAGACTATTTTTTAAATGCATAAGCAAAACACACAAATCCAGTTTGTATATTGTACCAAAAACAATGGTTGCATTTTACAGACAGATTGATTTTTCTTTCCTGGTTCAGCTCCGATATGGATGCTTTTGGAACACAGTCATTGTAGATGAGTAATTAGAATTGGAAAGACATTCAGAAAGTAAACTTTCCAACTTCCTCCCATTTCTTAAATTAATACTTAATGATGCAAACAATACAAATATAACTGCTTAAAATACACATCTATTCAAAATATATTTATAACAACACAACAGCATGTTAACTCAGAAATCTCAAAAAAATATATCTCCAGTACAAAATGTTCATGGATTACAGGCGGCTGTGCAGTTGAGATCTGTCTGCGTCTTATATGCAGCACTTTCGAGCTTCCTACGCTCCGATTATATGTCACTGCGTTAGATAATGGCGCTCGCGGTTGTGTGCGTGTGTTTTGAAAGTAATTGTGCATGTTTCAGGAAGCAGGAGATTCATGGGAATGGAATGCACTGAGGAGCATTTCTGTCCAAGGCAGCTGCGTCTGAGATAGTTGAGAACAGTGTGGGAGACTGAAATCCTCCTCAGTAGCCAAAACAACACACACGTGCTTGGGAATCCATTTCTAGGACTTTGCTCTTCCCTCAAGATGACCAAAGAAGTTGATTCTCTCACTGGGACAATGCAAAAACATAAGGATGGGAACAACTTTATGTAAGAGGTATATGTTACAATACATAGATGAGATAAGGCAACTTAAACAATGCATATCCTCAAATTCTAAAGCATTCTTGCATAATGTTTTAACGAAACATCATTCATTCAATCAGTCAATCTTTCCATTTTACAGTCCTGCAGCCACTATGAAACAATAAAGACTAAACTTTTTAAACTGCAGCAAAACTTTGTCGACCACTTTCTTCACCACTTCTCCCTTTTCAGCTTTTGTCTGCTGCTGTTATACAGCTGGAAGAAAATCAAATTATAAAATAATGACTGCCCATGGAGACACCTACAGATAACAATGAAAACAGTTGGGGCTTTTTCAAAGGAATTTGCCATTTTACCTGCCAATATTCCTTTTTGATCAGCTCTTCTCCCATATTTCACTTGTTTTTCTCTCCCAACTTGAACTAAGCCAACTGATTCCTGACTGACTGGCCTTCACACAGAAGTTATTTTTCGCTGTTACTGTAATGGGATTGCTTGAGCTGGTTGAAATCTCTCGTCTTGTGGAAGTGGAACAAATGAAGCTTCAGTGACACAAAAGCCAAAATTGAAACAAGCGAAAAAACACAACAGAATTTAGGAGATGATTTTCAAACAAGTGTGATTGTAAGCAGACAGGCGAGGTTGGTTTCTCACTAACTTACGTAAGTAGCTGTGCATATTATGGCCTCCATCCAGCTTTGGTCATTTGCTGCTCTTAACACACATTGAATTCTTCAGCTCTGTGCTAAAAGGGAGATGATGCGTTTTACATTTCAAGCAGTTGCAACAGTGAAGCTCCTAAAAAGGACACCAGCTGTCTTGAAGCCAAAACTGAAGTGGACAGAGCGACTGTCTTCAAAAAATGAAAAGCACCCTATAATGAGAATGTGTGATAAGAAGTGACTTTAACCAAGTAAAACGATGCATTTCTGAGTCAAAATCTTTCACAGATCAGACAGAAGGATGCAAATGAGGCTCTTTTTGCTACCAGTTATCAGCTGCAGTCTACACAGTTCAGCTCAAAGTTCCCTTCAATGAATGTCAAGATGAACAAGACAAAAGAGCTAAATGGGTGTTTTTAATTTTCCGTCCTTCAGGCCCAGTCACACTTTCATCAATGAAGCAGATGTTTGCATGTTCAGCTATTAGAGATCCTTAAACCTTTATCAATTAATGCTGTAAACACTCATACCTTATACCTTTTACAGTGCATATCCTGGTCCTGTGGCAAACAGTTGCCCATTCACACATTTACCAGACACGGAGCATCATTAGCATTCATTTTGACTCCTTTTAGCTCTGTTCTGGTCTCCACCAACTCCTCAGGTAAATATCTAGCTCTCAAGCAAAACAATTAGCTGAAAGACACAGAACAGAGCTGAGTGAACTGCAGAGTCAGGTCAGACACCTATAAGCGACACCTTTCACATGATACATACAGTCATTTCATCCACTGTTAATACACAAATACTGATTAAAGAAACTCTAAATGCAACAGTGTAGAAGTCAAGAGTTGCACATTTGCTTTAAGAACTTCATTCATTATAAATATTTTACCAAACTGACTCAGTGGTTATAGGCTGAATATCCAGTAAAAATAATACAGATGATTCAATGCTCAAAACTATCATTAACTATGGTTATTGTTCCCTGGGTGCAGCTCAGAGAATCCAAACCACCGGGCTATTTTTAAGTTTGTGGATGAATCAGAGGTCCCTGTTGTCTTGGGGCCAGCGAAGACGTGCTGTTCATCTCACACTGGTGTCATTAGTTCAAACTAAGTATCTTCCCAGTGGCGACACGCTGTTCCTGCCTGGCAGCCTCACAACAGGACGAAGGACTCATCACGCACACAGCGCACACAAGAAGGAAGCGTGTGCACAAACATATTACGATGGAGAAAATAGAGCTGCTCAGTGTGTCTTCAACCTTTGTGCGTATGCAAGTACAAATACATACTTCTGTGTATGTGTTTGGCTCAAGAAATTCAGAAGTTGGATGCTGACTGACATTCCACACTCAGTATAAATATTCCTGTTATGCTTCATTGTCTTGACCACTGTCCCCGAACCACAAACCAAAATAGCTTCTGGAACAACCCGGCACCTGTGATTTATCCTTTTTGACTCAACAATGTCGCGTGTGATTAAAATCTGTGGTTTTTATTGAGCCTTCACAATTTTAACAAATCCCCCAGAGAGACACTGAGATGTAATTTCTATATCAGGCCTCATAGTAATGTTCATAGACTGCGTGTGTCATCAGTTTCCTCAAAAAGAGCCCATCCCTTCCCCTCATATAAATGTGATCTGTGCCACGGATTGTTGCAGATTAATACGAGGAAGTGCTTACTCATCAGATATCGCAGGCACTAATGTGGCACTGTATGAAAGGTTGGAATAAAATGCTTGGAAGCCAGTGGAAAAAAACATCAGCACAGCGAGATGAGTTTCCACTGTTGATTAATGTGTAAATCCTCTTACGTTGTGGTGTGTAGCTGCCAGCCATCTGACTAAAATACATAAATAGTAATGAGTTTTAGGATCTGCCATTCATCATGACACACCATGTAGTATATACAGCTACTGTAAAGGAACATTGTGCATATCACACAAAAACAGACACAACACACAAAAAACTCATTGTGGCACACATGTATGCATTTTAAGTGTACATTTATATATTTATATGCACAGAGATTCAAAAGTTGTATTTATCAGCTGCTTAGTTCAAATGATTTTCCTTGAGTGTCAGAAGTGTCAGAGGCTCAGCAAAGCTTTGCTATGTTGGCAGCTTCTTACAGCTTTACGCTAAAATACACACAGCACAAGCTTTCAAGTGCCTGAATTCCAGTTTTAAGCCTTGTAAAAAAAGGCAAAAAAAAAGGTAGCAAAAAAGCAAGATGAAAAAGAAAGACGGGATGGAAAATCTAACAGGGTTCAACCAGCATGGATTTAGAAGCCAAATATTGGGATACAGGCTGAGGATGGGGGTCCTAAATATTTTGTGCTGATGCTCAGTATTTTTGAAGTTGATCACTTTCATGCTACAAAGAAAATCAAGTTTACACAGAAATTTAATCTCTGGGAGTGTGAAAATATCCTAAAACAATATTTAGTGTGGCTGTGTAGGGTGGGGTGTTTCTTTTGGGGATCGAGTGGTAGCGGTCATCTAGCCCTCCAAATGGAGCATTTACAGACAAACTGAGCGGTAGAAAAAAAATCCCAGAATTCTTTGCAAACTGAGGCAGTGTAATATGAAACATTGCTCCTGGTGTTGGGAAAGAAGTATATACATTTGCAAATAATAATGCAAAGTTTAATGCAGATGCAGAGGACTACGAAATTGGATTGTTGAGACAAGCATTTCAGAAAAAATGCAATTTCACAATGTCAATAGAACCTAAACTTAAACAATGATTTGTGAGTGACATTACAGTTACTTCCAGTTCTGTATATGAAAAAATGATCCAGCAGCAGGGCAGAAATTGCCATAGGCTGAACGACACTGCAAGTTGGGATTGGGCCTAAAATTCCTGAGATAAGGAAATTCTCATAAAGTTTGCAGACCAAGCACATATACATATTTCATAGTAGGAAAGACTGTGGGATAAATTTAAATGAAGCTATTCAAAATAAGTATTCATTACAGAGAAATTATAGTTTAATTGCAGACTTCATTTTTCTGTAGCTGTGCTGAATCATGAACCACAATGAGCAACACTGATTTAATATAGACCTTAGGTGGGCCCTAACAATGTACTATAGTCCGTCCAATAGCAGTGAATCAGTATCGTGCTATAGCTGCCTGAACTGAGGATAACAAGGATCCAGATACACAAGTGAGCCCTGCGCTCGCTTTATGGAAGAAAAGTAAAGAGAGGCATCAAAGATAATGGATAAATGGGAAAGGATACATTTGTTCATCGCTCTCCAACATACACACAGAACTCAGAGATGAGTAATGTCGGTTATATCCCTCTTTCTGCGTTGCATTGTATCACCGCTGACACCAAAGCTCTTAAAAGCTTTCCATTTTCTTTCTGCATAAATTGTGCATATGCATGATGCAGAGGCTGGGAGTGATTTGATAAGCTTTTTTTTTTTTTTCATGACCCACTAAATTTTATGATGGGCTGGCGTGACATATTTTCACAACACATGCATGATGTATCGACGTGGCAAAGTGTGCGCACTCGCTCATGCACAAGCACACACATTCATGCAGACTACCTGATAGGCATGTTAACGCACGTCGGCCGAGAAGTGGCGCACGCAGACGTACACAGACACTAAAAGCTTTCTACATCCTTGGTGGTTCCGTCAGCATGACTAAGTGTGCTCCATCTCACACTGTTCTCCAGATAGAGCCATGATTTCCCCTGGCATCACACACTCGGCTCCCAATCACTCCACACATGTCAGACCTAATAGCATCTGCTTCGACACATATGCACACCCACATGTGCTCGCAGCCACACACACCTGTAAATACCACACAGAGGCACACACACTGGACGGCAATCATATACCCCTCCTACACACAAACACACTGGAGGGCCGTGAGTCTCTCTCTCACCGGCATAAAGCTGCTGCAGTGTGTGTGGGTTTGTGGGCGACTGCGGGCGGAGAGGAGTGGTGTTACCTAAAAACAAGACAGACTGGCCAGGGGCCAAATGAGACAGAGGGAGGAGAGAGAGAAAGAGTGTGACAGAAAGCAGGTGGGAAGGATGATGTTTGTGGGCTTGTATGCAAAACAGAGAAAGTGAGAGGTCTGTAGTGACAGAGAGGGAGGACAACGGCCGAGAGAGTGGGAGTCTGTGTGCGAGAGAACAAGAATGAGCAAATTATGAGTGTATGAGAAACAAAGAGTTGGGGAGTTGGGAGTGTGTGAGGAATGCAGCTTGGTTGAGCACTTGACATTGCAGCCTTTTAATTTCCTCTTAAAACCATTGCTGTCAGTGTTTGGTGGAGAATCTGATTAGATGAGCTGCACTTACATATTTACCTGTATCAGTGAAAAGAGAGCGAGAAAGTACAAGTGAGTTTGCTGGTGTGGATGCGATTAAACGCACATGAGTGTGTCTGTGTATGTGTTCATGCACACGTGTACAAGCTCGCCTTTGGATTTAGCAAAGCAAATGGGTGTAAATGCAGCAGGAGCAGACGTGATGCACAGAAAAGAGTTAGACAGTGCCTAAAGGAGCTTAGATGGGGGAAAAGTGGGAGATATGAGGGGTGAGGGGGGTGAAGGGAGGAATCGGTGGGGATAAAGGGAAAGAAGCAGGGCTGGAGGGGCTGAAGGAAATGAAGAGAGGGGAGAGTTAGAGAGCAAAAAGGCAGAGAGGCGAGCGGGGGGTGGTGTCAGTATGCTATGACTTGCTTCTTCCAAAACAGGAATTAATCCAATAATCGCTTGGAAATGTTTTGCACATTTCTTCATTCTTCTCATGCACATAACAGACCATCATCTTGTACAAGTATGCATGAGACCTGTCAAGACCTCGGAGGCACACGCACACATGCGAAGACAAATCCCATCGCCGCAGGGTTAGCGCACATGTGATGCGACTGAGAGCCGGAGAGCCGGAGCCTTTAAGTTTATCTGGCCCTTATTTCAAGTGTCGCTCTGAGTGTCACAAATGTCAGCAGCTCCGCTATAGGCTTTGCCTCCACGTCAGCTCATTAGCACTTGACGCCAAAGCGCACACACTTCAAACCCTCCAGAACCCGAGAGTCAGTAAATTAACTGCCAGTAATGCAGAAGAGTACAGAAAGACTTCTTATCCTTGTGATGTGATGCATTCATCACCATTTCTCCATCTCCTTTAGTCTTTGTCCTTGCTGCGTCTTTCCTCTTCTGTTGGCTTCTCCCGCAGCACTGATTTTTATTCAGGTATCTTTCTTTAATCAAACATTGACTGCTGAGCTCTTTAGGTGCAGAGGAGCAAGGAAGTTAAACACAGAAACATACACTGGCTACGCAAACAAGGGCTGCAGGGCGGCTATACAGGCAATATCTCATAATGGAGCAGGCTGAAAGAAAACACAGCCAGACACAAGGTAAAGAACAAAATGAAGTGAAATTGCATATTTGGCATGTGAATAATCTTGATAAGAGCAGATTAGCTCTCAGTCACAATACAAATGAATGAATGAAAGAATGAATGAATTAGTCATTTGCTTTCTTATCTAAAGATAAGTTAGATATAAAAGTCAATACCACTCTCGTATGTGGATGGTAAATATGAAACTGGAGCCAGCAGTCGTTTGTTTAGTCGAGCAGAAAGACTGGTACAGGGGGAAACAGCTAGTCTGGCTCTGTCCAAAGAAAACAAAAATCAGCACCTTGAAAGCTCAGTAATTAACATTTTAAATCTCGTTTGTTTAAGCTGTACAAAAACCTATGTGTAAAATCAACAATTTGCTATTTTATGATAAGTTGTTTATTGTATTTCTTGGCCAGCAACGTTCTTGTATTGCTACACATTGCCTGGCGATTGCTTCCAGTCAAGAATAATAATAAAAATATTTCTCAAAAATTCCTCTAATGCATACACACAAATGGAAACACAAAAATGACTTACTGCTGAAATGGAGAAGTAGCCCATGCATTACTCCCAGGATTGGTGTTTGGACTTGCACCTGACAGTGACAACACAATTCTGAACTCTTGCAGCTGCCCATTCATCTCATCTGATCAGTCTGGTCTGCTGATCTGACTGGTGTTAAACTTTTTCATCTTCCACTGTTACATCACTCATATAAGACCGTGCTGAGAACACACATCACACATTTCAGCTTCTTGATTTTGTCTACCAGCCTCTGCAAGGGGATGTTAGGCTGCCACAAAATTTATCTAAATTACACTCTAATGAGCCTGCAGTATACACTTCCAAAGTAGCAGATGATGAAATATTCACGGCGACGGCAGAACGTCTCCTTGCTGGAAGTGGTTTCAGTGAATCTGATTGTGCAAAAACAAATACAAATCTAGAGCGCAGTACCTTTAAGCTGCAGTCGTTTAAGAATATCAAAGTAAAACACTATTACCAAGGTCTGCCAATTATAAGACACAAATGTCTTTGCTTCTGAGCAAAGAGCTCTGCTTAACAGCTGCCTGGGGAATTAACTCGCTTCCCTGCAGTTTCAGCTGAGCCACATTCTGTCTTTTAGAGCGCTGGCACTTGTTGGCATTTTCTCTGCTGAAATATCCAGCCTCCTTGCCCAAGGGAAGCTTACCTTTGCCTTAATGTGTGAAAAATCATTTAGTGACAGAGTAGCTTGCAGCGTACACAGCAGACAGAAGGAAATAAAGTGAAGGGTAATCCAGAGGTCAAAGGTCAAATGGAGAGAGGCAAGGGTCAAACAGAGGTAACTGAGTGCAGTCATTGAGTGGTATTGACTGGTGGCCAATTAGAAGAACTGACTGGGGCACAGAAGACCAGTCAATATCCACTGTACTTACACATGACTGAAAATTGAACCAAGAGTGTTTTAATGAATATGAGTCTTAGATAGAAAAAGAAACAGAGGGGAATTCAGTGCAACACACACAACCCCTTTTGACCTACATCTTCCATGATTAACTATGCACAAATAGGACTTCCTCTCCTCCGCTTTGCCATGAGTGAGAAGAAGATTATAAGTTAGCTGCCACTGCCACTGGCAAGCTGAGCTGGAGCTTGGACTGGGGCTGGTCTCCTCCCAGATTTGGGGTAGATTGGGGATTTCAAAGTCAAGAAAGTTCAAAGCCTCGGCTGGGGAACGTTCAAAAGAACCACAGCCTGCCATGAAGTGGAGAGGAAAGGGGGGGGGGGAGCTGGCTACTTACAGTAAACTCTCCCACAGTCTGCAGAGAATGTGGTGGCAGAAAGAGGGGAGAAGGTGTGTGTGTGTGTAAAACAGGGGAAATGCTAGTGAAAATAAACGTCGCGCTCCTGTGGGTTAAGTCGATGAGAGGAGGTGCTGAGCAGGTGGAATTTCGCTGACATGTTGGTGCAAAGCTGAGAGTGAGAGCCAAAGTTTTGGTAGCACGAATAATCAGTAATGCAGAATGTGAGATTGCATTTTAACTGAAATCAAACTGATGTTTAATGTGGCCGAGAAGCTCACTGCTGTTGCTGAGCTTGAGACCCAATGAGATGGATTTTTGTTGCATGTTAACAGCAACTCTTGATGCAAACATGTTATTACATCCATACTTTTGTAATGAGGAGTGACAAAAAAGCCCAAACATGAGGCCACTAAAATGTACTTTCTTTGAGAAATAGAACACAAACCTACAAACATGCTTCTTTCAGCTTTCTCAGGTGTCCATATCTCCCTGTGTGCTACACAATGCCATTCACCTGACACAATCAAACCGAGGCAACACCCTCGCTGCCTGAGGACAGAAAACATCAATGGAATTTCCTTAATCTAGATGACTTTGGAGATTTACAGCATAATGTACACAGGATCATGTTTTCAAGTAGGTGATTTACTTTTAAAAGGTGGATAAGCTACATCACAATTGCATAGATCAAGTAGCCTATGTTGTCTTCTTTTTCAATGCAATGTCTGTAAAAACACAGAGCATCTGAAGTTTTTTTTTTTTTTTAATATTTTCAGATAGTAACAGTAAAGTTATCTCAACCAGACTACAGGGCAAATACCAGAGCCTGGTGAATACCATCTAAAATTCATGCCTGGGTAATAATTTCAGTATCTTAACAAGCACTGATTAAGATTTTACTGCTTTCATTTATAGAAAGAGGATCAAGAAGTATCTGCTATTATCACTGTGACCTATATTATCCCCAATATACTAACTTCGCTGGAACATTGAGTCACTGCAGGGACCATCTCTTGCAAACATAAATATTCAGTTAATTGGTTTATTCTAGCAATAAAGAGGCTCGTTCACAGGGTAACTCTTAAGGCCTGAGCCAGAGTACAGTAATATGCCAGTAAACAGAGAGTAAGAGGTAACAGATGGAAGACAATTCCCGTCCTATATGATGCACCGAGATGATAATCCAATTTAGATATTCTATAAATTACTTACACTCATGTAAAATCAGCTACACTGCAATCTTCTGTGATAATGTTTCAAGCATTCACAAAGAGGTATATAAATAGACAAAAGACAGACTCGCTCATGGTAAAAGTTTTCAGGCCAGCAGATGCAGCTGGATGCTTTAGGTCTTTAGTGGTGGAATTAGCTCCAGCTCGTGCCTCTCTCTGTTGTTTTTCACCCTGATTCAGCAGTCCTGGACTTTACGCAGAGCCACTGAAAGCTCAGTGGCCACAGGGAATGCCAGCTCATCGACTATTATAATGACGGCCTCCCTATTGCTCTCCGCCTCTCTCTGCCCTTCTCACCAGCACGCCATCCCGATTGTCTCTCTCTCACTCTTTCTGTTTGTGATCTGTCTTTCTGTCCTTCTTGCTGAACAAAGGCTGGTGTGAGTGTGCATGATGCAACTGTGGCAGCACTGAAAGTTCATAGTCAACAGAAATACGCAGAATGAACATCCCCAAGGTACGATGGATGGATTAAAGATTTTGCTGTTTGGCAAACTGCAAACAGAGATATCATAATGAATGTCGCAGGTTATAATATGAGAACCTCTTTGTGAGAATGGCAATAGCTTCAAAGCTCAACAGTAAGTCATCAGTCTTTTTCTATCAAATCCTCCAGATGGTAACTTACCTTGCTTCAGTCACACAGAGGTCAAACATGAAACAGAAGCAGTATAGAGAACTTGTTGCTCAAATGACCTTATCGCACGCTTTTTAAACAAAAAGGACATGGAGGACTAACCTTGAGTTTATCAAAGCGTTCAGTGAGCGAGGACACCTGGTGCTCTCGGTGACGCCCCACCAGCTTGCAGAGGGCGCAAATGAGCTGGTCATCCACCAAGCAGTACATGTTGACCTTCTCGTTCTCGTGCTCCAGGCAGGTCAGGCCGCGGATGTGAGTGTCTGGCACCGGCTCCACCAAGCGATGGCTGGTGAACGGCTTCTTGTTAGGGTGTGTCGCACGCAGGCATCGGTCGCAGTACGATACCTCGCACGTGACACACGTCTTGACGGCCTCACGCGGCGGATCCTGCTCGCAGAACTGGCAGCTGATGCGCGGATCCATTTTAGCAACGACAGCTGGGCTGTGGTTTGCGTTGGTGTGGTTAGTGTGATTGGTGTGGTTGGCGTGCGGGTGGGAGTGGCTGGAAGTGGCCGGGCTGCCGCGGGCGCTGCTTCCACTCGTGCCACCACCTCCGCCGCCAATTGTTCCAGCTATTGTTCCGCTAATGGTGGCGGTGTAGGGCCGCTGCGGCTGCAGGCGCCGGCTCTCGGTGGGGGAATTGGGGCCACTAAGGGAGGCCTTTTGAAAGCGGTCAATGATGTTCTGCAGCGTCACATTGCGCTTAAGGCCCTCCAGGCCGCGGTGATTCAGCGTGATGACGTAACGACAGGTGGGGCACTGAAAGGCCGAGATGGATTCGAGGGGTTTGCTGGTGGAGCAGTGGGACACCAGGATGCGGTGGGCGCAGTTAAAACACAGGCTGTGGGCGCAGGGCAAGAGCAGAGGGTCTTCAAACAACTCCAGGCAGATCGGGCAGGTCAGCTCAGACTCCAGTGTTTCCATCTTCAGTTGAACCAATCTAAAGGTGACATCAAATCCCACGGAAGCTGGCCGATTACCTGCATGAAGAAGAAAAGATACATATGAGTATTTGAAAATGAAATAGATCTCTGTTCAGGAGCTTCAACTTTGTGTACACATTTCATCAGTTTGCCTATTCAGCCATTTCTGATTTTAACTGAAGCAGTCATGAGATATTGGCTTCAAGTTAGACAGACTGGCCTGTGCAGATTCAGCAGAATCATCACTAAAACACACATTTCCTTGCACTATCATATATCAGCCGCACAGCTTGCACAACTGTGGATGGGCCTCCTTGTTGCAGCCTTTAACACGTGATTCGTCCTGCAGAGAAGGAGAGGAATGACTCCATGAACAGGGAGGAAAAAGACAGACGTTGGCTGACTGGCAGGGAAGAAGTAAAAATCAATGGAGTTAAGAGAATAACAGAGAAAAGAAGACACAGAGGAGGACAGAGAAGGAGGAACTTGTAAAACAGAGGAGCTCCACATTTCTGTAACACCCTGACAGACTCTTACATGGTTCAACTCTTCATTCATCCTCATATGTTTAACTTCCATCTCTCCTCTTCCGGCTCACCACTGACTTTGTCGATTTTTTACGGCTTCTATGGTAAGATCAGCTTGACTTATCAAGCAATAAACACTCAACTCCAAGGACATTTCAACTGTTAAAGCATGACCCCAACAACAATTTCAAGTGGGACAGTGAAAACAAGGCCTGAGCTAAACAAGAAAATTGATTTCAGATCCTCGCCCTCCTTCTCCAAGCCCTCCAAATCTCAGCACCTCGCAGCCTGCATATCAAGCTGTCTCCCCTGGGTGGCCTTAAAAATCAGTGACATGAGAAATCACCAATAACCCTCCCCCCACCCACCCACTCTGATTCAGTGGCTAAGGAGCACAGTGGCTTTCTATCCTTTAAAAGAAACAAAGCAGACACCGTGAAACTACAGTACTAAAGTGGATGACCCCGGATAGCTGACAGTGACAATTTCATTAGGCGAGGTTGTTCCTGACAGACTGCCCTCGCCTCCTGCAAGTCATGCAGGATTTACTGATGACTGGTTTTTACTGGTTGTGACTAATCAAAAAGTACTTTTCAACTTGGGACAGGCCTTAAACTCCTGTGAGTGACCTCTCTGAAGCTTAGCTCATTGTGTACATAAAGATGAATATGCTCAGACTAAAAAACATGTTATCAAGAAAAGAGCCTATAATAGTCGACACTTGGGCTTCCTCTAAGGTTTAAAAGTCCAATTTCAAAGTGAAAAAGTGCTGAGTAGGAACTGAGTGAGCATGCCTGTCCAGAACAGGTGCTTATCAGTAAGTTTGTCTAGTCATCGAGCACATTAACACAATACTCAACATAAAACTGTAAACACAGTCTGTCCAAACCTGCACTTCATTTGTACTAAGCAGTGGTGGGTAGAGTAAACAACAATGGTACTCAAGTAAAAGTACTGTTACTTTATAATATAATGACTCAAGTAGAAGTAAAAGTACCCATAAAAATAAGTACTTGAGTAAGAGTAAAAAAGTACCTCGTAAAAAAACTACTCAAGTAGTGAGTAACTTCAGATGCAATTTATTAGTTCAAGAACAAAAACTGTTTCCACTGACATCAGCTAAGACATTGACCTGTTTGTCAAAGGAGTTTAGCTTGAAGCTATTGAAGCTATAACAGTAACATCAAATTTGACGTGTATGATCTCAAACGTTATTATTTATATTTATATTATTGCCAAAACAGAAAATTTAACTGACTGACTGTGATCGGCTGGAGGCTGAAATGTTGACATATAACATTACGCCGGCTTATTAAAGTAGTAACCGGCGCCGGAGCCGGCCGGTACCACCATGTTAGCCGGCTAGCTCGGTGAAACGCCGACGTTTCATCTTCCGCCATGTTCTTGAGCTACAGTGAGGTGAAGGAGGGCCGTGGAGGGGCGGGGCACACCTCCGTCCACCTGCGGTGTTGCTGCTGTGATTGGTTAAGCCGAGAGCTGCAGAGCTGCGTCTGAGCTCATCTGAATTTATTTATAAATAAATTAATGTAACAACAAGCATGTAGCCCAAAGTAACGGAGTAAAAGTATATTTTCTCACAAATTTACTCGAGTAAGAGTAAAACTATTCTGCAAAATAACTACTCTTAAAAGTACAATTTATCAAAAAAAAAAAATACTCAAGTACATATAACGGAGTAAATGAAACGCGTAACTACCCACCACTGGTACTAAGTACCTCAGCCTGGCTGGCTCTTTGTAGAGACACTGCTCTGTCCAACATAGTGACAGATTTGTTCAGTGTATCTTAGTTATTTTCTTGATTAATAACTTCATCTATGAAATGTTGAAAAGAATGTGGAAGAAATAGCGATGATGCTCACGATGATCCCTTTAATCTGCTTGTTTTGTCTGACCAACAGTCCAAAGACGCATACTTGAAAGTAGAACATTCACAAATCACATTTGAGAAAGTGCCACATGAGAATATTTGGCATTTTTGCTTAAAACGATTTTTCAATTATCAAAATAGTTGCCAATGAATTTTCTGTCAATTGACTAATTGATTACTAGTTGTTGCTGCATGTTTTGTACATTTTGCAGCTAAAATGTGTTATGAGCTTAATCAGTTAAGCCTGACTCCAGATAAATAATAAAATTCACAACTTGTTCTCAAAACATCACGCTGAAGTGTGGCCTTGTCCTCAAAATGAATTCATTTAATTGTTCACATTAAGGTATATTGAGTTAGCTCTGCCATCCACAGCTTTGTAATAACTTCATTGTGCTGTGACACCATCCTGACTCGGTGGTGTGAATTCAGCTGCAATGAGACGCAAGCATTACACAACCACCCATAATCTAAGGACAAGCTGAAAACAGGACTGTATAAAGACAGAAACAGAGCTCAAAGGCTCAAACTCATTTGCACTAACAAAAGTCTCCTCCCTTCTGCTGCACCAGAAACCATGCCGAGACGCTGAGCTGCGTTCAAAGCAAACATGATTTGAGCAGCAGCTAAGTGCTCGAGAAAGGCACTCAACTGAAGAAAGTAGTTATGCGCATGCAGGGGCTTTGTTACAAAATTCATTATGTGGAAAAGAAATAAATAACTGCTCACAGCCAATCATGCAGATATTACAGTGATAAAGGGCAATGGGCATTGTGCGTGTGTGTAAATAAGTGTGCGGGGGTGTGTGTGTATGTGAGGCTGTATGTTGTGTGTGCACGTAATGTCCTCCTCCAAATATTCACCTTGGCTGCTATTTATCAGATGCTTTATGTGGCTGTTATCACACAGCCTGGCCGTGTGGGGGATAAAGAGAGAGAGAGAGTTCAGAGGCGAGCTGCCACAGCACGAGGTTCTGCTTCATCACACCAACAAGAGGTCTACTTTATCTCCACTGTATCGGAGCGACGATAACCAGGGGCTGACGAATGGAAACAGGATGTGGGGGGAGGGAGGCGACGAGGGGATGCAAGGACAAGACCTTTTCATGACAAGCGAGGCCACCGGCTCCTCCAGGCACAGACATGACATAATCCTCCACATGAACCTTTGGCCTTTACACTTTAATAATAATAACCATGACCCTGTAATTTTCATTTGATTCAATCTGCACCCATTTCTTAGTTGATATTCCACTTCTTATCTTTTTTTAATTATCATTATTCCAGCAAGACAGATGGCTGGAAAACAGTTGTTTAATATTTATAAATATAGTTTTTTTCTGTAAAATCTGTCAAATTAAACACATAAATGATTGTTGATGAAGTTCTCTGTGACTGAGCGCCGCTTTAGGTCGAGCAGCAGTTCAGCTCCATATGACTGCTGCTTCAGTGGTAAAATATGTCAACAACAGGAAACAAGGCACACATTCATTAAGCTTCTCAGGATACACATTGATTCCAGATCATCAGGTCATTGTGCGACCGTGTGAACTTTGCTCTGGATTCAGGTGAAACGGACGCAATGAAAAATAACAGTCTTTTCATCAGTCAATACTTTGTTATTGTACTCCAGATAATGATTTTCTGACATATAAAAAACAGACACACAAACCCCTCAGTTCCCTTCTTCCTCCACATGCCATCACAGCAAATATGCAGTGCCTTGTATTCTCTGTTGTACATCTATCAAGACGGCAGTATCATAACGAGAAAACAATCAAGTGCATATCCAGTTATTAAGCCCATCGTATCAGTAGAGTTGTGTTCATGATCCTTTGTGCAACCTTCCAGTTCAAATGTTGACTGAGTCAGCAGTCTCGCTTTATTCCTGAGGACGGAGCTCAACAGTGCTGCTAATGCTGATGTTAATGTGACTGTGTTGAATGGAGCATGGTGTTATAATTAACACCAAGCTTTAACACACCATCACCAGGCCCATTAAGCTTTAGCTATGTCACTCTGGGGAAACCGTGCCGGCTATGATGGGAGCCACTTAGGGACCGAATCCCTAGCTTCATGCTAAAGGAGTTTGTTCTGCAGACACACACACAAATACTCTCTCACACACATACACACACAGTCAGAGCTGCACATTTACAAGCGCAAACTCTTTCTGTCTCGTTGTCTCTCTTCATCTGCCATTCTTGTTAAGGTGAAGTGTCCCATCTGGACGGAGAACAGCTTGAGCTGGTGCTTGAGGAAAAACACACACAGTCCCGCACACGCGCGCACACATGAATCTGTAAAACACTCATCTGATATATTGTTGTTGTGATTACCGTTGCAAGATTTTCAGGTCTCACTCTGAGCGTTTTGCAGAACAGATGAACAAAACAAGAACAAAAACAAAAAAAAACAGGGACATGACTGATGATTCATTAGTCCTGTCTGAAGAAGCAGGGCTGGATACATAATTGTATTTAATACACATGCTCAGACTGTGAATTCTGATCTGCTTAGACTTTTGCTTCTGACTTTCTTTGAACAGGTGCAAGGACACATAAGGAAAAAAGCCACTTCAACCCTGTTGCTACTGTAAATGGCTTTGATAACTTAGACACAGACTTTGATAGAGCACTGATGTGGTTTGTCTCACTCAATAGGCTCCTTTATTTGAGTCAAAATCCCTTCTGGTGTTTGCTTTGCCATTATGGACCTAACAGGGACCTGTATGAGTTTTAAGATGAGATAAGATATACCTTTATTTGTCCCACAGTGGGGAAATTCACAATTTATGTAACTCTGCATACAATCATGCATCTGAAAAGTTTAAAGGTGAAGAAGACGAAGAGTGCTGACATATTGCTGCTCAAAAACATTCATAGCTATTGGGTAAACTATTGTGTATAAAAAAAAAGTCCAATGTAATTCCAATGCAAGGACCCAGCATGTTGTATCTCAGCAACTGTGTTTGTTGTGACTACACTGGTTTCAAGTGTATATGTGTACCGAGGTATTTTTATGCTTCAATTAGATCCAATAAATGTGGCGGTAATAATGAATTCCACTACCAGTTCATGAGACTTGACCTTGGGGAATTCCTCAAAATAGAAACTACTGATGTCACGGTTTCTGTCATTTCATAATGCTACAAACATGGAAACAATAAAAGAGGCTGTTTATTTAAAAGCACAGTCCCCCGGGTGTCTGGCTGCATGTGTATGAATTCACTTTGTTGACGCATGCATCAGTCTGGAGAAAGGCATTTGCAGAACAAAGATGATTATCCTTGTATAAACAATCCACTTGTAAAAACCAAATTGCTCCCCCCTGAATCGTAGAGGCACAGCTGCAGAACCAAAACGGGAGCTTAATGGACACTTGACGATGCTGCGATGAAGGCGCAACAGTCGAAACAAATCACCACGCCTAGACCTCTGAACCAAAGACACAAGTGTACTCCCACTGCAGCAGTTATATTTATTTTCATTGTCAAGAGCACAAAAGCTCTAATTTTACTATGACACTATGATTCTACTACTGATCCTACATTTGCACTTTTTTCAGGTGAAATACATTTGTACATTTTCAAGCGCAAAAGTGTTTACATGTTGAATTACATTCATTGAGTATATATTTTATATATTTTTTCCAATGATGAATTGTATTATTACTCAATATCTCAAAGTGTCATTCCACCCACAGATATCTAATCTAATCTAATCCACACAAAACAAAACACAAAAACATTTTTTCCTTTCAAACCTTGAGAAGCTGAAAATCCAGAACACATGTTCAAATACTGACCGGATGCAAGCACTAAATCTTACTTTCTTTACTGAAAGCACTTCACTTCAAAGATATGAAGGACATGCTGAGGTGCAACCAGAGCCAGATGTTAGACATCTATCAAAGAGACTTGTTCCCTGGGTGGAGAGCAGAATAAAAGATTACTTCCAGGAATGGATATGCTTCAGTGCAAGGTAGAAAATGCGGGTATTAACAAGGTGCATGCATGGATCCACATCCACACGTGGATCTCTAACCTGCACTAACACACTGACACAGAGAACACACACGCACTGACTGTACTTTGAGTCCTTGGTCATTACTCCTGTATCAGTAGCTTCATCAGTGGCGGCTGACTCAGTCTCAACACTGTGAATCACCAGCTTTCATTGTCAGATCAACAGATCAACAGTGTATCTGTCGCCCCTCATCCCTCCAGACCTCCACCCAATCCCCCTGCCTCACTCCCAGTACTCAATCTTCCCTAAGTGTACCTGGAATCCATCCATCTCACTGGAAGCTGTCAGTCATAGGCTTATCGCAGCGAAGGAAGAAGAGCTGAAAATCACATAGTTGAGGCTTAAAGGCCGCTGAGAGCAAGACGACAGTAAACAACAGCAGCAGGGGGTCGAGGATCTTCCTTTTGCCGGGGCTTTGGAAAACACACCCCGAGACACTGCCGTGTTTATACCTGTGGGGCGTTAAAGCGAAGGGAAAAAACATTTGTTTTCTCATTATGGGAAAATGCTACCACTTGTCATGACTGATTTTTTTTCTAGCAAAGTGCTTTCTGGTATAAGGGAGTGCATTAAATATAGAGACATTACTTGTGAAACAGTTTAAAGAAAAGTTAATTGACCCACAAGCAGTGAGGTTATTTACTTTGTCTTCTAATATAGTGCAAGTGATGGAAAAATTCAAATGAGTGCAAAACTTCTCTAAATGTTAAAGGACAAGTTAGAACTCTAACAACCCGTTTGCCAACCGCCTATGTGCTCTGGAGAAAGCTGAAAATAAGCAGTGCTCGCTTAACTTCATTGGTGTTTCAACAGGCATAAAGGCAAAAAAGTTTTGGTTAAACAGTTGCTTTAATGTTTTAATCTAACATGAACCCGAGTTTGCATTTTCATTATTTTTTATTTTTAGTTCGTTTGCTCCTCTCGGTTCAGCTTTTATTGTTAAAATGTCTTTAGTTGTACTTTTGGTTGTATCAGTTTCAGTATTAGTTTATATCAAATTACTATTATTTTTTTTATTTAAATTTTTGACAGGGCCAATATTTCAGAATAGGCATTACAGTATGAACTAAAACTATCTACTAACACTTTATGACACACAGTCATGTAGAGGTCAAGTTTTGCAAGTACACAACACTGTTTCACATGTAGTTGCACCTTTCAGTTTAGTTTCAGTTAATGATAACCTTGGTGTGAACTAGTGGAATAGTCATTTCCTCGGGGTCTGCTGGAGGCCAGCTGCATTCACAGCAGCCATCAGGTTGATTCTCCACGGCGGTTTGGGGCTGAACAAAGACAGATGCTATTCAACTAACAAGCCCGGCCTCTAGTCTGTGACCTCAATCTGCTGTGGACCTGTTGTTATGCAGCGAGCATTCCACAAATATCTCCAAACAGGCAAAAGGTTAAAGATGCTAATAACAAATTAAAGGCTTTCTCCGCCAGCTTGCTCATGTGAAACAGTAACACATCACTAATTAAAAAGGTGCCTGGGAGAAAACAGGAGAAAAAATGAAGCTTGAAATTTTTATGGGAGCGAGGAATATGTTCAAACATGGCACAGCAAGATGGCGGTTCCTCTCTCTCTGCCTCACGCTCCCGTCTTTCCAAAACAAGGAGTTTTCATTTAGTGCTTTATGAGGTAACCAGATACCTGGAGCCAACACGTGTCTCTCCACAGAGAAAGGCAGGCCTGTTTGTGCGAGTGCACGTGCACTAATCAATGGTTCACACATGAAAATGACTAATAAAAACACCCTGACGCTGCACTGCTGTATGAACACTTTCATTAGTGACCGTGTTGGCAAACATCACTCTCAAACTCTGGCCCTAAACTTGCCATGTACCCTAATCACCTCAGCTGAGCCTTTAAACCAGAAAGAAATGAAACATTGTTTGAGCACATTCAGTGGAATTCAGTCACAGTAGTGGCCTGAAATGCTGGCATTTTCTGGAGGCCAATTTATTTTAGCAATTGGGGTTAAAAATACCCACAAGCACAAGACACATGTCAAGACCAGGCACTGCTGAGTTTTGCCAGACATCAAGCGTTAGACAGTTATTCACCGCTATGGTTTTGGAAAAAGGAAATGGGGCAGCCCCAGAAATGAGAGTCCTCCAGTTGACCAGAACGCACCAAAACTAACTTTACATATGATTATATAAGTGGGATCAAGCAGCACATTAAACTTGCTGTGTTACATTTCCTCGCGGCCTTTGACAGGAGCCATGTGTCTCAGCTGCCTGGTGGGACAAAAAGGAATACTTCAGCATATGAGAAACTGGCCAGGGTTCCTTTGGCCACCCCCTTCAGTCTCACTGCTTTCCCTTCATCTTCTCCTCTCCTCTTCCTCGACTCTCACTCTTCTTCCCGCCTCCACTTACCCGATCTTTCCCTTCTCTCTTTCCCTGCTCCTCTCTCTCTCTCTCTCCAGCAGCCCTCAGAGCGGGCTAGTCTCACCAAACATGTGATTCCTATTCATAGAATGTAAACAGTAATGCAGCCAAGCCGGTGTTTCCATTTCACATTCAGTGCAGTTGAGCAGGCTGGCTTACGCTTAACCCTCTCACTGCTACACTGGAGACAGCTCCTATTACAATAAATCTAGAATGATATATTGCATCAGTGCGTCTGCAAACACTGCAATACAAACTGACTGCACAATAAATTAATAGTTATTTAGTCTCAGGCTGCCTGCAAGAGTCATTTAAAGGGAAACATTTTACATTTTTAAAAGATTCTCAACAAAAGCCACTTTTTGCATTGAAAGCAATTGACAGACTTCAAGGTCGGCCTGATCTCTTCCACAACATCAATGGAGCCTGACAAAGGCGGCAGGCAGAGCTGTGACTCACTGCACCAGTTAGCTTCCCCATTTCCTGGTTACCAGTGTTAGCCTGTGATGGGGAAAACATGGGCTGGGACTCTGGGGCAAGTTATCTCAGTTCACCTCTTTGTGCCTCAGTTGATCTCACAGAAACACCCCTTATTACATAACACAGAACAGCTCAAAAACTTACGCATGAATGGTAATGGAACAGGTGGGAACTAATGTGTTTGTGACTGACATATTGGAGGCCATCCAAATTAAATTTGATTGATATGGTTGTTAATAAATATATCCATATAACAGCGACATACTGATATTTGAGTAATTACAAATTACTAACCTAATCCAAGAATCACAATATCAAAGTAACGTACCTTTCTTACTTTTTGATTATCTCAATACCAAATATACAAACAAGGACTCTAGAAAAGAAAAAAATATGTATTATGTGATGAACAAACGATTATATGATTCACACTTTACACCCAAACTAAGTAAACTGCCATAAACTTATTCTGGTCTGGGGCTTGTGTTTTTACCTACACAGCATGCCGGTCCCTAGCAAAACAACCTACAATCCTAAAATATTTCCATTATTGTACTATTATTTATATAATTCTTTATTATTGTGATCCAGCCACTAATCCCCATTTCTTATCTGTAACTTTTAGCTGAATACAGTTACCTTACAGTTTTTTTGTATCCTAATTACTTAACATCGGTTTAAGTATTCTCTTGCTTTTCAAGTCTGTGCAGACTATACATGTCATTGTACATAAATGAAGGGTTGAAAACTGCAAATATATCTCATAATGGAGCAAATAAAAGTATTGTGATTGTCCGATAATAAGTGGATAGTTCTATATTATTTAATCCTTGTCTTCCAAATGATGCCTTACATTTTAACTTCTATTCTATCTAGTGTCAGTGTCAGTATGTTCACTCTGCTCTTCTGATGTTGTTTTCTTACACATGGCCAGTGTTTGTTTTGACTATATGTTCACATGCAGGTGTCTCGCTCTATTATACATCCATATGACTCAGCGGTCTTGTTGGCGTAGGGGCAGCCGGGTGTGTGCCTGGATACACCCACACTCATTTTCACAGCCGTATTTGTTTCCTGTATTCCATTCGCGGCCTGTCAGCAGCGCTGATGAGGGCTCTATTGTGTGAAGGACATTTGCTGATGCAAGACACTGAAAATAAAATAAACAATCAATTCCTGTCACGCGCGGGGCCAAGCCAGACTGGCTAATTGGTTTAATACATTTATACATGAAAGCAGAATGAAATGAGATTTTCACAGGGTTGTGACAGTGAGCAGAACACACCTCCTCTCTTTTACCCTCCACTTAATACTTCTGCCTGTTACAGCTTGGCAGCCTGTGGGTAATAAAGTTAATACTGTCAGACGTCGTCTCATCAGCTCTCTGAGGCTCTTTCGCTGCGGTGGAGAGGCTTATCAGGCCTCAACACAACACAGAGTAGCAACCATGTCCCTGCTTCACTTCATGCTGCTTCCATTATTAATGTGCATTTGCCCAGGTGAGAACAAACCCGGGATCAGAAGTTGGCAGAACAGCTTATTAGATATTTAGACGCGGCCGAGCATGCTGGAGGGTGGAAAGGATGAGGGAGAACAGAACTAATGCTCACTGTCAACAAAGGTAAAATGTCGTGGGTAAGCAGGCTTCAGTCCTGTGGCTAGTGTTCAGATTGTGAACTGTTGACCCCGGACATCAGGCTTGTAGGTCAAGTGGACAGAACCATGTAATTCCACTTTTCTTTTCTGTAGCATGCTTACAGGACTTGGACACTTTACTAGTTTAAAACTGACCAGGGCAATGCGAGATGGATCCTGAATCACATGTTTGTTCTTTGAATTAATTATTTTCTTTAGGTAATTCACTCTCTCCCTTTAATCTCCATATCTTCTCCTGCCTCTCTGTCTCCCTCCCTCTGCTGCCTGCAGTTTAAAATTTTAGAGATATGCTTTCTTCTTAAGCCTCAATTTGGCTGCGAAGGCCTATCAAGACCACTAAGTTTTGCTCTCATAAACAAAGAATATTGACGAACCTTTTCAGAGCTAGTTCACCTTGAGCAGCGTCCAAGAGCTACAACATTGATTGTGTCGTATTTGCTTTGACTAAGCTCAGCCGAACTCCACAATAACAAATTTTCTGGAACAAAACGATTCTCCTACATGCACTGATGAAACTAAAATGACACAAAATGAGATAATAGAGCAAAAAAGGCACACACTGCAGAACTTGAGAAATCTATTGTCTTGCTCTGAAGAAAACAAACTCGCTTGTATTGACAGTTGACACCAATTCAGCTTCCTGTTTTCTATATTTCTATCTGACTCAGTGTATGTGTATGTATGTGTACAAGAGCATGGCGCTGAGTTAATGGCTTACCTTTTGCTGGTATTTTCTATATATATGCAAATTTAGTCCACATCGTGTGAAAAAGCAATCTACGCACCACATAAACGGCACTTTCAGCTTCCGAAAAGAGGTTCTTTTCAGTGGGAAATTGCATTCCCAGCCCGTGTACACCTATATTAGCCTGGAAAGACTGTCAAGAAAACAATAGCCCTCTGTATGAAGATGGACGATATATTCCTGAAAAGTTTTCCCATTGCGCAAAACAGCTGACAATTTAAAATGCATCGTATCGGTGTTGCAAATGAGCGGGCTAACTGATCCGTAAGGTGCCAGCCAGTTCATCAGTAGCTTGCCAGACTGTATTAGCAAATGTTGTCGTCCGAGCTGATGCTATTGATTCGAGAGGAGGCAGATACCCAGGTCGATACTGAGGTCTCAAAAGCATCAACTATCCTGACTGCTTACAGGACAGCTGTCCTTATTAAGAAACATCTCTGGCACAAAAAAATGGCCTGCGGTATAATGGATTTGTCTGCTAGAAAATGACAAAAGTTTGGACATTTTTTCCTCCTCACTGCAGTCGCTTCATAAGATAAAACCAAACCCTACACTCCTGCAGCTACACATTCTGCTAGTGTGCGGTGATAAGTTTGAGATAAAGGAAGACAAAGAGTCAAAGAGAGAATCTCTTGGTGGCGAATGTGTGTGTCCTTGTGTATATGTGTGCGTGCTACTTCATGTGCATGCTGTTTCCTAAATACACCAGCAGCTGGGGGTTCAATCTTCCAAACTGTCTGCACAGCCTGCCAGCCGAGGGAAATACATTTATACGCCTGATACAAAAGATAGTACAGATGAAAGACTTGTTGGAGTTGTCTCGGCTGAATCATCCGTAACCTCATTACACACAGTCGGAGCAACTAACCTCGTTTTTGGGGACGACTCCGTCTCCCTCCCTCCCTTTCTCAATAGAGGCGGCGGGAAAAAAAAAAAAAAAAAAAAACAGCGTGAAATGACAAAATGAAATCGACGATTCAACACTTTAAACCCTGGATGGATTTTCCGTTCCAGTGCTGGTGCCCTCGGTGCACAAGGCCTTACTGCCACACCTCATGCTGCACGTTGTTGGACCATGTGCGTCTGGATGTACAAGGGCTGCATTTATCCAGATGCACTGGGAAATTTCTCATAACCGTTACATTAATCTGAGCTGCGCTGAGCTGTCAGAGGCAAGAATAGGCTGCTTGACCAAAAGCCATTAAACACAAGCTTTCCAGCTCTAAGTACAGCATTCACCTTGGGTCAAAGTCCGTACACTCGCCGCCAACATAATACATCCAGGAGGGCCATTTGCCTCTTCAACTGTAGTAGATGGTGCCATTAATAAAGCAGGAGGTGTTTGCGATGCGCTACTAGGCTTTTCAGTTATTCATTATGACCGGATGTCGGGGAAAGTGAGGGACGGAGAGAGAAAAACACACACACACAAGTAAACCAAAGGAGATGAGAAAACACAGGGAGGTCAAGAGAAATCAACTCTAAAATAGATCACACACCCTGAGAGAGAAAAACAAAAAGAGCTATAAAGTGAAGAGGTGGGAGACCTTGCCATCAGCGTGACCCCAGGGAGGGGGTTCCTGTCCTCTATCTCACGCTCTCGCTCTACAAAGTCAGAGCCTTCTATTTATACAGCACTGTAATGTTTGGCATTTCCTTCGAGGGGGGAGAGCGTGAGCCATTGTTTTCCTCGGCCGCTCGTTCGATTGGCTCAGCAGGCTCCGCGCATTGAAATGTCAGCGGCTTGTAGCTCTATTTGTTCAATTAGTTTTATTTATCGCTCATAAACAAATCATTTGTCCCTTCTGGAGATGGGAGATCTCGTCAAAGTCAGTGGCGAAAAGACGCGATGGATGAGCTCTGACAGCCGTTCGATGGATTTAGCTTTTCCTTTTCTCCACCCTTTCGGAAATATCGACATGTTTAAGGTTGCCGGTGCATCCTGGGAGAGGCGCGAAGGCAGATCGACAATGATGTTGCAATGAGCACATAATCATTGGAAACGCAGTCATTTGCAGTCCCTCGAAACTTCACTGACAGAGAGGAACAATGTAATATCATAGTTCGCTCTTACAAACATACTGAAACACTGAATAATATTAATGGAGTAAACAACCCCCCCCCTCGCTGTAGCCCTGCAACTGAAGCCGACGCAAATCAATAGGTTGTTAGTTAAACAATAGCTGCCCAGCGTTGCAGGCATTTTAAAATAGCCATTCCCCAGGGCACAGCAAAACCAAAGAGAATAATTGTGAAGGTTAACAATGCCTACTGCTATATCAATATTGAACTGAACCGATGGCCCGGAGACCGAAAAATAAGGGCTCAGTCCATTGGCTTTTTGCTGAAGGCAGGTTCACAAAAACTGACTCATTTTAATGACGGGTTGGTCAGTTCAGTGGAGCGGGTTCATATTTTAAAGAACTAACGGCATCACAATATAACCTCCTGCAGGCATGCAGAGATGCTCTATGTTTAGCAGTGGGTCTTATAGGGGAATATCAGAGATTCCTACAGATCTGCTTTTAGAGAGAAGGTGTTCATTAAAAATGCCTGCTGGGTGGATGAGCGTCTATGATCAAAGTATGTATGTGAGTGCATGAGTAAGTCGAGGAATGAGCCTTTTTTTTTTCCTCTGCCCCCGTGACTTTTTGTCTTTGCACTCTGCTCTGTTTGGCTATTAACCCTCCCCAGAATCCTCCAAACCTCCTTGAAGCTCAAAAATCTTCTTTCACGCCTCCTCCTGTTTACACCTACCCTCTCGATCTGTCTCTTTATAGTTATTCTGCTCTCTCTGCCACCGTTTTTTCCGTGCCCAATCCCACTATTTTTATCCTGACTGCATCCTAGCCTGTGCTGGCATTAGTACTGAGATGTTCATTATAGCAAGCTACTCTCTGTTATACAGCCCAGAAATAAAGTGAGAGCTCGTAACAGGTTTCCACTATGGTTAGAAAATCTTTATGAAAACAATCTTCTGATGCAGCGACGTGTGAAACAAGTTGGAAATGTTCTTATTGCACACTTCTTTATGTTCTGTATTATGTAGAATCATCCATGACATCCTCAGATGATCCATTAAATGTTCAAAATCAATAGCAACAACACCCCTGGGTCACACCATTAGAGATCCCCACCTCCGCAGCTCCTGCGTCCCAGAGGGAGGAGGTGTG
This sequence comes from Holacanthus passer, assembly GCA_025331565.1. Lineage (NCBI taxonomy): Eukaryota > Metazoa > Chordata > Actinopteri > Pomacanthidae > Holacanthus > Holacanthus passer. The sequence continues at coordinate 1,168,982 of JAFREQ010000073.1, read as the reverse complement.
GTGCTCTCTACCCAACAGAGAGGCTCCAGGAGTGGGCAGCATGACGGCACAACTAGGCCTGGTCCAAAGCTCCTGGTGCCAGCAGGTGAGATCATGGGAAACACGTGCGCCGCTGTAGGAGGATACACAGGCAGCTGGCTGTTAACTAGCGTGTTGGGAGGTTGGATGCCTCCTCGGCTCAGCTGCTGTGTTGGGCCGGGGTGGAAAAGCCTCCTCTCTCTTCCTGTCTGGGTGGATTCTCAGGATTTGGACCCCAGAGTTTTGAAGTATTTTTGTGTCAGAGCAGCAGGACAGACTGAGGCCGCAATCACACCTACAGGTTTTTTCAGTTCAAACCACAACCCAGATATTAGCTGGACTACATTTTTTGTATTAGGTTGTTTTGGCTCAAGTGAGCAACTTTTTGCAGACAAAAGGACTCTGGAGTTGCTTTATCATTAGACATAGTTTTGCAAGGTTAGAATTGATGACAGCCAGGGAGTCAAAATAAATGTCTGCTTTTACATAATTTTTTACACAATTTACACAATTTTCCCCACTCTGTCAACCTCCAAACACAAATTTACTATCATTCATCTCTGCTTTCAAAGCTCCTCTCATTCATACATTCTCTACATAACTAAACAGCATCTAACCAAGCGACTGAATTAAGCTGTTAATGGAGCCTAATATTCATTTCAAATTTAACTGTCCTTATTCAACTAAACATCTGCGCTCCTTTCCAAATTGTACCCTCCTGTTAACAAACTGATACAGTGGACGAAACACCTCAGAATCTTCAAATCTTCTTGGCGTGAGTGCAGCTTTAAAATAACAAATTGTGATTTTCTATCTGTCCAATAAGGTCCAATCTAGACGGCTCCCTGGCCAATTAAGTTTCAAATGGCATCACTCTCAAGCTCATAGACTTAAGCAGCAGCAGCAGGAGCAATGGCAGACAATTTGACTTTAGCCTCATGGGATTCCAGTTCAAACTGAATCTGTGTAACGTTATCAAAACTCTCTGGACATTCAGCCTTTTTAACCCAGCCAACACGCCCTTAATGAAGTAAACAGGTGTAAACAATTCACCTGCTATTGTGACAGATCTTGGTGACAGAGTAAAGCTTGTAGCCTGTCGGAGAGATCTTCCACAAGATCATTTATTTACTGTTCAGGAACTGTTTGAGTAATCTGTTATCCATGTGTACAACAGTTGTGTATATCACACTGTCACTTATATCAACTGAGAAGGTTTGCACTTGCATTAGATGACACTGTGACAGAGGGAGGCAGAAAAAAGAAAGGAAAGAAACTGCCAGCAGAGGAAGAAATGCAAAGAGTGAAGTAAGTTACAGCGACATGTTCTCCTTTATTCTTTTAGTACAAACCTGATTCCAGAAAAGTTGGGTTGCCATGTTAAAGAATGTGATAATTTGCTCATCTTTTCTGACATATACTCAATTGAAAATAGTACAAAGACAATATATTTAATGTTTGACCTCATCAGCTTCATTGGTAACAGGTGATAGTACCATGATTGGGTATGAAAGGTTCATCCAGGAAAGACTGTTGGTCACAAGCAAGGATGGAGAGAGGTTCACCACTTTGTCAAGCACATGATTGTATAACGGAGATTAATACATGGACTCAGGAACACTTTGTAAGACTGTTCTCAGTACACACAGTTTTATAGATATTACAGATTACAGATATTTGGGTCTTCATGTGTTTCAGATCATTGGTTTCCAAATTCTCTTCCCTTGGCTGAATCTGGAATCAGTACAGCCTGTAGCCTCAGATTAAAGTTTGGGCCTCTGCCTGCAGCTTATTGGTTTTCACTGGTTTACCTATAGAAACTAGACCATGACATGTTCTCTGCCACTTCCAGTTTGTCATCTGAGCTCCCGCTGCCTCCGTGCATGTACAGTTATAACCTAATAAACAATGGTTCGTATCATGTGATCCATTCCTGGTGCAGCATATAGAATTTGGCCTTAAATATGTTTTGCATTAGTAAACAACCTGAGGTCTATATTCTCCCAGTGGTCAAGGTAGTGTTAACTTTGTTTCCTTACAAAACAGGCCCAGGATCGGATCCATTTTTGTTCCTAACATATAGCTTACTTGCAAGCTCATTTTATGGTCTGAGATATCAGCCTGGAACACATCCACTAAGTATTGATCGAGGGAAACAGTTGGAAGCTGGACCAATCAGCAAACTATGGGATGTGGATTAGATGATGATGGGAATGAGCACCACATTTGGTTTGCAGCTCTGACTGGTTAAATACAATCCAAACTGAATGCAAAGTAATTTATGTCTATGAGGCCTTCAGCCAAATATCTATTGATCCTTGCCAGACCACAGTAAACTGAAACTTGTAGGCTGGCTTTAGAAGGCTAATAGGACAAGCACAAGCCTATACATTGGTCTTTGGTTTAAGAGCAGACAGCATAAGCTTTTCTCCCCCAGTGTATTCACTATTCCTTGCATGACAGCCTTGCATGACCAGCTGGGTTCAACTGCTCAGTCCCAGCCTGAACTTGAGTTCAAACAGCAGTGAGGTAGATATTTAACACCCAACCAACAGAACCATAAAATCACATTAATATTGTTTTTGGCCAGAAGGAGAAACTTAAGCAATGTGGCGCCATGCATGACGACTCTTTTTTGCTGATCTACATGCAGCGCAGAATGTATCTGGGAGACAGGCAATGCCTCTCTTGGCAGGGACCTTCATTGCACTCAGAGCAATGAAGAGATCAAAGGAGTGTTGAGACAAAAACAGGAGGCAATCTGTCACACCATACATCCATCCACGCTAGGTCTGCCTCGACTCCCACGTTCATTCCCTCGATCAATTCTATATCACATAGAAACCATTTCCTCTATTAAAGAATGCTCCCCGGTAAGACTTGGCAATCTGGTAATTGCATTCAGGGTTTTTTGTATGTTCCCGAGCTAATCACTACAGCTTTCACATATATGTTTCATGCATAATTTCAGCTCTGTCGCAATAGAAAAGTGAGTCATTTTTTTCGTTGCAAGCAAGATTTATCTGGGTTGTCAGTTGCTGCCAACTATTTGTGACGCACCTCAGTCTGTTGCAGGAAGTTTAATCTTTGAGTAGAAGGGAGGGAGGTTTTCCACCTGTTCAGACACTTCCCATTTAACATAACTTGCCATGCTTTCTTCTTTGCCACCTCTTGTGGTTAATATGAAGCTTTTTACAGATCCCTGTGGCCCTTTGTTGCATTTTTTGACTTTCTATCATTTTTTCTGTCGGTACACGTGTTTTGGCAGCAGCTTTACGCGACTCACAAAAGCATGAAGAGTATTCGATACTGTGATTATGCTCACTTCATTGCTCCCGACACATCACTTTTGTACCCGCCATAAAAGCATGTCCTCTTGGGTATTATTGTTATTATAAAACAGACAAATAATAGCATTTCATCCTACCACAATAACACAACCACCGATACCTAACAGCATCTTTAAACAAGCCTTCCTTCACTGATTTAGGCCCAACATTTATACACTAATACACTGATGCACTCCTCAGCTCATTTAACATCCATATGTGTAACAACAATATGGCCGAGGGTAAAAACTCCAGAGGGTTATTAAAGGCACCGTGTCTGCGCTCTGAGATGATTTATTTCAACCGTTAAGGAGAATTTGTGGAATTGCTGTGGTCTGGATTTGTTGCAGAAAGCTGGGACACTGTGACAAATGGTAAGTCGCGGAGCAGAGGGCAGGGATTTTAAAACATCGGGGGTGCAGATTCATGACTTCTCTTGGTATGTGCGTCAGCTGCGTGAAACTGACCACCTCAATGAACACACACCAGGGTTGTTTCTGTTCTTTGGAAATATGACCGGCTCAGAGTGTCAAAGTTTCATCAAGGTAAACGGAAGACGTTCAAGACCTTTTAATGCCACGCGGAATTAGATGTACGACTTATGTCACCTCTGAAATTAAGATGAAAAAAGAGTCCTCTCAGAGTGCAGGTGTGCCTAACTGGGCCTATCTCTGAGCTACTGATTACTAGACTTTATTTAAAAGTCTTCAAGGACTTTTGAGGACTCGAGTAAAGGTGAGGAACACAATATAATTTATGATCTGATAAGCACTTGCAGAGACCTCGATAAATCAGCTAAATGTCACAAGTCACTTAATGTAAAAATGGCCAGCGGGCAATCAGACTTATTTTCTAGACAATCAGCACTGTGGGAGACGAGGACAAAATGAGACCAATTACACGTCTGCTGTTTTCTTATTTAGTGAACTCCTGTGCGGTGTTATTAACACTCTCTCTTGGCCAGATTATTGCACTCACGGCACAAAAAGTAAAATGATTCAAAGTAGTAATTATCATCAGCATTATTTTCCAGTTTCTTTTCACAACTCTGCATTAAAGGAGAAGGTTCTGGTAGCAACTTTTTTTTTTTCCACTGACCTCCTATATGGACACACCCAAAACTGCATTGTGTGACACCAATAACCTTTTGCAATCCACTGTTGCAGGCATTAAAACTTTGCTTAAATGAACAATGCTTAATGTGTCTCCCTCGATCTATTAGATTCAGTCTGACACCATCGATCTGATGTTTCTTTAAAGCTACCACTTTCCCCTCAATCCCCTTGCTGTCCTCTGTGAATACACAGAACTTTACGCAGAAAATGACAAAAAAAAGATTGGTTAATAGCATGTAAAGCAGACACAAAACAGTGAGCTTTAGACAGGGAACAGCACCCACGAGACACAGTTGGATGGCATCAGATGGAGACAGATGATTGATGCGTGGATAAACCAAGGGAGAGAAAAATGAGAGACACTTAGAAAGAGAGGGAGGATGAGAGAGAGAGAGACCACAGGAAAACAAGCCCAAAGACAGAAAGGAAAGAGAACGTATGGCTTTTGAAGCTATAAGTGGCAGCCTAGAGCATCGACTCTGTTCATGTCTATTTGAGACGGAAGCATATGTGAGTGTGCTGATGTGTAATCGGCCTGATGAGCTATGTTGTGTAATGGTATGAGACAGGGCAGCTCTGAGGCTTTATGGCAAAAACTGGGTGAACTACTACTACAGTGCACTTATAGGACGTGCACAGGGCTCATTGGGTTTGTGCTCTTAGTCCACGTTATCAAGGCTTTGCTTCGCTCAAACAGAGGGAGGAAGAGAGAAAGGCAGCGTAAGGAAACAGGATTTAGCACAGAGCCACAGATTTAAGTGCAGGTTAGAGCCAAATTAAAAGCAGCAAACTACCCAAGATGCACTTCCTGACAGACATAAATCTCATAACAACAGCGGTGACCTTCCCCGTTAATGTTACCAACAGTTCAGTACACAGAGGCATTCAAAGCAGCCCAACAACAAGCACGTTCCCTCACACTGTCAGCTGAGCTCAGCAGGATCATCAGAACACAGTCGAGCTCAGTGTTTGGCATTCAGCACTGCTCGAGCTCACTTTATGTGCAGTGACACTTCAACGCTATCCTGACAACTTTGCGCATTTCATCACAATTTGACAGGGTATTAATTTCTGGGGCACCGGCTCACGTCAACGCTACCCAGTGGCAGATTTGTTTTTGATTTTCGAGTCAGCGTTCATCGCTTCGGATCGACTGGGATCTGACAGTAAAGAGACTTCATCTGTATAAAAAATGACATATGCAATTCTGTCAGACTATAATTATTGAATGGGGCTGTCATTTTGTCAGCAGAAAACATGAATTAACATTTAATTTAAAAAAGGAAACAATCAAGGAATATGATGGCGATACTTTAGAAAGTCAAAATCTCACAGGCTCAATTTCTAATGAAACACTGCAAGAACAGTTCAGGTTGCTGCTTTATGTCGGAAGAAGCAGTAAACAGCATGAGGATCCTTGCGTATATATCATGAGATAAAATGTAAAGAACCAAAGTGTTTCGTGCCTTAAATGAGCCTGTAAAGACCCTAAAATAAGCAGAAGCACACATGCGCCTGTTTAAACTGTTCCACATGCTTTTCATAACAGCAACACATGAACGTCTCTGCTGAATCATTCCAGCAACAAGAGTCTGGATCCTTTGCACAGCAGGGCTTCAAAACAAGGTCCTTATGGGAGTTACAATGGATTTGGAAGCAAAATGTATCTGAGAGAGGAATAACACATATATGCTTCACTCTGGGCACAAGCATCCAGACAGGATGCTGCTGAACCAACAACACACATCTGTCCACATAAGGCTGTACATGGACCTCCAGACACGACAGCAAAGAAAGCACCAAGTTGGAGCATGATACCAGCAGCTTGCTCCAGAGCTTTGAAAAGAGAAAGAAAATCCTCAATGGATGCTCCCCTCTCTCATTCCCCTGTCACCCCTGTGCCTCAAACCTGAACCTCCACACAGCAGCCAGCCGGAGCCAGACAGCCCTCCCAGACACCTACCAGCCTGACATGCCGAACACTCTCCTCTTCTGTCATCTTGAAAAGTAGCCCGAAAATGAAGTTGGAAGAAAGGCAGGAGCCGGCGCAAACGAGCGGAACCGAGCCGAGTCTGGATGGCTCCAAAAGGCGCAGCGCAAAAAAAAAAAAAAACAAGACCGACCCGGCGCAGCGCTCCGGTGGCGACAGCTCCCAGGCAGGCGGAGTATTCAAGTTTGGGGAAATGAGAGAGGGAAGGAGACACACCGAGAGAGAGAGAGAGAGAGAGAGAGAGAGAGAGAGAGAGCAGGCAGACAATCACAGGAAAGCGGCTCCTCCTCCTCCTCCTCCTCACACAACGCGGTGCGTTCAGAGCGCAGCCGCTTCATCCAAATGCGTAAAATCCAAATCCGTGTGCGCACCAGCACACCAGACGTCACCCTCATCCATCCACTTCATCTGGAGGATCACGTTTAAATCTGAGTGATAACATCAAGTTACCTCCTCACAGTCCACTAGCAAGGGTCAGACAGAGAGGTCACACATGGTTTCATTCACCATAACTGAGACTTTTTTTTCCTCCCAGCCTGGATGACAAATGAATTCATGGTCACAATCACTCATTTTCTGATCCTGGAAAATGATGCAAGCCTGGGTAATAAAGCTGGCTGCAGATATTAAAAGTCCTGAGTTGTTCATTACTATCAATAAGTAAAACTGGGAGGTAAAAAAAAAACATGTTCAATTGCACAAAAAGGCCCAAAGGCAGCAATTAGAATATTCATAGATTTAAGTGGTTTATAATAATGGCGATATCGCACTTTAATTTCCTGGAATTAATGACTGGATTTGTGCGTGTGTAAAGTAATGTGTGTTTTAATGTGTGTGTGATATATGATACAGGTTGTGTGCCACTTAATGGTGGTTTATATGTCTACAGGATCACATACTGGAGACATATACAACAAAAATATGTCTGAGGAATCTCTATAACTTTGTTCTGAGGGGGACTGGGTGCAGTCTGTGTCTGCATGTGTGTGTTCTGCTGCTTTGATGTGTGCTTGGAAACAGTGCAGAGGTTAATGGGTTCTGCACAGCTTTCCTTCCAGACTGCACCTGTCTGACCGAGCGCTGTGTGTAATACTATTCCCTGCCCGTGCATTGCTCTCTGCATCGGGGTCATAAAACAGACAGAAGCAAAGAAAGTCAGAGTAATGTAGTATTGATGTAAATGTTACTCAGAACTGATCACATACCGCTCGAGGCTCCTACGGATTTTTTAGAGTGTATTTGACATTTTAACAAACTGGTACTGTATAAATAGTGTTTAAAAGCCAAGTTCAAAGGATGCTTTGAAGAGTTATTTCTGACTGTTGCCCTCAAAAATCACTGGTCATGTCAAGTACCAAATATTTTCGCTCTCCTATCAAAGGCAGTAGCCTACATACATACTGTATTTCCTATAACCCCGATTCCAAAAAAGTTGCGACGCTGTGTAAAACGTGAATAAAAACATAATGCAATCATTTGCAAACAAACTGTGTTTACAAAGTGCTCATGTATTAATCTCCTTTATCCAATCGTGTGTTGGACAAAGTGGTGAACCTCTCTCCATCCTTGCTTGTGAACAACTGAGTCTTTTCAGGTTGAACCTTTCATACCCAATCATGATACTATCACCTGTTACCAATGAACCTGTTTACCTGTGGAATGATCCAAACAGGTGTTTTTGGATCAGTCCACAACTTTCACAGTCTTTTGTTGCTCCTGTCCCGACTGGTTTGAAATGTGTTGCTGCCATCAAATTCAGAATATGCAGATATTTACAAAAATTTATGAATTTGATGAGGTCAAACAATAAAGACAATATATTGTCTTTGTGCTGTTTTCAAATGAGTATAAGTCAGGATTAGAACAGGATTAGATGACATTCTGTTTTATTTATGTTTTTTGGGTCGTACAACCCAACCTTTACTGAAGTCACATTTGTGGCATCATTAATAGTTTCAAGAGACACATCTATTGGCTGACAATGAGCTCATAGCATCAGATTTCTGAAATATGAGGCGGCACGAAGGCACAGCAGTAGGTCGGCTGCTGTGGGTAAACAGTGGCAGACAAGGTGCGGCCTGACAAGCAGGTGTGCTCAACAAGAGCCAACACAAATCGTCTGAGAGCCTGTCTGTTTCTTTAAGCTTACTGTTTACTATATTTACCCATCTGTCTATATTGAATACAATGTACAAAAGCAGTCATGTCTTTTCTTGTCTTGATAACTGTTTGCTGCCAAACCCAGTCTTCCTGTCTGCAGCAGTGGCGGCCTCCCAGCGAGCAAATCGTTCTGTTGAATCTTTGAATCTGTTCTGCACTGTATGATAAAGTCCATCCGTCTATCTTCTCTGCTTTCGCCCCCAAACATGTCGCCACTGTCAAACCACAGTGATCAGACCAGACAAGCAGGTAGATTTCAGTACGATCACAGAAACAACACACATTACAAATTGTGTGCAAACTCAAAGAGTGTGGATCTTAATTATAGATTTCTAAATGGTAGGTTTTACTCTGGGAAGACAATATTTTACAAACAAATAGTAATTTCAAAATGGTTGGATTTGGTTTCCTCTTGTTTTAATCTCGTGCCTGTTGACGCAAATACATAGGATCCGTTTTTCTTTACTTCCCCAACATACTGTAGATTGTTGGAGAACTAACTTTTCCTCATCTGAGTCAATTCTCACATTCTATCTGTAAGTGATTAGAATTTATTAAAGGAACACGTTTTCTTTCGTACATGGTGAACCACATATAAAACTTTAATTCCCAGGGGGCATATTTTGGATTTTAATTAATAGGTCTTTTACCCTTTGAGCCTGACGGACTGGCTGTGCTGATTGACGGCACAGACTTAGCCTGGATCCAGCCCCAGGCAGCCATCAGTGCCGTCTTCTCTCAGATCTCCTCACTGACCACGAGGACATTTGAATTCTGTGACTGGCAGTTGTCTCCTCTAACGGCGGCTTCGTCGTCCAGCACTCGAAATGAACTCTGCAATTTGTGGGCTGGATAGTACTAATCTGTGTTTACTCCTAGTTTGCTGTGCTGTGATTGGTCAGAAGATTGTTATTGACATTTTGATAGGAGACCATTTCATTTTTTTCCCCCAGTCTCTCACGCTAGTTTAAACCACTGAGACTTACTGCAGTACTTTTACACCGCTCTCATGTGATCACGGCAGCAAAGCCAAATATACAGCTGATAAAATGGATTACAGCTACAACTAGTTCAGGTCGTCAACTTGAGTCTGCATTTAGATTAACATGACATAGTCTTCTTCCTGTACACTATGTGCAACGCATCTTTATGATTATGGAGAAATACACTGCTCACCTGAAAGCTCTGCTCTAAGTCTAAGGTTATGAGGTCAGAAAAGCCAAAAATCAATGCTATAGATAGTCTACATTTACATAGTAATCAAGTTCTTATGAGTTGGCTGACTAATTATAGAAACAAATATTAATTATTTCACTGTTTCAATGGGACTTAAGTTGGAAATATCAACTGATCCTTTCATAAAAAGTTGCTTGGGAAATGATTAGATTAGGAGAAGAACAGCAGCTTAAATAATGAAATAAAATAAAATATCACACAACACAAGCTCAGTATCTAAAGATTATAACAACTGAATAAGAATAAAAAAATTACAAGCTCCTACTAACATAAAATACCACACTGTGGACACTAATATGCAATAATGTTATGTATGAGTACAATCACATGATATTACTCTACATGTACAGTAAAATTGCATTGAAGCAGCATTCGTCAGACTGTATTTAAATAATAAAGGCTGCCTCACAAAACAGAAGGCATGATGAAAAGTGTGATGAAAACATATGAAAGACAAAGGCCTGTGACAGAATGAGGACAGGCTGGAGGACCGAGGCTGCTGTGGACAGTAAACACAGCGGCCACCAGAGACTCGGCCTCGCTGTTGTGCTGCTCAGCCCAGGCACGGGGCACATTACGTATCAAATTACCATCAGCGTCAGCACTTAACGATGTTTATGTTTGTACTTTGAAGCGCACACTTGCATCACAAATCACCGACACCACCGAACAGTGGGTATCCAGAGGAAACGCATCAGCTCCTCTCTTCCTCTTTCCTCTCCCAGCCCTCAGCCCACAGCTCATCGGGGACTCAGTGTACAGCAGCAGTCTGTCTGTGTACCGCAGCAACACGGCGGCATCGGGAAAACCGCTCATTGCAGAGACATAAAAAAAAAAAAAAAAAAAACCTTTCTTCCCTTCAGAACCGAAGAATTTTTGACTGAGGGCAGAAACCTCGAGAGAGTGATCTGCGGTTGTTAATATTCTGTACCTGCATGCATTTCCTTACTGTTGTGCCACACTAATATACACACAGCTCAGTAGACGTGGCGTTCATTTCACTGCGCTCCCATTCTACTGAATTGCAATCATCATTTCTTTGATTACAATCACCCATTGTTAACCCAGAGATCTGATGTGGTGCTGTGAACATTTTCATCCACTTTCATTTGGCACCAGTAAACTAACAGCGCTTCACAGAGCGGAGCAGTAACAGCCTTGTAACTCAAATAACGTACGTATATGTCTCCATTACGTTGAGTGTAATAAAAAGCCACAGGTTGGTGGTAATAAACATTTTTTAATGTAGTTAAAGGTGACATCCTCCAGGCCGTCTTTTTCTTCATTTAAAATTGATGCCCTCATAAACAGATCAATAAAACACTCAGAGGGCATAAAGTTGCTGGGTGTGGCATCACTCCATTAGTTTTCCATTAGTCTCGCCAACTCCCAGCTGATAGTTTTTTTGCCAATAGAGTCAATGAAGATTGCTGTTTGCATTTTATAAAAAGATCGGTTCAGATCTTCAAAACTGCATCGAGTTCAGGAACGAGGGTGCTGTGGGTTGTTGGCAGTTCACCTTTCGAGGGTGGGTAAAGTCACACTTGTCACAACACTGTGTGCAATTCTCACTGGTCACTTGACTGGCTGTAGCTACAAGGGCCCAAAGTGTCAGCTCTGGTACTGTGGACTAGAACTGCCACAATTAGTCAATCAAAAGAAAATTGATTGCTAACTATTTTGGTAGTCAATCAATTGTTTCAGTCATTTTTCAAGCAAAAATGTCAAACATTTGCTGGTTTCAGCTTTGTAAATTTAAGAATTTGCTGCTTTGCTTTTTATGATATTAAATAAAGTTTTGGGACTGTTGAGTTCACAAAAGAAGCAATTTAAAAATGTCACTTTGGGCTTTAGGAAACAAGACTAAACAATTAATCAATCTTGTGACAGTGCGACAATCAAATTGTGACAGATTAATCTATAATGAAAAAAATTGTTGCAGCCCTACCATAGACATCCTCAGATGCCTATTCAAGGTGAGAGGGTGGTCTTTAGTTGAGGAGACGTTAAGGTTACCGAGGCTGGCGGTGATGATGGATCTATCAGGGAGGCTGAGCGGTTTGGGAAATAGGTTACTGCTGCTTAGTCTGAGCTGCTATGAGATGCCTGTACTCGTGCTGCTTCCTATCCTACGTTTGAAAATGGATGTTTTTCAAATTGCATTGTGGATGTAGTCTTTGTACATGAATTTATGCAACTTAAAAGTTTAAATTAAAGAAAAGTGGGAGCAGTGTAGACGCTTGTGTAGAATATGTGAGTGTAATTTTTCAATAACCATAACAGAACAGACAACTCACATGAAATAAATATACAGTATTTACGCTAAAATAACGATGGGAGATTATTGGAAAAACTGATTTAGTGTTGAAGTTTTAAAAGAATCTCCCTAAAGTCTTTGATTACATATGTCGAATTGCTGTAAATTCTTTTCTTTTTTACAAGAATTGTGGCTTCCATGACAAAGTTGGATGTGCTGCTTTAAATCAAATGGCTGAATCCTTGAATTTCTTCTTCCTCCAGGACGTGGTTTGACATAGACGTTGAAGGGAGGTTTAACTGTGTAGTGGTGCATATATTTAGACGGTGAACAGGTCAGATCGGTGTCACGCTGGTGACAGGATCAGATGTATGGTTGGTATGAGAAAACTAGATTGGAGCTGGCAGTGTAAACCAAACTGAAGACATGCTGACCCCTGTCTGATGAAATAACACTGTGTCCCTTGAATGGCAATGACTCTGTGTGTGTGTGTGTGTGTGTGTGTGTGTGCGCGCTCAGCAGAGGGATTGCCCAGACTTTCTTATCATAGTCACATTGCCGTCTTCACCCTCTGGCTCCTCACCAAGACAGACTGGAGCCGAACACAGGCTGTCCACAGACACAGAGCCAAATGTAAGGAGTGACTACTACTGTGTTTGTTTGTACCAACAAAGAAAGAAAGAGAGAAACAAAGCAAACAAATAATGAAAATAAAATGTCCATTTTCCACCTGTTCACACATTATTTATATGGTCATTTGGATGGACAGTGATCCACGCATGGATTTTGTCATGCATGGATTAAAACCCATTTGGATTTCAGTTAAAAGGACTAAATATGTAAATGATCATTTTAACTGTATTTGACCTTTGACCTGCAGCTGAACTGTGAGCCTGGACTTTATAGTACACATGGGCCTTTTCACAACTACCTGGTTTGGTCAGACTTTTCAGTTTGATCCAAACCAAAATTAGAGACGTGAAACCTCCCAAACTGCCAAACCACGGCCTGACAAAAAGAGGTGGTCTCAGCCTGGAGTAAACGGAGCCATATTTCACTTAGTTTCTAGTGTGAAAATATTTTTTTTTTTTTGGGATGGTTCAAACTTTTGGACCCATTACAGAAAGTTCTGGCAGAACTGGAAAAAGGAAAAACAATGCAACAAAACAAAATGAGCTTGGGGAGAGGAGTCCAAATGTTTAACTGACATTTGGTTTGACGACTTTATGAAGAGTCGGTTGGAAAAAGAAACATTCTCAATAATTCTTCAAGAGGATGACGTGCTCGTCTACAAACTGTAAGTACAGGCTCATGTAGGTGATGACGACAGGATGCAGGTATGTCAGGTCTAGTTCTTTAGTGCACTCACATATTGCACTGTGATACCAAAACTAACCAGATTAGATATACACAGATATAACAGATATAAACAGAGATTTTAATATCGTTTTTGACCCTTTAACACTATTTGCCATCATTACAGTGCTTATCTACCCAGTGACGTGTCTGCACCATCATTTATATTACATAATATCAGGACATTATAGAACTCAGATGCAATTAGGAGCTTTGGGGCAACTCATTAGGATTAGCAGACTAAAACCATGCACAACCAATTTGCCAAAAATAGTTGGACATCTGATGGAGACTCGACACATTAAGTCAATCTTATTGCAAATAATGAAATATGCTGTAATGTGTCACTGATACAAACTAGAAACTTGAGCCATTGTGCATCAGAAAAAGATCACGAGAGTCACAAAAGAGTTTTAAAACATTACATCACATAACAGCAACACTATCCAACACCAAGCCTTGTCTTTGTAAGCCAAACCATAGTTTCATGACAACACTGTAGTACATACTTCATCTGATAGGCCTCCATATTAACATGGCCGTCTGAAACCTTTAAAAGGAATCTGGAGCCAAATACAGCTTGTTTCCATAATGTCACGTTGGTGTTTTCTGCTCGAGTAGCCGCCCGGCTTGGAAGCACGCAGTTTGTTGTCAGCTGTCAGGATCTGGAGGATCATGGGAGCTGCTTTTTTTTTCTAAAGTGATGCAACAGGTTGAGTTTTGGTTTCCCATCATAGTGGTGGCCTGCGAGCAGCAGACTACATCTCAGAGTGGTTTGTTTCCACAGGCCTGAGGATGACTTGTTTGTGTGTGATGCAGTTAGTTTCAAATACAGCCCGACTGGGACACATAGACATTAGTTGTTAATGGTTAGTGGGTCCCTCAGAGCTGCTGCGTTACTCTGCTGCTGGTGTCTGTCACAAAGCCATTAATGTTATGTTGTTTTTTACCCTATAGTAAAGTAGTAAATAGTAAATTAATTATAGTATTTTCTGTGGCCTAATGAACTTCAGAGGCAATTTGAAAAAGTAAAAGATGTACAGAAAACAACCCATTTGTATTTCTGAACCAGACTTCAGAGACATGGGAGAGGACCAGATGTTGGAGTTTACACCCTACAAACTTTACACCATCAACAGTGGTGGAATGTAACTAAGTACATTTACTCAAATCAAATCAAGATACTTGTTTGTACATTTGCCTGATGGCTTTAGCTACCTTTCACGTTTACACTTTTTTAAACCCTTCCTGTCCAGTGAAAACTGAGTGTCTCCACATTTTGTGATTTTGGTTCTGAATGTTTGTGATAAACTGAAGGATTAAATGTCCCTTTGTGGGTTAAGAAAACCCTCCTACTTCTTAAGCTAAATAAACTATTTAAACCCCTCTTGGATTAGCTGTAAAATGCATCGTCTCAAAGCTGAAAACAGCGATGTTCTTCTAAGCTTATAAAAAGATGACTTCTCACGGGGCAGTGACGCTACAAACATAAAATGATCTTATGGGATATGATGCATCGCTGTAGATTAAAAACTGTATAAAATGCAACATACACATTAATGCAACAGTAACATTAATCCAAAAACATCTTATATAATAGTAAAACACTGACAGGGAACATTTTACTGCACAATGAGTACTTTTACTTTAGATACTTTAAGTACAATTTGCTGATAATACTTTTTTTATTTAAAAACTTTAACTGCACTTTTACTTAAGTAAGGTACTGAATGTAGGTCTTTCACTTGCAATGGAGTATTTTCACGGTGTAGTATTCACACTTTTACTTAAGTAAAGGATCTGAATACTTCTTCCACCATTGTATCTGAATTAAAAACCAGATTACACATTGATTTGAAGAACAAGTACAGACCTGTTATCTATAAGGAAACAGAAGACTGAAACACAAATGATTGACATAAACTGTATATTATCACACACTGGATGAAACTCGTGCTTTTCTATTAGAGCCATACAGAGAGCCTTTATTATCTAAATTCAGACATGTTCACATTAATAATTTAAGAGTTTAAGTTCTATACAGATTTTTAAAAATGACTGAAAAATTTTAGTTTCACTTCCATGTTTACAAATATTGCTGATGATTAAAAAGTCGCATGAGAAAACTGGAAAAATTGATTAAAAGTCCAGCCAATTTGTGAGTGATATCAAGTCTCAGTGTTTTGAGGTGTGGCGCTTGATATCATTTGGCTCACGGATCAGGCCTTTAAAAGACATTCCAAATGAGAGCACTGCTTAGTATTGGTCAATTATGCAGATATGGTCAGTTATGTAAAATAAGTATCTCACATCCCCTGGGTACCGCGGGAGTCGTTTAGGATTACAGACATCTGGAATTGGCTCACTCACCTTATCTCTGTCACAGTGGATCAATAGAGCCCTCCTGCTAAGCACTTATAATTTCATTTCCCCTATTGCAAAGAACTTTTGCTTCCTCTACAGGGTTGGCTGCTAAAACCTGGGAGTCTGCACTTTGCATTAGTCGTAACCTCAATAACATTTTTTTTTGTTTGAACAGCCCAACTGTGTAAGAAGCGAGTGGTTCTCAGACTATCAGGTGACGTGAGGGAGGCTGCACTATGGACTGTTTCGATGACAGATGACTGGAGGAGGAGAAGTGCTCAACGTGATGATCAGTCACTGTATATATATCACACACACACAGACACCCTTCTAATGGCACTGGCTTAACCATAAAAAAAGTCACCCAGTAAATGTTTCTTACATAACCCACAATGCAATTGCAGTGTGATGCAAAACAAGCAAAACAGTGACAATGACATATTATGCATGAGACCATCAAGTGAACTGAAATAATTAGATCTAACACCACAGATTTGAAGTTAAAACCTCACTGGTGTAAAGTGGACGACATTACTGGTTGCTGTTGGTGAACAAAACCTGTGCATCAACGCTGTTACTGCAGCAAAAGCCAGGCAAAAGAAGTGGGAAAGATAGAGAGAGAGAGAGAGGAAGACACAAAAAGCAACAACATGGAGGAGGCATATAGAGAAAATATGGGTCAGACAGAGAAAGACAGGGGAAGCTCAGTGTAAATCAGAATGTGTAAACATGTACAGGCCTAATCTAATTATCCCTCGTCCTCCTGGGCCTGTGATCAGATGCCTGATTAAAGCAGGAGATAAAAAAAAAAGAAGCAGAGGGCAGAGATGGAGGTAGGAGGCAGGGAGAGGAGATACAGGACGGATTCAGTATCCTATAGAGAAGAAATAAATAGAGATTGAGCGATAGTAAGGAGCAGACAATGTGCAGTATAGACTCTGCACAGTGTAATATATGCTAGGAGCTGTGCAGGAGTCATTAACAAAGAGAAGGATGGCAAAATGAAATAGTGCCTGCAACATATTCAAACAAACAGAGAGCTATGAGGACAATACCTTATGTTTACATGTACGTGTGGGCTCCTGTGTGTGGATGTGAGCACCAATCATGCACATGTAATCATAATTTCTTCTTCAACAAATTCATGTTAACATTGTCAAAATGATTTCTGTAAAACGCCACTGTGACCGCATAATGGGAACAACCGGGAAAAATCAATTAAAGCAAACCATCACCAAACTATAATTGGCAGAGTCTCTCATTTGCTACGGAGCATGTGTGAAGAATACAGTGGTTATATCCAAACCAGAGTGGAACCTACATTTCATCCATCCCCTCTGACTCTTATCTTTCCTGTCCTTCATTCAACTAAGGGTTGTCCAGTACATGATAATCAGTATTACACTTTTATAGTTTACAACCCCAATTTCAAAAAAGTTGGGATGTTGTGTAAAACATAAATAGAACCAGAATTCAATCATCTGCCAACAAACTGTGTTTACTGACGGCAGCTTTGCAAAGTGTTCCTGAGCTCATGTATTAATCTCCTTTATACAATCATGTGTTTGACAAAGTGTTGAACCTCTCTCCATCCTTGCTTGTGAACGACTGAGTCTTTCCAGGATGAACCTTTCATACCCAATCATGATACTATCACCTGTTACCAATGAACCTGTTTACTTTCACAGTCTTTTGTTGCTCCTGTCCCAACTTGTTTGAAACATGTTGCTGCCATCAAATTCAGAATAAATAATAGAATAAGAATTAAAATTAATTAAAATAATTTTAAAAAATTAAAAAGAATAATAATTATTTATGCTTTTTTTTAAAATCACCATTGTAAAATCAAAGTAGATGCTGATAAGAAATCAGTACAGTCGTAGTAAAGGAATGACTTATGCATACTGTTGATCACATGCATAAGCAGCTGAAACTCACAGCCCTTCCTTCGATTTATAATTTATATGCAGCACTGATTGCATGTCCTTCTCACTTTCTTTAATTTGCAGGATCCTTGGTTCAGCAATGACCTCATGACTTTTTAAAGAGACATCAGAAAGCTCTGGGTTTTGAGGCCTTTTCCCTTGACATGCAAATAATACTGTATGTGTGGTGTGGTTGTGTTTGTTGGGTGAGAAGCCAACATGATTCTGCCTGACCTGAACATTTCCCTCACCAGTACCTAAAAGAAGCTGTCAGGCCAGTTTGGTGGATGGTGTTTCAGGAGGCCGGCAGCATGGCTGTGCAGGAGCAGCAAGGCTTAGGTAAGTCCTTCTCTGTTCTACCCTGACAGCCCAAACACTAATCTGAAACTTGTTTGCTCCTATGTTGTCTGCTGAACTTGTTGTGAAATCCTTCGGCTGACACTGATGCAACGGATAAGCGCTCTTAATGCTCTGTAAACATGCGACAGGACTGTTGCTCGCTGCGACACTTCCTTTTTCCCTCCATTTGCTGCAGTTTCATTGCAGAAAAGGAAGGAAGATACGAGCTCAACAATGCATTCTCAGAATGCGACGGAGGATATTAGCATCAGCAAGGACACGTTTTGTATTGTGCTACCGAGACTTGCACATATGGTAGTTAACATGACAAAAAGACAGCTGACCTCTTCATTTCACACATAAGCCATAAGGTAGCCATGTTGAACAGACTAAGCTGCATAAATGAAAACGTTACAGCAGCGGAGCTGGTTTGAAACAAATCTCATTGCACTTTGGCCGACCTTTAAAACTGCATTTACAACCCAGTCGTAATCCCGAAATAGAACGTTTCCCTTGATGTATACATTTTTTTTTAAATGAGGAGAAAATTGACAAAAAAAAAAAAAATTAAATCAAGCGCTCCCAGTTATTGAGTGTGGGCCAATAATGCAGTGGCATTTCACACTTGAAATATTTTCTCATACAGTTTGAGCAGACACCATGAAATAGCCTATAAAGGTGTTGTCAAAACATGGACTCTGGGCAGCTCTAAAACCTGCATGCGGTGTTGTTAATGTGCTGTCGCGCTAACTGTGGCCACGTCACACGACAGCTTGACATCAGGCAAAAATGTGTCCAGCCTTGTTCTCCTGACCTGCTCTTCCTTCTCTTTGCTTCTTTGTCTTGATCTCCTTTCTTCTCCATGAAATTCTGTCCTCCTGTTCCCTCAACTTTTTCTCATTAACATATTCAACACCTCAACCCTTTCGGTTCTTTCCTGCTCATCCTCTGATTCAGTGGTTCATTACTGTCTCTCACCTCCACCTCTGCAGCTCTTCCTCCGTGCCTTTTGCTTATCAGCCAACTCATCCTAATTCCCTCGCCCCTCTTTCCCCTTTCACTCTCCTCCTCCTCCTCCTCCTCCCCCTCCTCCTCATCACTCAGAGGAACAGCCGAGCTCTTCATCAAGAAGACGTCAGGCATCTGTCAGAGTCCAGGCCAGTCTCGGCGTGATTGATTTTTTTTGCCCACCTGCGTCTTTCGTAATGACCAACTGTCAGTTGTTTTACTGCCCGCGCTGCTTCCCCTCAGTATCTCCTGTCACTGCAGCATCCAGAGGCTAAATCTCTCAGCTCAGACCTACAGTGCATTATCTAGCTTGTCTTCAGATAAGATTTATGCCGGTATACCATACAGCCTGCCCGTCCGCGCTCCAATCACAGAGAAGAATGCTATCAAGGATGGCGGTTTTAAAGAAACAGATCGTTTGCATTGACACCAAATGCAATATCTCTTTTACGCTTAGAGTTTTCAATTATTCCCAGGCGATGACTTTTCTGACAGACGCTAATAAATGTGTGTTTGGACTTGTAGGCACGATGCTATGTTTTGTCTAACGACGGCTTGTAAAACAGTTTGGGGCCAGTTTTGCAGCAGACTATTTTGAGTGAAGTGAAATGGTAACTCTGGAGCTCTGCCACAAAACGGAGCACTGGCAAGACATATTTCCTGAGTGGCAAGCCAATATCATTTAAAGTGGGGACTCAGCACGTCCTGTTGATTAGTTTGAAAAGATGGAATTCAGAATTGATCCCAAAACAACATGCTATAACAAGTGAATGTCATCTTCACGTGCTATTGTATTGTATTTTCTGCTATGTCTTCTTCTTTTTCTTAAGATCAAACTTCTCTTTGGCAGAGACAAAAATGCTGCTTGTTCTGCTCCTCGATCCATTTGTTTGACTGTGAGGGACAGCAGCTTGCTTTCATTGTAGCAAACTGATCAAACAAAATCTAGACTAAATATATGAGGACATCAATTCTGACTTGAATGGGCTGAACAAGCCGTTTCAATTTCACCTGGAGGGGATAAAAGTTCATTGGATTTTGTTGGAGGCGCGAGATGTTACGTCTTCAACCTCAGTGTGACTCCAAGACATCGGATGATGAAAACATGCCAGGAACACTTTCAAAAACTCCCTCATGTCCCGTGGCGGCCTCCAGACTGAGTAAGGATGTATAAGAGGAGCCCAAACTGGACGTGGAGTGAAAGCAGGGGTGCAGAACTTCCTCCAGCTGCACTCACCTGGATGCTGAGCGTCTTTGATCGTCTACAGATGCCAGGTGCAACTTCCGGATCTGGTGGAAGGCACGCCTCAAGATCTCGCTCTCTCTTTCTCTACTTTCCTCCACTCTTCTCCCCTTACTCCCCCCCTTTGTCTCCTTCCCTTGCCCTCTTTCTCTCCATCTGCCTGGCAGGGACAACCAGGCGCCCATGGAGAGCAGGGACGCAGCAGAAGGCATCTTTGAAAGAGAACTCTGGCTGCAAACCTTTCATCTAGTGCTATACCTGGCCAAGGCAGGCTGCAGGGTAGCTCGGCTGTCAGAAGGCACGCACCAGAGGAGGGAGGAGGGATGAGATAAGAGGAGGGGAAGGGAAATGAAATGCAATGAGTGGGAAACAGAAAAGGGCAAAAAACAAACAAAAAAACTTGCCTCTCTAGAATTAATAATCTATTTATGCTTTTGCCAAGCCCAAAAAAAGAGTAAATGAAGATGAGTGAGAAACAGACATCAGAGGGAAAAGATGGAGAGCAGAGAAGGGGGAGCAGGAGAAAGATGAGAGACAGACAGACCCTTGTGGCTCATGGAGGAGAGCCAATATACAAAGCTCCTGCTAGTGCAGCTACTTGGGTTCACCTAAAATATGTCCCAGACAAAATCAGTCAAAAATCATTGAAAATGCTTATCTCTGCTCAAAAGTGGCATTTCTGTTGCACCGATCAGTAAGTGAGGCCAAAAGGAAAAATAGGTGGTTGACATGCTTCAAACATCCTACGCCGGATTATTAAAGGACGTGATTATGTGACATGCTTCAACTGAGCGATTTTCAAAATTTGAAAGTGCTGTGAACACTATGCCAAATCATGGGAGTGCATTGAAATGATTCCTGTTTGTTCAAAGCCGAGACTCAGTGCTGCATGGAACATCACAACTCTGGCAGCGGTACTGTGTACATTATCTCAGCATGCCACGGCTTGGCCTATTGCATCTGCTGCAGCGTGCGCCTCCTTGACAGGCGAAGACTGAGTATTTAGAGAGTGTGTGATGTGCCTCGACAGGAGGCAGGCGGGGAGAAGGGAAAGTTAATGTGTGTGTGTGTGTGTGTGTGTGTGTGTGTGTGTGTTTTGGAGTGCCTGTGTGTGTAAAATCCCTCTGAAACCTCTCTCACTAAAAACAGGCTGCATGCTTCTTTTGGTGAGGCACATAATAACTCAAAAGCCTCCCATTGACAGCGGCTGTCTATAGCCGTGAAGGACTGTGAGTTTGACAAATGGATTCTCTCATAGCCGACTACCTGTGTAGGTTCTGCATGGGAACATCGGGGAGGAATGCTGCAAGGCAGGTCTGTCCTTAGTCCTAAATGCCACGTCTGGGAACGCAGACGAGGATCATTACTGAGTCAGACCGTGCGGTTAAGGCTGACAAACTGTTGTTTATCTCAGTCATGGCCAGCCCTCTCAATTGTCTGTATCACATAAGAGAAAAATGGAAAATCATTGCTTAAGTCAGCAGGTATTTAAAGTGCAATCTGTTCCTGAGAGGCCGTCGTTGGAAGCAAACAATGCTTGCCAAAAGGCGAAAGCCTGGCTTCAATGACTTTTAAATGAGCCTCAATCTACAGTCGCCTTTTAATGCTCTTTTTCGCTCTCCCTTTTGCATCAAAGCCAACCTTGATCAAGTTCATATTAGATGTAAAAGCTTCACATCAAAGACAAACAGTGTAACTCTTGAAACCAAACCCCGAGTTCATAAGAAAAATTAGTTTTTGTTTTTTTTTGTCTGTAGTCTTCTATTAAGCCTTAAAAGCCCAAGGGTGATAAGCACTAAATACATCACTGAGAATCAATGTTGCATGAATTGACTTATGTCTCTTAGAGGAGCCCCTCTGATGGGATGAGAGGGGACAAACCACCCACACCACCTGGAAACCTGCATCTGCAAGCTGCACTGAGGGAGGAGACATCTTGGTTTGCAATAGGAATAAAGTGATTCTCTCAAATAAAGATATGCTGACCTATTTCTGCAAAAAGAAATAATCTCTTTTTTAGAATAAATTCTGAACAAAAGTCTCCAGTAATTGTCACTAAGGAAAAGTCTATCTACCAGGGCTGGGCTCGTCTTTACCATCACAGGAGCGTAAATAACAACA
Source organism: Holacanthus passer (assembly GCA_025331565.1). Taxonomy (NCBI): domain Eukaryota; kingdom Metazoa; phylum Chordata; class Actinopteri; family Pomacanthidae; genus Holacanthus; species Holacanthus passer. The sequence continues at coordinate 1,146,521 of JAFREQ010000073.1, read as the reverse complement.
ACTGTTTACATGAGAGAACTGCACACCCACTCAGCCTGCATGTAATAAAACCAACATGCTTTCTCCTCACAAACACAGAGAGGGAGGCACTCATCCACTGGAGGAGGTTATGTGCTGTAAACCCTCGTCAGGATGACATGCACAGGGAAAAGCCAGTTGAGCGGTCTTAAAAGACAAGAGGCTGACGAGGCCCCGGACTTCAGCTATACAGTCCAACAAGTGCATTATGTTTCCACTCAGCAGGGGGGGCGAGATGGCTGCCAGGCTCCATGCGAGGCAAGGTGGCAGCTTAACAAAGCAAACCATTTTAGACATGAATGAACAACGCTGATAACACACGTCTGTGTTGGCCAGTAATTTAAGGCTCGCAGCATGTTTTGATGCATTACATGGTTTTTAAACATAACATGTCCTAATAATGCTCCTTTCATCCATCCTGTCCTCTACTGCAACTCAACCTACTAATTTCTCCCATTATCTTACACATAATTCCTATCTAATACACTCAATTTATACCTATAATATTATGTAAAAGAGCTGAGGCCGTGCCACTCACTTCTCATTGACAGTCAAAATGAAGTTGAGGCAGGAAAAAAAATGAAAAGCAAGCATGGGCATAAATTAATAAAGACGTATTGGTCTACTGTCTCCTACCACCACTTGGCTGGAATGGCAGAGAGGTGCTGACGGAGATGGGAGTTAGGGCTGGAGAGGGAGAATCATGGGGAAGGATCCTGCAGAGTGGAGTTAAAAATAGAGCATGAAGTGAGGGGGGACGTACCTGTGGGCTCGGAGGCAGCCTAGTTAGCAATGAGCGGCACCGATGTGGACGAAGATGGTCTGGGGAGGGAGACAGAGAGAGAGAGAGAGAGAGAGAGAGAGAGAGAGAGAGAGAGAGATGGAGACAAATGAGGGAAAAGGATGAGGATAAAGCGAGACGAAAAACCAACCAGACGACATATAATGAGCCAAAAGACAGAGGAGGGGAAGGGTTGGGGGGGATAATGAGAAAACAAGTCAGATTACCATGAAACCCCATGTTTGAGTCCAAAACAGACAATAATTTCACAGTAGGCTGCGGATGGCAGCAATGACTAGCAATAGTCCGCGACAGATGCACATGCTGAACGTACAAATGTCTCATTAACACACACACACACACACACAAAACTGGGTGTTATACTGTAGCTCTTAGAGGTGGGGATTCCATAAATAATCCTTCCTACAGCTAAGCCTGTATAGAGACAATAAGGCCATATGGAATAACGTATTATGCCACGCCATGTTACTGTCTGAGAACCAGTCATTCATAAATGCTGCAGCCCTCCCACGTTCAAGTTTTGCTCTATTTTAAGATGAAAATCCACTCTCACAGTCAACCTTGTCTATACACTCTTTTCACTAATCTTAGTATGTAATGCATCCATCCATAGCAGTCGACTTTGTTAATCCAGGTTCTGACCACACTGACTTTATATGTATCTTTAGACACTGAAACTGTAATTCACACTTTTGGATTCAACATGAGTGACAAGTACTAGTTAAAAAAAGAAAGAAATCAACTGTTCATCTGAACAAACAATTCAGCTGCTTCACATGACAGACAAAAGTTGAAGCCAAGAGCGACGACAAAAAAACACCCACTGATTCTGAAAAAAATGAATGGAAATCATACACAGTTTCATAGAGCATGTCAGATCTTATATTAGGATTGACAGCAATTCAAGTGAGATGCAGGCCTCAGATTGACAAAGTTAATACTGTCACGAGAAGGCGGCCCAACACGAGGCCACCAGAAGTCCCAACATGGACCATCAGTGTTTGCTTCTACTTGTTTACTTGACTTGAAGACTTGTTGTATTGAAAATACCTCCAGATTCTAAAGCTTCATACCTGCATACTGGGGATTTTGTAGTATTCATTTGCTACACTTGAGCTTTTTGTTGCTTGTGTACATCAAATTCATGATGTTATTCTGATCTTGTGGAATGTTGATGTCCTCCACATTTTCTCAACTCAAAGCCATGAATACAGTCACAAAGGAAAGAAGACAAAAACCAACAACAGTCACCTGTGTGGTTTCTTAAAATATGTCTGCTTTGGTTAAATATATTATTCACTGTTATTCATGACTCGCCATGGTTTGAATTTTACGCTGAGTTTTGAATTGATTTCATGCTCTCTGTGGCACTGAAATAATGAGAATCAGACTTACAAGCTATTCTAACAATACACTGGGTACATACCGGTGATCACTTAATTCAGGTTTTTCAATTAGGTTTATTTGCTGCACACTGAATAATGAATTATGGTTATAAATCACTCTGAAAGCATTCATTAATTTTCAATACAGCTCATTATTTAGCATATTAACTAATTCACATGAGGTGTGCTAACAAAACCGTGGTTAATTATGAACAAAGTGGCTGCCAGTCTCTCCTCCCTCCTGTCGTCCACCATCACTGTCTCTTAATCGCTGATGTGCATCTATGTGCCACAGTTCAGCGTAATGATCGCCTAATAAGAGACGATAAGAGGAGAATAGGCCTGTAAATGGATGACAAAGTGGTGCAACAAGTTTTTATCTCCTCTGAATGCTAAGTAAGTAAGTAGTCACCTCATCACGTACAAAAGAGAGAAATAGAAAGAGATGCAAACCTTTTATTTCAAATCAGTTTTAAGCACTTATAGTTTACTTAAGCACCTACAGAGACGTATTCACTGTGAAATCAAGCCAATTTCAGTATAAGAGGAATGAAGAACAAATAAACAGTTTGTAGTGAACGATGTTTTTCAGCTGTTGAGGGTGGGTTTATATTTATTGTACAATATTCAAACTATACACAGTTAATGGCTTTTTCATTGAGTTTGTTTTTCAAATCTATTTTGTTTCCAGAGTTTCTATGTTTCTACGTGTTTCTACGTTTCGTTCTGATAAATACTCATCATTTCCACTGCGCTCATGATCACACACATCGAGAACGGTCTATTTGAGCTATGATATCAATTAGCAGTAATAAAGAGAAAATGTACAAACTTGCACAGATGACATCAATTAGAAGAATGCAGTACATATTTCTACCCTGCAAACAGTCTCAGTATACAGTTTTTGGCGACAGCGTTCAGTAAAGTTTTAGTTCTGCCTTTGAGAATTATGACAGATGTATTTTTTAATGGCTAAAATGCAAATTATATTTCACTTCTTTAAAGCAAAAATCCAAACATGCCAACGTTGTTATTATGAACAGATTCTAGTAATGCACTTTTCTAGTTACATTTTTTGTTCAGTGATGTCTTTTTCATGTTCCCGAGCCAATTGAAAACAATTACGTGATGCTGTATCAGACTTTGTTAGTGGAATACTTTTCAATTAAACTCAACAGTAAAACAGGTTCTTTGCACAGCAGCCAATTTGCACCTATGCTGAGCAAACCCCATCACGCCTCAACAGATCAGAAATCCAACCAGAAGACATGTTATAATCGGAGGGGTGCCTCTGATCACTTATACACCACAATATTCACTAATATATGTAGCTGAGGAGCTATATTTAGATCCTTCGGTGATGAAAGTGACAAGTTCACAGATGTTCTGTTGGAGCTGTAGAAAAGCATTTAGTGTGATGTAGAAACTAACTAAAACAGATGTAAGCAGGTTGGCAAGAAGTGAAATGAAAGAAAGATATAAACATGTTTACACCACCATGTAGCAATCTGATCAAAAATTGCCATCACAGCAGCATCAGAACTGGACCCAGGTTAAATGGGTTGGTTCTGCGACATGCTGCAAATTATTGATGAGAAACCCTCCCACTATACAATCTATATGATAATTTATATCATTACAGAGTAACTTCTGGAATGCATTACTGATTGATGACTTCCATCCATCCATCTATCTTCCACCATTTATCGGGGGATGAGTTGCGATGGCAGCAGGCTAACTCTCTCCAGCAACATCTTCCAGCTCCTCCTGGGGGATTCTGAGCCGTTCCCAAGCCAGATGAGATAAATAATTCCTCCAGCATGTTCTGGGTCTACCCCAGGGTCTCGTGGACGTGCCAGGAAAACCTCCAAAGGAAGGAGCTCAGGAGGCATCTTTATCAGAGACCACGAACCAACACACGAACGAGCTCCCTCTGGATCTGAACTCCTAACCCCATCTCTAAGGGTGAGCCCAGCCTCCATGAAGGAAACTCATTTCGTCTGCTTCTTTCCGGAATCTCGTACTTTTGGTCATTACCCAAAGCTCATGACCATAGGCATAAGTTGGAATTCAGGCTCGGCTCTCTCTTCACCACAACAGTCTGGTACAGCATCCACATTGCTGCTGACAGTGCACCATTTCCATCTTACCCTCAGTGACTCACTCCCAACCTGAAGGGGGCAACCCACTGTTTTCAAGCACACAAACATGGCCTTAGACTCAGAGATACTGATTCTCATCGACAGACAACAACAGAACCAAATCATCTGCAAAGAGATAATTTAAAAAAGTAATTCTGAGGTCTCCAAACTCGGCACCACCCTCCCCCAAGCTGCACCTTCAGATCTTGTCTATGAAGATCACATGGAGGACCGGTGACAAGGGACAACCTTTGCCAACAGCTAATGAAAATGTAAAGGACTTCCTGCTGAGAACACAGACACACTTGTTATTTAAAGACCCTCCACAAGACACAAGACCAGGGGACATGGATTGATGACATCTAACTAACAATGTAAAAGGTGGATGTATACTTTAATCTACACAATGCTTTTATAAAAGGAAAGTTTACTTGGAGTGGAACATTTGGATCCTCTGAATAGAAACAGGTGTGGCAGTGAAAACCTGGGGTCGTCACATTCAGACATTATACAGGAAAATACCGCCTGTAACGAGGAAACAGGTTTGTCATCACCCTGTGAACAAAATAACAACTCCTCACACGTTCACCTCTCCCTCCTACCACTTGCTTTTGCCTTCCTCTTTCACTTTATTTTTTTTGAGCTGCTGCAAAAATCATGGTATCAGTCTGCAGTTCTCTTCCTGTGGGAGCCAGAAAAGGAAGATAATCAGGAGGACACCCAGAGAAAAAAATATAAAACCTGTGAATATAAATAACTCAGAAAATCTCTCCTTCTCTCACAGGTCCTAAATATGCTCTGGTAAGAGACACACAGTGATTTTGCTTTACCCTGTCAGAGCCCAGGTACCACATTTCAGCTTGTTGCTTCTGCTGCTTTCCTTCCTGAAAAAACCCAACAGATAAAAGTGGGTGATTCTGATTATGAGCGTAGCTTGCGACAAACATTGAAAGGATTCATGTGGTTAAAAGCTCTGATGTAATAGTTCACAATGCAGTTCATCTCGCTTTCTGTGTTCTGTCATTTGTCCACACTTGAAATTCTCCAACTGCACTTTCTGTCTGGCAGAGGCGCTGCTTCAAAAGGAAAACACTAAATTGGTGTCAGAAAATTGATGTTTTTTTCCACATTAGTCGCCGATTATTGTGAGAAAATAAAGCTGACCTCGTGTGAGCAACATGTGTCCAGCAGCAACAAGCCTTTGATGTCGATAAAAGGCCTTTCGTGACCACAAACTGGTTTGGCTAACAGAAAAGACCGTTACCATAAAATTTCAAGAGCGTGTTTGTGATTCGATCTTCTCTGACGCGGATACTGTCAACATGTTTATCAAGTCAAGTCAGGTTTGTTTACGTCCATCCTGAAAGTATGTCATCAATGACTAAGCAAGCCGAACTCGATTCACATAGACTAGTTAGCACAAAAATCATGCCTACCTGGAATCATCGATAGCCCTGATTGACCTTGACTTATTCGAGAAAAGTTAGCTGAGCACTCTTGTTCTTTTCGACTACTCACAACCACAGTTTCCTGCTGGTGGCCACTGGGATCCACCCAGTACAACCACAGTCTTCTACTGTGAGATCCTCATAAATCCAGCACAAATTTGACATTGCCTTCATTCTTCCAGCTGGTCTGTGGGCTGAAGATGACCACTTGCTGGTCACAAACCCAATTATTACCTGACAAATACCATTAAATATTCCACCAACACACTATCTATCTTCATCAATTTATAATGGCTCTCTTTTCTCGGCCACCACAAATCAACTATTAATATGCCAAAAGGGAGCATCACACGCAGATAAATGTCAGCGGTGCAACGTACACGGGCTAATGAGTTTTGAACACCGCTGACACAGTTTGGCTCAAATAAAACACAAAGGACAAGAGTGATGACTAGTTCACTATATTCAATTATCCTGCTTGAACAGGGGCTGTCGCTGTGCTCCATCAACTCATTCATTTTAACATAAAGAGAGTAAATTAACTGCCAAGGCTTTGATGGAACAGAACAGACCGAAAGCTACAAACACTATCAATATTCCTCAAGACTTGAATTTTCTTTACTTCACCACCAACTTTGCACATGGTTGATATCAGATGATAATGCTGGTGTCACACGAATCTCAAAAAACAATTTGCTGTATCTTTGTTTTGGCTGACAGGATGTCGAAAGAGTGAAGCTAGAAATAGTTTTGGTGGGAACTTTTTAGGAAACACAAAACTTTTCAAGTCACAGGGAGACCATTTTTATGAGAAAGGGCGTTGGTTGCCTCTTCCAGAATTAGCTCAACACACACATACTATGCTCATTATCAGCTACACCACAACACACAGGAGCCACTTTGTGCAGCCAGGGAAACTCACACATCCTCGCCGCGTTTCCTGCTATGACCTCACTCGCCGACTGAATACAAACATTGCACGTCAGCCATCAGCATTTTTCCCAGCATGAGGAAAGCAGTCAACAGGTTTGCTTTTTTGAAACCTCACTGACCTGGTTTCAAAAAACACAATGATTTAATTCCTGTTGCTCATTTAATGCCATTAGAGTTTTCTAACACAGTCCGGAACTACAGATTATATCAGACTACATGTTTTATCTATAGATAATATGTATGATTTATTTTATAGCATTTAAGCATATCCACCAAAAAAACAATGTGAATGAAAAAAAACAAAAAAAAAACTATATATCTTTTTAAATGCTAGTCCAAGACATTTCCTTCCATCTTGCCTTGACACGTCACAGTTACTTCAGTAAAAGTACTAATACCACACTGTAAAAATACTCCACTAGTAAAGTCAAGTAAACAAGCCAACACATGTCAAGACAACAAAAGTCCTGCATTCAAAGTAAAAGTATGTCAGTATTATCAGTAGAATTTACTTTACGTATCAAAAGTAAAAGCATTCATTCTGCAGAAAAATGGCCCCTCTCAGTGTTTTATTGTTATACCTGATGTTTCTGGGTTCATATTACTGCTGCATTAATGTCTATATTTCATTTAACTGCTGTTGTCAATGTTTAAGATTGAGTTCATTTGAAATACTTTATATTCTGTTGTGTAGTTTAATCTACAGCAGTGCATCATATTCTATAAGATCATCAGGGTCACTGTGCTGTGAGAATTACATAGAAGATAAGATATTCCTTTGTTCGTCCCACAGTGGGGAAATTCACATACACACATTCACATTCACAATTACATATCATAAAAATTCACCTTTTCATGAGTTCAGAAAAACAGCCCTGTTTTCAGCTTTGAGACCAAGCATTTTCCAGCTAATCCAAGAGGGTTTTTAAATAGTTTATATAGTAAATAGTGTCAGAAAGGGTATGGAAAAATGTAGTACACATTAGTACAATATGTCCCTCTGAGTTGTGTTGTCTGAGTAGTGCAATAGAAGTACAAAGTAGCATAAAAAGGAAATGCTCAAGTAAAGTAAAAGTACCATGAATTTATACCTACTATAGGTGCAGTACTTGAGTGAAATGTACTTAGTTACATTCTGCCACCGTCTCTCATATATATTAACATGAGCAATAGTGGCTGACTCTATGGGCCTATAGTAACACAATGCAATGCTGAGAAATCAGATTGTTGGTTCACACTGATGAATTTACAGATTGAATTACAAGCCTGGGCGTCTTTGGAAGTGAAAAGAGGTTTATGAGAGATTTATTCATAGGTTATTCATAAGTGTCTGAGCATGCACGAAAAAAGAGCTGTCTTGGAGCAGTGCATGCAGTAACGCCCACTGCTGACGGTCAGCATCTCACTGTGTGCATTTTTGAGAATCTGGCACCTCAGGTTGACATTTGCACTAAATTACATTATAGGTTTAACATTGCAAAATTAATGAGAGGGACTCAGCTTGGACTGTGGTGTGCACTCGTGGCTCATAACCAACCTCCTCTGTAATGGGGTGCCAGCAACACCCGGGTCTCAGTCCCTATGTAGACTCCTCAATAAGGCTGAACCTCTCACCTTAATGACTGTCGACTTTTTTCCTCAGTCGGATGCACTTTTAATTATCAGCTCCAAGGCTCTCCGTAGCATCTGTACTCAGAGGACAGAGCTTGCCTTTTAACTAAGAACCTCCAACTTTACAGAGTTGGCTCAAAGTCAGGCTCAAAATCTGTTAGCACTGCTGAATTCAGCCACACAGCAGCAGGACTGCAGTAACCCTTTCATGGTTGTGTCATCTGTACCCTGCCTGCTAAACTACTAACATGAACAGCTGCTGAGCCGGCTTTTAATTTATGAGCAGCAGAGCGTCCTGACAAAGCCAACAACTGTGACATATGACCAGTGACAAGTAATGACAGCCTTGATCTAAATGTGTGGAGAATTATTCCCAGTTTAGGTTTCTGTTCACACATTTTTAATACTGATGAGAAAATGCTCCGCCATATTTGTTATTCTGTCTTACTGCAGTATGACCTTGAGGGGTCGGCTGGGAGAGCAGCTTTAATGCTAAATTGGCTCTAAAAATCATAAATCATTTCTGCACCAGCCTCTCACCGAACACATCTACCTACATCGCAGATTCTCTTGGAATTTGCAAACCTACTTCATGGGCACACATCCTGTATACTCAGGTCAACAATGAGATAAATAATACATGTGACAGATCTTAACAGAGTCTGATGCGTCGGCCATGTGCAGACTTCCTTGAAACAAACAGGAGCCTCATCAGGCTGCGCAAACAGAGTTGTTGTTGTTACCCCGCTGCAGATTGTGCATATTTTACCTATTTCTGTGGTTCACCCAAACAGACAGCAACAATGGCTTTGTACCAAGCAGCTGTTCCCCTCTCCCTGCTCAAACCCTCGCTGGGGCATCATTATTGCAGAGCACATTTTCTTTCATCAGCTTCTGAATGGAGCAGCGGCGTACAGAACTGCTTCTCAAATGAGTCTAATTTCAGCTGTCATACTACTCAATGCACAAAAAATGTCTTGTGTAAATATGTACAATAAGAACAATTATAAATTCGTATTGTTAATCAATAAAAATATAATATTAAATTGGATTATATTATGGTATGCATGTTCTCTCAGTGCTGCTCCGTGTCCGTGGTACATTGTCCGTGAATAGTCATAAGACAAGTACTGTACTAATAGCTACAGTAGCACACTAGCTGCTAATAATTACTCATGGATGCACCCGCTGGTAGTGGTATGTGTGTGTTGTAAAATGACAATAAATGATCCTTGATACCTTGAACCTGAGTATTTGTGTGTGTGTGTGTGTGTGTGTGTAAAAAGACTATTATTACTGGCGCTTAATTTTGTGTTTTATTTCAGCACCTCATCTCATCTCATCTCATCTCAGCTGTCTCCCTCTGTGGTTTGAGCTTTCAAGCCTGTAAAATGTAATTTTGGTAGTCTGCTAGCTAAGTCACTTTTTATCAGCATCCTGTAATTTCTATAATATTTTACTATTAGTGCCCGCCAATTTACTAACAAGCCAACAAGTCTCTCCTTCTTTTATTCATTCAATTAGTCTTCACTGCTAATAACCACGATGCTCATACTCCTGACACATTTCTCTCAGTCTGTTCCAAAGCCAGTGAATCACTTTGGGAGGTTGTGGAGGGAACATGCACCTCCTCAATAACAGCATTTTATGTCTCCACTGCACATTGGAAAAACAAACCTCAGAAAATCTTCATCTTCACTCTCACTCACCAAACTAAACTTAACTTAATAATTAGGTCAGTGGCATTCCAGAAACACAGCACAGGTTTGTGGGAGACAGTGAGCCAGGATGGTTAAACTGCCAGATAATCTTGTTGGGTCAGTCGATGTTTTATTTAGCAGGTAGCCCGGCTGGATCGGCATCTTTGAGCCACTGGCTGTTCCTCCCTGCTGTGTCGGATAATCATTAAGCCAGAGCTCAGCTAAACAGGTGCCACTCGGAGCGGAGCCTTGTTAACTGCTGCTGAGCTGCACGACGACATTGTTCCCATGTAAAATCTTTCAAATGGGATCTTTCTCAAAAAATGCTGTCAGCTCACATGAAACTGCTGGATTATCTTTAACACATGTTCTCAATTTATTCCCACTCATGATTACATCCTGCTGTTCTGTTTATAGAGTTTAGAGAGTTTCTTTTCTAATGAAGTTCAACATAAGATGATACCAACACAGATAACATTCAGGATTTACACTCAAATTTTACAATGTAATATTAATGTCATGTAAATTTAGTGGGAGTTTGAAATGATTCATTGTTTATTTCCTCGGTATGGGAGCAAACAGCTCGAGTGAACAGTATCTCATCACAGATGAAAGCATAGCCTGAATGAAACATGCTAACATTGGCTCAGTTCTATTACATTATTAATAAGCTTCTTATTTGTAAAGAACATCTAATAGCCCTCCTTTTTTTTTTGATGTGCAAACCAGACTTTGTGCAGCAAAATAAATCACTAGTTTCTCATCTTCTGAAAATCTCCAATGTGAGTGTGCTATTTAAAAAATAGCACAGGACTAGACCTAAAAAAAGGAAAGAAGGGGGAGAATGCATGGATTTGTGAGCCATCACACTGAGCATGAGAGTCATATTTGGGCCAAGATGACTTATGGGATGGACAGATGTCTAACATTAGTGAGAGAGATGAAGAGTCAGTCTAAGAGGATGGAAATGCTCAAAAGGAAAAGGCGAGAAAAAGTGGAACGTAACAGACAGTAAAAGAAAACCTATTTAAACAGCGCATACGAGCCCACATCAAATACACCACCGGGAGGGGAAGGTTGCTGAGTGGGAGTCATCTCGTTCCTCTCCCTCTATGTTCCTTCTGCAGTGCTTCCTGCAGCTCCCTTTTTTTGCTCTGTTCTCGCTCTACTGTCTTCCTCTGCGCCATCTAAATATTTTATATGTAGCCTGATGTTGTGTTAGGGATGTGTCCCACTCTTTGATCAGGCAGACTGTCATTGATTTGTTGCTGGAGCGGAGTAAGGCATTGACTGTTTCATCACAGAGGAAGAGGCAATGAAGACAGGCTCACTGAACAAAGACAAATCAATAAATAATGCACCATCAGCTTGTCTTTGGCTGTTTTATCAATCATTAAAGGCCCAATACGGTGCAGTCCCACTATTACACACTGTTGCCACCAGTGAAATGAATGTTGCTCCAATTTGTGTGTACACGCAATTGTAATTGGTGTTCCAGTTTCAAACCGACTTGAAAGCTGCTGTAAACAGCTTCTTGTTATTACATGTAGTGGATGCATTAATATTTATTGCTTTTACAGCTAAGTGCAACATCCTATATTGTGCATCTCGAAAGCGCTCTTTAGAAATGCTAAAAATCAAATAGCAAATGCAGCAGCAATTACAGAAAGACAGTTTTCTGAGTCAGGGAAGATGAGCCGTATACTACAAAATCATATCAGCTCTTGTTGCATTACTGAGCCAAACCCCACTGTCGCTCTGGCTTTGATGTTGAAACTGCGGTCCTGCACAGCCAGGAAAAAAAAAAAAAGTGTTCTAAAAACGGGGCCTAAAATCTGGGAGTGAGAGGAAACGTTGCCGCTGCTATAATCCTATGGGTAATCGTTTACATTTGATCACCATGCATGAATACGAATGCTGTTCCGCGTGTCCTTGAAAAATCCCCCAATTTACAGTCACTCGCTGGGGTGGAGGGACTGATGTGAACATTTTCTGCGCTTCTTCCGGAACATGACAGCTATTCAAACGACTTACTACGACCTCCAGCTAAAAAACGACCGGTGTGAAACAGTCACGAGTGGCACGCATTTTAAATTTACTCAGCGTGGTGTAGCGAGAACAGCACATGGGAGATGAAAACAAAGAGAGATGAGAAAGAGAGGGCAGTACAGTGCCGACCAATGCCAAGCAGAAGATTACAGATGGCCGGCTTTGTGTAGGGGTGCTTGAGCATGTTTTCAGGCTCATTTCAGTGTAATTTTCTCCCTTTTTCCATGGGCACGCAGCCTGTGAAGGGTCAGAATGAGGCATGGAGCCTTGTGGTGGATGGATAGAGGAAGGCCAAGCAGCGTGGACATGTAGGCAGACAGAAGACGTGACGGGGTTCTGGAAAGGCTGCCGATAATCCCTGGCACAAAGAAAGAGGGAGAGAGAGAGAGCGTGTGTTTGTTGGACGCATGCACACACAGACAATGATGCACGTCACAATGCTTTGATCTTAGCTGTGAATGCAACCTGAACTTCTCCACTAGATTGAAAAGTACTGTACTTTTAAATTAGCTGTAATGAGTCACGGTTTTGGGATTTATTATATGAATTCTGAGCGAGCTTGAATTTCAATTCTGCCATGGCACAGATAAAGACGTGTGCCAACTACCGAGGAGCGTACCAAAATTAAATTTAAAAAAAGGGAAAAAAGAGGATGAGATTCAGTAAATGGACTGAGAAATTGGGAAGTGGCGGTGTAATGTCAGCTTCAAAATGGGCATAAATTGTGGGGACAAGCTATTTTTAACTAGTGTCCCATTTCTTTAAATGTGCTAACAGAAGTTCAGTTGAAATTGGCCCAGTAGAGTTGGGATCCCAGCAGGGGAGCATTAAGTTAGATAGGAAGTTTGAGGATAAAATCTTCCCTTTAAACAGATTTCATATTTTCATTCCATGTTTGGTCTAGATTTTGAAACATGAACGCGCCTCTCAAGAGGCCAAAAGCAGAGCTTAAACTTTTGTCCCCAAGAGGTAAAGCCCAGAGTTGTTCTATTAACAATAGATGGAGACACACTTTTAGGGCAACGTGGTAGAGTCAAAGCTGATTCCCCTGAGATATACAGTAAACTGGATTTATGCTTCTATGTCAAGTTCTATGAAGGTATGACCAAAGAGGCCTCCAGCATAGGAATAGATTTATATTTCAGTATAGGATTTCACCCATTGATTGTCGTAGCACTGAATTAACACTAGAGGATTTAATTATCAGTCCAGATTGGACACTCCAAAGAAATGATACACTTTTAATACACTTTCTGATATAGAACAATGATGTGAAGGTTTGTCTTGTCAGGATATTTACATTCTTTCATCCACTTTGTGACAGCAACTATTGAGGCCTGAAAAAGGTCATAAAACACGTCTGACATTATTAAAGGATACTACTAAGACCTTCTGTTTGCTTTACAGTGTCTTCACTAACAACATGCGAGAAAAACAAGAATCCCAAAATTGCTCAATCCCAGTTGTCTCTGCACGCTATCATCACTATCATCATAGCTGCTGTGGCACCTTCGTTGGGGCTGAAAAGATTAGTCTATTAATCAGGCAGGTCAACAGATACTTAATCTGCAAGTATTTTGTTAATTAACTGTCATTTCTCAGGCAAAATTGACAAAAACTCATTACACATTCACACACACTTTTTCAATGTTTGAATATTTTCTGGTTTACAATCATTATAAACTAAATATCTTAACAAAATCACTTTTTACTATTTTCTGACAAATCAGACAGATGATTAAATAAGAAACTAATCGGCAGATTAAAACTGAAAATGTTTCTGTTTGCAGCCCCTAACTTACACGTGGTTACAGTGCATTACTGCATATCTATGAAGCTGACACTTAAAGTGTTAGACATTTCCTCTAGCTTTCATGTGAACAAAGATGATAGATTTTGATGGGACAGTCGGCCAAGGTTGGAATGTCGCTTTGGCTACATTTGTTCTGATAGTCTTAAACAGATAGAAAACACAGAGATAGGCATGCTCTTGAGTACCATACAGACTGCACATACGCATTTTACATTTAGTAAAATACATACTGTTGTTGCTCTTGTAGTAAGAAGTTAGTGTTTATAGGATTAGGATAGAACACTTGAAGGTGTAGTGGTTTCAACAGAGGCATCAAAGTGGCCTGGGACCACGTCAGAATATCTGTTGAGTGGGAAAGAGATCGACAACAGTTTCAGAAGTGAAGAGAAATCTCCCCCTTTGGGACATGGAGCAATCAAGGCTGACGCTAAAATGACCTGCGGTGACTTCACGCATACGCTGCCTGTTCATAAAGTGGGATTTTTACGCTATGATATGACTGACACCAGAAACATGAGTCTCACAAGTCACAACAGTACCTGGTTCCCATGAGTCAAACCAAGGACGAAAAGCCCCAAGCGAATCTGTCACAATGCAACCCATTACCCACCCAGTCGCATATTTGATGTACAAGTTTCTAAAGAGCCGAGCATGAAACAAGCCCTTTGTGCAGAACAAAGTTTTACAGAGAACAGTGGCATAATGTCTGCTGGGTATTCCCCTTGAGTCCAGGGATGCCACATATGCACATGACACACACACAGATACACACACACTGATATGAACAAAATGACGCTAAAACACAAAGGCCATTCAACTGGATCCATGCAGCGTTTCTCTACACTCCAAGTTCGATGTACTCTCACACATGCACACACACTTTTTCTCTCCCCTCCGCTCTCTTGTGACAGAATATGCCCTTTGTTCATGTTCTTTGAGGGAGCGTCGGGGAGTCGGGCTGCTGGGGCTCTGGGAACGGAGATGAATAAATGGACTGCCCTTCATAGCAGCATGAGGACAGCAGCCAAACAGCTCAAGCAGGAGATCTTACATCCATTATCAAAGGGCCTTTTGAAAAAAAAAAAAAAAGGCCACAGCTACAACCACGGTTTATTTGAAGCGGTGGTTACACACGCATGTCCGAGTCCACATGTGTTAGCACAAGCATGTGGCGAATGCATGCAAAGAAATGCACAGTGGATTACTATACACACACACACACACACACACACACACACACAGTCCTCTATGTGTCAGACCCAAAAATATAATGTCTCTTCTGTCCATCCAAAATGCAGCAGGCCAAACGGACAGTAGCAAAGACCTCGGCCATGGAGAGATATTGAAAAGGGGTCTTTCAGAGCAGGAAATTAATATTTGATTCAAATGCTGCTGCTTTTTAGAAAGTCTTGTATGCCCAGAAATGAATGCATCACTAGAACCATCTGTCTACTTTGAGTTAAATGCTTTAAGTGAGAGACTAAATTGTGTATAGGCTACACAATGGATGAAAGAATATAAGAATATGCCATCATTCATTTTCCCAGAAGGCCCTTCACATGCTAATGTCACAGACTAGTATGTAGGAAACATTGAAGCCATTACTCCCCATTAACACTCGTGTCTCTGTTTCACAGAGTCTGACCAGGCATCCACATCACGCAACGGGACGGTGAAGCTCCTCAGCAGGTACAATGGTCTTGTCTTACTTCTGGTTATAGCTGTCGAGGGAAGATGTTCAGTGGCACAGTGCCTTCAGGGTGCCATGAAACTGTGATTATGTTACTGTGATCAAGGGCACACAGGCACTAACTGAGCGACACTTTGCAAAGAAACAGCACAGCAAAAGTACAGAAACAAAATTATATACAAAACAGATCAAATCAAACATCAAATTCAAACCTCCTATGACTATGAATATAGAAAATAATACCATGTTTGGGTTACCTCTTCCACAATGGTCTAATTACCATTTGTGGCCATGAAAATCTCGAAGACAGAATGATTGGATCACTGGGTCTAATCTCACTTCTCTAGTGTCTGGATTTGGAGGAGATTTGTTCTTGATCACTATTGATCGGAGGCCATCAGAGGAACAACGTGAATCCTAAAACCTGAGTCAGGACTTGGATAAACCACACACTCCTTGTACCCACATTTATTCCCCTTACTTTCCGGAAAGGGTGAATATGATGAAAGAGTTCAGCCGTCATTGCTATTGAGCATTCTCTGCTTTTTAAATTCACTTTTAAGTTTCCATTAACCACATCTAATCTACGGCTTTTCTACTGGGGGGATTGAATTCTGTGCTTGCATTAAAAAAAATCACGCCTAGTGAAGCCTTACATTGGGTGCAATTTTCATTCCTTGTTAGAAGGGGAGAAGTTGCCATGTCATAGTTTTTCTCCAAGGCCTTTCCCCAATAGTCTCATCTTTAAAATACTGCTGTGCTGGCAAATTTTTCTCCAAGACACCTTGAAGAGTGCAGCTGCCTCAAGCACACTTCTAATAGCCATCTGTCCTAGACTTTATAAATCACTTACCAACAAGCTTCTCTGTTACTAATCGCAGTATAAAGTTCCCTGTTGTGAGTCATTATTGACTGAAATAAAATCAATGACTGATTTTTCTTCTTTCTGTGGAGAGTGGATAAGCTGTGCCTCTGTTGTTGTGTCAGTTTTAGTAGCGTTGTTGTGGGCTTAACGGGCATCATCAGTCTGTAAACACACACACACACACACACACACACATACACATACACACATAGACACCGACATACACACTGCCAGACAACTCTCTTGACTATGAAGTGCTCTAATTAGTGTGGATAAACATTGGAGTTGATAACAGTGTGCTTGTTAAAGCGAGTAGAGCCTCCTCTGCGATTGATCTGTTAGCTTTGCTTGTGAAAAGGTCACCAAGAGGAAAAAAACATTTCTGGCAAGTCTAATGTGAATGACTAGTAGAGCTGCTACACGAGTCAATAGGTCAATCACATATATGATATGGTTTAGTAATGTTTGTGTGATGGAGGGTGAGGATAATGATGGCGAGTGCAAATGCTACGGGAGTTAATGTTCCTCCTTTCAGGTTGAAAGTGTGCTAATCAGGAACCTCACCCAGGTTACGTGAAAAAAATTCCTCTCTCACTACACAGACAATTCTATGTAGATGATAAAACTGTATGCACACCACAATCTCGATTTCAAAAAAGGCGGATAAAAAGTGAATAAAAACAGAATGCAATCATTCATCAGTCAATGGTTTTACAAAGTGTTCCTGAGCTCATGTATTAATCTCCTTTATCCAATCGTGTGTTGGACAAAGTGTTGAACCTCTCTCCATCCTTGCTTGTGAACGACTGAGTCTTTCCAGGATGAACCTTTCATACCCAATCATGATACTATCACCTGTTACCAATGAACCTGTTTACCTGTGGAATGATCCAAACAGGTGTTTTTGGATCAGTCCACAACTTTCACAGTCTTTTGTTGCTCCTGTCCCAACTTGTTTGAAACATGTTGCTGCCATCAAATTCAGAATAAGCAGAAAAAAAGTTGATGAGGTCAAACATTGAATATATTATTTTTGTATTGGGCATATGTCAAAAAGGATTAGCAAATTATCACCTTTTTTTATTTATGTTTTACACAGTGTCCTAATGTTTTGGGAATCGGGGTTGTAGACAGGTATAAACCAGTACATGATCCTTGTTGACACATGGTCAGTGATCATTGCTTGTTTATATGTTGCATTGTGGAGCAAAACCCTGTCATATTTACAGCTAGTATGAAATACATACATTGCAATCCATTCAATCCAACAGTTGTCAAGACATTTCACTAAGAACAAAAAACCTCCCGATGGCACTAGAGAAAACGTCAGGGGATCACCAAAGTCAGTAGGCATCCTCCTTTACGGACCACTGTCTGTATAAACTTTCACAGCAATCCATCCAAAAGAAAAATTTGAGTCTGGACCAAAGTGACTGGCATTGTAATGTCACAGGAAGCTGTTAGAGATCCATATGTCAGATGTTAAAATTAACCAACATTTTCCAAGTGTTTTGAAAGGAATCCACCAACTCGAGTGAACAGATGTGAGCCGGCTGCTTCCTGTTGGTTTGGCAGGGCGCAGCAAGGCCTGGGATGTTCAATTACGTGTTGAAACACAACATTTTCAACCATGGAAAAGGGTCGGTCATCCATAATAAATTTCACAATTCGCTCTGTTATCAGTTTGGTTTTGTTGCTGTCTGGGGGAAATGTTTCACGCTTCTTCAAACTGTGTTGCTTCTGCATCAACATCACACTCGATGCTTGAAGAAGTTTGTCATATTCCTTCGTTTTATCAAATTTGCAGTGTTGAAGCTCACAACACTCCAAAATGTAACAACAAACCTAAAAAGCAATTTTACTTTATTACTTATTTAACACAAAATAAAGCCGCACAGCTGGCATGATGTCGGCTGGCAGCTGTTCTGCTTACAGTTATCACATGTTGCAGTTTTTCTGTAATATTCAATTTACTCAGTCAAGTAAAGTGTTATCACTCAAAATGAAATGTTCAACAGTTCTCGGTGATGTCAACATGATTTTTAAGAAGGGTAATAAGAACTGATTAATGTAGTTAAAAATACAGTTAATGGTTAAAACTATAAACCAGCACAAAAACAAAAAAGAAACAGAAAGAAAAAAAAAAGAAACACATCCACTGATTGGAAGGTTGGTGGTTTGATCTGGCCCCTTCAGTCTGCAAATCTCAATTTGTAAAGTAACTAGTAACTGAAACGGTCAGATAAATGTAGTGAAGTAAAAAGTACAATATTTCCCTGTTAAATGTAGCGGAGTAGAGTTAGAAAGTGGCGTGAAAAAAGACTGTAGAGTACAAGTACATCAAATTTGTAATCAAGTACAGCACTTAAATGTACTTAGTTACTTTCCACCACTGCTAATCCCAAATACAGAGCAGATAAAGTGTCTGACACAAAAGGCTTGTTTAACTCTGAGTTGAGGAACAATCTGCTTAAAAGGATCCAGAGCAGACAAACACACACAGATTTTGTCCCCACAGTGTTATGAAGACCTATCACACACACACACACACACACACCCTTACCTACGGTGATATCATACCAAGGTAAAACATCCATTTGAAGTCAAACATTTAATAAAAGAGTAAAGAGTTTCATAGAGAATGAATAATTAAAGTACTGAAGTGAACCTGCAATACTGCGATGTGGTTATATTCGGTACATTAGAAATCAGGTGCTAAATTGGAAACAAAAATATGGACACACACACACACACACACACACACACACACACACACACACACACGCAGGCTGATGGTTACAGATTCCAATTTCCCTCTATAAAATATATGAAGATGCTTTCTAATTGCCCCCTTTATAAATGACACAACAAAATCATTGTGATTGTGTGTGTGTATGTGAGAGAGAGTGAGAGAGGGAGGCTGAGAGAGGCACTAAAATTTCCCAGGGATTATATATCCATAGTGCCATCTAGTGTCTCCAGGAAAAACACCCACAAACACACATGAGATTGTGGCTGTGATTACACCACAGAAAGTGAAGTGTTTCTAAAGCAGAGGCTTTTTATGCAACACATAACAGAAGCTGACATAAAACAAAGTCATTTTAACAGCAGCTTTTCCCTTTAACAGTCTTCTGAGGGTGTTTTCTTTATACGTCCTACATAATAACCCTCCTGAGGCTTTACGAGAGCTGACAACACGTCTGTGAAGGATGGAACACCGAACACATTATCTGCTAAAAATCCACTATAGTGAAAAATAAGTGAGACAAAATTGAAGTTCAAACCCAAGAAGCAGACTAGAGAGCGGCTGTAATGACTTTAAAGAAAGAGCCATCGACGGGTCTCTTCAGAGATTAACTGCATATTAACACAAATAATTCACAACATATTAGTGAAATGACTTGAGATACTCCTACTGCTACTTCAACTTCAAGTCATAAAGTGACTCATTATGACTCATTACGTCTTATGTGTGTGATAATGATTATTACACTGATAATTTATTACGATTAGTTACGGGCATTGTTTAAATATTTCAGAGCTGTCCGCTTTAAATTGAATCCTAGTAAAAGTAGAAAAATGTGAAATCATATCACATGAGTTTGTCCTTAACCTCATAAAATACAGTTACAGGTGTTAAGAGAGGAAAAAACCTTCATATAGCAGATGTATGTTGGACGATGGAATCAACCAGCAACAGAAAGCAGCAACATGTATTTATTTGTGACAAGGTTGCTTCAAGGTATAGGTGAGGACCTGACCAACACTGTGTCCTTATGATGACTGTATCGTCATTACAAAAGAATTAACCTTTCACATACTGTATGTCCAGAAATAAATCCTCCCTTATTAAAACATGAGACTGTGGTTTCCAGCTACACTAGAGACCATAAAAAATTCATTTCCAATTACAGTGGGACACGCTACAGTCCGATATTTCGAATTGTTAAAATATATTTCACACGACGACGACGGAAGAAAGAAATTATCCTGTCAACCTACATTTTAGAGTCATGCATCATTTCTACTAATACTGCACTCGCACACAAACACACATGCATACCCACACATGTTTGTTGCCATCTACAGTGTGCATTAAACTGAGGGGTTACAGTACATAAACATGTCACCTAGAGCAGTAAAAGGAAATACATTGCAGAGGATAGAGGAGAGAAAGCGATGAAATGGACCGTGTTCTGCTCTATTCCACTGCAGTATTGAATAGCAGGGTTATAGGAGCTGTTGTTTCTGGTGCTGCTGAAATTCAATATACACCGGCTGGCAGGAGCCATGTCCTGCGAAATCCATTATGAAACAGGCCTCTTACTTAGGAGTACAAAGGCCACAGCATTGCCTGTGTGTGTGTATACAGTGTAATTGCTGCTGAGGATATTGGGCTTATGGGGGTCACCCAATATGTACTAACCCTTTCTCCCCTTAATACTGATACCAGCTATATAACATTAGCCTCAGAATATTTGGGGTTCAGATGGATTCTTGTTTTTCACTAGTAAACAAGTGAATTTGTCTTCTTTTATGTTGAATTAGATGTTTGAATTAGCTTCTGTGTTGCTACCTTTTCCTGTAATAATCTGTCATGGATCCCTTCTTTATCCTGGTGTCTCTTCAATCATGAGCTGGAACACCAAAATGGGTCACAGAGATGTTTTTAGAGGAATAAGCCCCTCAATTTGATTCTCTAGCTAAAAAAACCCCTCCCATTTGATTCTCTAGCTGAATTTGTGTTTTTTGCTGCAAGCGTCAAGCCATTTTATGTTCTTCCTTTTTCCCAGTTGTGCAGTTTCCTAGAGCATCTTGAAAGGGATTTCAAAAAATGCCATTAATTATTAGCATCTCCCTTGTCAGCGGAGTTCAGTGTGAGAGAGATGGAGGATAGGTCTGCGTCTCTCGTGGGTCGGCGATGATTGGTAAACATAAAAACTCTACCCTAATTCAAGAATAAAAGTAACTCGACACACCAGGGGGACATTTCATTCTGTCGCTGCAAGAAAACTGAGGCAAAAACATGCAAAAATGTGCGAAAACATTATCTGAACATTACATCAAAATTTCATACGCCGAGGGAGGAACAACTCCGATCTATTACAGGAGAAGCAAACACTGGGAGGGAAATGTTTTGATCCACTCAGGTTGATTCACCATCAAGCATTGAAACTTCCAACTCTTTTGCAACTTCTTCACCATTTTCTGACAAGAAAGACACATTATACATCTTAAATTATATAAGTTTGTATTGTACACACACACACACGCTCAGCCCTGTCAAGGCCTCGTCTTCTCTCACTGGATAAGTAAAGTGAATCATATTCATATAGCCAAGAATCATGAATCACAATTTGCCTGAATGGGCTTTACAATCTGTACATCATACAACACCTTCCGTCCTTAGACCCTCACCACAGTCAGGGTTTAAGGATGCTGTTACACATTTAGCCTTCTTGGCTGTATATTTTATACAATCAGCTTTGACCGAGTTGTTTCATGTTCAGTCTGTTGTTACTTGAACACTTGAGTTGGTCCAGCACACTCCTCCCACAAGGTCACACACACACAAAGACACACAAAATGAGGCATAAGATTAATTGAGCAATTTTAGTTTGGGCTATTTATGTGACTTTGGGAATCCTCATCCTCAGGAGCAGAACAGCTGCTTATTCTGTCCAGGCAGTTCATTTTGCAGCAGTGTTATCCCCATTGTTGACGAAGGTTAGGTTGCTAAAGCCGTTGGATAGTTGCCTGACAAAGGGACTGAACCGTGCCCCCTTTGAGGTCCTGCTCTCTTTTCTGTGAGCAGTTTTAGTCAATTATTTTTTCATAATGAATTCATTTAGGAAATTTTGGGGCCAGACATGGTCACTGTTACAAAACCATCCACAGTCATTGAGCAGTATAGCTAAAATTCTACGACAGCACTTCAGTGTTATCCTAGTAACTTGAACAACATGTAGTTCAGTCGTGTTTTCTTCATGTTTTCTCAAAGAGAAGATTTTACATGCTCTTATATCCTCCTGCCTAAATTACTGTAATGCCTTGTTTACTTGCCTGAACAATCACGATGGAGCAGCTCCAAACAAAATTCAGCCGCTATACTATTGATAACAACAAAGCAATTCTCACATCAGTTACTTGCATTAGCTTCCAGTCTGTTTGTCTGTTTTCCACTTTCAAGTGCTTTTAATCACATACAAATATCGAGCTGTATAACAACATACTATCTGAACAGGCCACTCAGGTCGATCAGTCTCGGTCTTCCAACCATCCCAGAGTCCAGCTTGAGGGAACAAAGGCTGATGGAGCCTTTGACTCCTCCGCTGAGCATCAGATCAGCTGACTCTGTTGCTGCTTTCAAATCTCATCTTAAAACTTACTTAGAGAAATGCAGTTCCTGACAGCTGATACACTTGGTGATCATGAGCTGTTGGTTTTTATTTCTGTCACTGACTGTCTTTATCCTTGCGTGTGTGTATGTACAGGTACTGTATATGTACATATGTGTGTATATATATACATGCATGCATGTATATTTTTAGGTATAAGAATGCTTATGTTTCATTATTTTCCCCCAAATGTTGCTTATGCTTTTGAATTTCCTCACCTCAGAAAGCACTTTGTACCCTTTGCTCAAAAAATGCTCTATAAAAATGATTATTATTATTATTGTTGTTGTATACTATAACCTTAATGTCTCCTTTACATAGAGAGAGCTTCATTCACTATAGATTGTCAATCTTCTTAATGGAATAATTCAACTTACACTTACACACTTTTTCAATTATTTTTTGCTACGAGTTAGATGAGAGGATTGATACCATTTTCAAATCTGTACAACAAATGAGAAGCCACATCAAGGAGACTGTTAGCTTAGCTTAGCATAAAGACAGGGGGACACAGTTGGCCTGGTTCAGTCCAAAAATAACGAAATCCATCGACCACCAACTCTAAAGCTCACAAATGACTCACCGCTCCTTGCCAAGAAATAGTCCCCCCAATAACCCCCATAAAACTGTTTTTTACAGGTATGTTTTTGCACAGATTACATGAACAAGATTTAATATGAGTTGAGCTATTTTAACAAGTTGTTTCCCTGTTTACAATGTTTGTGCAAAGCAAAGCAAACCATCTGCTGTCAACAGCTTCATATTCACCACACAGTCAAAAGGGGTGTCAATCTTCTCATCTAGCTCGAAGACATATATGACCAGTGGGGAAAGACTGAGAACATGTCTTTGAACGCATAAGCTGTGAGAAATATACCACCAGCAGTCAGTGAGGAGGCAGATAGATCATACCGCCTCTGGACCACAGTTTCATTCAAAGCAGGATGGATCTAATTACAAGCCGGAGCAGGGCTCGATACTGTAGCCTGTGATCTCGTCTTTGCCACAAGATCCCTTGGGAAAGACAAGAGAAACTCCGGCTCAATATGCTGTCGCTCCTCTTTCAGATGCCGTCATTCGGAGGAGATTCCCCGTCCAGAAGAACCGATGGCTCGATGATAGAGGAACCACTCGCAAATTTCAATTCTACATGGACCTTGAATATTGTTTGGTGTCTCTGACTTTTTTCTTATTAATGATGCTCCATAACAGATAATAAAAGGAAAAAAAAATCTAATTGGATTTCTCACAATTGAAAGAGGAAAATGGTTCAGCAAATATTTTTAGAGATCAATACAAACAGTAACTGCTTCCTTTTAGTATTTGTTCAATAGAGTATTTATGAGAAAAAGCCTCACACAGAACAGGATCTACTATGCACTTTAATTGTCCCTTTGTCAATTCTGCAAAGCTCCAGTGCACAGTATAATAGGTTCTGGGCTTCCTGTGCTGAAATGCCCTACTTAGTCTATTATGTCATTAGTCGATTGATGAAACAAATGTGATAATTGATTAATCATTGAAGTAATTTCTCCAGCAAAAATTCCAAACACATTTCCTTTTATATCATTGTAAACTGAAAACTTTAGGGATTGTTGGTTCTGAGTAATTATGATCACCAATTTTCATCATTTTATGACATTTTGTTGACTAACATTGAATCAAAAAAAGTAATTCACTTAATCTGGCATTGGTTGACAGATTAATCAGTATTGAAAGTTATCATTTTTGCAGGTCCATTCCTAAAGTTTTTAGTGCAAATGAGAAGACTTGCTCCAGATGTGTGTGACTACTGACTTGTGTGTAGCATGAGTATGTATTTCTGACTGACCGATCTAATATTCTGTGATTATTCTGTGTTATTTTTACAGTTTTATGACCATTTTATTTGATATATACAGGCAACATTACAGCCAACAATACAAAGATTAACATCAAGTACCAGAATGTGACAATGAAATAAGCAGAAATATGTCAGATGCTGATGCAAGGTTTCATCAAAAATATCTTTGTCCACAGAGTAAAAAGTGTCTCAGATCTAGTCAGAGAAATTCAGTTCAAACCCCACTGAGCAAAAAAAGAAAAAGAAGCTTTTTCATCTCGTTGCCTGCAGGAGATGAGATGAACGAGAATGCGTAAAATCTATATGGATATCAAAGACTATCACAAGGAAAATAGCCTTTAACCAATCCACTTGGGTCTCTCAACTCAGACGTGAATGTGTAAAGGGCGACATTATGCAGTCACACAGGCAGCGGTGCTGTGATAAAATGTTAACATAAAGGCACCGCTTCATTATCTCGACCCATTCGAACACAACCATCATCACCATAGATTTGTATTTCAGCACATGTGAAAGACAGACAAACACCCAGCCACATTCAGACTGGTGTAAAGCATTTTTCTGATAACCAAATACACAAACACGCCGCGAGAATGAAAGCATTTTTTTAATCTTAGATCATATCCTCAGCTCAGCCGCAGGATGGCAGGGTGGTGGTGGGGTGCCCGCATTTTCCCAGGATGCTTAGGCTGGGGGTTATGTGAGTTTGCTTTTGTTAGGGTTTTCTGAGGATAGGTTTCCTCTCTCTTGAGGAATTTAACCATCTGATCTGAAAAAGCCAAGCCTCTTTATTTAACGGTGGTGGTGGTGGAGGTGGAGGGGGCCCAGAATGCTGGAGCTTGTCCAGCCTCCTAGAGCAGCAGGGCTAATTCAAGATCAGCGTCAAAGCATGCTTGTATGATCACAGCTGACCTGACCTGTCTTAAAGGATGGGCAGCGAGTCCACTCAATCCTCCAGGGCCTCTCTTCCTAAAGTGCTGTCAGCTTTGATTTATAACATTCAATCAGAGTTTGAAAGTTTTAAAAACAGACCAGAGTTTCACATTCAATATTGTACAAGAAACTTTTTTCCGTCTTTTCATCTGTGAACTGTAACTTATTTTTCATCAAGAGGTTAACTCCTTAATCCCATGGTCACGGGATTCTTAAAATAAAAGTGATAATCTGACTAGTACAGGCCTCGAGTTCTATTGAGTTTTATGGAGTTACTGTATCTGACTTGATCATATGATCCTGGCATAAAAGCTTTCAGCACTCTCAGGTTTGGCTTGGCAATCGCTGTGAAAGCATGTCACATCAGGTTAGGTTGCCCTGTATTTTTAGAGTAAAAGTATTTTTTTTTCAAACCAAAATCATTCCTCATACAAAGTCTATGTGAAGGTAATATTCCATTGAAACCCAATTAGTTTCAATCATTCTTGTCTTAATATTTATGAACAGTGTGCTCGAAACATGTAAGAACATAACATACACTGATTCATGGTGACACAACTTCACAAACTCACTATCATTACTTCTCCAAATTACAAAGCGGTGAACGTGCAATGTGAAATTAGAGTCCCTCCGAATAAATTCATGCAACTGTAATCATGCACGTATAATCATTTGATTACGTGGGCCGCAGACTCAGATAGCAGATCGCAATTATGTGGCACATTACAGCCCAGTTTATCACCTGACTTATGGCTCAATATTCTGCGAAACCAAAGAAGGCAGCCCATTATTCATTAATGTAAATTTACAGGGCACGTTGATTAGAGCTGCCTTCGCCTGCAGAGGAGCGCTGGTTAAATGAGGATGATTGGTTGGTCAGCTGTTCTGGCAGCTGAATTGGCTGACGATGAGGTCAAGCAATTAGCACGGGTCGCTGAAGAAAACACACGTGACCTTCTAATTGAGCAGCGTATGCTTGTGACAAATTGTTTCTTCTCTCTATAAACCTGATAATTAACATTGCTATCGACACAGCAGAGGACACGTAACAGATAATCTGGCTGGAAACTGGCAGTGGTGCGTGGAGAACGGGTAGCGGCTGCTGGGGAGATGATTAGAAACTACAAAGGCGAGATTTAGATCGTGTTTGTAGGCGGTGTGTGTGTCGAATGGGTCTGAATAAGGAAGAGATGTATACAATAAACGGGAAAGGCAGAGGAGGGGGGCGGCGCAGGAAGGGGAACTGAGTATGCTTATGCATGTATGTGGAAATCATTACATTGCAGTTTGGCTCCAGAGGTCAGACAGACAGTGAGAGGTTAGGAGTAATTTATCACAGTGAATTAAGTAAAGAAGATCTCACGGTTGCTCTGCCTCCTCCTCCTCCTCCTCCTCCTCCTCCCCCACCCCCCGCTGTGACGGAACAAGCACTGACAGAGGACAAGCAGAGGTCGCTGTCATCTTCGATTCAGCTCCAACTCAAACTACTACACCCTCTGCAGAAAGCCACTAATACAGTATGTGGTCGTCCGGTGCGAATATATCACTGCGTAGCAAGAAAAGAGAGGACTACTCTCATAGGACATTTTAAATTAACAGCAAAAAAAAGAAGTGATATTGCGATTATTTTGTCAGGCATTGCGATATGAGAGATGATTTTGGTGGGAACGATCATTCTTGCATTTTATTGTCACTAAAAAATAAAATGATGTGATTTTTGCTGGGGTCTGTCCCAAACAAGCATATTCCCTTTCATCTGGATAATATGACCTGGAGGCCAGGCTGTCTCTGTAGCACCACCATGCATCATTTATAATAGTATGTTGTGACACATTTTACCTTTATCAAAAAGCTGCAGCTCCTATGATTATTGTTACCATATTGCAATTTTGATAATATTTCGATTAATCCTTCGGCCCTTATCATCATCATTTCTCCTCTGGTGCAGGACAAAATAAAACAACTGCCTTCACATATCTTCAAATATATCGCGCCATTCACAGGTGTTGATGCCACAAACAAACTCCACTTGCACTGACAGATTTAAGCAAAGGCAGGGTGTGAAAAATTGGATTAAGCCTAATCCGAGCAGGCTGTATTGGAGGTTTGTTCCAAATCTGGGCACTGTCAGAAGAGAAATGCCTCAACTCACAGTGGAACATTAAAAGCTATGAAAGGACATTTGGCCACGAAACCCTGGCATTTCTCAGGAGCGGATAAGCTGTGTCATTGTTGTATTAAGTAGCAATCATCAGGTACAGAAGCAGATGGGAATGAAACCTTTTCTTTTCTTGAATACAGAGCTAAAGGCCACAGAGTATTTATGGTAAGAATGGCTGACAGCTGTTTTCCTCCTGTGGGTAAACACAGTTTATATAGTTTAGGATTATTTCAAGCAGGTCCCCGCTGAGCATCACAGCCTCACAGCATCTCTGCATCCTGCGTTGGATCACTCAGCTACACAGCGCTTCACCCTCTCTGTTCTAAATGCAGGACGCGACGCCTCGGTCATGCAATCTGCCTCTAATAAAATTACTCCAGGGGGAGTTAGGGCGATAATATCACGGGGCTTGACTTTGTGTCATTCGGCTGGTTCTGTGAATGCAGAGACAACAGAAACCAAGACAATAAGAAGAGCTGCAATTATGAAATTTCACAGCATATGAAAAGATGGAATATCATTTTTTAACCAGGTGCATAAGTTACATATTTTATGTTAAGTATTTCAAACACATTGTCAAACGCATGTTAATACATCAGATCAAACCTATGCATTTTAAAAGCCAAATCAGTCACATTTTTGGACCACATATTGTTTAATGTACAGGTTAAAGATTTGTTTCTAAAAAGATCATAATTAAAAATACAGACTAGTCTAAATAAGAAAAATACAGACGGATTAATCGAAGGTAAGGTAGGAAGGTAATCATTAGTTGCAGCCCGAGTATGTTTTGGATATTTTGGTGCTGATATGAAATATATTAACATCTTTAATAGCTCACGTTGCATACTAATGTGTTTCCTATGGACGCAGTAACTCACTACAGTACACGCCAAGTGCAGTTAGAATCAGTGACCCATAAACATTGGATAGCCAAACACTTGTCAGTGTTTTTGCTGTCCCTCTTTGGAGGAGGGGACAGGATGTCTGAGTGTGTGTGTGTGTGTGTGTGTGTGTGCGTGCGCATGGATAAATGCATGCACATGTGCATGAAGGGCACGGAGGAGGCAGCAGTTTCCCGAAGGAGGAATTCATTTGAAAAGAGCCTCCCATGACCTGGCTTGATCTCGTCCCTTCATTCTTCAGTGGGGGTTGCGCGTGCATGTGTGTGTGTTTGCATCTATGTGCATGTGCGTGCATGCTCAGTGTTGGGGATTTTTGCAGATCTTTCTAACGTCTGTCCCCCCCCCCCGAGGACAGGACTGTACTCCCACCAATTGCTCACAGCACTAATCTGACTGACAGCTTGGTCCAACTTTCAGCCAAGAAGCAGCCCACCAGCAAGGTCCAAATACCTGCTCGAGAATCTTATCAGCCACGAGATGACAGAGGGGAAGCTGCTCTCCCCGCACTCTTCCCAAGCAAATGCTGAGCAGCCTGTCTCACTCTCCACCTCTTTGTCTGTCTGCTTGTTGTTTGTCAGCACAACACTGTAAGACCCGCGCTTCTCCAGACTCAGCTGGACGTGACAGCTTGACAGACTGTCACAGCAGCAAACTAAAAGGCAGTCGGATGACACTGTCATATTACCCTGCTGCAGGCACTTTGAAAGGACACCTTTGAACCTTTGCCCTTCATGCTTCATTTCCATACACAAACTGCAAATACATTGAAATACAGTTTGTGCATTACCTCGAGGGGAAGAACAAGGGAAGAGAAAAATGTTGATGATTTCAGAAAAACTTGAGCTCATATAAATAATATAAAAGTCAAAAGTGGTGAATTATAATCAGTTTTCCTGATCTGGCCGAGGACTGATTCACTGTTGTGCTCCTGTTACTGTGTGTACCACTAATAAGGCAAAGTACGAGAAACTCCTGCCACGTCAGTAAAAACACCCCCACGAGCCATCTGCCTTGTTTTCGTCCTCCTTCAGGGGCAGATTATTAAGCCGAGATGCCCACTCATCAATCAGTGGGGCTGTTCCACGAGCCATCCAACGCAGCTTGTACTAGAGAACCCTCATAATTGAATATTAAACCCCCGATGAGTGGCAAGGCAAACTCATGCGATGCCGACTGGAGGCTGTGATGTGTTGCGCCGGCGCAGATACGTGTGGCGCTGTTCAATGTGGTGTCAGTCGCGTCGTGCCTACCCCGAGGTTATTCTGTCACGCTGTCATAATTTCAATCTTTTGGATAAGAAACGCATCTGCACACGCACACCCACACTCACACAGGGGTCCACAGATGCAAGCAGCCATGAACGTACTTGGCACATACATACATGCACACAGCCGGCTTTAAATAAATGGTGGCAGCACAGGAAGATTGTAGAAATGCATCTTTTGTTTGGTAAAGTCAAGAAAGGAATTTGGCTTTTGGTGTTTTTATTTTGCTCCTGGTTTAACGTAGCATGCTGAAGGATATCAGGCAGGGGGGAATCTGTAGACACCAACAGATCAGACTAAAGATTAAGCAGCACTGACTCTGCAGTCAAATTTCAGAGATGCAAACTTTTCACCTTTTGGCGAATTTTTTCACTTTAATGTTCAAAATAGGTCACATGCGAGATTCGTGTACATCTGAGGGGAAATAGTTTTTTGGGAGGTCGTTCTGGTTGTGTTCAGCATTAATTCTTGATTCTCGATAGAACATCCACAGCATCAGAATAATGTCAAAACGAGTCATACATGTAAATCACTTTTTCCTTATAATATGTGTTCAGTATCAGTAGCCTACAGTGTTACATATCTCAAGTACAGCCAGCAGTCAGTGATGGGTGGGTGGGACCCTGATGTAGTCGTGCTTGGCGTGGCCACGGCCCACAGTAGCCTGACTCTTCTACTTTTAATAAGTTTGTTTCGAAAACCTAAACTCTGTCTCAGTGTAGGATAAGTAATGCTAGATGTTACAATGTGATATCATGTTTCGCTTCTTGTATTATTTTCAGAAAGAATGAGGGAAAAGTGATGTGCTGCTTTTTTCTGCTCACTGTGTCTGAACATTGATTATCATCTGCCAAAATGCAATGGAAGACTGTAATAATAACTGAATTAAATGACAAATGAAGATGATTGATGATGATTTTCTACCATACTTTTTTATCATCTTTGCTTTGTGCAGACTTTAATGATGAGTTGGTCTTTTGCCTATTCGATTTAACCTTTTCCAATGTGTGGATAAAAAATTAATGTTTAAGTCAAACAAATCTTTCAATTTTCTCTTCAGGCCACATTGATGCATTTCATTGTTAAAACTAAATCTTTTTCTGGGCAGCATTCCCCTGGATCCATTGAGTTGCACCTGGTCTTCTCTATCCTCATATTGGTCTCACCTGTTTCTAACCTGTCTGAATCCCTGAAATTTAATTGTGTTTCTCACTGCATAGAAGCAAACTGGTGAGAGAGTTAAAAAGAAAATTGTATTTTCGTGCCGTCTTGCCTACATAATCTGATGTATGAAATGGATGTTGAGGCGGAACATGATGTGGGGAGGTGCTCTTGAAAGGTTCAAAGGATGCTTTGTGCACCGTTACAAATTTGGATTCTTCAAAAGCAAAAACACATTCAGCTACAGAGACGCATGCAAACACAGTGTTTCTGCAGAAGCAAAGTGGGTTTTCAAACGTGCATATTGACATGGTGACGATTTTGGTGAGAAGAAAGAAGACTTTTGATCAGTTTCCTTAATGACTCGACACAATCCTTCTGCCACTTTTCACTTACCATTAACTGCCAGCACATCATGTTTGCACCTAATAAAGTCTGTCATAAAAAATGTAAACAAAAACAATCAGACCACAACATCCAAGTTTCACAACAAGGTGTTTTTTACACACAGGAAGCTGGAGTTTTATCCTCCATCCAACTTTAGCAGAGCTGAAACAACATGCCAAGACCCCTGCTGTTTCAAGAGGCTCCCTGTTGAAAGCCAAGAGGCTGACTCTGAGAGAAATGCCTCATTCAGACTCTGACTGGCATCAACTGTTGACAGGCAGCCCAGAATAAAAACATCCCTGCCACGGGTATCCTTCCTGGCTAACTGATCTGTGAGGATAAATCCATTAAAACTGTACAGAGAGTCTCCCTAAGCAAACAAGGAACATGACAAATATCTTTTAAAGACTGAGTTTGTTGTGTCAGGCAGTCACAGCAAAACTGGGATTAAGATATTTCCTGTTTTCATCAGAGAGTAAATGTTCTCTACAACTTTCTCATCAATGTTTAATATAGCAAAAGGGGGCAAAGGGATATTGTAATATTATGAGTAATCTAACAAATTCTAATCAAGAGTGCACTGATTATGCATCTATCTGTGAGTCAGCTACTATCATTATAATGTTGCATTGTGGCTTTGCTGTGGCATGACAGTAGTTAGATTCACAGTTTTGGCACAATCCTAACTTGAGTTTGTGCTTCATGTGAGATACTTTAAGCTCTGAGAAGTCACTGCATCAAGAGAGTATCTGAGGTGATTCGTTTTTATGTGATTCGATGGTTGTGAATGTATAAAAAAAGCAAAATATAAATGCATTCTTGAAAGTAAAATCCTCAGTTGCTTCAAAACATTTGTGTGTCCAGTCCTCGGTTTGCAGACGCAGCAGCTCAGTTAGTAGAGACATGAGCTCGCTTCAAGCTGCAGACAGTCGATCAGGCATACAGAAGCACTGTGTGAGGTGTTTACATCTATTCCTGAAAACCATCGCAGCTGCAGCATCAACCCAGAACCCTCTGTCACAAGTATAATCAGATGATGCCCTGTCTTTCCCTGAGAAAAAGACACGCTTTTGTCATTATAATGTCTCAATAATGATCATCTAAGGGTGCAACTGGGGAAAGAGAAAGAAAGAAAGAGACAGAGAGAGAGGCAGGCATGGGTGGACTGCGAGAGCAGGCAGCACCCTGTAGATGCATGATGAATGAAGGTGTCAGCTGCATTCACCCAACTAGCAGCGCTGTCTCTGAGAGGGTCGGGCCCCATCCGCTAAGACCTGTCTCATTAACCACAGTGATCATGCATTAACAAGAGAGCGAGAGAGAGAGAGAGTGAGAGAGAGAGAGGGAGAGGGGGAAAATAAATCATTTTCTTTAAGATGGAGGAACCACCAGTTTTTGAAAGTATAATGCATCAAACGTGGTTTCACTGCTGCTCAGCGTCAATCTGACAGAATACTGGAACATACTGGCACCTCTGTTCGTAGGAATGAGAACATAATTAGCTGGATTTTTAGCCAGTACTTTCAGTGAATTTTAACAAATAATATGTTATTCAGCAATGTCAGAGAAGGAGAGAGAGGCAGGGGCCAACACTGGACCCCACTTTCTGGCTCCCCATTGTTTTTGCATCCTGCATTATTGATGTGCCACTGACATTTTACACTCCCCAGCCTCGGTGCTTCCTCTGTCACCTGCAGCACTGTCTCACAATAACCATACGGACACTCTGCCAGAGCCACAAAATGATGACACATCCCCAGGGTCACTGTGGGGATCCTGTTGGATTTGCTTGTGAGTTTACGCCGATGCAGTCCTTCTGCACTATTGATATTTTTTTCATATCGTGCACACAGAATTACAAAAAAGGCATTAGCAAAAAGAAAAATAGCTTTGCACCCACAGTATCTCCTGTATGTCCTACAGTTGCTCAGCTGGCATCAGGGGCGTGGTTGGGAGTCAGCCCAGGTCAGTCCCTATCATCCAGGAGTGCTACTACACCATGTCAAGACTGAAGGTTTGCAGGAAATCTTAAAATACTTTCAGCAAGCCTCAAAAACCACCCAGTGCCGCTTAACAAGCCGTGAAAAGATCTCACTCAGAACCCTTATGGCGGTATCATCCAGACACCAGATAAGAGAAGCTGTCAGTCTCACACTTAGAGTAGTTTCTGCACTCTTAACCATGCATTTATAGGAAGCTTTGAAATAAGGATAAATGCACAAGTCCGTGATGTAATGCTGACGCACCACACACCAGATTGGAGAGGACACCTATGCATTCCTCTCTTTTCCAAATTTCCAGATCAGTCACACACTCTTGTTGTTTTCATGTGATGGATAAAAGCTTGTTGTGGGCTCACAAAGAGCTGATATGGTTGATCATCCCATTGCAACACTCAGTGAAACTCACACAGTTTTTTTTTTATTCAACCTGTTTCTGTCTCTTCCTTCATAAAGCACAGAAAAGAAGCTCTGCCTACCTCTGCGCTCCGTCCTCAGCTCCGGCTGTCGACTTGTGGCACCGGCTGCAAACAACGTGACAATGGCAGCAGAGATGTGAGCTGGCAGGCGCAGAAGTTTTGGACGAGTGGGTGACTGAGGGATCACACGCGGGGATCGGAGCCCGGCGGGTCTGCGCGCCACGCACCGCCGAGGAGAGCTCGTGACGACGCCCCAAAACAAACACCGAGCCGCTCCACTCACCGTCGGATCATTAAGGCGCGTTTGGAGATGTTGCTGTCCGACTCGGCTGTGCGTAACCGTGCGTAACCGTGCGCTCCCAGAGCTGAGACGCGCTTCCCCCGAGGACACGTGACCGACCCACGGGGGACGGGAATAGCTCTCACCCGCTTCACGGCAGCAGCTGGGCTCGGTTACACCGCTGCTCCACTGGCCGTGCAACAAACCCGAGCACCCACACTCCTCCTCCTCATCCTGTCCCCTGTGGCCTCACGGTGTCGCTGTCATTAAGATCTCTGTTTGAAAGCACACCTACCTCCATCATAGGTAAGAAAGTATATTGTGGCAGACATTTGAGAAAAGTGTTTGTGAGGTAGAAAACACTTTGATTCACACATTACATGTACACAGAGCATATTTAATATGTTTTAGATTCAAATGAAGTCATAGTAAACTTGATAAACAAAGCAATAACATAAAAACAACCATCACAACAATCCCACTTTTGGAAAATCATTTTATGAAATCATCTCTGGATGCTGACTATGAGTGACATGAGCAGAGAATCTGAAATATATTTATATAGTGAATATGTTTACTGTATATGAATATTCTGTCTTTTTTTCTTTATTTTCTCTCTGGCATATAGTGGGCGGAGCTCAGACAGAAAAAAAGGTGATGTCACTACTTCAATGCACCAATCAGAATTTAGCAACATCTCGCTCACAATGTGATTTGATTTCTGTCTGTCCTGCCAATGAAATGTGATCAGTCCACACCTGCAGGTTCTGATGAAGGCAGACTAACTGAGACTTTTAATGTTAGTGTTTAACTCTCCCTAAATAATCCCTGAGAATGTTTTTCTTTTCGAACTTTAACTCTGTTGTTTCTATACAGTAGCTATAGATATGTGATGTTGTAGAGAAACACTTCAGACTTGAAAGTTTTCAAGGGCTTTAAAAACAACACCTGGATTGATTCCTGGCTGGCACCCAGCTCACTATAGCTCTTTATTAAAATATTGGTTGAAAAATGTAGATGTGGCTTTTCAAATGATGGTTTTGAGTTGGCTCGAAATAACACTGTTTCTTAATTTTGCATTTCAGTTGTTCACACACTCTCCTGTTGGAACCATCCTCTGACGCAGCATTAGCCTGAGTGGCCCCTCATCTTTGGCCCCTTGCTGATAATTCGATTTCTGCAGGAAAGACATTGGCAGACGCTGTTCTCTCCTTCCCACTTGTTTTCTCTGTGACAGCAAAACAAGAGTCAGCAGAAACCCCTGTAGGTTCAACCGGGCCTATTAGACATATCTGAGCCTGACTAACAGACACACCAGCAGACCGATGGAGAGAAACTTGCTTTCCTTGCACCATTTAGGCAACAATCAACCCACAATGCAACACTCTCTTAATGTAACAGGCTCAATCTGTCAAACCAGAGTCTGTTTTTCAGCATTTCAGGAGCATCCTAATAATTGCTCTATACTGAAGCTGCATTCTTTTCTTGTAATGCCAATTTCATTTTTAGAGTAACTATAAACAGTACAACTCTAAACTCTTTTATATCTGTAAACAGGATGTTGCTGTGAAAGAGCATCCTCAGCTAACCGACCCCAAACGAATACTGGACACTGTGGTAGTTAGGTCGCACTCTGACTGTCCACTTCCTGCAGCCAGCGAGAGAATACTGGACACCCAAATGCCTCCCTCGTCCATCTGAGGTGCTCTGACATTACAGGTGACCTTAATCAAATGGTCTAATATCTCATGTGTCTGCATGCAAAAGCTGCAGAATCCTGAGGCGTGACACATTCCTGAAAGATAAACAGTATGTAAACACCCTTGAGAAGGGATGCAAAGTTTAGGTTTCTCGATAATCACAGCGTGTTTCCAGAGGAGCTAGTGTGAACAAAATCCCTGTGGTCCTTTGCATCAAACAAATGCTGATTGGTTTCGAGCAAGAGGACAGCAGTACAAAAAAATCCTCCAGCGTGGCTCAGAGTGTCCATTTGTCTTCTTTCTTTTTAGTTTTTGTCTAATATTCTTTGCACAAGGCCTGTGTGCCAGTTTGCAGACGCTGAAGGGTGTTCCAGGCTTTAGTCATGACTGGCGTTTCACTGGAGGATCTTCTAACATATGAAGTGCCAGAACTGTTTTTGCCAAAACAAACAAGCAAAAAAAAAAAAAAAGTGGATATACTAAGTAGAAATTGAACTGTTCTGTTATGACATATTCAAAATTAAGTGCATGTAAAAGTAGCGTCTAAAAACTGTGATCTTACTGTCAAAGTCAACTTCATACATCTCTGCAAAGCAAAAGTTAATCTGCTGAGTGTTTGCGGTGAGGTGTGTGTGCGAGGCTGCTTCGCTCCCACCAATTAGCGAAGCAGGCTCTCAACACAACAAAAGCCGCTGTCAAACTGTTGAATATTCACCCCTCTCATTAATGTCAGTTATTGCCAACAGTGTCAGACATGCACCAAGTTTTCACTCTGATATCAAACAAGATGCAAGTTAATGCAAATGAAGGAGAGCATCAACTTGAGACCTTTCAGGCTGAGCCCACGTCCTCAGCAACCTGTGGTCACATTTTGAAGGTGGGCGAATGGAAACTGTAATTAGATTAGATCAGATTCAGCTTCATTGCCATTGCACAGAGAACCAAATGCAGTTGAGCATCTAACCAGAGAAAAGATGAGAAGAGAAAGAAGTAGATACACTAAGCTATATTCAGCATGTGCAGCAGTTTCAGGAGGCAATTGCAGGTATGTGTAAATATATGGTGTAGGTGTAAGAACTAGTAATTTTAGTCGACATTAATGACAGAATAAACAGCTGGATATGAATATGGTTTATAGGACAGATA
This sequence comes from Holacanthus passer, assembly GCA_025331565.1. Taxonomy (NCBI): domain Eukaryota; kingdom Metazoa; phylum Chordata; class Actinopteri; family Pomacanthidae; genus Holacanthus; species Holacanthus passer. The sequence continues at coordinate 1,109,465 of JAFREQ010000073.1, read as the reverse complement.
TGTTCTATGCATTAGTCAGCTAATATGCAACCATTAACTGTTCACATGCAGGCATCGCAATGTCTGTCACACCATTACTGCTGACGGCTGCTCTGCATCTACAGTGGAAACAACTTGCCTCTGCAATGGAAACCTTGGATCTTTGGTGTAATAAGATAATAATTGTCAGGTCCAACAAATGTGGAGGGCTTGCAACAGGCGTTTAAAAACCTGATTCCAGTCACAAAAATATATATATTTAGCATTTCCTTCCATGACAACATGGTGCTTGCATGGGGATAAAGTGATTACTGTTCCAGGCAGCGCTGATCAGGCAGATCAATGCCTAAGTGCCACATGAAGTTAAAACAAAGGGGGCTGGATAATGTGTGCGTCCTAAATTTTTCTGTCACTTGACTCAGTTCCCGTGGAAGCACTTTGCAAACAAGGTTACGGGCCTGAAGACGAAGATGAGAGGAGCTGTCTCTTGCGGGCCCGTAGGTGAGCAAACGTGGGTGTGCTATTGAGAAACAAGGATTTGTCTGCCAAATTACTGCCTTCAAACGGCTCTCAAATGCAAATGTGACAGATGTAGCCGAGCTGTGCAGTTGTACAAGTTTGCCGTCTTAATTAGTTCCTCTGTGACAAGGTGCTCATTCAGTGGAGACGAGAAGGACAACTTAATGCTGGAGGGGAAACTGATTGGTGGTCTTTGTCTTTCTGTCTGTCTCTCTCTGTCACATCCACCCGCTGCCATCCCACACAAGCTGCCAGTCGCCATTTCCTTAACACACATCATTATTGATTGGATTTTGTTAGACGCTGAATGTGCCCTGTTTGGTGCACATTGCAGTGTTTCCCAACATGCTTTTTCAATTTGGCCTATTGACAGATCAATCTCCATTTGGCCTGTAAAAGCACACCCTAGAAGGAAGATGGTGTACAAAGGAAATCCTCAGTGGAGGGATGCACACTGGGAAACAGCATTAAAAAGAGGCTAAAGGGAAACCCGGCAATCTTCCTCACAGCTTGCCCGGAGAGCAGATATGAGTATTTGCATATGATCTGTGAAATGGGACCACTCTGGATTAGGTGTGGCAAAGCAGATGATGAGGGCACAGGGGTGCTGTGACTCCTTCCCTACTATGCAGGAAGTTGATAAACTGGACCCCCATGGTTCAGCGTGTCCGCCGGACTGAATATCAAAGGTTGCAGGTGGATCTTTGCGTGTGAAGACTGCAAAACTGGTCATTCCCTGGAGGACATGTCAGGAGCCAGGTGGGTTTCATCTCTGTCAAGTCAGGACACAATGACAGATGCAGGAACCACCTCTGACCTGATGACAGTTTTGTTGTTATTTGGAGTCCAGTTTTGTGATCTCACTGTCCCGCAATCCAACATACAAAGCAAGATACTGTAGAAGTGTGTTTTCAAGTAAACATTTCAAATTTCTGACTTACAATGTCACCCCACTCTGCTACCTTGCATCCCATCATCGTTCAATAATGCATTTTCTAAAGTGGAAACACTGTCAAAGAAATGTATTCAACCTTTCCAACAATTCAAAATGTGCTCATCCTTTTTTACCTTGTTTGTGTGAAGGTTAATAAATTGATAACATTTAAAGTTTCCCTTTTACAATATTGGCCCAAATGAAGAATCTACAAGCAAAAAACAATGGGTCTGATCAGCAGTCACACTTGGATTATTATTTACACTCTGTTACAGTGGTTCATTCACTTTGTATCATTACGAAAGCCTGAATTTGAAAATGATGAACGATGGCTCTACCAATTCAAGTTATGGAAAATGCAGTACTGCTGTTTTTTCATGGTGACAAAGCTACAGTCATCATATTAAGATAAGATATTACTTTATTAGTCATAGTTGTAAAAAGAATTAACAGTTTGATCTGAGTTAACATCATGAAACACACAATGCTGAGAATTCTCTTTTGATATGTCCACAGCCACAGTGTCTTTTTCGATATTACTACTGGCTGTGCCGAGGTTAGAAATGTTCAAGACCTGGACATATGTACATACAGAGGAGGCTTTAAAGGTACCATCTGGAGTTTTTGACCACTAGTAAACACGGATGTGAACAATGCAGGATTTAATATATTCAAATCCAGCTTTGTAAATGTTTTATGAGGAAGGAAATGCATCAGACACGTTCATAAGAGCTTAAGGACATACACAATATGTTTTGGTGAGAAACACTGAATGCAAACTTTTGCTTGCCCTGTGAAGTGTGGAGTTGCATGTTTTTTGCCTTGCCTGAGGAAACTTATAAGGTATGCTAGAGGCAGCAGAAAGGCTCACAAAACCCTTTGTGCACTGACCTACCTTTCTATCTCTCAGGCTATCGCTGACTGGTATTTTTTCAGTTTTACCTAACAGAGAAAGGAAAAACAGATAAAGTTCTCCAAATACATCCACCCTCACTGGTCCTGAACCCTCGGAGGTCGATGAAGAGTATTTAGTAATGGGTGCAGATAAATGGCAAATTGCACTATCTCTGACAAAGCTGGTTTAATTTACATAGAGATTAGCCTAAAACATATTGTTAATCATTACAGGGCTTATGAATAGTTAATTGCAGAGGGGTAAGTTAGGCTTGGGGAAGTAATAATTAATGAGGCTGGGTGCAGATGGGACAGTATGGGATACTTGATTAAATTTTGGCACTGGCAATGACCCATTTATGAAGTTGTTTAGAGTATGGGTAAGTTCACCGTCAATTCAGAGAAATTAAAACTTACAAAAATACAAAAAAAAAAATCATTTGTTCCATTATGTAAATATGTTAATGCTCGGACTTATTTGCAGTATATTAAAAGCTTTTTGAAGTGACAAAATGTTTTTATGTAAACCAAAATTAGTATTTCCCTCAATTGATCTTTTTTTTTTTTAATCTTGGGAATTATGAACAGCATTGTTAGTATACAATTTCAAAAAAGTAACAGTAGTGAAACAAAGAGATGAAAGGAACCACACAGTGGAAGCTCCCAAGGACGGCATAATACTGTATATTATACATTATGTAAATATCTCAGTGGCTGAATCTCTTCTCTCCAACAGTGCATGTTTTAGTATTTGAAGTTTTAAAACCATTCCTTTGTTAAGCAGCTCTGAGGATTTGGCTGTGTTTGTTGTCTGTCTGTCTGTATGTATGTCTGGGGTTTCTGTGGGATCAGTGTTGATGTAAGTAGCTGCCAGCTGCTGCGTTTCAGCTCACTGTCCAGTCGGTTGTCTTAGTCGCTGAGCCAACCGCAAATAAAATCCTGCATATAAATGCCGGACGAGAAGACGTCTGCTTGCAGGTGGTGATGAGCTACAGCACTGCAGAGACTGTTTTGATTCCTGAGCTGTGAAACACTGCAGGTCAGCTGAAGAAGCAGGAACAGTTGAGCAACACCTCGGGTGGACAGGAGTCATCCATTACATGCTGAAGAAATCTGTGTGTAGTATATTATATACACTGTCTTCACCTTGACACAAAGTGCTTTTCAGGTCATCATGCTTTTTGATATTTTAGAGATTTTTTTAATAGTACACTCTGATTAATCATTGCAAACTTGACCTCACTACTCTACTCTTTCAAGTTCTTACTTTACTATGAAACTAATTCAATTAAAAAGGTTTAGCTCACACAATACACATGCTAACCATGTTTATAAAAAGTGCAGAAAAAGCCCAAGGCCTTTGAAAAAGGACTTGAAATCCCTAAGATTTTTATGGCTAAAAAAATGCCTGCAGGAGCTGCAGAGCTGCAAACAAGATCATAGTCTATGCTATGCAAGGTATGTTAGTTTGAACTTTAACCTTTAAATCAACGAAAAGTGCTGAATTAAAGTTCCACATTGAAAGTACACTACACTTGAACTACATGTTAGTGCACCATTTGAACAATGGATTTCCTTAGTTATTACTTAAGTCTGGGAGACAAATTTGCCATCTTGCTCTACTTTGAGAGAGAGAGTTTCTCTTTTCATTTTGGTGTCCCACTGTGTCAGCAAGGCACATAAACTGCCTTTAAAACTTCTTCTGTAATTACAAGTTTGGGTCAGACGTGGTGTCACTACCTTATCCTGTGCAACACTGGAGGGAAGTCTCAATCGCAAAATCAAAAAACAGTGAAGTTGGAAAAGTGGATTGTTTAGTCACAGATCGTAATCAGATTAGCCTGCAGGTTTGTTAACTGGGGAAAGGTTATCTTTGCTTTCTGTAGACAAGCAGCACTATTCCACTACTGAGACACAGCCGATACGGCACAGACAGGAATTTGGATGTGTCTGACAATTTAGAGAGATATGAAGTCAGGTAGATAAAGCTGATGCTCAGCAGGCACCAAGCTGAAAAACTGTGAAAACCTTGACATAGTTAACATAGCTCAGGGGGGAAAATAATCTACTAAGTCTTCTCACTACTGAAAGATGAAAATGAGAAAAAGAAGGTGGATGGAACAAGCTGGTGAAAGAGATCGACCCACTAGCTTGTGGTTCTGGGAACATTTTGACATTTATTTCTCAGAGCTTGGAAGCAAACAGAAAACTGTGAAATACTGGACTGCATTGACGACTAATTAGTTTGATTAATTAGTCATGGAGGGAAGGCATGACTTGTAGTTGAATTAGTATAAGTTGTATTTGTCCTTCATAGATTTGGAAGCTCAGTTTTTAACGGTGTATTCTTCAAAAACCATTCGCATGTTTTAGCAGCAACAGTCGATTTCTTAATTTGACCTTGTGAATGGTGATGTCTGTATTTCAAGAGGGCAGGATGTTAAGTCTATCTTTACTTAACAAGGGAGGTAGAGCAGTTGTCGGCTCAATCCCCTGCAGTCTATGTGTTGAAGTGTCCTTGGGCAAGATACTGAACCGCAAAAAATGCCCCCGATGGCTGTTCCATCGGCCTGTGAATGTATGTCGCTTTGGATAAAAGCATCTGCTAAATGAAATTGTAGAATTGTGGACAACTTAATGTATAGGAGTTTACAAATATGCAGCAGATGCAAATGTACTCTCATGGTATACAGGACATACAATGAAAGATAGACTGTGTTGATAACTTGTTGCAATTGCATATTGTGATAAAAACTTTTTTGCAACAAATTTTGCACATTTTGTTTACATACTTGGTAAGAACTGATGTAGGTATTTGATTATGGAGTGTGCATCTTGCTGCATGAGTACTTTCAAATGTATTTGCATCCCAGGTGGTCAATTAAAATACATAAAAACTCACAATAAACACTTACATGTTTTACCTGCAGCCGTGGATTACATCCTTGTGTAGGTTAATTGAGGACTACAGGGAGCCAAATCTCTCCGTACCAAGTTCCAAAAGTAAGTAAACGTGTGTTTAGTTTACATCTGAAGAACGAGAGCCAGCTGGGTGCAGCAGTAGGTACAGACCAGCGTGTTCCCATTTAATTCTCAAGATGATTAAATGTCCCAGTCTGTCGCTCCATTACGGCACCTGACAGCAGCCTCATATGGGCAAGATAAAACTTTGCCCATCTGCAGAGGCCTGAGGGGGAGGTCTCATGTCACAGCAGAGTTGAACACAATATCCAAGCATCTGCTCCCGCCTGCCCAGGAAGCATCGCCAGATTAGGAAACCTGAAGGGGTCTGTGATTATCTTGGGGCCCCGTCTACGGCAGAGTCCTGGTTGGCGGCAGCCCACGAGGCAGTGTCGCCATCCTGAAATTGAATTGGGAAGGATTTAATGGGTTTTAAAGGCTTTGGCTCTCAGTGTGATGTGATAGTGGTGACGGACAGAAGGCTTGACGGCGGAGTACAAAGTGAGAGAGACAGGGAGGAAGAATTGGATGCAGATAAGACAAACTGATGGGAAGAGGGTGATTTTCCTGATTAAGTAAAGGCCATTTTAGGTTTGTGTCTCTGTGGCTTCAATTCTGTAAACAACGATTACATTCATGAACCATATAAACTGATATTAAAACATCTGCCACGCTGTTGATAGGGCATGCTGCTACACAGCAGATAGAAGAGCCTGAAACTATTCATGCTGTTTCCATTATCACTGACAATGAGACTGCGAGAAGCTCCAGTGACTCCAAGGGCTGTTAATAGGAAATCTGATCCTATCTTTCTTGTTTACATGTGTATAGAATTCAACTTTTAGTACTGAAATACAATATGTCTAGTCTTGTTTTGTCTAATAAACCTCCAGGATATTCTGTCCTGGAAGAAATTTAATCAACATGAATAATTTCAAACACTGAATATGCGTTTTGCCACACTTCTGACAAAGAATAGTGAATGCACATGAAAACCTGCGCCCGACAGAGGAAAGGAAAATTAGTGTTTGCTAATTTGTGAGATGATGACGGTGCTTGTGTAAAAATGACTTTAAGGGAAAGGGTGACTGAAATATTGTCTTCCAAATTAACAAAAGGAAAGTCAGCCACAGAAACACAATGCATCAGCTCTGTTGGGAAAAAACGAGACAGTAGCTCTGCAGCAAAATCAAAGAAAAATCATGTCCAGCTCCATGTAACCAGGTTGAAATTATATCTTTATTTTTGTGTTGAAACTTCACCAAATCCTGATAGATATTGAGGTATCTGTGTATTAAAAACGTTTATAATGTGTTTTGAAACCTGTTCAAACTCAAGCCTTAATACCTGTACTGTCACTTTAAGAGATCTGAGGGGGTTTTTTTGTTTGTTTTTTTGACGTCAATGCAGCGCCACTCTCAATTCACGCTTTGCTCACTGAGAGGAGGTTTGTATTATTTGTTCTGGTCATGGTTGAACATTTATCTTGTTCTGTAGACAATGAAAACGTAGCAGTACAGTTATAAATGTTAGTAAATGTTAAGACTGTGAATATGCAGCAGCCGTGTCACTTGAATATAAACCTTGTAAATGCACTTTTGAACAGTTTATTGTAGACATGTGCTCCCAAGCACTACAGGGTTTCCTTTGTGTTTATCTGCAAACAGGCAAGTGATGACCTGTATCGGGGAAGAGCCTGCATCTTACAGAGCATTTAATTTTTTTTATCTTCCTGTACAGGTATGTGTATTCTGTCTGTTCATTATTTCCATGAAATATTTAAACTGATTGTCATTGGCATGCTTAAAATTCATGTGTAGTAAAATGCATGGAGCATGTATACATTTCATTTCATTTATTTTCACATTGTTGTTAAAAATCATCTTTGGTGATAAAATATAAACTTTATTAGTCATGCGCTACAGTATATGCCAAGTGTAAGTGTCAGTTCGCGCTCTGCTCACTGAGAGGAGGCAAGTGATGACCTGTATTGGGGAAGAGCCTGCATCTTACAGAGCATTTAATTTTTATTTTTTATATTTATTTTACTGTACAGACACTACCACCATCTAATGCCATTAAAGGAGCAACCAGTAGACGCTGTTGTCCAGGTCCTTTCTTCAGACACCACAGCCAGTGAACACAACGCAGATAATACAGAAGGGGTGTGCATCCAGCCAGACATGGGACAGCTGTACAGTGGCTTGCAAAAGTATTCACACCCCTTGAACTTTTCCACATTTTGTCACGTTACGACCACAAACATAAATATATTTTATATGAATTTTATGTGAAAGACCAACATAAAGTGGCACACAATTGTGAAGTACAAAGAAAATTATACATAATTTTACAAATGAAAAACTGAAAAGTGCGGTGTGCAAAAGTATTCAGCCCCCTTTTCTTTGAGTGCAACCAATTGCCTTCAGAAGTTGCCTGATGATTGCTGAATGATCGAATGTTGACCTAATGAATAAATAGAGTCCACCTGTGTGTAATCTAATCTCAGTACAAATACAACTGTTCTGTAATGGCCTCAGAGGTTTGTTAAGAGAATATTGGGGAGCAAACAGCATCATGAAGTCCAAGGAACACACCAGACAGGTCAGGGATAAAGTTGTGGAGAAGTTTAAAGCAGGGTTAGGCTATAAAAAGATTTCCCAAGCTTTAAACATCTCATGGAGCACTGTTCAATCCATCATCTGGAAATGAAAAGAGTATGGCACAACTGCAAACCTACCAAGACATGGCCATCCACCTAAACTTACAGGCCGAACAAGGAGAGCACTAATCAGAGATGCAGCCAAGAGGCCCATGGTGACTCTGGACGAACTGCAGAGATCCACAGCTCAGGTGGGGGAATCTGTCCACAAGACAACTATTGGGCATGCACTGCACAAATCTGGCCTTTATGGAAGAGTGGCAAGAAGAAAGTCATTGTTAAAAGAAAACCATAAGAAGTCCCGTTTGCAGTTTGCCAGAAGCCATGTGGGGGACACAGCAAACATGTGGAAGAAGGTGCTCTGGTCAGATGAGACCAAAATTGAACTTTTTGGCCTAAATGCAAAACACTATGTGTGGCGGAAAACTAACACTGCACATCACTCTGAACACACCATCCCCACTGTCAAACATGGTGGTGGCAGCATCATGCTCTGGGGGTGCTTCGCTTCAGCAGGGACAGGGAAGCTGGTCAGAGTTGATGGGAAGATGGATGGAGCCAAATACAGGGCATATAGCTGCCAGTCATTCATAACTCCACGAATCGACTGATGTTCAACAAGACAAATATAACCGCTGTTGCCATAGCAACGGAACGACGCAAATGGCGTCAGCTACAGGGCAATCTTGAAAGAAAGCCTGTTGGAGTCTGCAAAAGACTTGAGACTGGGGCGGAGGACGACCCTAAACATAAAGCCAGGGGCAACAATGGAATGGTTTAAAACAAAACATATTCATGTGTTAGAATGGCCCAGTCAAAGTCCAGACCTAAATCCAATTGAGAATCTGTAAAAAAATTCAGTCTCTAGATGTGCAAAGCTGGTAGAGACATACCCCAAAAGACTTGCAGCTGTAATTGCAGCAAAAGGCGGTTCCACAAAGTATTGACTCAGGGGGGGCTGAATACTTCTGCACACCGCACTTTTCAGTTTTTTATTTGTAAAAAAAATTTAAAATCATGTATAATTTTCTTTGTACTTCACAATTGTGTGCCACTTTTTGTTGGTCTTTCACATAAAATTCAAATAAAATATATTTATGTTTGTGGTCGTAATGTGACAAAATGTGGAAAAGTTCAAGGGGTATGAATACTTTTGCAAGCCACTGTAGGCCAGGCACACCCGTTACAATGGTGCCGTGACCCAGATCAGTGTTGAGGAGGGAAAAGGTTGCTTTCTCAGAGAGATAGTTGAGGTTGATGGTGTCGGACTTCTTCTGTTTGATCTTGTCTCCTGGCATGCTGTACTCTACCGTGCACTGGAACACTGAATCTTTGTCTGCCTTGGTGGTGAGACCAGAGGTCTCCTTCACCACCAAGGGGATCATGTAGGTCTTCTCTTTCCTGTCCCTGACCTCAGCCAGGGGTTGGTCATCTTTGAACCAGATAATTCTTTGGCTGGGGATGTCCATTCATTGTCACACAGGCGCCAATCTCAGAGCTGGTAGTCTGTCCTGCACTAATGGCCTGACTTTGAGCATAGTGGGGGAATCTCCAACCCCAGCGGCCCCGGCAGTGACCTAGCAGTAGAAGACGAGCTCGTCGGAGGGTTGAACCGAGGAGATTATCAAAGTGAAGTGAGGAGTGCCGTCATTGCTTTTCCCCTTGCCACCCTGGGAGCGGAAAGCCACGCGCTTCCTGGTTCCCTGCTCCTCAATGTAGTACCATTCAACCACTGTGTTGCTTGATGATGGAGAGGCAGTGTATGTGCAGGGCAGTTTGCCAGTTTCTCCTTTTAACACCTCCACTTTAGGAGCCACCTTCATATTCACAGCCCCAGTACAAACTTGAAAAGCCCAGAGCAGCAAGGTGCACAGGATTACGTTATCCCGTCCCATCCTCTAACTTTGTTTTTACAGGACGAGTATTCACTTTGGTTTTTTTTGAGGTTTTGTGCAGGGAGGAAATCTGGCAGCAGCAAGTCTTCTTTCTTCTTTCAATGCTCCAAGGCTTTCTGGACCTCTCTCTCTCTCTGGCAAAGGAGTGCCTCTCTCTCTCACACACACCCACCCCACACAGAAATCTGATGCTGCTGGTGGTTCTTCTTGGTTGATATGTTTGCACAAAAGGTGACCCACCCCCCTCCTAATACAACCCCCCTCCCACCTTTCCAATGGCTGGAGTCTCGATCCTCGGCCTGCCTTTGACAGTGAGGCTGACACTAGCCTGGGCTGTCAGTCCTGGCACAGATGGCATGGCACCAACACACATGTACTCTCGGGCCTTGTCATAGGAAACGTCTTGGATTGACAGCGTGCCGTCCTGAGAGAGCACCTCAGAGCCCTTTTTCCACTGAACAGTATGTGCAGCGGAGGCCTTGGTCTTGCACTGCCACTCCACCTTGTCTCCAAGCATGGCGACTTGAGTTACAGCAGGGGTCACGCTCACTGGGTTGACGTAGTGAACATTGAGGGCGATAGTTCCACTCAGGTCAGCATCCAGGTTATCAAAGTCTATGCCTACGCACTTGTACACACCCTCATCTGTGCGCTTGAAGAAGTTGACTTCCAGCAAGAGATTCCTGTGCACAACTCTCGTGTGTCCTGTAGCATCTTGTATTTTGTAGACGTGGATACCAGGATTGACATCAACAACTGTATATACTCCATCCTCCCATTTGTCAGCCAGCTTTCTCTTTCCTCGTTCGCCCTTATTCACCACCAAAACATGATCTCCCACTGACAGGTAGGTGCCCTTGACACACTTGTTGTATTGCTGGGCCTGGTGTTGTTGCTCAGTAGAAGAGTGTTTCTGGGCGATCTCCGTGGCACCTTCCAAGCAGGAAAGCAGAGAGTTGGCATATGAGTCATAGTCAGGCATCCACGATCTGGCAGGTCATCAGGGTCAGGACTGTACTCTCTCACTTGCACGGCAGCGCTTTTATTGGCCTGATATGGAGAAGGATGTATGGGCATATGTCAGATGTTGAGAGATGTGTGGTTGGGAAGTCACCAGAACCTGCTGCTCGTGCGCCCCTGGAAAGCATCAAGAGCTCTGCCCCAATGGAGTTGGTATGCATGGATTTTTGGTCAGCGGAGGACAGCAAGCAGCGGTCTGTGGATGCCCTAGTGGTCACCGACTGCTACGGACTGTATACTGCTACGTTTTCATTGTCTACAGCACAAGATAAATGTTCAACCATGACCAGAAAAAATGAGAACTGAGAGTGGTGCTGCATTGACGTCAAAAAAAACTTAGATCTCTTAAAGTGACAGTACAGGTATTAACACTTCAGTTTGAATAGGTTTCAAAACACATAATAAATGTTTTTAACACACAGATACCTCAATATTTATCAGGATTTGGTGAAGTTTCAACACAAAAATAAAGATATCATTTCAACCTGGTTACACTCACCCCACCTGAAATTCACCAACATCCTGATTTCTGCTCAGGATTGCAAAGAGTCTACTACTGACACAGTCTGGCACAAGTGAAAAGAAGACCTAGTCCACATAGTCAACTTGGAAGTTACCTCACATACAAGGTTCCGGGAAGAAAGAGGTTGATCAGGTCTCTGAATCCCCTTACCTTAATGTGACGCCTAGTACGCCACACAACACTTGGCCCAAGAAAACTCGTCCCATAGACACTTGCACATGTACTGGGGTCCAAAACCAAGTTTTTCCCATAAACATTGTCGGCATGTATTAAAGTTCAATTCTTACAGACAGGAAGAAGACAGCTGTAGGCCAGGCACACCCGTTACATCCACGTGACACCAAAATATTGACTTCAAATTGCGTCTGCAATTAAGATAGCATACTTGCTTTTTCCTGGAACCTAATGTGAAAAGAAAAGCATGTGTAGCAGTATTGTGCTGCTTGATTCAAGATCAACCTTGGAGACGCTGTATGCGTCTCTTTGATTTTGCTCTCTGTTCTCAAACAAAACCCTCTCTTCTCTCTGCAAACACTATTTTTATGAGAAAAAGCTGAAAACACAATACAGCTGCATACTTTTGATTTGGAGCAAAAATGCCATTTCATACTTTTGTCAGCTTTCTGAGTGCACGGCAGCTCTGCAGGCATCGTACTGTACGTTGGATTGGTCATCAATGGGGAGAAAACATGGGCCAATATGACATCTGTGCTTTTGTGTGCCATCAAACCAATGGAGCGTAGAGTGTAGGGAAATGGAAGCAGCAAAATGTACTCAATTGTGCTGGACACTCATTTCCAGTGAAGCAAAGAGCTTATAGGATATCAATAAGTCCAGATAGTGCGGCTGGTGATAAGGGGTTCGTGATGCAGTGTGTATGTGTGTGTGTGTGGACTGAAACAGTCACTGCTGCAGCAAGACATTTTGCTCAGCGCTGGAAAAGAGCCCCGGTTGTTAGTCGTTTAGTCGCGAGACCTCAGAGATGCAGGTGCAAAGTGACAGCGCATTAACTTAAACTCCCTCGAGGCTCGCTTCCTCTGCTCCGGACTGCCCCCCCTTTCTTTTCCCCCGTACCGTTTCAATTTGCGGACCCATCGACTTTTAATGACGCCCAAACCTGAGGGTCGTGACCAGTCGTCAACATGGCTCCCAAACAATCTCCCGACCTGTCAGTCCTCCGGGAGGGACTGCCTGCCTGCATGTGGCCACAGGATCAGCTGGCCTGGGGCATGACTAGAAGACAAGGCTTCGAGGGAGATCTGAAGTGAAGAGTGAAAGGAGAAGTACATCTTTATCATAAGAGTGATTTTGTAAAACACATGAGCAAATAATCTTGCAAGCAGATTTAATGAAAATGTTTTAAAGGCATTTCTCCTCAGCATTTCATGGATGAATGCCTTTACATTTGAAAGATCACTGAGCTTAAAAGAACAAAGTGAAAAAAGAGACATTTTTAGAGGTTCAGCTTTTCTAGGCATCTCACCAATTTACCTTAAATGAAGTGTGACTGAAATGAGCATTCTTTGTGAGTGCCGACAACTTACTGGCAGAGAAAATGAAACAATAAGAGTAGAGTTGGGAGATTCAGTTTGAAATGTGATGGGAAATGAGAGGGCTGCACAGAAATGTTCGCCACTGCAGCACCAGCAACCCAGCAGCCCACAGAAGAAGATCACGCTGTGTTGTTGGACAGACATCAAAGGCAAAGGCCTCAAATGGTTTCTCTGTCACACTGGGTGACCCAGCAGCACGTCGCTTCCTCCATATGTACACAGAGAAGTCCACGTTCAAAACACCCATGCATGCATGCTAATACACGTACTCAGACACAAACACTCTTTCACCAACTAAACTATCTGTTATCGACCTGCTTTTTAACGAGGGCCATTTTATTCGCTTCCGAAGTCAGCGAACGCAGCACCAGGACACAGGATCACAGTTAGGAATCTGTCACAGTTGTCTTGACCTTTGATTTCAAAGTCACATTATCCGAACAGCACTGCAAAACCCCTCACAGTCCCTCCCTGTGTGGCATTTGAGGAAATGTACACCCGTGTGTTTTGTTACTAAAGTTAGCGCAATAGAAGGGAGAGAAGTGAGAGGTGAGGACTTTACAGGCTTGAGATTTTGTGCTTGTGCATTTCAAAGAGACTTTGGTTCCTTTAAGGACATCTAACATTTCAGTGGTATGTTTAACTCACAGCATATGGCAGTCATGGAAAATTATATATTGCTCGTAGGTCGAAAAACAAAGTGGAAAGACAGGGTTGTTTTTGAACTGTAAATAAGGGAGGACAGTTGTCCTTCTGTCAGCTCAGGAGAAAATGAAAGAATCCTGAAAAACATAATACATCATGCAGTCAGCGCATTTAAATTTAAATTGAAACCTCATCCCAGAGAGGTGTGTAATTTGTTTTTGACACCTATCAGGATGCATATCAAACTCGACTAAACTATGATATGATGCATGACTTTACTGGAATCTTTAAGGAAACCTCACACAGTCATGTCACATTTGTTCATCAGAGTTTTAATGAATAAATGTGTATTAAAAAAAAAATAATTCAAAGTGTGTTTGTTGCTCCCGAGACACTAAAGCCACTTAGCAAACTAAAATACCCCAGAGAGCATGTAAAGACTGGTCTTTCCTATCACAATATTTCTTCTGCAAATTCACTTACTAAATTGCAAATTGAAGTAAATTATCTGGGGCGGGATTTGATTACAGAAGCTGGTCATTTTAGCTGTCAGACTCGAGGGAGAACTGGAGTACACAGAGACTGATACACACAGCCTGATGTCCAGTTAGTGTTTCATTACATGAGTAAGTAATGACTATGACTATAAAGTGACTATTTACCTCTAAGTTTCAATGTCTGATCATTCATAAAAGCTAAGGCATTCAAACAGTATAGAATACATGGTTATACTTTTCAATACAGTAAACAAAAGAATGACCTGACAAATAATGAAACATGAGCTATGACCTAATCAATCTCCAATCATCATTATCGGTTAAATAGTCTAGATTATTACTGTCATGACTGATTAGTTCTTCACTTGTTACCTTATTAACTACTCATATGTTTATGTACCATATTGTAAAGTGTTATAGAATATAGTGCCTTAAAGAAGTTTCATTGTGTTCTCCTTTATCCTTTTTTGGCTGTAAGATTAAACAAGATGTTTTTCACTCTGGATGAACTGAATGATGGAAACTCACTTCTTTCACATGTGCAACACACACAGTCCAAACGCACATTACAACTAATGCAGGGAAATGATAAAAACATTGTTTTCTATTGACAATTTTCTCTTTTGATGACCTGAGAATTCATTAGAGACGACAAAGCACATGAATAAAATATGAAAATTAAATTATTTCACTGTGAAGATTCCTTTTGAAAATGCAGCGTGTGACTGTGCGAGCGGATGGACTTCAGGCCACCTGCTGTGTGACTTGGTCTAATGGTGTTTGTCCAAAAAAAGATAAGGACCTCTCCACTGAGCAACCGATGGGATTTAATTAACAGTGAGTGACAGGGCCCGGTAGCTGCGGCGCTGTGCTCTCCAGCATTTTTTTATATCCTGTCACGAAAGATACGATTCTGCTGCAAAATGCACAAGGTTACGTTTCGGCTGTGGGCTTCAGGGAATTACTTGAGGCAGAATTTTTTTTCTAAGAATGAAACTGCAACACACACTCTTAATTGCTCAAGTATTTGTATGTCAGAGAATGTGTTCAACACATTCATATAGCTGCAAACCCAGAATTAGTACTTCAACTGTGAGTGGCTTTGTCAGTGCCATCAAATACTTAATGCCTTAATTACTCTTAAATAGTGATGCGTCACCATCTTAATGACCTAAAAAGTAGTGAACGGACACGGACTGCTGCCGTGTTCGCCCTCAACCTGCCTCTGAGGACACACATCCTCTCTGCCCGGCCAAACAAATGTTGAGTGCCACAACTTGCCTCAGGAGCAAACAAACACGCATTCATCAGCGGCGTCAATCAGTCACTTCACCGTCAGCTTTGTTTTCAAATCCATTTTTACCCACATCTCCCTCATCACTCACGTAGCAAACAAATGAAACTGTAATATTGCAAATAAACATATCCATTGTTCTAATGCTCTGGCGAGGGACTGTGCTGTAATTAACCGAGAGGAGGTGGACTTTAAAAGCCAGACAGGGCCAATCAATTCTGATCCGCATGGAGGACAGAGAGCAGCAGAAGCCTCCTCTTAAACATGGTCAATCAGGGAGAGTGCTCCTGCCATTTCCAGGCTAAATGCAGTCTTTCATAAATGCGTGGGAGTGGATTGGTCTTTAAATCTGGTGACCAAGTTTTTAACATTCTTTATTATTTAACCATGACCAAAACTCTAACTCTAAGCCTAATTAATTTTCTTGTGTAACCTAACCTTAACTAAAGATTTAGTTGCCTATAATTAATCCTGCCTTGTGTGTGTCCGTTTAAGACACTGGAAGGTTTTCTCCAGTTCTCCAGTGGAGAAAACCAAGCGCCTTTCCAATGGAAAAACCACAACGACCTACCCTTCAGTGGAGAAAACATAAAAATGTTCCCTATAGGGTGCCCACCACTGATTTAAGGATTGCGTGTCCGGATGATGTGTGTGGATTCATGGATAAGCAGCAGACGATAAAATACATTTGACAACAGGTTGAAAACACCCTACCAGTGTCCTGCAACTGAATTCCCTAACCTGTGCACGATCGCACAAATTCAAAATGTGGCAGATCTTTCATTGCATGCTTCGGCTGCGGCCATTTCATTTATTTTGCCTCCATTAAAGATAATCAATACCGCATCGATCGTCATTCTCATCTTGCTCCATTTCGTGATATGTTCCTGCACACGATCACACTGGCAGCGCAGGCACAGCTGGGTGATTATGTGCACATGCCGATAAGAATGTGGTTAAACCGTTTTCACATTAATCAACACCTCAAATTTTATTCTTAGAAACGCCTAAAGCTCTACAATCATGGTTTCGTGCACATTAATAAAACTCTCATAATTGGAATTACTGGCAGTTTTAAGTAAAATGGGTGTTAAAGGGATACGGTGAGAGGAGTGCTCGGAGTGTGCAGCTCTGATTTTAAGAAGCTCCACTGGCACAGAAAATAAATTATATTAAAATATTAATTCAGCATCAGCAACATGATTAGTCTTCATTAATTTCCTTCCTACATATGTTCAGACCACTTCAGAGCTCTTTTCCAGTTTCCAAACAAAAATATGTCTTGTTGCGACTGTTTTTTTTTTTAGTATCAAGCACATTACCAATTACCATTACACAGGCTGCAAGACAAATTCCTATTTACTTGTAATGTTTCCAAAAAAGATAACAAGGCTGCAACGAAAAAAAATATGCCTTCACTGAGAGATTGTTAGAAGCAAAATCTAAATGCTGCTGTTCAAAGTACATCGCCTGCTAAGCACTGATCCGTTTGAACTTCAAATAAGCCGGAGACAAACGTAGTGGAGAGATCAAGCATATAAATCAAAGTAGCAGCACTTCAAACACTGACTGCAGGGACAAGTGAATCATAAATGGGATCCCTTAAATAGTTTTTTTTCTTTTTCGGGCCAGAGTTACGCTCAGGTTCTCTATTCTTTTGGCTTCTCAAATAGCACATTTCACCATATTTTATTCATGCTAAGGTCTGAATATAGGATATATTTCACACCTACATTATGTATTTATAGAGATCATGGTTCATTCACTGAAATCAATGAGCTACATCTGCAGGTGGCCTTGTGTCTTTTTCAATATGTGACTCCACACTCATATATTTAGTCCAAATGCTGTATTTAACTTGAGCTCAGAGGTTTCTCCAGCATCTGTCAGCGAGAGGAGGACAAATCTAAATCGAGAGCTTGTGATAAAGTGTCATCAAAGCATGTACTTTAATCACTTCAGGTCTAATCAGGGGGCAGGGAAGGCTCAGTAATATCGTCTCAGGCAAATCCTCTGAATTTCTATGAAAACTCAAGTGACAGAACACAAATGTTTGGAAGTCCAATGAGAGCAAATGAGGGACATGTGGTGAGTAAAGCCTGGGTTCTGATAGAGAGCGAGCTGAAACAAAGCTGAGGGCAAACAGCGGTAGGCACTGACACTGAGTCAATACAGGTTTCCTCAGCCAGGAAGACAAACTGAGGCAGAACGGAAGATATGTTAAAGCAAAAAAAAGGAAAAGAGGGAAAGCACAGAACTTAAGTTGAATAGCGAGAGAGATGGTACGGGAAAGCATGAGTGCATGAGACCGAGCCTTGACAGTTAAGACCTCTGTTTCCTGACAACGGTAATTACTTCCCTGGCTTAACTCACGGCCTGAATCTCCTCCACAACTAATGCTCACCACTGGGGCTCGGCGCTGTATGTTCCTGTGATGAGAGATCGCCTGCAAAGAGTTTGTGCTTTACTTTTCCACAATCCGAGCCTAACCAGTGGGGCAAACTTCTTAAAGATGACTGGACAGCAAATTTAATCCTCAGAGGGTGAGAGAGGCTTAGGATTATGGGCCATATCTCGTCCACCAATGGGAGGATTTGAGCCTGTCTGGGCCTGATGTCTTGGCCAATCACAGCCTGAGGCAGGGGATCAAATGCACATGGGAAAGAGCAGTAGCGAGGAAATGATGCACTATGATAGCCACGGTGTAAAGGAGCGACGAAAAAATACACCTGCAGAAAAAATATTGTTAATTTTGTAAAACTCCTCGTAAGGTGTACTTTGGTTTTATTGGAACACCCAGCAATGATTTTGATGTAGATGTTTATCCCACAGCTTGTTCAACTGTAAACACGTCAGTTTCCAAAGCTGTTAATATGAATTGTGATCAAATATTTATATCATATTGAGAACATTTTGTGCTTGTTTGGATTCGCTTCCTCAGCAAGCGTCTGTCAAATCAATGCTGGGCATGAATGCATAATGGCTTTCATCCGTTATGCTTGTTCTAACACTTGGAAAACAAATTCAAACTAATTAAATAAATTACATATTTTAGTACGCTATGAAAACCACAAAAACATCCCTCCATTTCTTTTTATTGCATTTTCTATCATTTCTTTTCCTTTCTTCTTCTTCTTCTCATTCCGCAGTGCATCTTCATCACGGACAATCCCTGCACCTCCATGGCTCCAGTTTGCACTGCAGTGCACCAAAACGACCAAAAGTTGTAAATAGAGCTGCTAAGGTTTGCTGAGCATGATGACGGCCACAAATTGTTTGCTTACACCACAGTGGGATGTGTAGAAGAAAAAAGAGATGCTTTCACACTCATAGAAAGAGCTGTAACTAGGCTGCGGCACCGCAACCAACACCTACACCGACACACACGCGAGGCCAACAGCATGTGTTACAAACTCTCACCCCAGCACTGGGTTCACACATACACATACAAATTAGCAGGCAGTAAGCAAGTGAGGCGGAGGTGTATGAATCTTCTGTTTGCTTTCACTGCCCTCTAGTGTTGGAACATTGGTGTTACACAAACACAGCAATAATCCACATTAATCATTGTCACATTATTGTAGCTGTATTTTGTTCCTACTGAATGCCATACCCAACAATGAAAGGTTTGGCTTTTTTTTTTTTTTTTTTACAGTGTGAACCCACATGCTATACCTTTATGCATCCATTTATAATGCTTGATGTTTCTTCATGTGGCAAACCTAATAATACACATACGTATATGTACCAGTATCAACAAAACAAAAACTGTTGCATTCCATGTATGGATCATCATGTCATTTCTCCCTACAGAGATAAATGATGTTGTTTCATTTGTTTGCCAAAGAGGGGCAGTATGAGAGCGATGTCTAACAACTTTGGTTTAAGATTGGTTGTGATCACAATTACTCTGCAGCTGAATTGATAAAGAAAATCAAATAGCCTGATAAGATAAGACTAATGTGAACAAATCAAAGTTCATTTCATACATAGTTTGAGGATACTCTGTTCTGTACACTTGGACACAGGTGGACCTTGTCCTCACATATTAACTGGGTCACCTTTCTGATCCAGCAAAGCAAACTTTGTGCACAGACAAGTGAAAGATCTTGAGTCCCAAACTGTTCTCATTCCAAGGTTGTCAAACACTGACGTTTTGTCACAGCCCTCTGTGTCTCATAGATGCACAGGGTTCCCCTTAGTGTCTGTATTAGATCAGAAAGCCTACATCTGGCTAATGTTATGTTTAGGCACCAAAACTACTTGATTAGGTTTCGGAAAAGATCATAATTTGGGCTAAAATAAGTACATTTACGTGTGTGATGTAAGTTAACTTACATGCATAAGTTAAATGAGTCAATGTTGACTTTGGTTTCAAATGGGACATGAACCCAAGTCTCTTGGGTGAAAATGTTATGCACCTCCTCCCTTTTGCGCTTCAATTTCTCATCCTAATCTTGTCTAATATTGCCCCAGATGGGTTTACATCGGAGTTAGTTGAAAGCCAGGTGTGTCTCATACAGACACTAATGAGTCTCCAAGGGGTGTGATGAGACATCTGTATTTGACAACCTGGGAATGGCAACCAGCCAAAGAAGAGATTTTTAGATTGTTTTGAATATGTATTAAAAAACTTCTTATTTCCATTTTGCAGCACTGTCTTGAGTTGACTGATGAAAGTGAATGACCCAGTCCAGGATACCATCTGTGGGAGCTTTTAAGGCAGATGACCCAGTTATTTTCCAATAGTTTGCTCTGGTCATGTCATGTAAAACCTGTAATATATCAGGCAGGTAGGCAGGCATGAACTCTTGGACACTATCTGCCACTGAAACATCATGACATATTGCTCTAAACTCGGGCATCAAGCACATTTGGCCCAGTTTCTCACAGGTATTTGCAATTTGTCAGCTGTTTGAGGGCAACACTCTGGTGATAAACTCAGAACTTTGTGGCGATAAGCTATGTTTGATGTTAAGTTCAGGAGCAGCTATAGTTGAGCCAGTTCAGTCTGGCCCTCATGAGACTTACTTTTGCTATCACCTAAACTGGGACACAACTTGTGAGCTCTGTGGAAATGCTATTGCAGCATATAACTTTCTGTCCCTCAGACCGGTTAGAAATGAGAATTTTTGTCTTGACATTTGAAAGACAACAGTTCTAACGCCAGGAAAGTCTTACATAAAACAGTCTGGACTGCCCATGTTACTATTACTTAAAGCACATGTAGGGACACAAGCAGGAAAAATAATTATAGCAAAGAATATGGAAAAATCCATCATATTCAGCTAAAATTATAGGGATGGACATAAATCAGATTTGATTTGACTCACTCTGATGCCAGACTTGGTAACTGGCAGCCTGTAAAAACTCATTCCAATAAACAAGCCATCAATAATTCCACGTCTCATAAGTGACTGAGCTCTGGGATGTGAACCAAATACAACTTTGTCCCACTGCTGAGGGTGTGAGTTCACCTGCACTGCTTCAGTGCCAACACGCACACTCATGTCCTTTTCAAACTCTGCAAGGTTCCTGTAACCGAGCAGAGGAAACAGTGTCCTGAAGTTTGGCATGAAAGTGCATTTGCAAACATTTTCAGTGCATTCTAAAATGATTTGTAATATATGAGGGTTTCATGAGCCAAATAGCTTTTTAAAAAAAATGCTTTTTAATTAATGCCATAGTACCATTACTAATTATAGCATTGGGATTAAATGTCACGTAAGCCTTTTTTTAATGTTTACATATTTAAAGGCAGCCACAATATTAATGCCAAGCATAAACAACTTTTTAATATACAGGTAAATGTTGACTGAAACAAAACACCTAATTAAAAAGCTATAGCAAAGTAATAATCTTGATTTATTGATTCATTTTGACATTTAGAAAATCATTAAAATGCCCAAGCTGACTGATATCAAACTTTCTACTAAGAATACATTAAAGACATAAACACATTTTGCTTATGTTGGTGAACATAAAAAAAGAAATTGCAATTTTAGTGATAAGCAATTTATATGACCCTGTGCTGCAGCTGTTCATTGTTATGACGTTTTTTTTCCAAAATTATCGTTCAGCTCTGTGAATGAATAGTTATTATTACAATATCAGCAACACATTATCACTTATTTGCCTGCTAACTGCACACGAGAGCAAAATGTGGTTATGTGTCTTGTGGCCTGACTGAACTTATCAGTGTTATTTGCACAGATTTTAGGAATGTGCTACTGATAGCAATGAGCTTCCACCATCCTAGTTTCACTGACCTACTTTAGACAGCTGTGGGAGTCTGTCTGCAAAAGGCAATCCTCCTCAAAATTAATAATTTATATCGAGCGTCCGCATCATTTAGCTCGGTGCAGTGTGTATTTCTGGAGACGAAAATGTTCACTCAGAACAGAGACCCACCGAGCTACCGAACCAAGACCAATATGCATTACACATTTGCAGCTGCCAGGAAGTTTGAATCTGAATACGTAGGCGGAAAATCTGCTCAGATCAGTTTTTATGCCCTTTTAGTTAAAATAAAAATCCACACAGACTCACACAGGGTGGAAATGATGCTTCTACACAGTTCTCTATGGTGTTAAAGCTTTTTTGCAATCAGTGATGTCAAAGCAGGTATTTTCTATCAGCTGTCACAGGTAAATCACCTGCTGTGACATCACTGATTGGGTGTGGCCAAAAATGCAAGAGTTTCAGATCATAGACTGCAGCACAAGATGCAGATTTCTACCCAATTTATTCGGTGCAGGTGATTCATTTTTTTCAAATGAAAGAGAGACCGGAGATGTTACACTAAAGCAAAGTCTTCTAAGTTTGCCATTTTGTTTCGCTAAACTCAAACATTTCAAGCATCAGCAATGTAACTTTCACAATGAATACTTTTGTTCCAAGAAGTAGCCTGGTCCCAAATAGTGAGCTGTTCAATGACAGTAGTCAGTTGATTATCTCATGTTGGATATTAAGCTGCTTTTGCTTGAAATGCCTGTCCCTACTTGTGTCCTTGGCATCAGCATTCAATAACTTTGCCGTTTTGTTTCACTAAACACACAACTGTGTCATGGCAGACGTGTTGCTGAGGACCCAAGGAAGCGCAGTGTCGAGTGTGAAGTTGTTTGGATGAGCGACTCTCGAGAAATAGCAGCAATGGCAGAGGGCAAGAAATTGGCCCGTTCTGAACAGACATGATTGGACTGGCACTGCACTAAAACTGAAAATTGCCACAATGACATCCAAAGAATCAAGCAACACTGATGGTCAGATGGTGGCGAGAGTCATAGTTTTTCTGCAAGATACTTATTTCTAAGACAAAATGCAAAAGGCAAACAAATTATTTTCTGTATTGTCTTTTGCACGCCTATTGCATTTCTTTACAAGTTCAGCTTTGAGGTATACCACAGTGTTGCACTCACACTTTTTATTTATGCAGTGGATGAATGCGTCTGACATTTCAGGGGCACTTACCTTTGGTTTCAATATCAAATAAGTGGTGTAGATAATATGTTTGAATTATTTTACAACCTGTGTGATTACCTGTTCCGTCCAAGTGATGTTGACATGTCCTCACGTCTTGGTTTCAGGTGAACGTCCTGTCATGAGTAGTAAACAGTCCTGGCAAACATCCACAGCAGTTACAGTTTAACTGATATTGTTGCATCCAACCTTTTGTCATGAATCTTTTATCTCCAAATGCCCTTGTTGACCCATTACCTCTTTTTTTTATTACAGCAGTTTTATGATTGTTGTTTTGTGATTTTGTAGAATTTCGTTTTGCTGTGATCAGTTTTCTGCAACGTACTCACAAGTAATAGTCACAAAATTGAATCTATGGGATTTGTGTGTATGGGCACAAATCGTCCTTTGTTTCATCACGGCATGACGACCTTTCATGCCTGCACGTTTATGAACTGCGCTGTAGGATTGGGTTGGAGTGGAATGCAGGAGTTCAATGTGCAGGACTGTGACAAACCGAAACCGACACCAGAAGGTCTGCGTCAACTCTGTAGTTAGTTCTGTTCAGTCAGTTCATGAAATCCTCAAGAAATTTAATCAACAGGATTCACTTTGGTCAAGGTTCAGGGAAGATTGCAATTTTTTGCTTTTTTGGGTTAAATGTTAATAAAAAATGGTTCATGAAATAGTTGCAAAATTTGATCAATAGGATTTGTGAATATGGACATGAATTTTCCATTTGAAGGTTGTGCTGAGCGTCACCAAAAACTGAACAATTCATGCCCATATACACAAATACTGTACATTAAATGTCATGACTATTTGACAAACTGCCGTGATACTGAGTTGTTTTCTACTAACCAAGCTTGCTGTTATACTCACTGTCTGTCTCGCTGTTAATTTACTATTGGACCAACTGTTATGCATTTTAGTCTTTTTACCTTTGCTGTATGTTTGTGAGGCCAATAACTGTCGTGTACTTATATGAGGACTTAATGGAATAGTTTGACATTTTGGGAAATGGTATGTTTTCACTTTCTGGCCGAGAGTTAGATGAAAATATTGATACCTCTTTCATATCTACCCATTACAATATGAAGTTACAGCCACGTTGTTAGCTTAGCTTAGCACAAAGCCTCATTCAGTTCACCAATTAGCACTTTGTATCTTGTTAAATCCTCGACAATTTGCAGTTTTACAAGGGATCATGTGCCAGACTATTTCTTGGCTGCAGCGGTAACGACCTGGAGTCTGTGCAGACCAGCTGCCTCTGTCCTTATATTTAACAGAGATATGAAATCAATCTTCTCACAGTTGTTTACATCAAAGTATTGCTTCAGTGTCAATCTTTCACTGGTGATACTTTGTTTCTTCCTGGCATTAAAGGCAATGTCACTTATTAGACATTTATTTTGTTTTGTTTGTGGTATCTCATATTTTTTTCTGATTCTTTTCTCTCACTGTTATTGTACCTGTCACCCAGTACTGTTTTCACAAGGGCTTCCAGGAAAGACCTTCTCCTGTCTTCACCCTTTGCTGGGAGTGTCTTTGCATACACACTCATGCCACATTAGTCCATAAGGATGATGGCCAAAATGACAAAAAATAGACCCAGGTTAAATAAACATTCTTGAATTCTGAATTAAAACATGTGAGTGGAATCAGTAAATCAAAAATGGTTGATGCAGTAATTCCACAGCTCAAATTGTTCCTCTTACTTTTTGACTACAGAGGCCATTTTTTCTCATCTCCTCCCGAAAAAGTTCTAACCACAGATATAATGAACCCACAAAAGCTCAGTTTATCCATCTTCTACAGGCTTTTGAATATAAACCAGCATAACTTGAATTCAGCGTGTACATTCCAGTGATATCTTTCTGACCGGTGTCAGCAAAGACCAAGCTAAGATAAGAAGTGTTATTCTGGGAAAAGGTGGCGTTTCAGGCGAAGGAATGGATTTTATTTTTCATTTTTTAGTAGAAAGTTTTTTCTTCTGAATCAATGACTATACTAACAGTTTCCCGCTAGAGGGCAGCCTCTACCTGAAGCAGCCCTCAATCCCAACCTTCCACCAATCAAACTGCAGCAGCCCTGCTGCCCGAGGACATCATTACACACTCAATAAAGCAATAGTCAGTCATTTTCTCTGCTTAATTGATCCCACTGCTACCCAACAATGCGTGGTGTGACATTTTTTACTGCAGCAGAAACAGCAGCATGCCTCAGAGTAAGACATGCTCTTTGTAATTATCTTGTTGTGGTGTTCTTGCACGGCCGACCATCTGCAGACAGCATGCAGTACACTCGCTGGTCAGCAGCTGAGGTCAGGGGCTCGGCAGTGCCGTCTTCCTGGAGCCGCCTGCGTGGCTGCAATGACATTGTCCCAGTATTTACCGGGGCTTATGAAACACTCGTCTGGAGGACAAGAACACAGCACGCTCTTACCCAATCCAGAACTGTTTGGGAACAGATATGGAAATTGACAAAATCGTAAACAAACACAGGCGAGGCCTGATAAGATGATGTTTATGTTTACTGTGCAAGCTGAGAGCACACAATGGGTCTGCCTCTCTCTCTCACTCTCACACACACACACACACACACACACACACACACAGTGACACAAACTATGTCAATGTGCATATGTGCATTACATATTATATGACATTAGCTTTTACAATTGCATGTAGCATGACTGTGTGTGCACGACTGATATGGGACGAATAAAGGATCTTAACCTTAAAATCTTAATCTTTATCTTAAAAAAAAAAAAACACATTGTAGAACATGCATTGCACTAAACAACAAGACTCTATTGCTGGCCATCCATGCAGGGTTGCTGGGAGCTGCAGCTTATCCCAGCTCACACTGGCAGAGAGGCAGGTATGCACAGAACAGGACTCCAGTTTAACTCCAGTTTCCAGTTAACTACAGAGTCACCAAAGGAAACTCAAGCAGACATGCAAGGCTACTGCTGGTTGTTGCTTTTAAACCCACAACCTCCTTGCTGTAAGGTGGCAATGCTACCGATGCATTCACAGTCCATTCCTTAACAAAGAAATCTTGAGCTACATAATAGAAGCATAATAAAAGCTAATGCTACTAT
The DNA here is from genome assembly GCA_025331565.1 of Holacanthus passer. Classification (NCBI taxonomy): domain Eukaryota; kingdom Metazoa; phylum Chordata; class Actinopteri; family Pomacanthidae; genus Holacanthus; species Holacanthus passer. The sequence goes on along the minus strand of JAFREQ010000073.1, from coordinate 1,083,525 downwards.
TAAATATATATAAAACTAACCTGATAGAAGCAGGATAAAAGCACACAAGCTCAACAAAGAAACATTTCCTTTTATTTCAAAAGCATGTAAAAACGCCATCCTGACGACTCCCATCAGTTTGTTTTTTCGGCTTTTCACAAATTAGCCAGACAGACATGTTATCGTGCCTTTGTGTGTGTTCCCGCAGCCTCCCTCGCTCAGCCACTCCTTGTGCTGTCAGCATGGCAGGGTGGAGCTGGCAGAGCTGCACATGTTTCAAGCATGCTCTGAAGCTTCCCTCCCTCTCTGTCTATTTCCCTTCCCCTCTGTGTGTGCACGGCTAAGCTGAAAAAGAAAAAAAGAGGAGGGCCCAGCGCACGCAACCAGCGATGCTATTTACCAATCACAGGGGTTTCCCCACCCTCTCCGTCTCCCGCCCTCCCTCCCTCTTAGCTCCCTCCTACTGTCTCTCAGCACATAAGAAAAAAAAAAGTGCAGGGGGAAAAAAAAGTGATAAGCAGCGAGCAGCTTCTGGGTTTTGCTTTCAAGCGCACTCCTGCTGAATCGGTGTGAGTGAGTGTGTATGTGTGTGTGCGGGGCGTTCACTCTCTCTCCTGCCACAGTAGCAACACATTGCAGCAGCGTCGGCCCCCGAACAAAAGGCTAAACGCAGCAGAGCCACAGCAGGAGAAACTCAGGGACAGAAGCAGGCTGAGTGGCACAGCGTGACTGCACTTCTCAGGGAGGAACTCAACCTGCCATTTAGCCCTCCTGGCCTCGGAGTGGAGACAGGATGGTACACTAGACCAGCCCAGGCTGCCCGTCTGTCTGCCTGAGCTGAGGAGAACACCCTGTTACTCACTGTCTTGTCTTTCACTTTGTCTTTCATTCATACACCTCAGTCTCTGTTAACCTCTCCTGACATTCCTGCACCTGCCCTCCTCCACCTGGGCGCCTTTCCTCTTCATCCACCTGTCCTTCGAGATGTCGGACGATGACTGCCGCTCGCCCATCGGCCTGGACTGTTGCAGCTGCTGCCTGGACCTGGCCAACGGCTGCGACGACTCCATGTCCGGCAGTCAGGGCCTCGGCACCACCGGGGGCCTGCCGGTGAGCCCCACCAGCCCCAGTGTCAGCCACTTCCGCCAGCTCCGCAACCAGCTGATGTACCAGAACCTGAACACGGACAAGTTGAACAACATCATGAGGCAGGACTCCCTGGAGTCGGTGGTGAGGGACCCCTGCTTCCTGCTCAATGAGGGGATCTGCAACAGCAACATTGACCAGACCATGCTGTCCATACTGCTCTTCTTTCACAGGTATGTGTGTTGTTCACTAATCGGATAGGTGCATGCTTATCTGATAGGGTAACCGCTGAACATAAAGGGTCTTTCATTCAGACATGAAATTTGAACTTGAACTGAAAGTTATTCTTTACCCCTCTTGGGGACATTCAGAGCAAAGTCCACCTTTTTGCATGCATCAAATCATTACTGCTTAGAAACCATATTTGACTGAAATGAAGCAGATGGCTAATGTTGACTAATCAGATTTCTTGGATCAGCACTTCTTCTAAAAAGGCTGACATAAGTGTTTACAGTCATGGATTAAGTATAGTCTGGAATGAGGGTGTTCATTTTGATCGTGTGCCAGAAAAAGAGTTTCAGATGTGACTTGACTGTCAGGATTTTGGTTGTTGACTAAAAACTTTGTATTTTCTCAAAACAATGTCCAAATATTTATGCAGCTCATACTGTATTTAGATCAACATCATCAATGTCTGTCATGCAGCATATTTGATATGTTGCATAACATGACGCTGACAGTGGTATGTGCATGTACTTTACAGTATCACCAGTATGAAGTGTTTTTCTTTAGTGTGGCTACTCAGTTTAAGGACAATCATTAATATGTGTAAAAAAAGAAAGTTCCTAGATACATTGAAAGAGAACTTCACTTCAAAACAACCAAACAAGACATGGGGAAAAAAAGCCAGAGAACAGAAGTAAACAAAATCAACCTAAAAAGAACTCCTTACAAAAACAGAAGGTTATTCTGAAACTGCGGTTTGTTCCCATATTGGTTCAATTAAAGGGACCTTTTATTGCTGGGAGGTCAATTAAACCTGGCCTGACACCTTCTCCCCCTCTGCCAAATGCTGCTTAGAAAACAACGCTTGGCAGCTCACCTCGCAGTGTTTGTGAGGAGGAGAACGTCCTGCTACAAAGTTGCTGGCAGGAGGAGAGTTTGTTTGGCAGCTACCGTCAAATGACTTCAGCCTCAAATTAACAGTTACCGTCTTTCCACTGTGCTACAGCTCTGACTGTCGCTGAACTCCTGAACCCGAGCCAGCAGTTACTGTACAGTGCTTACTCGGGAAAGCTGTAATTACATATCGTCTGCCTGGTTATCTAGGCTGTAAAATGTGCTATAGGCTGTACAGTTATCTGTGCACACTGAAACAACACAAACATTATCATCGTGCAAGCCACCTTTGAATGTTATATACCCAGAAGCTGTCGTCATTTGTGTCAGTAAAACAGAGATATGTGTTAAAGGACCATGACATATATGTCAGACGTACCTGGATGTACATCATGCGATAACATTAATCTGATAATTTGACAGTAAAAGAGGGTTTGTTGTTATATAGTGTTCCAAAGAAATCTTGATATCGAAGTTGACCTTTTGCCTGCACTCTTACCAGTCGTGTCTAAGGGCTGTTTTCTTGAAGTTACTGACTGACTTTTATGCCCTTCTGACTCTTGATGATCCTGTCATAATGATATACACCAGCAACTCAGTTCTTATTGACATTTTATGGTAAAAATCTGATGTTAATTTCGTTTACTGTGGCTTTCCAACCAATCACATACTAGAGGAGAAGTATGTGATTGGAGAACCTGAAGTGAAGAAAAGGCTTTTAAATTACATTAACACTTATATATATTTTCACTACGAGTTGTCCTCTGGAATGTGAATCCTTCTAAAAATAATCCTTAATAATCTTTGAATGACTTCACTTAACGCATCTCAGGTAAAACCAGATTCCCTGTTTAGTAAGATAAACTATCTCTGACAATGTTTGTCCTGATAAAACTTCCCTGAAATGACTTAACAATGGCATTTGTTATCATTTATTCAGTTATTTGCAGATGCTATCATGTCTGTAATGTTCCCCGGCCAAGAGGCCTTATCAGTATTTTATTGAAAGTCTCCAGAAGCCGAGCTGCCACGACATACCCAAACAAGTTAAATTTTAACCCGTCTTAACTTTGCTATATGCTGTTAAAGTCTGTCCTTATCTCCTGTGGTGATGATTGACACTGCAGGAGTACAGACAGTACGGTGGAGGTAAAACCACTTACTGTGCACCGCAGCTGATGGAGCTGATGACAATGATGATTAGACCTCACGGCCAAAATCTGTCGCCTTTTTTTTCGTCAGCCTTATCAGTGCCAAGCTTTCAGGCAGTTGGAAGAAGTAGCAGCTTTTATGTTAATTGTTTTTAATACCTGACACAGCACAGTATACAGCAGGGGTTACTTCTGTCTGAATAAAACATCACATATAGGCCGTTTGGTAGAACTTCCATTTCTTTTCCCATCTGTTTTGTTACATAACAGCTGTTTAAATGCTCATTGTGGAGCTGCATTATTCAATAAAGGAACAATCTGTTCTTGATTTATTTATGATAGCAAAGGTGTGCCATTATAATACCATAGGATGAAGAGGTGAAGATATGCTGGCTCCAGCCAATTCTTCTTTTTGGCAACAAGAGTTTAAAAAACAATTCTGTGAGCAAATAGTGCTTTTCAAACAAAACGTTTATTTCAGGACATTACTTTCAACATGACCTTAGACTTAGAAGTTATCCTTGGATATGCTCAGGTGGGTGATTATTCACTGCACTCAGTGTTTACACTATCATTCATTGAATAATGCCTGCTGGCAGGGCTTTGTTCAAAATGTTACACAAGAGCTTTTCTTTGTGCTCTGTTATTCAGACTTAGACATAATGCCACAGTTATACTAACCAAAGATTAATTCAGACAATTAAAACATCAATTATGTCATTAGGAAATGATTCAGCGTTCTTGATCTAATTATATATTTGTGTGAAAAATGTTTTTACAGTTTAGATTGAATTACACACATGATTGACATCTCCCTGAAAGAGAGAAAACCTGGTTATAAATGCCAATATTTTTGACACTGCTGGCTCCGAGGCCATGTGTTTACCCGTGTCAGTGGCCAATGTGACCGTGCATCTGCCTGTGCCAGCGACTGTTTGCTTGACAAACACAGTCTTTAGCCAGAACACTTTGTTCTTGAACCTTACCATCTGAAGAAGGAATCACAGATTCGGATCATGTGGGTTTCATGGACAGGCTTCCTCACAGGATTAAAACATTGATTTCAAATGTGCACCCTTACGGTTTTTCATGCAGAAACACAAACGCACTCATTCATTCACACATGCACTCACAGTCTAATCCTGTGAGCTGAAACAAGCCGAGCTGAGGTCTGCAGAAGTTCATACATTTTTCAAGTAGTTGCTTCGGGAGGGCCCGGCTTGAAAGCCTGGCTGAGGTTTATGCTGTGACCTCACCCTGGGTGGTCAGTCGGCTGAGCAGTCATCACTCGCACTTGCCACTCGTTAACAGAATAAAATGTTCAACATGGCCCGAGGATTCGTGCCAGGACATCTTTTGGACTGAATATCAGTATGAGGCAATTTCAGTGGCCAGCAAATTTGTTATGTAAATGTTTCAAGGGTCACAGAAATGTGCTGAGAGGAGAGTTTGAACTCTTGAAATCTTGTTGGGGGTTTGAGGCAGAGCCAGAGAGACTCGAGCCGGGCAGGATCTGTGATTTCCCCAGGATAAAACCAGAGGAGATGTGTTGATTTACTTTGAGGCTTAGAGTGCTGCTCTTGGCTTGAATGAGAGAGGTACTCTTGCACACCTTCACCCCAGGCAGTCAGTCAGTACTTAGCAGCCACTAAACACCATCACATGCCAGGGCGAAGAGGGGTGAAGAGCCTACAAGCATGACACAAACGTTTATCACAGGCCTTCAGGTCAGTTGAAACATAAAGGGTAAAGAACTTAGCGGCAGCACAGGAGATGCCACAAAGTGTCAGAGGCCTCATGAAAGACGTTTTTTTCTGCAACAGCCACTGACTCCTCAAGAGCAATGATCGATCTTAAATCTTAAAGAAAGAAAATGTTGTTTTAAGTAATGCAATGACTTCCACATCCCTGTCTGTCACCCAGAGCTGCAAAAGTGAAAAAGCTTTCAAACCAATTGAGAAAGTTTGTTGGTAAAGTGTTTAAAAGGAAAAGAAGCTGCTGAAGTAGTATGGGCAAGAAACTGCTTGGCATATATATGGATGAAATATCTCATGTCTGTCAACTGAAAAAGAGAAAGAACTTTCCAGCCTAGTTGGCTCAAACAAAAAATCTCTGTCTGTCTGGAGGTGGAGTTTTACTTCACATACTCCAAATTGTAGAAAAAAGGCGGTTAAAGGATTCTGACAGAACCTACAACCTCTGGCCTGCTCTGATTTTCTGCTCTGACACAACTATTTATCCGTCTAACCTTGGCAACCCAAGCCTCATTACAGTGGTGAAAGTTCCTCATTTGGCCTGAGTTGATCACTGGCCTTTGACTTTTGGTCCAGTGGACTACTGAACACGACCTAGCCCTCCAGCAGTGGACCCAGCTGTGTCAGAGACCCCGCAGAGCTTCAGAGCTCCACGCTGTGATCAAAATATAAACCACAAAATAGCTTTCCTACACAAGTCAAAGACCTGAGTTCAGTGCTCTCATATGGAGGTTATCATGTTTTTGCTTGTTTTTAAATATTAATAAAAGCAAACCATGTCTGTGAGACTAATGAGAAAGCCTTTAAGGAAAGAGTTACCTCTCTGCAGCATTGTGTCATACAGTTTCATATTTTAGTTTCCAGCTACATTCTATTCATATCCTATGTTCTAATAGAAGTAAACACCTTCTTTATCTTGGATATGACTGTAGAGTGACCTGCTGAGTTCATTTACATACAGTTCACACCTGCAAAATTATCTCCTATCAGTCAAAGTAGAGCTGAGTACAAGGCAGTTCTGCCTGCTCCATCTTTGAGGACAAACCATTATGCATAAAAGACTTGTTACATAAGTGACACACACCTGTGGGGAACTCAAACAGGGATCACCGTGCACCCGGTTTCATCCCTGCATCTGGGCCTTTTAGCTGTGTATTAGTTCTTTGCATATGCTGCTGGGAGAGAACTAAAGCGCTGAAACAAATTTAAACTTGTGACATGTGTCACCCCCATATTCAGGCTTGTTCTGCAGATAACACTGTGGCAGGATGGTAGCACACAAATCAGTCAGGAATGTAAAGATGGAAGGATAAATAAACAAAACACAGTTTCCTCTGTATTCTGTGCTCCCGTAAAATTGGCCCCAGACAAATGCTCCGTAATGGAAAAAAAAACAAAAAACAAAAGACATGGCACGCTCATTACGAACATGCGATGAATTATTATATGTAAGCAGCTACATGCTCTAACAGGCGCAGGAATCAGAGGGAAATGAACTGCTGCAACAGTGTTGAAATTCAAATTTCACATCCCTTGCTCTGCTACAAAGCAATTCCCGGGAGAGAGCGGTATAATCTGAAGTCCTGCATAGACACAATACAACATGAAGGAGTTTTAAACCAATCTTCTCGTAGCTGTTGTCTCTCCCAGCTTTGCCCAGATGAAAGGCTTATACATGCATGTCAAATACATCTTTACTGACAGCAGAGCCTGCATCAAATTACATTTTTCCCCCAACAAAACCAAACAGTGCCCTACACAAGTTTAAAGAGTTACATAACTTCATGGGTTGCAGGTGGCGAACGAGACGGACGTAAACGAAAGAACAAGGATTAGTGGTGGAGAAGTCAGCAAAGGGAAGGATGTTGGGGTGGAAGAACAGATTCATGGCCAGGCAAGTCTTAGAGGCCAATCCCTAACAAACAAAGGCCATGAAGGCGAGGTCTGAGCGATGTCAGGGGGAGAGAGAGAGGGAGAGCTCCAGGAAGAGAGCGAGGTAGACAAACAGCCAGACAGGAGGCCGGTGCAAAGACAAAACATAGACAGGACATGCTAAAAATAGTGTGCTGTTGACACTGCAACTCGAAGATATAGGTAGACTGCAGATGTCTGTGGTAAAAGTCACAGGCCTTTTCTGTGGCTAAAGGAAGTCATTCTTTAGAGGCGAAAAGTGTTTGTTTGATGGTTGTTTTTATTAGTTTCCTCAGTAACACAGACTTTGACCCCGTCTGTGGTGAAAAGAGATGTTCAGGGAGACAGAGATTGATTCACAATAATACTAGATTTCCAAACACATGTCAGTATATATTTCGTGTGTTTGCACCACAAATTAGTCCTGTGCTTGATTTTTTCCAATTTAAAGAGGGATGTACAATAATGGCTTTTTAATGGACCTCTTGAGTCACTGCCCTGTTGTGGTGTGACTGTGTGAATAGGCTGCCCTTGGTGCTGTGCCAGTGGATGCCTGGAACCACTGCTGAATGGTTCATGTACGGTATATGTGTCTGTTTAGTACTCTTCATCACTCTGTCTGCTGTCTCTAAAGTGGTGATCAAGTTGGCCTTTGTGGAGGATGCACGCGGTTTATCATGCATGCATTTAACTCCCACCACACATCATCCACCTCAGCAGACAGAGAGGCCGATATGACCTCCTGTGTACAGGCCTCTCTTTACTAACACTGCTGTAGGTCCGTGTGCAGTTGTGCTTAGAAACATGATGAACATAACATGTCATCAGATCACCGTTACAGTATCTCTTTCTGTGCACTTCTGCAAAAGTTTCTCTCACTGCAACCCCGATTCCGAAAAAGCTGTGACGCTGTGTAACACGAAAATAAAACAGAATGTGATCATTTGCTGATCCTTTTTGACATATACTCAAATGAAAACAGTGCAAAGACAATATATTTAATGTTTGAACTCATCAACTTCATTGATTTTAGTAAATATCTGCTTATTCTGAATTTAATACCAGCAACACGTCAACACAAGGTGGAACAGGAGCAACAAAAGACTGGGAAACACTGACCCACAACACACAACAGTGTTATCGAGAAACCTTTTATTGTATTTGTTTTTGTTTTTAATCTGCCTATGAATACCCATGAACAGTCCAAACCCATCAATGAACTGATTGTACATACAAGTACAGGTATTGACTGTGTAGGCTGTGGAGGACCTGCACACTAAGTGGTATCAATGACGTAGTTCATTGAGATGATCACATACTCCTTCCAAAATACTATATAGTGTGGCAGTTCTATAGTTGAATATAGTACCCCCAAAATACACCTGTTTTAAGTTCTAGCCTTTAAGTCTTCAGTAGGAACAGATGGAGCTGAGGCTGACACAGCACAGACAAGTTATGGACGTCTGAACATCTTTAATGATGCACTAATGGATTGTTGGTTTTGGCCTTTTCGTGGGAATTGTTGACAATAATGAATATAACCAGCTTAACCTTCAAGGATTGGTTATAAAACTCCATAATGGCCCTGAGAGCCAGTTTCTTTTGCATAAATAAGCCGTGTAATCTTTTAATCAACCAGTCTTGTTTTCCTAAATGACAGCTGGAAGGGTCAGGAACAAGTGATTCATCTGTCTGTCTGGAAGACATGAGACACACTCCTTGGTAGCACGAACACGCACACACACAAATATGAAGACGCTTAGAGCATAGAGTACACAAAGGTGACCTGCAGCGTTACGCCGCCTTGACACGTCCCCACACCAGAATCCAGCTAAGCCCTTTTGTCCTGAGTGACAGAGAGTGGAGATACACTATGTACCAGAGGTGGATTACAAATCTATAAGTAACACATCAAGTTCACCGTCCGAGTCAAATCCTCAACATCACAAGTGTTGAAGTGGTGAACCTCTCTCCATCCTCGCTTGTGAACGACTGAGTCTTTCCAGGATGAACCTTTCATACCCAATCATGATACTATCACCTGTTACCAATGAACCTGTTTACCTGTGGAATGATCCAAACAGGTGTTTTTGGATCAGTCCACAACTTTCACAGTCTTTTGTTGCTCCTGTCCCAACTTGTTTGAAACATGTTGCTGCCATCAAATTCAGCAGATATTTACAAAAATCAATGAGGCTGATGAGGTCAAACATTAAATATATTGTCTTTCTACTTTTTTCAATTGAGCATATGTCAAAAAGGATTAACAAAATATCACATTCTGTTTTATTTAAGTTTCTGGAATTAGCATTGTAATCATAGTAAATGAGTCATTTTGTCAAGTCATTAAAGGCTTGAAACAGAAACATAATGTGTGATTAAAGTGATTTGACCGACCAGAACCTACTTATTTTTCAGTTACTACACAACTTCTTGTAAACCAAATTCGTATGGCATCAAAAAACAAAACCAATTACATGAAAGTGAAAATATGATCTGCTGTTTGTGCAGCATTGCGAGGTAATTCTGGTTCTGATTGCTTAATGCCTGTTTTACGATTGTCATCATTCTGCGGTCGTAAATCATTAAATATCCAACAACATCAAACGAGTGTCAAGGAAACCCTGAGTTCTTTTTCCATAGCAATGCTGTGGTTTCTGTTGAAAACACTTTGTACCGAAGCGTGTGAGGCTCAGCTTTGCCGCGTAAACATGACTCGAATGGTGAAGAATTCCTGAAGCGAGTCCATGAAAAATAAGCATGAAGTCAAAATAAATACAAGGATCTCCACCCGGCTGAGTGCACACACCTGTGAGGTGGCTTTAGAAATAATCTGGTCGTATATCAGAGCAATGAAAAGAGGGAAGCATTCTTTTAAAAAAAATAATTCCACAAATACTTCAAAAGAGGAAGGCAGTACCACCCAATCATTAAATCCTTTCTTCTTTCATGCTTCGTGTTTGCGTAACTCTCTTTGTCCTCCCCTCTTTAATTTGCCACATCTCTTCCCTCTCTCTATCCTTGTTTTTTCCTTCCTCTCTCTTTCTTCCTCTTCCTTATTTCTCCATCTCAGCTGTTCCAGTCGCGAGCCGCTGGACTTATATAAGCCTGAGGGGAGGAGGGGGGGTTGGAGTGATCTGCCTTGTGCTCACTGCCTTATCTGTTTGGACCATGGCTATGGCGCCTATTTAGATAATAAGGCAGCCTGTCAACACTTGTCATCACATACACTCCCACACACACACACACACACACACACACACAGCCCTGTACTTGAGAGTGAGTAATAGTATCACAGTCAATATGTAGTAATTACACTCTTTAAATTAGGCATTAGACAGTAATACTGCTTGCATAACGCTGATATTGGGGTTAGGTGCACTGTGATTTGCTCTTTTAATCGCACGACAAACTGCTTTAGCTTTTAGCCAGGCAGTGGAAAATATCTGTATTGTCTCCAGTGTAGTTCATGGTGTGAATGCAAGCTGAAATGATGGAGTTATTAGACTCTCCATACCACCCAGGCTGCAGGCTGGAGGGCAGTAAAAAATTCATTCTGTGCTATTTTCATCAGCATGGGATTCCCACTCTGACTTATTTGAGGTCTGTGTTAGAAGCGAGAATGTGGTAACCCACCCTGCTACCAAGAGCCAAGTTAGAGTTTGGCTGAGGTGAGAAACAGTAGATCTGGACTGGAGACAAATGCATTTCATGAGCCCACTGCGTCCCTTCTCCAGATCCACAGGGAAGGAGTAACTCAGCCACCTGGACGTGTAAAAGCATGCTTCATCATATGTAGCCAAAATGAAAGAGTTGATGAAATTGTGGTACAAATTTCATCACTTAAAAGGACTGGCATACCCACACTTCATCTCAAATTCATTCTGATGTTTATTCCATCTGTTTCTCTCTGGACGCCTGTTTTATAATCCCAAGTGTTGTTGTCCCACATCGACTCAGTTTTTTTTTTCCAAACCACAATAGTCTGCTACACAATGCAGCCAGACAGTGCTTTTGTGGAGCGCGCCTGAGCCAGGGCTATCATTAGCCTATCTAATTCATCCCTGGGCACTATTCGCACGCAGGTTGGGTACATGATGTACCCTGGGTGCACACACACACACACACACACACACACAGGGAAGAAAAAAAAGAGTTAAATGCAGGAACATTAGGATGCAGATCAGAGCTCACCTTTTCTCAGCTCAAAGCATACACACAAACGCCTTATCAAAAATCCCAGAGCGCACACACACACACACAGTCACATACACACTTGCACAAACACTCTTACGATATATTCTGGCCCGCAGGGCGGTATTAGACATACTTTTGCAACGGTGTTGCCACAGCTGATTACTGAGAAGTGCTCCTAGAGTCTCTGGGAAAGAAAACAATCACTTCTCTGAACTTCAGCAGGTCGTGAAGACATGATTTCCAGAACACAGGAAAGATTACAGCACCAGGACCAATCACATGTTCTATTTTTGAAATTACTGGACATCTGCAGTCTGGCAACATACTGTGTTTTTCTTTCCTGACTGCACTTCTGTGTTCTCTAGTAAACAATTTTGAGCTCTTGAGGGTGGATATGTAATTTAAGGGGCCAACATTTTCCCAAACACCACTCTCCTGTCATGCAACGGGCATGATGGTAATGAGAAGCATGAAGGAACACAGTTTTGGTCAGGGAGCATGTGTCAGTGTCAGTTAAGCACCATTAGGTTGTTTTGGCCCATTAAACAATTATGTAATGTGGGTGTTTAAAAGTAAATGTGTAATTGGATTTCTACTAGAGTCTCTGACATCTGCTTCCCTTCACACAATCATATCCTTAATTAAATCTACAGGACCTGAATGCGGTTTTAACATTTAGTTCAATTAAAGCGTTCTCAAGTGTTCACCTCATTTTCAAAGATGTATCGCCCCAGCCCACCAGCCACCACCTCGCCAGCTGGGGAACTCCTGTGCTGTACTGTCATCTATAATTGCATCATTAAATTTGGCCTTTGTGAAACATTGAGAGGACAAAAACAACAAACAAGCAGCGGAGTTCACAGAGAGGGAAAATGAGCTGAGAACATGTTGGGCAACCTGCTCATACCTTGGTGCAATGAGTTCATTTCATCAGTCGAAGTGTGCAAGAAACTTCTTTGCTAAATCAGGAAAATGTTTTTTTTTTTTCTGTGAAGGCAGAGGCAGAGGTTGGCAGAAACTGAATGTAATATAACTGCCACTATGAATTACAGTTTACAGTATGCATGCTTTAAAAAGGCCAAACGACTGGCAAATCCTCATGAACCATAATCAAACTCTGGCTTTAGTGTAATGAATATGGTTTCCTGTTTGTTACTGGTGAGTCCAAATTTCCGAACTCTCGCTGGCTTCGAGTGTTCCTGCACGACCGGAGGCCGGCTCTGTGAGAAAGAGAGGAAGGAAAGAGAGAAACTGGAAGTAGAAAAAAATAATAATCTGAAACGTAGAACAAAGAAAAAAAAAGAAGGCAGACTTCTGTGATGACATTGCACTTTTTCACAGTGAGTCACAGACCGTGAAAAAACAAAGCTGACTATATCTGCATTTTATTGCATACAACCATGGCTCTTAAAATCCAGTTGTCCTCACTATAACTTGCCGGACTGAGATCCAGTTTGCTCTCCCCAGCAGACGGCAGAAGCAGAATGAAAAGGTTAACCTGTTCTGCCAAGCTCCTTTTTTCCTCTCTCTGGATGCCTTTCTGGCAGACAAGAGCCTGCGAGAGAGAGAAAGGAGAAAAATGTATGGATATGTGCCAAGTTTCAGTGAGTCTGTGATTTTTTTTCACTGGCCGTTCCCCAGCAGAGAGAAAGAGAGGGAGCTAGAGAGCGAAGCACTGGCAGACTCAAATGAGCGAAAATAACAAGATGCATCCTGTCCAAGACCTCGCTTCTGCCTTTGTGCCACTGTGTTTAAGAGAAGCAGTCGTACCATGGAGCGGGCTGGGCCGGGCGTATCTGACGGGCCATTATGCCTCACGCCCCTGCCATTTTACTGTGCCATCCTGAGGAGCAATTAGCGCCAATGACATGAAATGACCTCTTTCTGCATTCCTTCCAGTATGGTGTCATGGAGAGGAATGAGTCATAGATCATCATTATGTTTGCATGCTGGGGTGTTTACACAATCTGGGATAAGGCTAAACAAGGAATACATGTAGATGGAGCAAAGTAAGCTCTGATGCTGGGCTGAGGAACCAGAACCAGGAAACCAATGCCAAGAAAGTGTGGGACTCCAGGAGGAATGTGGACCAATGCCCTTTCTTCATCCATTCCTCCCTCTCCTGCGCACACACTCGTACACACACAGATTCCACACAGGCTGCCATCCACGTCCCTGACACAAGTCTTTCAGGGGCCTGCGATGCACACAAAGACCTATTTATCACAGGCCTGAATACAAGGTGTCATATAAGAGGAAGTGGAGCCTGCACCTCTCTGGCAGACAGGGAGAAAAGAGAGGACTTTATGTAACACTGAGGTCACAACCTTTCAGTACTCGTGAGCCAAAGTGGTGGAAGTTAGTCCAGGTCAGGAGGTTATTCTTGCATCAGTAGGGGCGCCTTTAGCTGTGGAGGAGCATGGAGCTGAGCAGGAAGACTGACAGTTGACCCCCTCTTCACCTATTAGGTCCTAGCTGAGTGCTCAGCACAGGTCACCGTAAGCAAGTCAAGAGAAGGGCAGTTTCTAGGAGTGCAGATTAAATCGATTCCAAAGCAAAAAACATGAATGGGCTATATGTTGTTTTCAAAAAAAGGAACCACCTTTTTTAAAAATTTCGAGTGCTTCTTAAAGAACTGTTCACGTATTAATCCTTTTCCAAGCTGCTAAAGGCTCCCATGTACAGGAATCCTGCAGGAAATCGCAGTCATCTGTGAGGTGTACAGCTCTTTCCTCTCCTTCTCCTACCCATTCCCATCTGCGAGTTCCACACGCTCGCTCTGGCCGACCCCGGTGTTTTCACTGATGCATCACCCTCGGGCTTGTTTAGCATAATTTAAGTGTTGCTTTGCTATAGACTCATATGCCAGGTCATGACGCGTGGGAGGGAAACGGTGCACATTTGGAATAATCATGTTATGCAACATTGTTTTTTCTTTTGAATGTTGATGAGTTGTAAGGATTCCTGGACAAGAATGTACATTTAAAACAAGTGCTGCTTATTCATCATATAGCGACTTTGAGGTTCACTGTGCTCATCTGAAATAAATGGCCGAACTGCGAGAAGACATATCAGTGCAGGTAAAGCCAATTTAAAGCAAATTTAGGTGATATTACTTCTTACATTATGCCACATGATGCATGGATCAGAGTGACCATGATTTAGCATTTGGCAAATAAACATGTGGTTTGAAAGAAATGTTTTAATAAACTAGAATTTGCACCACGATATTTTTGACATCTGAGCAATGAGGGTTGTCTCGGGTTGGTGCAGTCAATAAGTGAACGCTTTGACACTCCAGCCATGAATAATCTGGGGGGGCTACCGTAATGGTCCAGCGCTCCTTCTGATTCCAAGACAGACTCCTGCTCTGACCAGAGGTTACATAACAAACAGACCGACACAACAGTGTGGAAATGTTGGCACAACACTGCCAATCCTTCCATGCCTCTTTTTCCAGGATTTCACCAGTCGAATCATCAGTTTGAATTGGAAATAATGTGCTGTTATCTGATCCATTTAGGGGTTTGAGTGAGAGGCTGGGTGGGTTTTTTTTTCAGGGCTCTTTTCACTCATGGGCCCATTTCCCAGCCCTCTGGAGGAAAGGATGCTATTGTAGCTCATATCAGTGGGAAATTCAGAGAAACACCCAGATAAAAAAACAAACTCCCTTGCTGTTATTCTATGACAGCCAGCAAGGGGTAGTTATAAAAGAAAAAAAAAAAAAAGAAAGACAAGCAAGATACTTCCTCCAATTCATATTCAAATAAGCCTTCTAGAAGGAGATATCAGATTCAGACAAGGCAGCACTTGTCCCCCTGCAATAATATCTAGGCCACTGCATTGAAAACAGCATGGCTAAGCACCTCTCCTGGGCCCTGTCTTTTTGGGAGAGTGTCTCATTCTCCCTCTGATGTTGGCATCATAACTGGCATTTGCATTTTATTGAAACAGATGGAAACAAATTCAATGATCCAAATTGGACGGTCAACACTCAGCGAGCAGTTTGAGCGGTTTTCTTTTTCAATCCCCATGTTAAGATTTGCGATATCAAAATCTGCGGTGCTATTGCAGATGTCTTGAACTGTTCATTATATAACTGCTGTGACGATCATGTTTTCTTTGCAATTGTTCCTGTGGATGTGAAATCAAACTCACCAGTACTTAAGCTAACACCTTCCGATGTTGGTTAGACTTACATGCTCACATATTTGTGGTGGGCAAACCTTCCTTGTTCAAAACTGACTCATGTTTAGAAGAGTTTCCACATTGTCCAAGGCCACAGCGGTGACAACACCAGGGTGCATTAAATCTAAAAACCGTTGCCCTGCAGTGATAAAACTAAGCCGACCGTGTCACCTGTCGTCACAAAGACAATGAGACGTGCAGCAGGACAGATTTAAGTCTTAGATTCTGCTTATCATCTTGATCCCATGATAAGAGGCTAACACGTTCTGCAGATGTCTGCACTGTTACTCCTGCACAACATCCTACCGAACAAGCTCTGAGACGTGTCATCTTATGAACACAAGTAGGGGTTTGATCTGCCATACCTAACAATTACTCAGAGTTATAATACAACGCTTAATAATAGTGACCTTAGTTATTGTGCATATCGTTCAAACAAAAATTCGCACCTTCAAAACTGGTGTTTAAACTTGACAACAGTGTATCTCTGAGCTTTCCTTCTGGATTTCACCAGATAAAGCTCGACCTCATTTTCCGGTCAAATAAACAATGTCAGCCTTTTCTTTTTAGCTAATAATGTGTCACTTAAGCAATAAGATTTAATGCCTTTGTCACATCAAGACTCGCTCTTTCTTTAATACCCCCCCCATATCTCAAGGTAACCATGTTTTTTTGACAGTTTATCTAAAGAACTGGGAGTACAGCCAAAGCCTCCTATCAGAGGAAACACTGCCTAACAACAGCTGTGAAAGCCTTCTCCTCCCTCCCTCCCTCCTTCTCCTCCTCTCCTTTTTCTCTTCCTCATTTTTGCATTTTCCTGTTTTGGTGTTTGGTCGCTCTCTGCTCAGTCTTTGATACAAAGCGAGTGGCTGTCCTCAGGCTGCAGAGCGCAGACACACAGTATCTGGTGAACCGATGAAAGGCGATACCATGGACTCTTCTCTTTGCGCCAGCTTGCGCGTCTGCTCCACAGTTCTGCCTGTTTGTCCTGACTGTTATTTTTCGTTTCATGCAGACAGACAGCTTTGATCGAAGAAATGAGAGACAATAGAAATCAAAGCAATGAGAAACGTTACAGGTAATATTATGTAGTCACACAATTACACAGCGTCCTATGAGCCGGAAATATTGCCTCAACATGAGCTTCACCATATTGCTACGTTAAAGGAAATGTGTATATCTTGCACAACTTTCTTGACTTCCTTTGGTGTGTCAAGAAGCATTAATCTGCCCTAATTTATGTGATGTATATTTCTCAACATATATGCTCATTTACATGCATACATTTGTGTATATATGTATGTGTGCATACACAGAAGACCATCCTCTGCAGTCTCTTCTAATATGAAAACACCTGCAAGTTGCTGCATGGTGTGTGTGTGACGGCCTAGTTTGTACTTTGCTTTAGCCCTGAAACAGATAGTAGATGTTTTGCATCTAAATTTTATTTCTCGATGGAAAGGCATGACCGAGCAGCATCCCTGTGTATTCACTCTTTGGGAATAGTGCCCAGACATACACTTGCAGAGCAAACACGAGTATCCAAGTTCAATATGCACGAGACTTGATTCGGTGTCAACGTTACCCCTCCCACCTCGCATCCACGTGCACTTCACAGTTACATCCACAGAGTCAGCAACAGCCAGGCCAAATATAGGTAAGCATGTACCAGACAACAACTTGGAATATGACAAGACAGGTCATAGACGGGATAATTACCTCAAGGCAGGGTTAGGCTGTCCCGAAGCATGCCAGTCAGATAGGATTTACTGCTCAGAGGCAGTGTGAAAGAACAGCAATAACAATAGCTGTTAGAGGAGGAGGCGTGCAGCACCAACACAGACGAAGAAAGAGGGAGCGAGAGAAACCAGAGCCAGACGACACAGGCAGCAGGATGGACGACCGCGCACAAGGTGGCAGACAAGATGCAGAAGTTACATGAAGCCAGATCAACCTAACAAGAAACTGTGAGCTCTAATAAACAAATATTTAAAAAAAAAATCAAGGGCCACATAATGTTGCTACTACTATTATGATTCGTTGAGGGGTGTCCAAGGTTGGCAGCTACCTTGCAAGTGCCACACTGCGCTCCCCTCTTTGCGGTCGGACTATAATTACAGTCTTACCAAGAGAGAACACAGTCATTAAACCGGTGTGAAGAAGACAATCAGTCACATAGGCTGGAAAACAAAGATAATGACTTGCTGTTTTTAACTGTGTACGTGTACTTGGTGTGTGTGTGTGTGTGTGTGTGTGGGTCAGGAGTTATCCAGCGGGTGTGGGAACCTGCGAAATACCCGATTTTGTTTCAGTTCTGCAAGTCCGGAAATAGTTCCTCAAAATCACTCACAGAGCTTAAGCAGACATTAGTTTCATTTGTGATTCATGGCTTAATTTACTGTAATGACGAAGAAGGCTGGATCCTTAAAATAATGTTTTTAAAAAATCACGAGAATTCATGACAATGAGATGAAATCTTACATTGAACCAACACACTGAAAGGCCACGTGATCTGTGCACTATTTATACAATAACCGCTGATGAGCAGTGATCCCAGACATGTGACTGTGGCTGTATACTTTATATATATTGTTGCAACACAGTTGGACTGAATGACAGATGAATACATAGATAGAAAGTAAATGGAAAAGTATGTCTCTCTAACAAACCTGTTGACACATACTTGCTCAATATTTCTGCGAGCTGAGCCGCGATGCGCTGCAGCGTGCTCTGGTGCTTTTTCAGGGTTGAAGCCAAAGACAACCCTGGATCAGTATGCCGCTCTCAGCGTAGCGCCTCAGCGTTTGACCTCCTTGACCTCTCCCAGTCTCTTCCCCTCTCTGAGATCTTTTCTGGATAGTCTTAATTGCTTTCCAGGGAACACGTTTGAATGCTTTGTGCTGTACAGTACATAAGCCGGCCTTAATACCGAGTGATTGCATTTTGAACTTGCGCTCTAAGCTTCACCTTGCCGTGCAGAGGCACTAGCATGCTGGTGGGAACCTCGTCCCTCAGTACCTGAATTCTGTGATTTGGGTGAGAAGATAAGGCAGCAGCTTATGCACTGCTTATGCCGGCAAATCTGTCCATCTTCAAAACAATAAAGGGCTGTTACGTACTTCTCCTCGCCTGTAGGCCAGATCTGATTAGAGTTTTTACGTCATCCTCAGCTTTCGTTGCAGAACATCTCAAGCATAGCCATCATGTACTTCGTGTTCTTTTATCATGTACTTTCCAAATGTTTGATCGATGCCAGAGAATTTTCAGAACTGAGTTTACCGTTTTTGCTCGACCGCAGCTCTGTGCAGCGTGAATCTTTAAATCTCCAAGAACATTTCTTACAAACGTGTATTTAATCCATCTTAAAAAACAACAACTCAGTCCTACAAAAGGTGTCAGGTAAAGATAAAGAATCTCTCTATTGCAGAGTCTTAAGAATGTGAGCGCTCGCCTGCCAAACATTGAAAATCTACACGTCCAGACAGAGACAAAAACAGAGTGTGTAGTACTTGTACATGCTTGCTTTTGTGTGTTTGTCTGCAGACGTCAGATTTCTGCACATGCATGCATTTCTGTGCATACGTGTCTACTTGCTGTGTTTGTTCTTTTTGCATGCGTACATGGGTATGAGTATCTCAATGTTGTTGGTGTCCATGCTTGAATGCACACCTTTATGTGCGTGGGAGAGTGACTATGTACCTGCTGTGCTGTACATGCGTGCGAAACAGATAGTGCTCACAGGTGAACTTTGGACCTCTTGGGTACACGCTGGAGACCGGCCAAGTCAGCTCGCATTGTTTACCCGAGCCTTTATACAATGACTGGGATGGCAGATCGTGTTTACTGACTCTTCTGTGCGGCTTGAAGACCAGGAAAATCTCAAAAAGACAATCTGTCTTGTGTACTCTGACTGACTCCAAGTTCAAGAGTCGCTTCAAGTGGAAGCATTTCCTGTTTGTTTCCCTGAGGAGAGCATAACTTCGCTGTCAGCCAATCATCTGCTGTAAAATCCTCAATTTCAAATCAAACCGTGGTGAAATTAATGCTGAATTTAAGCTTCCACTTAGTGGCAAATCCATCACAGTTACATGTGTTTGTATTTTTAAAGCAGCAAATAAAATGTTCCCTATGAAACTTGTCCCAACCTCACAGCAATTTTGCAATTATTCAAAACAGGTTTGTTTTTGCAAAGTAGTGACAACATTAGTGTAATTTTTCAGCATAACTGCAGCATAACTTACTCGCTTAATTCAAACATTTGCATTCATTACTGGCAGCATGCTCAATGAGTTGAGAAGTGTTTTCAAAGAGAATCCCATTAGAGGAAGACAAGCTCTCCTCATTTGCTTTGTCGCGGTAACACTTACTGCTCAAAGTAGCCTGAAAACAACACTGATGGAAATGTCACCCAAAGCAAGTTGTGTTCTGTTTATTCACATCGTTTTCCGACTTCAACAGTGTCACCAAATATCCCGAAGCCAAGGTCTTATCTGTTCCTTCTCCTCGACTCCGCTGCACATCTACAAATGGACTGTGACCAAAGAAAATAAAAACAACCCTCAAATGACCAATCAGTGCAGCTTACACGACTTGCGTCTTTGTCTGAAGGGCAGGCTTTTTGGCTTTTTGAAGGCAGGATAGGCTGGGGTTCCTGTAAACTCCCAAACAACCTCTGAGCGCAGCGCTTCACAGTGCTGGATATCACTATGTTCCAGGTTTATTTGGATCACACAGAAGCTTTTGATGCTGATCCTTCCCCTCACTGAGTCACATCCTGAAAAAAATACTCTGGTGTTACACTATAATGCTATAACTAAATCCTGCTGAACTGATATCAGTCATAAGCAGGTCCGGAGAATTTAAATGGCCTTCAGCATGCACCTGCTGCTAACTACATGCTTTTCAAATGGTGGGTGGTGATAGACATACTGAAGATCCTACAGCCACTTTAGCCAACACAAGAAAAATATATAGGACATATAGCTTAAATATCACGGACACAGTGTCACCAACATGGTGCACTCACAGTTCAACAGCACAGCAGAGACGAGGCAAGCGATTGATTCTTAGTTAATCGATAGCCATGTAGGAATCTGCACAGGGACACATGTACATATACTGTTGCATACCACTCATAAGGAGCCCTGCTGTTTGTTGTGTAACTGCATGCCATCAATTACAGACTTTTTTCACACACGCATAAAGAACATAGACTCAGGGCAGATGTAGGAATGGAGCGTAAAAAAAACAGTAAATGCGCCATGTGAGGACTGGAGTGTTTAAACACGGCAGAAGATAAACTGTAGATGTATACACTGATGTCCATATTAGTGGAGCATGCCAGAAGGAGGAGATTGATTTAAGTTATGAAGTTCATCCTGGCAGCTGTGGAGAAATACGATAATCATGTACTTTAAGGCTATCACTTGGATTCATCCTTCATAAATTAGAATGTAAATTCATACAACATTTATATGCAGTGTTATTACATTAGCTACTGATTCATAGGAAACATAATATAAATAGATAACATATAAGGAAGCTGTTAAAACTTAATAATTGTCACATCAGTGGTGATACGATATAATGTAATGTGATGTTATGTTATTATTTGATTTGATACTTAATACTAAAGCGGATTAGGACCATATCAGGGATTGAACAAAACATCCTCAAGGCTGCAATTACTTTGATAACTTTTTATTTTGAAAGTGCATTGTAATTAACACTAATAAGTCCTCATTAACTTTCAGAATTTAACAGCGAGAATGATGATGTAATATGTGTGTTTACGGCCTGAACGTATTTGTTTTACAGTCTTCACGCAGGTGGCCGACATCTGGATATACATTTCAGTTTTTCTCCTGAAAGGAGATGTGGCTGCCTTAATTGCACTTTCTCATTAATGTTTCTTGAAGCGTTCTTCTATTAAACTGCAACGTGTTTCTTTTTAAGACTCGGTAGAACGGGGGGCCCGAACATCTGGTGCTGTCCTCGTCCGTCTCGGCCTGTCCTCTGTCGCTGGGGGATCCTCGCCACTCAGACAGGCTGAGGAAACATTGTGTACACCATGTTCTTGCGGTCTTCTGTTTGCATGTCATCCACACTGTACCACTGTGGGACCTACTGCCCCCGTGGTTTTTCAGACTACAGAGTTGAATGGTTTTAATTTGTGATGCTGTTTGAAAGGGGAGAGTTATATGAGGTGCTGAATATATATGTACACTGTTGCACCACTTCACAGCTGCACTTTGAGTTATATCAGGTTCCCCTTTGGGAGAAAGTAAAAGTGGCATGTGAATGTTTTTCATACAACTCTTTTGGCTTGGCTAAATTTATGTGCATATTTACATATGAAAACAGCATTGCTTGTCTGTAGCAATCAATCTAAGTTTTCAATTGTGTTGGGGGAAGATCCCTGGAGCTGAGTCAACATTAAAGATCTGGAGAGGACATTCAGTACAAAGGAGAAGTGGTCTGTGTCCTGTTTCCATTCAAATTCCTATTCCTGTTTTGAACACATAAGAGGCCTGTATGTGTGCCTATAGATGCACATTATTCTTCTACAGTCCCTTAAATAATTGCTGCTTTTGAGGATGTTATATGGTCTCACTTCACCAGTATCTGTATACATTTCAGCCTGGTTTTATAAATGACGCTGCTACACATATACAACCCCAAGCAGATCAGCTGGATGTTATTCTGTCATCGCAGCTTCGCTCTCTTGCTCGAGCCAGAGCGCACTGTGTGGAAAGCCGATCGAGTTATGATCTGAGTCATTCCTATGGTCTCGTTGGAGGAGACCAATAAAATTTGTTTGGCTTGTAGAGATCAGTGGATGGCTGATGACTTCCTCTGGCTAATATGTGTAACCTTGGTCCTGGTCCAGCCCTGATCACTGCTATGACTTGAAGGCCATAAACACCCATAGCTTAAAAAAAAATACTGGCATGTTGTAAGTGGTTTTACAAAGACAGGAGTGATGAAATTGAAGTTTTATTTTAGGTAGATGCATTTTTGTGGTGTGCTTCATCTCCAAGACTTGGATAGGGTTATGAAGCCAGATGTCAGGCACCCCAGGGCACAATGAGATTGACAGATGGCCCAGTATGAAAATGTTTCAGGAAGTGTATGACAAAATATAAATATATGTCAAGTCAGTTGTTTTATCAAACAATAGTTGCTGCATCGATGGTTTACACTTCTACTGGCTCATCTTTTTTAAAATAGCTGTCTGATCTTTAAATTGTCACATGAAGAAATATTTAATGCTCATTTGTGTAGCTGTTTAAGCTATTGATGCACTTTCCTTCAACAATGACCGCCAATGACTCTCAAATTATCCATGGGAAATTAGTCATTGCACCATCGTCATGTCGCAGGTGACAAAGGATTAGCTTTAATGCTCAGCGGAGGAGCCTGCAGGAGTCTGTGGGAACGACTCAGTGTTTGGATGACACCGGCGGCGAGGGCTCGCAGGGCGCCTGTCGTCCAGTTAAATCCAGATCGTGCTGACCAGGCGTGCATGAGCGAGCACGTATGCAGACGTGCGACCAACCGCATGCATCGACGTACACACGGGCAAACAAAAACACTCAAGCGAGCACACAAACACCCACCGGGGGACGGCTCGTCGAGGGCCCAGCTCCCTCCAGTGTTGTCCCAGTTGCTGGTGACTTGGGTCACACAGCTGCAAGCTCAGCCAGAGACACTGAGGGAAAAAGAGGAGGAAAGTGGAGATAGATTGAGAGGGAGAAATGGATTGAAAGAAGAAGGGAGTGAGGGATACTTTAAAGAAGAAGAAAAAAGGGTGTACTATATGTGTGGTGGGGGTGAGAAAGGAGTCATCCCGTTCCTTTCATCTGTTTAGCTTGAACTAAAGGCTGCACAAGCAAATCAGTAAATCTTTATTTGCCGTGAAGATACTGTTGCTTCTGGTCATCGCTCACTGTTGTTTTGCACTGAAAGATATTCTCAAAGCAATTTCATCATATTGATTTTCTCTGTCATTTGCCCTGTTGAAAAACTCTGTTTCGTGCTGTAAGCCAATTAAGTGGTGCGCCTATAAAGACTCAACCATCATTTACTAACAGCACAGATGCTGCCAACCTTCCCAGTGGCAGACTGTTTGGTTATGATAAAGATACAGTGCCAAAACTATTTTTCTAATGACTTATTGATGTTAAGATTCCACGTGGGGAACATTGTTGCCCAACAGATGACACAGTTTGCAGTAAAAATAAAACCTGCCAACTTAGAGCTGAAAGCCTCTTTACAGCCCATTGCTTTGCTTCCAAGAACAATTCTACATGTGTTGCAATCAGCTCGACTGCACATCCAGTAGATTTCCATTTCTCAGCTCCACGACTGTCTTGTGATGGATTTCAGTGCAGTATATACCCATTAGTTCGCTGTCAGCAACTCAGATTAGACATATAGATATGCACAACCGCACCAAGTATGACAGCTGAGGTGTACAGTACGCTAAAGTAACACAGGCAGATGAATATAGACAGATGGCGCTGAACTCTGTAACCTTTTGTTCTGGGACATGATCCAGCCAACAGTGCATGTATCAGTGTATGTACCATGCAAACTGGCAGCCATCCAATCTTTTAAGTACTGATCATACTTCATATCAGGCAAATCATCAGGCTTCTTTTTTTTTTTTTTAAGAAGAAGCTTTCCTTGCTTTTTCACTCCAGAAATATGCACTCGTAGATATTTTAGATTAGTAACTCAAACACATTTTTGGTGCACAGCACACCAGACAGAAAAAATAATGAGCAATCCAACAGGTCTCTCATAAAAATCTGTGGTAAACTAGGCGACCCGTAACAAGTCAAAGGGCTTTGACACGGCTAATAACAAAGTTCATTGCTATTTAACGCTGCATGGCCAATTGAGTCCACGACCTTTGACCTTTTGTCGAGCATCCACGGAGCCATTAGTGAGACCGCTTAACTGCATCCAAAGCCGGAGAGTCTAATCCCTTATCTTTCAGAGCAGACAATCTCGCGTGTGTGTTTACAGTGTGTTTGAGTACAGACGTTTGCACTGAAACACAGAAGGGAATCCTGAGGGCCAGGACATGCTGTTATTTCTTTCTTGGGGGTGATAGGGTTGGGGATGAACGTGGCATGACAAGGGTACTGCAATATTCCCCTACAGTAACAAACTCCCCTGGGTCCTGACTCTATTTTAGTATTTTCACGGTAAATTTAGCCTGGACATTCTTCCTGTTACAACACAAGGTAAATCCTTACATTATTGCCTGAGGCTGTCGGACTTCTGCTGAATCACAGCCTGGTGCCAGATGCTGCGAAGTCCCCAAGCTTGTTAACTGTAATGTACTGCACATTTTCTACAGTACTGCTCCTCCTGTTGTAAACTGCTGTTAGTGTCAGCTAAGGCTACTGTAAATGAAGTAATTAGCATTTAGTATGAACTGAAATTAAGTGCATTAATTTCTGCTAATCGAAGCATTAAAGTGAGCCTTTGTGTTGTTTGGAGATATTAAATCAAGGCAGGAGTATCTCTTGCCTTGTCTTCTTCAAAGTTTAATCACTGAGGCAGATGCTACACAGCAAAGGAGATTCTCTATTAAGAAACTTAATACAGTTCTTCACAGATGCTGAAAAGTGGGGAACTGCTTGTGGTGTCTTCTGATTGTGTAACAGCTGCCTTCAGGGATGTACAGAGGAAGAAATGGTTTCTGTATTTCCTACCATGCAAATCATAATTAAGACCTTTCTGTAGCTAAGTACAGCCTATTAAAAAGTTGCTCCTTTGGCGCCTGTAACCAACATTTAGCCAAACTGCTTAACACAGCAGCTCAGACTCGAAGTAATGCTGAGTTCGTGACATAATGTTGGAACTTTTAAAACCTTAAACTGATATATAATCAGGCTTGGAAACTTATTTTACTGTAATGCCATGCATGCAGGATGTATGAAATCACTGCCATCATGAAATGCTATGACAGCAAAGGTGGTATTTATTTTTCTCTTTACCCCTCATTCATTTGTTTCCTTTCCTCAGAGATTCAGGGAAATAATTGCTGTTACTGAACACCACATGACAACACGATGAATCGCCTTGTCAGTCACCCTTGCTTTTCTCCTGGATGTGTGTTTACCTTCCCATGTTTGTGCAGACAGTATTGGTCATGTGTCAAGATAATTGTCTGTTGGCATGTAATGACACGTGGCACAAGAACAAAAACAAGAAACTGCCTATGGTTTGCAATCGACTGTAAAGGAAACATGCATACAGTATCTATGATGCCAACCATTGGTTTCTGCTCATCTCGTCCCTCGCTGGAGGCAAAAAATTCTGAAAATACATGTATGCGTTTGGATATCAAGTACTACATTAAGAAGTATAAATAATTGTATATGACAGAGGAAATGGCTTGATGTCCTTTCATGTTCTGAGAATGTAAAACCTCATGAAATTGGAGACGGAGGGGGAAAAAAGAAAGAGGAGAAACACCTGAGTCAGAATGACTAAGCTGAATATAAAAGGATTAAATGTTCTCAATTTGAAATGAATTGCTCCTGACACGATGGGTGTAAACATGCCCAGTACAAGCCACCCATTCCCTGATACTGTGCAAGTCCATTCAGATGCAGCTGAACTGGGAAAATGACCTTAAGATTGTGATCAGTGATTTATTAGAAACTGAACTGAGTGAACCTGAAGTTCCACCGCTACAAGGAAACGTACATGACTTTTTGCTGACTCAGAGGCTGTGTGGCAATATTCACCTGTGTGAATGACTTCTACTATCAAGCCATTAATCTATTTGTCTTCCAGTAATGTTGTTATTCTTTTATATGCTGCAGACTCACATTTCTGAAACATACCGATGGTTCTGTATATTCAAGTCAAAGTTGCTTGACATTATACTTTTGTCTCCCTCTGAACCTTAATGGCTCAAAAGATTGCACATTAAATCCCATAAATGTAACATGAAAAGGTGTCAGACCAAAGGAGGCTTCTTTGAAAAGGCAACATGCAAAAAACGGTGTTATATAACTGTCTGCCGTGAAAAACTCGTTCGTGCATCTCAACCCTTATTCAATATCAAATGTCAAAACTCTCAAACGGATTAAGCTGTGAGATATTTACACGTAACTGTCAAACTAGGACGCAGTAATTAATGATGACGTGAGTGGCATACTTTTGCCGTCACACCTTTATCAGCAGCTCTCCGAACATTAATACATTAATTACACCCCTGATGACAAATGAGGCTTAGTAAAACTGACAAAGCCACTTCATCAGAATTTTTAAGTGTTTAAGGGATTTGTGAAAATCACACACCTAATCTCAAATGTTATATAAGATACCACTGAGCTAATTAATCAGACAAATTATGAGCAGTTGTATAAGACTTTCTCTGTGATGAAGAGCTCCAAAACCATCCCAAATAAGAGCAAGTAAGCCAACACTATGATGCATGCTTTTGTTTAGCTGCCTTTAATGTCTTGGGAAATTTAGTGCTGGATAAGGTCATTATATGGAGAACAAGTTATGTTTCACATCATGGAACAATGGCCCAACTATGTGTTTTACTACACATATTAGCAGTGATTGAATGAGGTATGGAGATAGGTATGATGATTGTTCCCTTCAGGTACACTTAGAGAGAGGTCTTTTGCTTTGACTGCCTGAAACAGACGCCGTGTGGAGATGAAACAATTGGCGCCATTTCAGGAAACTGTCATTTTCATTGTGTCTCTGGGGCCATTGTGGATTGGAGACACATCATACAAGTGCCAGTCTGAGCTTGGCACTCACTTATGGCTGCGTATTCAGGGGTATCGCCAGTGCTCAATTGTCTCTTTGTGCTTTGAGAACACAGTTGTCGAGAACAAACAACAGCAGAGCAGTGAGCAAACAGTCAAAGGGCTCCTGCCTCTTGAACAGCCCCTTCACTTGGAAGCTAAGATGGGACAGTCTCAGACGCGTCCCACTGAAGTTCCCCCTGTTGGGGCTTTGCCACCCTCTCCCAGGACGGTGTGTGCCCTCCGCCTGGCCGAACCGCCCCACAGATACTGCTGTCACTACCAGCACTTCAGCTATCCTGAGAGAGCCATGAGCTACTCGCCCCCTTACTCACCGAGTCTGTTCAAGAGGCTGGATCGGCGGTAAGTGGGAGCTCACTGAGGATAGTTGGAGAGAGGGTTTGTCATGTGTGAGAGGACGTCTGGTGTGACAGTGATGTGTGTCAGTGACAGATGTTCACATTAAAGACAGTTCGGGAGGATGGATGATATCTGCAGTGTTTCTACATAACGTAGGGTTGTGGATTCAGTGTTTGTCATGAACTGACTTGGATTATAATTCGCATGTATGTCCAAATGATGAGAATCATTTAAAGCAGCGCTACCATCTTTTCTAAATGTTCAATCTCGTCAAGTAGAGAACAAAACAAAACAAGAAATGAAACAACCTACTCTCTATATCTAGTATTTAGTATGGTATAGTTACTTCATTTGTCTGTTACAAATCTTGATGATCATGTTGTTTAAACTCATTTTCTGTTTTTTTCAGTTTCCACTTATGCTGAATTCAATAAACTGATGTGTACATTGCAGGCTGTTGTGTGTGCAGCATTGCAAGCAGGCAGAGAGTGATATCTCTACCAGTCCTTGGATAACAATGTCAGTCCTGTCATCATCTTCTGCGTGCACTGCATGCATGATACAACTTATCACATAAAGTAATATCACATGCAATCCAATGGCAGAAAATGACAGCCTGTTAAATTTATTGAAACATCTCATGAGCAAGACCAAGGCCAAGTGCCTTGTTTCTATTCATGGCTCAGGAGACTTACAGGTGTTGGGATAATAATGACTGCCTCTGGGTGTCCTAATGTATGTAGAGTGTTCAGTATTCATTGGTTGTAAGCAGTTGTGTTGCCCACACTGACAGCTTCCTCTGAGACAGCCTCTGGCTGCAGCCCACGGCAGGGCTGTGTGTTCTCAGTCCACACTCTCATACACGCCCTGCATTCCTAATTGTGAGAGTGCAGATGGGACATGCACAGTAAGAAAGCATCTTTTTTGCTCAAGATGTGATCTCAAACAGACAGAATTGTTTTTTTTCTCCGTGGATTTGTCCTCTTCTTATTGAGCTGTACTGTGCACATCTTGAACTTGGTGTGTCAAAACCCCAGAATGCCGCTCATAACACAAACTGGAACTGGGAGGTTGGCGGCATGTCTCAACCTCATTCTTCTTCAGCCATTGGTGCAAATGAATCACAGTATTATATAATGCGGTTGGCTCTTGAACAGGGGACATCTGATGGAAACAGTGGCCCATCGCCTAGCTTTAGAGTGACTCACTGGATTTGGCACATGTCAAACATGGTCTGGCAAAAAGAGTGCCACAGAAATATGAAGATCTTTTCCTACAAAAGGCAGCATAGGTCAATGTCTGTGGCACTTAAACTGTTTAGAAACATGCATATACAATTTAAACTAAGATGTGTGTAAATCTCTTTCACTTGTTAAGGTTTGTGTTGAAGCACTTTATTTAACAGTGATTAAAGCAGGCAATGCAGGAAGGTCACGAACATCCTATTTTACACTGTCATTATCTTACTGCATGCGGCTCATTGGGTACAGTATATTTTACTTGAACAGTGTAGGAAGGCTCCCCACTGTCTGCACTTTCTATCTGTGCATCTCAGCTGAGCCACAGGCAATCGCTGCAACTCGCCCCTCCTAAATGGGACTATCACAGCAGGGCAAGGTAATTCACCAGCCCCTCATTGCCAGAACAGGGCCTGATATTAAACCTGGCAGCTGTACTGTCACAGCACGAAATCTGAGACGACAGGCACTATGGGCGCTAATACCCAGTCAATGTGCTTTCTGCTTAGCCTTGTTAGGCCTATCCAAAGTCAGCCTTTCCACTCTAATTGTTTTGTTGCATAACAGAACTCCTTTTTCTCAAAAAAAAATAAAAATAAAAAAAGGTTGCAGACCTCAGTTTACTATTCAGAAATCACAAAAGTTGAAGCTCTGGGGGCATTTATTATCATTTTAAAGGCAAGGTTTCTTTTCTGTGCAAAGCCATCTTATAGGAAAAACACATGGAATCATTTTTTCAAACATTATTCATACCAGTTTATAGTCTTCGTAGAGCTGAAAAATTCCATAAAAGCTGTTGTGACTAGCTGGCCATTTTCTACAGGCCGTTTGTGTTTTGGAGGAAAATTATTATGCACTAGAGACCCTCTAATAGAAATTTAATTGGCTTGTAATCAGTATTGAATCAGATAATTGTAAAAGCAAAAGGGAACATAATGTGACAGCTGAGAGACGCTGGGCAATTACATCGAAGCTATTAAAACCTGCATGGACGCCTCAGTGAAAACAAGCTCTATTGCTCAATAACAGCGACAGTCAGGACAGGGGAAAAAAAAGATAACAGCAGATATGTTTTTTCTCTGCCTTCTGTGTTCGGTGTCTGCCGCAAATTGTTTATCATACTTTGCAGAAGACTCAGTACGATTGCGTCACATGTTATAAAATGCAAGTTCAAAAGACCATCTGAAGTGCAGGAGGTCGTGCACCAGAGAACAATGCTGCAGACTTATCCCTGGGACCCCTTCCAATGAGTGGATAATGATAGTAAACAGAAGTGGTAGTAAACAGAACAAATGCATTACAGGCCGTGTTACCATAAAATATCTTTGCTGCTAATGTTTATAATGAACTACAGTGCATTAAAAAAGCATGCAAGTATTATGGCATATGAGCAGTATTTGCTAGATATATAAATCCATAAATCTGTGTGGAGTATCCTTTCAGAATTTTCCATATCTTTTCCAGGAGGGAAAACAACCTATAATTGTGAAATTATGGAGCCAGGAAAAGGTGTATGGAAAATTCCATGGTAAACATTATGTCCAGGAACAAAGCTCCTGTCATAAATATTGTCCCCTGTGGGCCGGTGTAATCTAGGTTTTCACCACTAGAGGCCGATAGAGTTCAGACATAGACTGAAGGGAAATTTACCAGGACACAGGGTGGAAAAGTACCTCTACATACAGAGGACATGTGCATGTGTGCAGGTGGGACAGGACATCCAGTTATAACATGTGTCCTACTGTAAAACAAAAAAAACACAGTGATGGGAACAAGATATTATTGTTGTCGTTATCATGTAAATACCAAGGACAGTTTGTGGACTTATTTTAATGTGTACAAATTTAGGTTTATTTAAATTCAGCAAATCAAGCACGGATAAATAATACTTAATACATAATTATTACACATAATAATTAACGAAAACATACTTTCAAATATTACTTCACCTGAAACTCAGATGATATAGATTCTCTCACCATGAACCTCTTTTTTCTGTGGTCAACTTGAGTTTTTATTTATTAGCAACAGCAGTGAGTCATCCGTGCAGTTCTCAGAAGTTCACATGGTTGTTATGATGGAGTTTGTTACAGTCAGTGTAGATTTCACTCTGTGGGTTTAGTTGCAGAATCCAGAAGCAAAGAAGTTCAGAAGCAGGGCAGGAGTAATGATGCGTTCAAGCGCCCCTCGTGTAAACTCGGTATTTCGCACTTCTGTTTACTACTAATAAGCTACGGACGACTCTTTCTCTTTTGGCTGAGAGGTGAACTTTGCACTGAATTGCAGAATGAAAAGGACAAATGCATTACTTTAGTTGACCAATTAAAATCTGTACCATGTGTTTGTACACATGGATGTTCTCATGCAATCAAAATTTTTTGATTATATGATCATTATAGACAAAATGTTAAAATCTCAGTTAAATTATCAGTAGAATAAAACGTAATTTTTACACTATTTCCTGTGAAAAGTGTGCATTAATTTAGTATGAAGCATTTGATAAAGTTGTTGTAGCTTCTACACTTGATTGCATCATATGGCTTTATGTGCTACATGTTAATCTCTATTCAGCATAATAGCATCAACACAAAGTGAAAAAACATTCTTTTGAGTAGTAGAATAAATCTCACAAAACAGCCTCGTGAACATGTCAGGACGTGACCGAGCGAGATTTTGCCCCTCCAGCAGCTGCCCTTTTTTATGTAAAATAGTTGCTCGTGAGATTCTTAACACAATTTTCCTCACTAAACGTGAACGCACCACAACATCTGACCCACCAACTGATTTGCCTAATTTATGCGCGCGTCAGATGACGTCAGGGCAGGAGCCATTCAAATAGCGGCCAGTGGCAGAAATAGCATCAGACAGTCGCTCGTGCTAACAGGCGAAGCTCCTGAACTCACACACATACACAAACACATCGACTCAGCACCGCAGCGCCGCCTGTATTCGCGAGCCCGTGCATCGACTCTCAAACCCGGATTGTACAATTTAGCAGAAACCGACCGGTCGCAAACGTGGCGAGAAGCATCATCCAAACGAGTCTGGTACTCAACATGAGCACGGAGATGTTCGCCAAAACCCCCATGGAGGTGGCGGTGTACCAGCTGCACAACTTCTCCATCTCCTTCTTCTCCTCGCTGCTCGGAGGAGACGTCGTGTCGGTCAAACTAGACAACAGGTAATACTCCTGAAACGTCGATATGAGCGCGTGTGATTGGTTGTAGATCAGGCCTCCACATGTTGTTTGTCCTTGTGCAGTTTGTGTGTCCAGCTGTGTTTGTCCTCTGTTCTTTGTTTGGACTTTGAGCGCATCTGCACAGCTCTGCCCTCCTTACACCAAACCCCATTATTAAAAGCTTAATTTTACTCTCAGGTCATACTAAACTAAAATAATCCAGATAAGAGAGGATGAAACTGTTTCTCTTTCTGTTTTGTTTTGTTGAGTTTTGTCTCAAACCAGTGAATTCAGGAAGCACCAAACTGTTTCTTTTCCTTATAGTTTCTTAACTGTGAAGTTGTGGCTTTTGAACTTTTAATTTACGGATTCTTTGTTCTGTCTTCTGCAGTGCCTCTGGTGCTAGCGTTGTGGCCATCGACAACAAGATTGAACAGGCGATGGTAAGCAGAAAAACACAAGCACCAGACAAACACATGCATGCAGGTCGCATCATAATCATATCGGTTGCACCATAATAATAACATTTTGTCCATGCATGTCTCTTGAAATAAAATCTGATGATCTAGATTGACTTCTACAGAGCTATTTCTGTTGTAATCTATTATGACTACCAGTAGGTCCACATTGTTCGTTACTAGCATCAAACTGTGAGCTTATAAATGACCACAAGAGTTTGTCCTGAGAGAAACATCAGCATGCACAGACCAGCTCTAACCCACTGACCTCCCCAAAACAGTTTCCCCTGATGCATTCTGCTCAAAACCAGCTCTTTGTGAGTGCTCGAGGAAGTCCCTGTTATGTGAAGGCAGTGCAGGCTGGTGTATGCTTTATTCATGTGACAAAGTAGAAAAGAAGAGCAGAAGCCCCCCCCCCAAAAAACAAAAAAAACAGAGGCTGATAACATATTTGCAGCACAGAATTATTGAAAACCCCCTTGAGTGAAAGTTGTAACATGTTTTCTTTACCGCGTCTCACAAGAGATCCATGTGAGTAAACAGACAAAATGGAGTAGGAGGTTTCCTCTGGCAGCAAACTTGCCTGGAGAGCTCCCATCATTCTTTCAACACGTGCATCAGTTGCGCAACCGAGCAGATCATCCTCGACATATCTCTGTTTTCATCTAAACTGATCTGTCTCTTCTTCTCCCCTCTGACAGGATCTGGTCAAGAACCACCTGATGTACGCTGTGCGAGAGGAGGTGGAGATCCTCAAAGAGCAGATCAAAGAGCTGGCGGAGAAGAACAACCAGCTGGAGAGGGAGAACTACCTGCTGAAGAACCTGGCCAGTCCGGAGCAGCTCGAGAAGTTCCAGTCTCGCATCCCGACCGACGTGCTGTTGGACAATCAGAGCGGCCAGGTGACCCCAGACCAGCAGCAGCAGCAGACCTGCATCCACACCGCTGGCTCTGCTGTGTAAGTGGCTCTGCCTTGGGGCGGGCAGAGCCACTGTCTCCTAACAGTAATGGACCTCCATTTTGAATGAAGCGTTACAAAATCGCCGTCACCGAGAACCCCTTCGATATAACGAAGGTGAAGCATCGGGGCTGTAAATGATCGATGGGACACAAAAGAACAGTTGACTCTGATAAGCACAAAACAGAACTTAAGACGCTCTGACCGGTGCGGTGTCGGGCCCGTCCTCTGATACCGTCCAACTCTTTTGTTGTCGTAGTCTCTGTGTAGACAAAAGCGCTGAGAATAGAGACTGGGCTGACTAGACACCGATGAGCGCTTGCTTCCAGACAGGTGGGGGGGTGCTTGCCCACCTAGCCGAACCCTTCCAACAAATGTCCTTTTTGCTCCAGTGAGGGGTGCGAGGAGGTGTTGATCGGGCTGGCCCTGCAGGTGCTAACTTGGAAAGTGTGGGGGAGGAGGGGGCGGTCGCCACGCGCTCACCCAGGGGGGGGACACCCCATCCGAGATGGTCCTCCGCGTCTCGACGAGAAGAGCCCCATCATGTGGATTTGTCCGATCTCAAAATACAAGTTTCAAGGACTCCCAGCCGCACATTTCAGCCACGCAACGAGGACTTTTCCTGTACCTACAATGTATTGCTCACGTGTTCATGTACATTTAAGCATAACAAGAATAATCAACAGGATAAGCTGAGGCAACAGAGGTGGAGGTTAATGCAGTATAGCCTATTAGAGCTGGTGGACCGGTGCAGTAGACTGATCAGTATACTGTCATGATTCATAAAATGTAACCTTGTATTGTCTGCAGATGGGGCTTGCTGCTTATGGGGGAAGTTAATCCTGCTATATCTCCGGTTTTTGTTTGTGATTCTGAACAAAAATCAGTTTGTAAAATAGGAGTATTGTACAGTGGTCTTAAAAGATTTTTTGTAATCCAGGGGGACATGCATACTGTATCTGCCCACCTTGTTTGCCTAGCTCCTCACAGTCAAGGTTAACTACAGTGTACATACAAGTGGAAAACGTCCTGAGGTAAAAAGTGGAGATGGCGAGCAAGCAGACGCCAGTGTTTTTTTTATTCTTGGTCGCTGCAGATGCACTCCTGATTTTAGCAGCGTCGTCCAGTATCTGGTCCGTTTTCTTGCTCAGATGCCGACTTGAAAACGATGGCATGACAACAGTGCCTGTCCGTAGTAAGAGGAACACATTTCCACACTGAGCTCTGTTGTTGTGTCTAGCTACCAAAGACTTTACCTTTTTTTTTCTGTTTTTTTTTTTTTGTTTGTTTCCTCTCATGACAACAGAGCAAACCAGGACCATGTGTAAAACTTCACAGGGAGAAGCTAGTGCTAAAGTTTCTACGTGTTTTGTAAAGATAACGGTATTGTTGCTGTAAAGTATCCTGGAAAACAGTTGTTCACTATGGTGTTTGGATACGACTGCACATTTGCAATAAACCTTATGTTTACATAATACAATCTGTTGACACGCTGTCTTCTTTAACTGCGCCCACGTAGCTTGTGTTTGACCCAGAAATGAGAAATGCATGATTTGATATATGACACCATCACAGACTCCTGGCAGGAAAGTCAGATCCATGATCAGGATTTTACAATATTATGTAAATACAGCATCTATCTCAAGCCCTTAATTGAACAGCAAATGTGTTTTTAAGCAGGTATAATGAATGCTACTAATGCATTAATACACAGTCGTAATGTGGGAATACAACTGACACCAGACCACATTTGTTCTCTTTACATTTACTCTTTCGGAGGTTACATCTTCTATGCAATAGTTATTTGCTAGAAATCCAGTCCGGGAGGACAGATGAGACGGCTGTAACAACACCCGGCACAATTTCATTTTCTGCTGCAAGTCTGAGACTGAAATTCCTCTCATTTGAATTTCAGAGTAAACAACACATTGTCTGCCTGCAAACCTAACCTTGCATTCTTGGAAGTTGGAACCAGTCCATCTCAGCATCTTTGAATATATGCTGATTTCTGCTGAGCTTTGTGAGCCTTGTTTTGTGTTTACAAGGTCAGTCTGATGAGCGGCACGTGGTTTGTAAAAGTCAGTTCTGCAGTGAGCCACGGGGCTCCAGCTTCAGACAAAAGTGCCTTTTAATTCAGCACGTTAGCTCCTCACTGAGTGAATAACAAAAACTCAGTATTAGTAAGTACACAAACTTTTTTTTTTTTCCAAAGACAAAAACAACGTGACCACTAATGATAGTGAATAATAATAGCTGGTTGCCAGTGGATTGGAATCTGCCAGAGAGAAAAACAGTTTGTCCTAGTAGCGTTTCCCTTCAGACGGATTGGCAGCCAGTCAGTGCAGCCTGTGTGTAACTGGATATGTTGTGGCTTCCCTGGTGCGTAGACCAGGCTCACGTCCATCTACCGCTGAGAACAGAGAGAGTCAGCTCGGGCCCAGAATCCCCACCACAGATCAAATAGCACGAGAGTAAACACAGCGTCTTCCCCGTTGCTCACTTTCACACATGAAACTGTGGTCTCTCCTGTGTCAAAGCAGCCGAATCTATGGGAAACTGATGTTGCGGATCAATATAGCTGCTCTGAAATGCATGCTGCATTTAATTAGTGTCAGGCGGGATGTGCACCTATTGACTGAGGAGGACATTTATTTAATGTAGCAAAGAGCAGATGGACGGATGTTTATTGGGTCTTTTGCACGAGATAATTGGAGTTGGTCTCTGCTTCCTATCCAGATACCTGAAGACCTCTGTCCATGTCAGTGCAGAAAGTGGTTCTGCAGTTTAATCGTGCTAATGGCTAACGCAGCCTCCAACACAGTGGAAAAACTCATCTGGGTGTAGCGCGTTCGTGCCAAACACTCTGGAGACTCACAAAAGAAGTATGAAGACAATTAGGACTTTGGCTTGATTTGGTATTTTGCTTTAACGCTCGTTCTGTTTTTCTATTTTGGGAATGGTTTGGTAACAGTGTGTTTTCGAATCGATTTAGTGCCTGTGGCTTTTTATTGAAACCAATTCACCATCAACATTCAGTCACGGTTCATAACCGAAACCCAAAGAGGAAATATTTGTCTCTTTGCCAACACTGTTTCCTGTTTGGTCTTGTTATTTTTTAGTTTCCTCCACTTACCTCCTAAAGTCAACTCTTTTAAAGGTCATCTAGGTACTTGACTTGGTTGTTCTATTCTTGCCTCCTCGTAACACATTTGTGTTTCTGACCGACATGTTCTAAATTACATAACCTAATTTTCAACGTGTTTGCTCTTTTACAATCATGTATGAAACATTGATCTCACCCCCTTTGTTTAAAAGCTCACTCGCTGATGTGCAGGACGTGTTCGCATTCATCCCTCTGTTAATGACTAAAGACTTACACTCGTTTCTGGCATCCGCCGGATTTTCGAAAAAAAGGCAAAAACACAGAAAACCTGAGTCAAAGGATCAGTGATTCCACATCACTTCCCATGAAGTACAGTTAAATATTAAAAGAGTGGGAAGAGCCTTAGGTGTGAAATTAAACCTTAGTTTGAAACTTGCTTGAAAGCAGGCAGCCAAGAGCAGAGTTTGTGTTGGATTACTAGTGTTATGCAATGAAAAAAAGAAAAAAAAGAACATCTGTTTCGGATGGAAATTCAGGGTTTGCACTGGGATAAGCGAGCCCTGCCTCAGTGCGGTCGGGTTCGCATGCAGAGGAATAATTTGGTCCGACTGCTTTTCATGCAGACATACACAACTTGTGTGTCCTCTGAATGTCAGCATATTCATCATGTCAAACATTAAAGTGAGAGCTGGATGAAGCAAATGTCAGATTTTAGGTGCATGCCATACTGTAATGCTGTGTCGTGCATTGCACATTTCCTGTAATATGAACAAGGAGTTGCTCTGCTATTTCCAAAAAAAAGCAGTTTGAGAGATGCAAATTGTTGATGACAGATGGTTATGTAAGATGGAAAATGTGCCATTCTTGCTCTCTCACATAAGAAAACTGTTTAAGCTTCAGAAAACACAACACTTAAACAACTTAAAAGCATGACATATTTTTATGACTTATTTCATGTCTTGACTGGGCAATTTGACCTCTATAAAACTGGTGTTAATGTGGACCTTTGAAGGAAAGCAGGTCAACGAACAAAAACACAACTTCGTGCTGGGGTTGGTTACAACCTGCCAGGGTGGTTTATTGCTGCCTTAGTGCCCTATTAATACTGTGGGATACTTTATGTGTGTTTTATTCACTTTGGATTAACTGAATAACAAACAAGTACACGGCCATATTAATGATTTATTGTTATAATTATTTATTGCTGTCTGGTCATGACTTTATTCTGTATCTTCAAATGTACAAAGTCCGACCACGTAGAGAAAGTTATTGCACCACAACAGACAGAAGCTGGTTCGGCCTTGAATCATGCAGAATCAAATTAATCCTTAGCTAAGCTTTTGTGTATCTGATATAGCTGCGATTCCTCTTACACAATGTTTCCGTCCACACAATAATCCCCCACATTGTCAACATTAGGACTAAGGTCAGGGGGTTGATGTGAGTAGTTTTAGAACCAAGAAAATGTGTTAAAGGTGTTTGTTCAGCTTAGTTTTTGTCAACAGTCACTGTCTCTGGTAATGTAAAATAAAAAAAGGTGCGATTTGCGGCACAAATCTTTGCAAAGCTCATCTCAGGCACACAAAGTCATAGTTTGTTGACAACATATTTGAACTTGCATGAAGACATGGTGGAGAATTAGGTAACACTTAATAATAAGGCTACAAATCAAGTGATGCTTGACTAATGACTCATGATGATTTAATGCATGAATTAATGCAGGATGTGTCATGAATTCCTGATGTTCACAATTATCAAGTTGCTGTGACTTAATGGGATTAGCTCACACTCAATAGATCATCAGTTAAGGAATGCTAATTACACAGTTACTTCATATGAATGGATATATGACCAAATTAGCTGATTCACCTGTTTTCATAGAAATATGAAGCTACATTTCTCAGTCAATTAATCATTTACATGATAAACACATAAATACACTTACATAAACAAACTTTTATGTAGCTGAAATCCAGCTAACTTGATCTCATGTCAATTCATTATACATCCTGCATTAATTCATGCAGTAAATCATCATATGAAAAAGCATATTTAATCTAATTTTTTTGAAAGAGAGCTGAATTAAAAAAAAAGCATTTTTGTGGCTTGAGTCTTGTGAGCAATCACTTGAGAACCTCTTGTTTGTTTTTCATGATGGTGTGATCTGTGTTTGTATCCCAGTTGATCAAAGCCACTTTAGGAATGCTGCCCGTTCAGAACATCTTATTCATGAAGACAAAAGGTCAGGAGCTGGTGGTTTCGGATTTACGGTGACACCCCGGTTCATGGCACCGCTGCACAGCAAGACCCTGCTCGCAATTTAAAGCCCTGCAGACCTCCACCCTAACCCCCGACCATGTGACACATACAGGGTCAAAGGGGAGGTGGTTGCATAACCTGCACCAACACTGGACACGTACATTTTCCAAGCAGCCACCAATCACAAGACTGTCTTCTTGAGGGCTGAACATATTACAGCTGAAAAGAGAATCACAATCATTATATTCGATCAACCAGACCATGATTTTCTACTTCTAAAATCTAAAACAGGGCCTTTGGGGTTTTGTTTTTAGCTGAAATGAAAACATTTACAAAACCAATAGAGTCTAATGCATTCTTTTATGGGTGCTGGGTGTGGCACTGTGGGCGCAGATTTTTCAGGAGTTGCTGGAAATCAAGTTAATTTAAAATGCACAGAAGGGCCACATTGTTGCAGGGCTGTGTCTCTTCATCTATATTTAACCTCTTGTGACACAAGCAATAAGAATGCGAGTGAACACAGTAACAAATGAAAGATGTTTACGTTTTTTTTTTTTCTGTGGCCAATACTTGAAGATGAGGTCGGTTGCTAAGACCTCAGTAAACCCCGACAAATGTACAAAGACAACAAGGCAGCTCAGTGTTTATGGAACAGTTTACTGCAGCGTGTTTACGGTCCTATTACGTTCTGCCACAAATACAAGTTGAACAGTTATTCGGTGGACTTTCAGAGGATCTTATGCAACCTTCCCTCCTCCATTGTGGTCTGTTTGTGCGACTGTGCCCTTTGTGTGGTAAACATCCCTCATCCTCTGTTCTAGTTTGGGCCGCATGTGAAGAGAGCTGTCAGTGGGCTGCAGGAAGTTTGAGATGTAAACAGGGCAGGAAATGAACTCCAGACAACCTTGGGAATAGATTTGTGTCGTATAGAGCTGGTAGAGGGTTTCCCTCCAGGCCGATCACACGCAAATGACAAACACTATCTGTTTGGCTCATTAATAACATGTGATGCAACTTTGAATATTACAAGTGAAAAGATCATAAACATGATCATGATTTTGGGGAAGACAGACTTTCAAAATCAAATGAGAAATATGATTCTTTTTAACATGCAGGCTTTAGTGGGATTGCTTCCTTTGTGTGTGACCCATTATACAGTCTTGGCATCAACACAATGTTCACAGATACCATGTTCCCAAAGCGTCTGTGTTGGAGGGCGGAGTTGATTGGGTGACCACAGCAGCAAGTTAAGTCAGGACTGAGGCATGCATATCACAGATGATGATAACAATCACACTGTGACCTATTTATGATCATACAGAACGCAGGGGGGGAAACCTTCCTTTGTTGCGACATGCACAGCAGAGAAACAAGAGAAAGACAATTTAATGCAAAAACAAGCAGGTGTTACAGATACTGCTGAGAACATCTGTTTTCTTAACCCTTTTGTATTTGCCCGAACATAACACATTTTCAGGGATGAATTTCTTGTGTAAATGTTTCAATTAAAGGAACATTTTGAGTTATAAATATGTTTCTCAAGTGTTATATTAGTGTTCATTCATTCATTATTTTTGTCACATTTTGCACACAATTTAAATAACAGTCTTACATAGACATCTTTTCCACAAAAAACATTTTGACTCGTCATAGTGGGAAAAGCCCAGGTGAATATTAACACCTGTGCTCTTCCCACCACTGTTGTGTCTTTTCCTGTGTAAGTAAAACAAAGCTGATTCAGATTCTTTATTTTGCACTCCAAAATATCTTCCATGGAAAAGGCCTCTTGCATTATCCACAATGGACCCACTTGGTCAGACAAACCACACTGTAACAGCTTCGTAATAATACAATGCTAAAATTTCGAGGAATATGTGTGGTACAGTAAAGTTTGTTTAAAGTTCGTTGTTGCTTATGCTCAGGTTAGAGGTAACCTACTTATTAGAGTCTCTGTAGCAGGAGGAAGAACTAATGTGTTTCTACAACAATGAGAGCAAAGAGTGAGCCGGTTCAGTGAGGTGTTTGTCCTCAAATGTCAGAGATATGGAGCAATCAGTACTGATATGTTGACATGTTTTCTTGTCATAGCAGTGAAAGCACAGGTGTAACTAATACCACTTACAATGGCTCTGTTCCATTAGGTGTCAACCAGGCATGAACAACACCTGGGCCCTGGAACTGGCTCACCAAAATGTCATTAAGTGGTTTGTGTTTATTAATTAAACTGGTGCTTTTCCTGCTATAACATGCCAAATGTCTGCCTTGAGAAATGTGTATGTAGGCCGACAGAGGTGGACGTCTGATGCCAAAAACGTGCAGGAGAACAACTCGTGAGCCCTCATAGTTAAACTGAACGCGGTTTGGCAGAAGTGACTATGCAGTTAGAGATAAGATTTCCATTCTGTTAGAGTTCAGGCTGGAAAAAAAACACAAGAAACCATTGTTCAGTTTGAGACAGGTTGGAGTAGGTGAGTATTATTGTCGTCACTCTTTGTCACAGTCACACATTTTCCTTGTTGGCGTGAGAAAAACAGCGTGTGTAATATCTGATTTTCTGTGAATTTCTCTCATGTTCTGGAAGATATGCGCTCAGAGTGTCACACGATCCGCTGGTCGTTCGTAAAGAGTCCTCTCAGATGGCAGTCTCGTGAGCGCTTACAGTGTCCACATTCATTTCTTGTGAATTCACAAGGGAAATGTTGTGGAAAGAAGAACAGGCTGACTCAGCAGAAGTTCACTCTGCCCAGTGCTTTCCAATTTCTCAACTCGTCTGCCTCGAATGAGTTTCCAAACCGCCTGATCGAAATTTGTGACCCGCCATTTGTTTACATGTGCGCAGTCGAGTGAGTCAGAAAGCGGCTCAACAGGCCGAGGACAAACGCTAACGAACAGAAACACTTTTTCACCTTGCTCAGGTGTGTCCCAGAAGGGAACGTGAGGCAACTTGCATGTCAAACAGGTGATGCCACAACCTTGTGCAACCACTTCACAAATAATAGTGGGGAAAAAAAAAAAAAAAATTTAGCTTTTCTTGATTTAGCTTTAAGACATATTGTCATATTCCAGGTGTTGCACCAGGGGACAATAAATACAACTTTGTGTTTACACTTTTGAGCTTTGAATCTCAAAATTGGGAACATATAATTGAATCCCACAATCAAACACATATAATTAAAGCTGCACTCTGGGTAACACAGCGCGGGTCTGAGGCATCCTCACGGTTCACACCTGCCCCGTCCTGCCTCCTCGTCGGGAGCCTGCCTCCCTTTGAGCTCCTCTTGGATGGCAGAACAGCATGTTCTCTGATGGTTTATTACCTTCCTGTGGTTTTCCGGGGTTGTGAACTTTATGAGCGTTGCTTTACAGGCGTTTAACCTGTCCCCAGCTGTGTGCAGCTATTGTGGATCAGAAAGGATTGTTTGCTGGTGGGCCCAATCTTTATGTCCCTATATTGGCAGCTACATGATTATGGGTTTTTTTTGGAAATCACAAGTCAGGCCACCATTTTGACTTTATTCTCTACTGCTGTGGCACAATTCACCACAGATGCTGCTTCTTTGAGAACAAACACGTTTTCAGACTCTCTTATATAACATTGAAAGGAACTATCCAAATTAAAGGTTGTCTTGGTTTTCAGGACCAGGCTTTTCTTCCTTCTCTTTATATACTCGTATATAGACTTTTTATGTTTTGTTGCTTATTGGTGCTTTTTAAATGTTTGTTTAATATACACCGATATTTCACCTACTTACATAATAGTCCTTTCTATTCTTTACTTTTATTTGTTCAGCTCTGTTGTCCTTGTTCTTTGTTCTGTCTATTTCTGTGTAAGTACATTTTATACATGCACACCTCTTTGTTTTAAACACTGTACAACTCATAACATATATTTTACATATTTTATATACATGCATTTAAGACTCTTAATTTGCAGTACTTGTTTATTATTTAATTCCCTGTTTGTGAAAACCTATTTTTTAATAAACCTGATTCTGACTCTGAATGCAAATTAGATCTCATTTAATCTAAATTATATCTAATTAAAAGCAATAGCAGCTCTGAAATACAGGCCTGATTTGTTCCATGCAAGTTAATATGTTGGGTAAAACGCTATGTGAATGAATGTGATAATACAGCACTGCACAGACAGAAGGCTTCATTAAAAAGAGAAAACGATGCACTTGCATATTTCATGTGTTCTTATTTAAGATTTTCTTTTTATCCAGCCTTTGTATTTTACACTTTAAATGCCCTCAATTACAGCTGATAATTAATCATGGAAGCAGAACATTGTGACAGCTGTCTTTGTCTCCCCTGAGGATGAGTGAGAAGTACAAACTGTATCTCTGTGCCTTTGAGCTGCTTTTGTTAAGTGGGCTGGAAAAATCTTGAGCAGTGTTTCGGCACCTGCAAATAATAAGTAAATAAATATGGCTGTCAGTTTCTTACATAATAGTGTCAAGCAAGTTTATTCTCCGTGTGCTGCAGCCACTCAACACATCAGACATGTAGAAGACTGA
Organism: Holacanthus passer; assembly: GCA_025331565.1. Classification (NCBI taxonomy): domain Eukaryota; kingdom Metazoa; phylum Chordata; class Actinopteri; family Pomacanthidae; genus Holacanthus; species Holacanthus passer. The sequence continues at coordinate 1,040,274 of JAFREQ010000073.1, read as the reverse complement.
AGAGGAAGATGACAGACAGGCTGCTCAGCAAATGGTGTTCGATAAACTGGAAGGAATCTGAAGCTTGCAATGTCAATCATTTTAGAATTTCTTTTTTTTTTTTTTTATCAGACAGTTGATATGTATATGATGTGTTGTTTAAACCAGTGCAGGTTCAGGGTAGTTTGGGTAGTTTGCAGTTTTGTGCTCAGGTTTAGAGTAAAGGACTAATTTGGCCTGGTGTAGGCAGGTTGTGATATCCATAATCACTGTTAGGTCAAGTGTAGATGTCATCAGTTTGAATGTAAGCTGGTGATGCTATTTGGCATCACTTGCCTTGTTGGAAAGCAGCCATGACAGTATGATAGCCCATGTAACATCTGCGAACAGAATGCAGTTGACTAAATCCACAAAGAGCAGTTAAGAGCCGCAGGAGCAGGGCCAGAAAAATATATGTCAAGAAATGTGTACTTAAAAGAGCTTTGGCTGATCATATAACCTGTCCACAAAGTAAACAAGTTCACCGGCGCTCACAGTACAAATCAATTTGAGAGTTATTTTAAGGTGAGTCCCTGCTGCAACCCTACACCAGATCCTGGGGTCCCCCCTCCTGCCAAATCCCACTTTAACCCCCGACAGTGGCACGCAGTTAACTTCACACTGCTGAATGTAATTTTCAACACTGAGTCCCAGGAGTGCAGTTTCTTTCTAAAATAAAAAGCGACTGAACTGAACTGAACTGAACTCCTGTCAGTGATATATGAGCTGAATGAACTGTGCCTATGTGCATGCGTTAGTAGGTGAGTGAATATAAAATGGAATTCATTATAGATAATGTGCATTTTGGGAGAAATGTGTCACTGCCTGTCTCATTTACATGACAGCAGGAAATGTAGAAGATTACTTGCTGTAACTTTATGATTTATGACTTTTCACTCAGTGATGCATCTACGGTTGAATATTTCTAGTACTTTTTACAGTTGACGAATGAAACACGAAAAGCATGAGCATGCAGTACAATGAACTCGTCACAATTACATTCACAGCGAATGTGTTTCAGCAGAGCAGTTCACACTTTATTACATAACACGTTTTATTGCCAGCCACAGACATTAACACACATCCTGAATCTCAAGCACAGAAGAACATGTCAACACACATGAAACTATCTGAATCCCTGTTACACATGATAGTTTAGAGCAATTACGCTGACATTTACTGTCAGACACCTGCTGAGCACTTACAGGCACATTGAAAATGAAATAATTACAGGTGTATCTAATACAGTTAACAGTGGCGCCTCTGCCGGTTTGCATTATCTAATCATGCTCATAAACATGATGCTGCAAAAAATACGATAATCAATATACACAAATGTTCACGAGGATGTGTTTCAGTGTTTCTGCAAATAAAGTAATTTAAAGTACATAAATGAAATGATGAAATGAAAACAATAACATTTTTATGGCAACTACAGCATCAATCAGCCTTTTAACAGTGAGAGCAAGAACAGAAAGGATCAAATGTGTCACATTGATTCAGAGCTTTACTAGAAAAGCTAAAGCTACCGGTGTAATTTATCAGTCATAAACATGTGCATGTCCACAGCCTGTTTGATCTGTAAATCATTTGCCATCAAGTGCCGTCGGTGAGCTTTGAGGCTGCGAGGTGTCGATTTGCAGAAGAGACACATCATCAAACAGCATTCCCAGCTGCTCGGCTTCAGGTTACTGACAGTCTGAGAGAAAGAAGGCCAGACAGATAACAGCCCGTTAGCGACGCAGAGTGTGAGATGCTCCCGGTGCCGGCGTGACGGGTTTGACAGGCTTTTGGAGAGGAAACTCACGGCAGGAGCACATATTGTATGTACATACCTTAAATATAAGAAATGCACAGGCCTGTCTTGCATAACGAAAATCTGTAACTGGGTGAAAGATGGGTTCAACCTGAAGAGGATTGAATCCATTCACAATGGGCTATCACTAAAAGCTGGAGTTCAGTGTGTCACTTTTAGGACAAGACGTTCTTAGTAGAAAGCGCACTGCTTGAAATATGTGTGTTTGATTGAGGAATGCACAGAATCAGCAGCAGCATGTCTGTTTCAGCATTAATGTCGGTGTGTTTTATCTGATGACTTCATTCGCTTGACCTCATTTCCTATCACTGCCTATTAAGGCGGTGTCGTGATCCTACATCACCCTCCTGAGACTACAGCTGAAGATGTGCTGAACATTGTGATCTAATTCTTGAGCCACAGTCGCAGACGATAAGGTTAAGGGCATTAACATAACTTGGTCTGGATTCATGATTGTCGCCCCCGCTGTGTGGCTCCTGCAGATATATGGGACAGGAGGCTTCATCAATGCCACGGCATGGAAAAATAGGGGAGCACTCACACATGCATGCACGCATTAAAAATAAACCCCAAGCACTTTTCCTGCACATGCATTCACAACACTAATTTCCCACCACATGCAAACTATGAATGCAACCAAGCAAACACAAACAAACACAACGCTGCTGGGGCACATTCCCTTGTGTGCTCACGCTGAGGCTTATGCAACGGTTATTTATGCAGAAAGGTCACCAAGACACAGCTTATTTTCTGTGGTATCAAGAGCTGACCTTCACCTCTGCCCATTCATTTTGACAGCGAGAAAGGAACTCGTTCAACAGCCAAACACATGACTTTGAAGATCAGAAGGTGCAAACGTCCTGTGTCATATTGAGAAGATAGCTGAATAGACCTGTTCAGTTCAGTAAAAAGAAAATGCGTCACTCATTAGATCGCAGACAAAGTTAAGAATTCAGCCAAAATTTGTGAGCATAAGACATAAGTCATAAGGGATTATGGAACTAGAATTGAAAAACAAAACAAAAGGTCTGCCTGTTCAAATACACATGACACACATACACACACACACACACACACACACACACACATAGACCCTTTATGGAAGGGTTAAATAATGTAATGAAAGATTGTTCCCCACAGCACATTCTCCACAGTTTGAGATCAAATGAAGATGCTTTTATGTTGACAGGGTTGATGACTCCTGGAAGTTGCCCACAGTGATATGAGTCACGATGTCAGTCTGTCACAACAAAGCTTCACTCAAAACAGCCTGTTTCAAGTGCTTTTAGCTTCGTCTCAAGTAGCTATTATGCACAGTGAACAGAAGCTTAGTGTAGTAGAGTAAACCATTTAAACTGACAGGCGACTAAAAACTGCAACTTGTTGTCATTGTGCTTTCAAGTGATGCTGTGAGAGTGAGTGTGAAATAATGGGTTTCATGTTTCTGTTAATCCTTGAAATGCCGCTCCAATGGACAGTTTCAGTGTGACTGGGGTCATTTCTAAAAAATCCATTACTGAAAAACAGTTTGTCACTGTTTTTGTTTTCTCTCAATAAACCATTTCAATTCAATTATTGGAACTGAATTAGAATCAGTTTAGAATTATGGGCTACAGTTGTTTTGGTTTGCGCCTTGCACTTGATCTAGCTTCAACACAGATGGATGACTGTTACTGAATTGATTAGAAGTTTAAGCTGGGAACTGAATGTAAAGTCAAGTGTATGTTGGATAGAACATTGTTTATGTCACCCAAAAAGCTTTAAATAATACAAGAACCTCGATCCAGAAACTACTGAAAGGAGCCTAAAATGTTTAGCAACAAAACTCAAATAACACTGGGCCTGTCCTTTAACAAGGCCTCATTTATTGCTTATCAATGATGCGTTGTGTATTTATGATTGTAATTATAAAGTTTTACACTGTAAATCACACAATGATGCAGATGCTGAATTATTTGTAAATAATGACTTTTACTTTAAAATTTGAAAGTTGAATTCCAGTTCATATTTAGTGCATTAAATATTGTTACTCTGAAATGCATATAACTGAGTTTAGCTGAGCCCTTCTAGATTAAAAAGGAATCAAAAAATGAGAACACCAAACTTTTTTTTATTATTATTCAAAGAATTTAGTAGTTAATTATCATGAATTCTTTGCACGTACAGTGGCTGCAATGTTGTGTGTCATGTGAGTTTTGGCCGACCTCAATGCCCTCCATGTCTGTTGTATAAGTCTTAATGTAGAGGACGTTGGCAGGTCAGACCTTGCTCTCTATATTTAGGTTGTGTGTTCCTAAGGAAAAAAAAAACCAGGCTGTGCAAAGCAAACAATACTCATAATGTACACACACAGACGACCAGTCATGCACACACACACACACACAGGCTCGTGAGCCAACATACGCTGCACACACAGGCACATGCATCCACACACACACACTCCTCTATCGGCGTGCCGTCTCTTTTCCCGGGTCCCTAATAACTCACTGCACACCTCATACACTGCTTGATAACATGGCGTTGAGTGTTATGAATTTGTCCTGCCACCTCATAAATAAACCCACAGATATAACCTCGGGCCTGACAAATGAATTGGAGCATTCCAGCCAGAGGCATGACAGTGAGAATATGATATATGCTATATACTGGCCGAGAGCGTTCCAGCACTCGCTGTACGTACTGAACAAGTCGCTTACAGATGCCTCTTTGTGTGTGGTAGCAGTGAGAGAGCGTGTTTGCTTTTCTGCGTGATCGCTCAGCCTTTTAACCCAGAACTCTTGTTTAACCTCTTTGGGTCTGCCAAAGTGCCACTTCAGCAGGTTGAACAGCTGAAAAGATTATAACACTTTCAAAAGTAAGGCATGTAAACAACTGACAGAATGAAAAAGTCCAGGCCTCCAAAGAAAACAAGAAGTAATTAACTTTTTTTTGCTTGCATCAGCTCTTTCCAGCAGATTTGTTCCTTTGGGATTTTTACTGTTTAATTTCAAATGACCTGCTATGTTCATTATGATATTAGTCATATTAATGACAATATTAACACCACAAATATGCAGCTAAAGGGACTTTAAAGACAAAAAACTTTTTCACTTACAATTTATAATGATCCATGTCAGGTTATGAACCAGACTAACGAAATAGAGCAGAGCATTGAAGCATCAAAAATCAATATGTGATGCAATTTCTAAGAACATAGCCGCGATAGAGCAGACAGCCTGTACAAGGAGTGATGCCAGGCAGGTCGCTGCCCTCAGAATTTATCACGTACAACTATGTTTGGCATCAAGCATGGATGCCCTGACGACTGGTGTTTGTTTTAGGTGCAGACTCGCCTCTGGACCAGGGAGGCAGGGACAGTGACAGAGGTCTTTGTCTGATTCATTGTACTACTTCTTGCAGGCCAAGGCCAGGTTTAATGCCGTGGATTGAGACGGACATGCTGACCATCAGACGAACAGAGATGTCAGGCAGGATGGACGGAGAGGTGCCACTAGGCCACACATGTTTCTACTTCTTATGCCCGTCAGCAGAACTGATGTGTGTGTTTTCGTGGCCATATCACAGAATGATAAAATCCACTGGCAGTGCAAGGTGAAGTGATGTGCTGACACAGTTGCTCTTTGCTTATGCAACACCTGTGGTTTTGGTAATCGACCGTGTCATGATTCCGCATGAATGTGAATGTGCAGGTGCCCGGGTGCAATCAGGCACAAAAGGCTTCCTCACACTTTTCTGAATAGATAACAAATATGACGTTAGTGCAACATGTGTCCAAATATTTTAGATTCAAACCTTGTACTTTTTCCATGAGGAGAAGGGTGTGGCTTCTTTCCACCTTAGAGAACAGCACTATACATGGGTGTTTGTTGTTTTCTTCTTCTTTGGAGAGGTCACCTGAACAATGTCATGCTGTGGAAAATAGAATGACAATTCTCAGATGAAATATTACATTTCATGCAAGATCGCAGTACTTGGTAAAAATATCAAAAGCCTTTCCAGGATTCTTTCCACGAACTCTGAGAGACATCGTGTCTGCATCACAAAATAACATTTTCCAAGGGTGTTAGTCTTGCATGCGGCCTTGTCGAGGGAAATGCAGCATGAAATAGCCAGTGCTGACATTTTCATCTCGTGTGGTACATGTTGTTTATAAGCTGCAAGATTTTCTTTTTAATGGTTACATAGTTGAGGACTTTGCCGAGGCTCTGGGCTTTGCTTCGGTCACTCTATATTTGGTCTTGGTTGAGGGGGTCGACCAGAAAAAGAATCTTTCCCATGCGCCTCATAGAAGGAATAAGCAAAATTCAGATTCTTATGTAAGATGGATTTTTGACTAGTCACGCTTAGGAAGTGCAGTACACTCCTATATTTGATTACACTAGTGAAACCAGAACCCAGAGGAGGTTAGATTTGTTGATTTAGCTTTATGTTCCTTTTTCCTTCTTTCAGTTCACCAGGTTCACTCCCTCCCAGAACAGTTAAGAAGTATTTCTTTGCTTAAGATCTCCTTTGTGTCCAACTGCCAAATAAAGAAGAAAAAGTAGGCCTTCAGAAACATTTCTTTTTTCTAAAATGAAGTACAGTCATTCATTCAAAACAGCCCTGCTCGCAGTCAGTTGAACTCCAGACAGAAACTGTTTCGGGGGAAGGGCATTCAAATCAGTCAGATCCGTGAAGCCAATCAGAAGGAAGCGTGTGGTGTGGCCAGGCCGAGCTTGCATAACCTCAGCAGACAGGGCCCTAAGCACAGACTGTCTACCTCTGCAGACTCAACAGTCTTCACACGCAACACTCCCCGAGCTCTGGGTTCGTGCGTACATACTGTACAAAATGTGTGTGTGCTTAACTGTGTCTCGCCCACTTTGCTTTGTTTGCTTTGACTCACTGAACTGTACCACGGCATATACCCATAATAATGTCTTTTATGGGGCCATAATATAGGTCACAGCAACACGAATGCCCCTGACTTAATTAGTCAGCTCCATTACCATGTTTTTCCTATTAAGTTCTGCAGGAAGAGATTTTAAGTGATAATGTGACTGTAAAGGCAGAAGAGCAGAGGATGAAAGAGGAAATAAGAAACCACTTTTGTAACGGCTGTTGTTTTTGTTTGTTCTTTAGATTTTTGAAAAAAAGACTGACAGTTGAGTTTAATCGGCTTAGCTAAATAAAATAATGTAAAATGTAGAAAATGGCGATGGGAAAGATATGAAAAAATAAAACAAAAACTTGATGAAAACTGGATGAAAATTCTGTATGAATAGATGTTGAAAGACAACGAAGCAACTTAAAACATTTCATAATAATCATATATGAATATATTATTTCATAATAATCATATATTATGATTATGATTATTAAAAAAAGAAAAGCATATCATACATGATTATATGATGTGCTTTTCTTTTTTTTCTCCCTGTATACAAAAAGTGCTGCATAATGTTTTTTCTTTCTAGTAGGTCAAATTTTCATCAGTTTTGTGAACCTTGCAAATGTTTTTCGGAGTTCTTTCAGACACAGATCGTACAACAAATCAATCAAGGTGTGCTCCACTTTTCTGCTTGTCAGGCTATACGTGGAACCATGTAGATTATGCACATTTGTTATTCATCACCCCAGAATGTTCCCTGGAGCGCACGCTGGGACGGGATCCAGCTCCCTGTGCCTGAAAGGAATAAGCAGATAAAGACGTGGAATAAGTGAATACACTGAAATAAAAGATGTGATACTATATGGCTGACTTGGGCCTCCCAGCTAAAGAGCTAAATGTGATGAAAAACTCTTTGCAGACAGCAAAGATAGTGTAGGAATTTATTACCTTATTGGTTTTAATATCTTGTTGCTGTTCACGTCACTTTTACAACTCTGTAGGATGAAAGTTCAAGTCTTATTCCAACAAGGTAAGGCAATGAATATTGACCTTAATTCAGTGACCAGAGATGACATTTTCATTTGAGTGGGGTCTTTTCTTGATCGTTTACTGGAGGTGTCAGAAAGTGAAAGCACTGGATGGTCGCCAGCTGGAAACCAAACGACAGCATGAAGCATCGTCATCCAGGCTTTTCTCGTTTCTGTGGGTCTGAGCTGAGGCTGTCGCACAGAAATAGAACGAAGGAAAGTCGAGTTTTTAATGTGGTAAAATGAAGTGATGTGGCTGTGCTGATATTCCCAAAGGAAGAGGTTTTGTCTGAGCCAGAGTCAAACGAGGTCAAGGAAATGTGTAATAGTGGTGGTAATAAACAGCGACCATACGTTTTTATGTGGATGTGACTGATTAACTGAAAATCAAACAGCCAACACCAGAGGCCAGGTCTGTGAGAGTGTGAGGAAACTGCAGGTATAAATAAAAGACTATTTTAAACCAGGACGCTTTGTAGCAAATATCAGGCCCATGACTGAGACCTCAGTGCCAGATGATTACGTTTCAATTGCTCGATTCCTGTTATTTCCTGCTATCTATTAACAATAGGTTCTCACTGTGTCAGCGAGGTGAAAATAAACTGAGGAAAGGTTTGAAATCCTCCTGGCTTGTCCCGGTGCTGCTTCAGCTGCAGCGTGGGACTCACAAAGCACCATTCAGGTCTGACTGTGCATTTTCAAGGAGTTTCCTGAGGGAAAGCTATTCTGGCTCACTGACAAGACTAACATGCTCTCGCTCTCCTTCTTCTGGGACCATGGGGACTTGTGGGCCTTTAAATTGGACAGGAAGGATCACCAGCCTACTTCAGAATCATTTCCTCTCAGCTGTCAAAGCACCGGTCGGCCACTGAAGAGTGGACTGACTCCTTTATGGAGGCGGAGCTGTGATAGCTTAGGGCCCAGCTGCTTCCTCTATCTGCTGAAGAATCTGAATCACAGCGAGATACCATTTCTCCTCTGAAGATACAGGGATACTTGATGATGTCATGCCCTACAAACAAACAAACAAACAAAAAAATTTCTTTTGCATATGAAAGTGAAAACAAAATAAGTGTCACAACTGAAATGGTAACAGTTGTATTGTGGAATTGAACAAAAACCTGTAATTAAACCAAATTTGAACATTATAAGCTTGTTTTATTAATATTTTCTCTTATTTGGTCCAACCCCTGTTTTGGCATCTACACAGTTTTCCAAATGCATTGGCCCTCACTAACTTGGACATACTGGCAGCAGCTTTTGTATGAAAAGTACTGTATGAAACTAATTCATATTTTGATGGAGGTCATCTACACGTGGAGTGTTTTTTTGAAACTTACTTTTACAGAATAAGAGCTTTTCTAACTGTATGTGCAACATGGCATCATAGGTTTTGTGGCTCACATCATTTCCTCTCCTGACATCGAATGTTTTTTAAAAGTACTATGAAGACATTTTGATAACACTCTTATTCCCTCACTATCTAGGTCGGTAACAGAATGAATCTTAGGTGATTATATCTCCTTTGTAAAATGCACAAAAAAACAAGTGTAGTGATTTTATGGGAGGTCATGTCCTGATTTCTTGGCTGGAGGCAGTGACTTCCTGGTGTTTCTGCTGGGAATAATTTAAGATATATATAGCTTCCTTAGACGTAGCATATAGTAAGTAGAACATACTACAATGCCAAGTATTTGTCTGATGACTCTGTTCTTCATGGTTCCACGTTGGAGGTTTTATTTGTGTCTGTTTTTGTCAGTTTTGTTGCTGCTCACGTCAATGCAGTTAGTTTTTTTCCTTTGTCCTATAAAAGCCTTGCTCTCATTTTCCTGCAGTAATGTGACCTGATCTAACATCAGTGACATTGTGAATTTCATACATGTGAGCTACATATCGTGGCTGCAAATGTCTTAATTCTGGAAAGCATGTGTCCAAACGGAATCCCAAGATAAACTCTCAGCCATCCACTTTGTGGCATGTGACGTTGTTGTCGGATCAACTGACCTACATTCGTTCTCATGCTGCCTGCTGACCTCACGCTAATCTCTGACATGATTGGTTTGTTTTTAGGTCATGTGGATCGGAGATGAGAGAACATTCCTGCTGACCATCGTTAGGTTGAATGTGTTTGAAGGGTGCCGATGCAGGCCGGACTGAGGGAGTGTATTTCTTCTGCATAGCACAAATACAATGGACAGTTTAAGGTCATGGTTTCATAACTGGCTCTTTTTTGTCTTCCTCTCGTGTCCCTGCATTAGTTCTTCACCCCTTTGCTGTGGTCAAACTTTATCAGTAGAATTAGTGTTTGCCCAGTATTAGGCCCCAGACCATAATAATCCATTTACCAGAACAGAGGTCAGTCTGTCTCTTCTCCCACCGTCTGGACACTTCTTTTATTCCTGACTCATAACTGATGACAGGAAGTTGAACAAATTGTTTTTATGTCTCATCAAACTTACTGGATGTTCCATACTTTTATATCTAATTTGCTCTAATCTGTAGCCTTTTTCTGTAAATCAAATACATCCAAATGGGGGCTGGATGCTGTATTTTGCTGCTGCAAGTTACCAGATCAAGATCAAACTTTTAGACGAGAATTACTCTGTAAAACTAATCAAGTTCATTTGAGAATTAAGGCAAACATTTAGACTTGAGATTTCATAGCATGTTAGGCAGCTGATATGGATTTGGGCTTCACTGCTGCTGGTGACCTTTAATTACATGTTGGCACACAGTTCATTCCCAATATTATGTGCCTCTGTGCACAAACTAATCCAAAACTTGAAAGCGGATCAGAGCAGAGTTTACCTCTTTCTAAGACCCCGTGTAAGGCGCTCAAATGTGCTTATCACTCCAAATAAGTTCATTTGTAAATAAGTGTGACACTTTCCCATGATGCTAAAGAGCCAGACCTGTGCAGCACGTAACCAAACACTCGGACCTCCACGAGCATGTACGCACACATACGGCAGCGTAAATGTGTACACAGATGGATGCTGATGATTTGGTGGCAATACACTCATCTGTATTCTGCTTGTTGAAGAAGGATGATCCTGTTCAAAACACCCTGATTGTAGCACTGTTGTGAATCTTTCACTCTCAATGTCCTGACGGCTGCTGCAGTTAATTGACTCTGTTTATATGCATAACAAGTATTATTATGAAAGTGGGAGCTGTCCTGGTTTAATTTGGCAAAGAATGCATGAGGAGTTTTATACCTCCATTTAAATTATTGCACTGGTTTGTGGAGAGTAACGCAACAAATGTAAAAAGATGACACCATGCCTTTTGGATTTAACTCAATCAACCTCAAAAAGTTTCAACGTCCCAAACACACTGACACGCATCCCATTTATATACCTATAAAGCCAGTCAATGAAAACAGCTGCTGAATTGGCAGAAAGCATTTTTAAAGGGCGTTGGAGGCAACACGTGCACAGCAAAGGGCCTAAGTCTGAGGAGTAGTCAAAGTGTAATTTCTCATCAACTTTACAGCTCTTTTACTATCCACCATATAACTAATTGCCAAATCTAAATTGAGATGCAGAATCCAACACACTCAGAGGGCTGCGGTTAAAAAAATCCCTTCAAAATAAAAACTCCGCTACCACGACCTACATCGAAGATGCTGATGCAAAGTTGTCACGCAATAGACAAAATGTGTTCGTAGTGCGCGCAGACAGAGAATGCCATCCTTGTTGAGAAGGGCATGGCATGGTGTTTGCCCATGTGGGAGCGCCTTCATAATACAACAGTGGAGGCTCTTGTTCATACCGGCTGTGACTGCATCATTGGGAGGCAGGGATGGTTGTTCGATAATGTCAAACGCTGGCTCAGGAGCCCCATTGCGTCAGCCGCCGTGAGTCACTGGCTGACTATGAGTGAAACGTAGCTTTGTCTTAGCAGATGAATAAACAAACACAAAAAGCCATAAATTGGACAAGTGGAGGGTTTGCTTTGGTGACAATATCAACAAATAGGATTTTGTTGCATGGATGCTGGAGGCATCTTAATAGGTCAGAGAAAGTGAGAGAAAAACAAACTGTGTTCAGCCACCATGATGATCTGCTGCTGAAATGCTGGACTGAAGCATTGTAGGGCCACAGACATGTTTACATTGATATGTATTGTATTGTATTGTATTGTAACTGAAAAAATTTGCTTGGTTTGTAGCATAACTGCTGGAACATAACAAATGTTTCATGCCACTAATCAGCTGTACAAGTTAGATGCTCCATTCAGTAATACAATAATAATAATAATAACAATAAAAAAATTATCGCCTGACACAATCTTTCATTCAGTGTAAGCAAATGAATTTGACATAAGCTGAGACAAGTGCACTCTAATATACAATTGAGACATGGCTACAAAAGCGTATGTTAGTAAGTTTTAGGTTTTAAGTGCAAATTTTGGTGGCTCTACTTTATTTTGAAATGTGCCTCAGCGCAGATTATAACCTCATTTGATTATATAATAGCTTCTATTTCAACCCCTGAAGCTGCGAGGATTAGTCGAGTGAACAAGTCTTTTGGATTGGTTTCATACTGGTGGGGTGTTGGTCAGAGGCTGGTGGTGTTGGGGTTTTAGCATTCACCCCTTGGTCCGCGTCCTTTGAAGTAACAACTTGCATCACCACCAGCCGAGGATAAGTTTAACCTGCTTGGCACAATGATGGTTGCCAGATCTGGATTGGTGTGGATAAGCATAGAGATTACATTGCTATTGTAATCACAGATTTACTTTGCTTTATTTGTCTCAAAATAACACGGCAAACTGAAAAATTAAATTAGAAATAAAATAGTAACTAAACTGCTTTGTTGAACACATTTCCAGGATATAACATTGACACTGAAAGTTTTTAAGTGACACTTCAACCAGTCCACATCGTATGTAAGCTCTTAAATTTCAGAGATACACTTAAACTAATACGAGTAAAACCCAAATAAACACAATATAAAATTCAGAGCCCTTGCTGTTCTCTCTCTTCTTTTCCCTTCAGGGGGTTTCAGGAGTCAGAGGCGAGATCACATCAACAACTAGAAAGAAAGAAAGAAGACACCTCGTCTCTGTGGCTCTGCTGATCTTTTCATGCGTACGCAGCAGCAGGACGGCCTGTTATTTTTGCTTCATATGTTTCAAAACACAATCTTTTGAAAACAACACATACGCAGCTCCACGCCGTTGCTCCCCTCCGCCGAGAGTTCAGTTGACACATGTCTGCCGTTCTGATGTAACATCTGGTGGCCTGGCGCTGAGGGAAATCCCATAATTCTCTGCAGAGGCGAGCGCCCAGCGTTTCCTCCAGGGCTTTGGTCTGTTGATCTAGCAGGGATAAATGTTCTCTTAAGAAAGGCAATGAGCTGTAATTTAGGAAATGCTGTAAGTTAATTTTAAACCTCACTAGTGTTTTGCATGTTGGTGGCCCAAAACAAGAGTGACAAGTTAATTGTTTGAAATTTAAGGCCTTTAAAACCCCAAAATCATGTACTGTGACACCAGTACAGTAAATTGCACGGCCGTGCCAGTCTTTCATCATTTTATGAAGCGCACCGTGGTGATCTAACGCGATCCAGCTTTCTCCGGACGTAGCTCTCGTTCTCACTCTTTTGCAGAAATCAGTAGTTACTTCTCAAGTTTAAATTTCTCACTTCTTGCAGGGAATGGAGCGTCCCTACCAGACAGCTTTGTTTATACAAGCACTGCAAATCGGCATCTTAATTACTGTTATGTGTTGCAGTTTACAGAAACAAGTCTTCCAAAAAGACGTTTGTGAAAAACAAAAGTGAAGCTCAGTAATGCACCCATGGCATGTTTCTGTTTCGTTTCCGTAAGATAAGATAAGATATACCTTTATTTGTCCCACAGTGGGGAAATTTACAATACATATCTGAGAGGACGAGACTGAACGGCAACACTGTAAAAGAGGTCACTTTGTCTCTAAATTGTAATTTGAGGATTTTATAGCCGCTGCACAGGAGATTACACGTAGGCTTACACCAGCACTACATCAATGTACTGCACACTGTCGCATCTCTTTTTCCCATGCACACTGCAGCTTTGTAGAATCCCCCGGAGTGGCACACAGAGGGAAAAGGCCTCCCTGACTGCTTCAAGGCCTCACCGGCTATTTAGACAGCTGCACACATCAGCCTGGTCTTAACTATGCTTCGGGGTTATAGCAGATTAAATAAATCCACTGCATTTGCATAGTTTATTGCATAACAGTCGCCTGATCGTGGGCGCAGTTTGCGCCAGGTTTTATTTATCATAAGTTCATTGCAGTAATAAAGATAATCCATCTGCTTGTTTCAATGAGCCTAAGTGGAATTATTCTGTTTCTGGGCACCAGCACAGGCCTTACCGACACTCTTTGGACAATAGCCACCAGGCACTGAGTGTGTATCAACTTTGTCCAGCTTTGCTATTGAAAGAAGCCGTGCCAGGACTCCCGGTGACACACATCTGTGCTGAGTTGGATTTCCACAGCTGACCAGGGCGTGACCCACTTCCCTCTCTTTTTTTATCTCTCCCTCTTGTTCAAGGCCTGGGAAAAAGTGTTTGACTGAATCATGTTCCACTGTCGCTGGTAAATACACCTTTCAACAACTTTCTTCCTTCCCACTCTGCGCTTCAGTACACGGAGGAACAAACCAAGCCCCGGGTCTAAATAACGTCTATTCTGGGATGGTGCTGGTTTGCTCTCTTGAGCAGTGGAGGAATTTCTTAGTCAGATTTCGTCTGATGATTACGGGTTTCCCTCTGCCGCTGTTACCATGGGGATAAAACCAAGCTGAGACACACAAACGCAGCTGGCGACAGAGAGATGTGCGAAATAAAAGGAAATGAGGACTCATCCCTGTGTGAATCATTAGTCTTAAAATAGCGCAGGAATGAGCTACATTTTATTGTCACACGCTGCAGCTAGTCGTGAAGGAGAAGAACCCAAACACTGGCCGACGTGTTCATTCCAGGATGAGTTCTCTTTTCCCTGGGCGTGTATCATCAACAACCTGGCTCTATTTCGCTTCTCCTCCTCCCTCTGAGTGCAGACAGACGCACAGAGTGGAACAAACCGCAGATGCATTTCAAGAGCTCTCCTGGGATGATCTGCTCGACAGATAGGAGGATGGCTGCCTATTATCAAACAGGAAGGGCAATGAGCTCATTTCTAAATGTAAACCAAGAGTTTGAGTTTAGTGTCGGGTTAGAGGGTGCACCGCCTCAAAATACCACACATCCTTATGCAGTACGCTCAGACATGTAAACATACTGGTTAAAGTCACAGGTCCATTTGAGGAATGACATTAAAGCTTGAAATTGTATCAACCAGGAGGTAGATAGACATAAACACAAATACAGCAACATACTTCAAGTGTATGACGTCACTCTGAATACCTCTGCAAGGCTAGATAAAGAGTCACACTTTGCCTCAAGCCAGAGTTTTAATGGAGCAAATGTTAAAATTGACATCATTTAAAGCTCAAACACACACACAAACACAAACACACACACTTGTATGCATGCAAACATAAAGACAAATCTGCACAGCTGTAAAGATGTGCATTCTTGTGTAGTTGCTAGCACACACACACACACATACACACAATAGAAACAGTATGCATGCTTAAAAGCATATTTAAGGCTTGCATAAATATGCTAGCTGAATTTACAAACCATTGCATTATTATCAAGCATCATTATTCAGTCCACTCTCTTGCATTGGTAACATAATGTACATACAAAGTGTGTTTATCAGCAACCAAAGCTGGGCTGTGATAAAGCAAATGATTAACCCATTATATGGTATCTCCAGACACAGTTCTGCTGCTTGATGATTCTGGTTGCATACAAGCACTTTTAGTTTTTACTACAGAGCAGCATTAATAACAATGCATTGTGTGTGTATGATCGACCCACATGCAAAAGCAATTAGTAACATTAGTTATTCATACTGGGAAGTTTAGAGCACTATTGTAAATGTCTGTATTTCTAAACTGAGTGTGTGGATTTACCTGCAGTGGAAGGAAAAAAGGCTGTTTTTTAGAAAAATACATTTATATAACATTTCCCTTCATGACCGAAGGTTAATCATGTTTGAAATAATCAGCTGACCTTCACATTGTCAGAGACCAGTGTGTATATTCTGATAAGAATCAGTCAGTGATTATACACAACTGTAGACTGTTTTCTTCCCTCGTGTATCACCTTATATAAGTTGTCACATTACCCGACATTAGCAGTCTGAGAGCAGACAACCTACATAGACCTTAAATGGTGCAGAAAGGCATTTTCTTAGTTAAACAAAATACACCTGCTCCGGTAAGATGAGCAGGAATATGTGCGACTGCTGCTTGGCATACCACTCGTTATGCAACAGACACACTTGTCAAAGTGCACGGCCTTGAGCAGGTCTTTGCCTGTGTGTGGCGTGTCTGCCTGCAAACAGATGGGAATGTAAACACACAGGGGTAATGTCTAGCACTAAACACACAACAGGATTAGTGTGGTCGGCTTGAGAAAAATACAGGGTTTGCAAAAAGAGGTTGTAGTTTCAGTCCCTCTAGTTTTGGAGGAATGGATGGGTAATTAGGTAATGAGGTAATGACAGCCACACAGGCGGAGAGGCAGCTCGCCTCACAGCCTGCAGCCGCTGAGGAAGCCCACATGCATGTTTGCTTGAATGGTCAACCAAAGGAAAACCCTTCTTTTTCCTCTTCTGTTTTCTTGTCATTCACAATCACACAACAGGATTCCACTGCTTATTTTACTAACACCGACCTTTTTCTAGGCCTTATAAAACCTGCAGTTTCTTAATAGTACAACAGCAGAAGACTGATTAAACATGGACTGCCATGTTAAATCCAATGTTGTGTGGTGCATGACACAAAAACAACATGCCAAGTTATAATCAATAAGTAGAAAGACAGTTCCAAGATGCAAATGCAAGCATAAATGTAGAGGACAAAATGTTGTATAACTGTCCTGGCAGTTAACCACTGGAGGAAAATCACAGACAATGTTTTCTTCCGCCCTCTGTAAGATAAAACATTTCTTTCCAGTTGTGGTTTACTCGACAAAGCGAGCTCTGAATTCTTTTTGTTTTTCACCATACAGCAGCTTATGTAAGCAAGCACATTGCCCTACATTGTGGCCGACCCGAGCAGACCACATCCCACTAGCATGCCAGCGAGCTTCCTTGAAGTGGAACAGTGTAACAGATAACGTGGACGTACTGTTGTACCACGGGGCTGCGATTGGACCGGTGTCATAGGTGTGGCCATGCACCATATGGCCTTCACCTCGACACGATGTCTCCAGCTACTCCTCAGTCCGAACAGACTCCTGGAGAAAAGCGCTCCCATCATGGCAGAGCTCAGCAGCATGTGTTGAAGTCTTGTAGATGCAGCTTTGCAGCAGCAGTAACACACTGTGACAAGTTGACCTATGTGTTTAAGAGGCTGTTTCCTGGTCACGTCTCATTTTGTTTAAAGTGTTCTCAGTGCCGCTCGCTGCTCATGCCCGTCGTGTGTTGTCAGTGCCAGATGGCACTGTTTACTCTGTTCAGCAGTGGTGGCTGACATTTACAAGTGTGTTGTGTTTGTGGCTCTTTCGTAAGTGTCTATTCCTGTGTGATTGTTAAGGTTCATTTTCATAAGTCACTTTGAATTATTACATTGAGGAACCGTTTATTATTCAAACCTGTTGGATTGTTTGGTATTTGTCAAATTTGGTCACTTGAACAACCCTGATTCCGAAAAAGCTGGGACACTGTGTAAAATGTAAATAAAAATAAAATGCAGTCACTGACAAATGAATTGTTTTTACTGACAAGTTTTCCGAAGTGTTTCCGAGCCAATCATGTGTTCACAAAGTGTTGAACCTCTCTCCATCCTTGCTTGTGAACGACTGAGTCTTTCCAGGATGAACCTTTCATACCCAATCATGATACTATCACCTGTTACCAATGAACCTGTTTACCTGTGGAATGATCCAAACAGGTGTTTCTGGATCAGTCCACAACTTTCACAGTCTTTTGTTGCTCCTGTCCCAACTTGTTTGAAACATGTTGCTGCCATCAAATTCAGAATAAGCAAATTTTTACAAAACTCCTAAAATCTGAAGTTGATGAGCTAAAACATTAAATGTATTGTCTTTGTTTTGTTTTCTATTGAGTATATGTAAAAAGGGATCATCAAATGGTCACATTCTGTTAAATGTTTAAACTCAGAGTGGAAGAATCAGGGTAGTAAGTTGTTGAGTTATGAGACTCATGATTATTCTTCAATGATATAATGAAACCTTACAGTAAGTAAGACGTCAGGTTCACATACTTCAAGTGAAACCACAACATTTCCATCCAACCACAAGATGTAAATACAGCTCGTCACTATGGCAGCTCTATCTACATGTAACAGTAGGAGCTGTGATGTAAACACTCACAGAAATACTGCTGCATCATTTCATCATCTGCACTGTTGATTGACAGTCTCTAAGCAGGGAAGGATAGGCGAGTTACTTTCTGTATGAGTCACACAGCCTGCGTCGTACTCTCCAAACCAACAGCGACAACAACAGCACCACGCTGCTCCATGGTAACCGTGTGTGCCCAGGGCGGCCAGTTTACCATGCAAATATAAGGAGGTACCATTGTTTCTGAGAAAGAGTAAGACAGACACCAACTTCAAGGAATCAGTCCTGTTGCTATGAGACACGACCGGAGCATCCTCTTATCATATCTGCTCTGTATCCTGACACGACATTCTCAGGCCTCTCATGCTTACACTTATCTCACTCCCACAACTCCACCCCTCTTCAACTTCATACCTCTCTTTTCTCCCCACTTGTGCCGGTTGTTTCCTTTTCTAGTATGTTCTAGAGGGCACCACTCCTCTTTGCTCTCAACCCTTCCTCGTAATTACTGAGCCTGAAAACACTACCTCCACTACTTTTTCTAAATGTGTTTTGCCTGCAGTAGGTTCTGGCTTCTTATTAGAGCTACTCTGCATCATTATCACAAATTCAAAGTTGATCCAAAATACATGCAAAGTGAGAATTCAGGAGAATAACATTTTCATATAACAAACACGATGTTCTCAGCTGAAACAGATGCTGACAAAGACTGACAGCGAAGCGTGGCGACCATTTTGTCTGTCACCAGGACGATCACCAGGTAAACAGTAGAAATATATCTGGAGGATGAATTAAACTGAAGCTTATCCTCATCAGCTATTTAATATGTTGTTGTCATTTTAAGTAGGTTGTTCTCTTCCATGTGAGAAGGTCAAATCCTCTGTGTGGCTTTTCTTTTTATGACAATAGATCAGGCCCTCCTTTCATCCTCTCTACTTAGCACACCTTGAGGGAACAGATGAAACATAATTAACGGGAATCAAGGGATTTCCCAGGGGCTCTTGTACACTTAGATATCTGGGATGGCTGGCGATATTCATTACATGGCAGGCACGTGTGTCTGGTTCAACAGAGACAGGTCTGACCCTCAGGACTTGATGTTTCCTACAGAGGTTATTCCCACTTATTCATGACGCCTGCGAATGTTTATAGCTTATTTTAGCAAAGTATTGTATGTTTTTGTCATTTTCTCTGTTTTTTAGTTCTAATTGTTTGACCGATGTTGTATTGTCCTATCTGAAACCTTTTATGCTGCTGTCCTGGCCAGGTCTCTCTTGTAAAAGTGGTCTCCACCTGGAAATTACCTGCTTAAATAAATAAATAAATACATCATGTCAGTCAAGACATTTGAAAATGTGCATCGGTCACAATCTAAAGAGAAACTTTCTTCTGTGATACTGCTTTAGTTCATTTAGAGATTCTGAGATAAAACATTTCATACTGTCAGTATCACTTTCATTTTCAATTCTGGGCCTCAACAAGGGCTTCTCAAACAAAGTAAAGTGAAACTAAAAAAGATAATCTCTTCGAACAGCTTCAGGTTTATATTCTGGAAGAATTCGTAAGGCACTCATCCTCCTCAATGCCTAATGTAAATGAGAGACCTGAAAATGCATGGAAATGAAACAGTCTAAATGGAAGATGAGACTAATGTGAAAAGTAGACAGATCTACTGCTTATCTGAGTTTTATAAGGCAGTAAGTAATGTCTGTTTTGGATCAGCAAACCAGGAACATTTCCCCTTCAAGTTTGTGAACACATCAGTCAAATGGTGATTTCTGCTCTCCTCCACTCGCTCTTTCACTTTGGTACATCTAATCTAATCAGGTTTAACTAATGAGCTGCCTGAGGAACAGTTGTTGTGTGAGTGTGTGGTGGGATGAAGCCTTCGGAGCCCCTCTGACAGCGAGCCCTTGAGTTTTCTAATCAGATGCTTTTTCGGTTTTCTACTGGCAGTCTAGACGCTCTCTGGACACTGGATATTACAAGACAATAAAAACAATTAGCAATACACGCTGCTGGTGCTCCATAATAAAGAAGGGAAAAAAAATCTTTCTGAAAATATTTCTGCACCAGGCATTTGTTTACAACTTTTGAACCGCTCTTGAATGTTTCTGTTTGGGACAAAAATGAACAAATGCACCAATTGTATCCAAACAGTCCCTGAACTGGAACCAAGCAAAAACAACTACAGGTCTGAAAATGCCCTTAAACTCAGCGTTCTGCTTTGTCCTGCCACATCATGTTTGAACACATTCAGCTGAGGGTAATGTAAAGCCGTGACGCTGCCAGAAAAGCTTTGATGCCAATCTCAAGGGCCACAAAGAGAAACACAGAGACAGAAAGAGAAAGAAAAACAAGGATAAGATCACTCTGTTGAAAATCACAGGCTCATTCTGCTGAGCGAGACAACTTTTTGTTTAACAAGGCTCCTTCTTCCTCCAGTCTGCCGTAACAGACGAAACATCTCCAAACCCTTTAACCATACAGATGAGTTGGAAAACAGACGATGGTGTCAGCCCCAGGAGCTCAGCAGCTTTTTTATCTGCTTCCTGTTTACCCTCTGCTCTGTGTCTGCGTCTGTCAGCGGGAGCGTCGGGAAACACCTACAGCTCAGCTCCCCGGGAGAAAGACCCAGACCCCTCACCGGGCCTTATAAGGACAGACCCCTGCCGGCTCCCACCTCAAGAGAAAGCAGAGGGGAGAGAACCAGACGGGTCAGAGAGGAAAAAATAGAAACAGAAAGGCTGATGATGAAATGGTTAAAGAATGACCAAAAAAACAACATCACCATAAAGAGGGGAAGAACAACAAAATGGAGGGTAGACTGGGGAAACCCCCCTGGTCTGAGTCACCATCAGGAAGAGAGCCAGACCCAGACAGCCTTTCCACCTAAAATCCTGCTCAGCCCCCTCCCCTCCACTCTTAAAACTGCTGTCTGCTCTATTAAACGTCAAGTGGAAACTGCCCTTTGGTTCTTGAAGAGACACACACAGCTGAGTAAGAGGCCGCTCTGAATATCATCTCTTCCATTAGAGACTTGTTTCACTATGTGTTGGGGTATTTCCCCCCCATTACACCTTTTTTGTTTGTTTGTTGTTGTTGGCATTGTTGTTAAGTGGTTGCTACGGTGACAGTTAATTGTTATGAACAATGAGGTGAAAAGAGGAAGTGAAGTGAAACGGCACTTTAGGAACACAGTGTGACTTTCTGGTCTGCACCTGCAAGCAAACCAGGTGCCACTTGTTTTTAAAAAAAAAGGATTCGTAGAGTCCAAACAATAATTATATTTCATGTTATTTGTTATTGTGCTGATTTATTCTGAGGAATGCCACAGCTTGTATGAACAGCGGCCATCTGGCGTACCGGGACAAATAGCGGTAGGCCGCCACGTCAGGGGCCTGGTGGAGGGCCAAAAGATCTATTTACCAGCCATCCAGCCCAGTTTGTGTGTTTATCGGTGGCCTATCACAAGCCAGTCCCCCCCTTTTTTAAGGACCAGTGTGTAGGATTTAGTTTGATCTAGATGCAAACCCCTCACCCCACCCAAGCGTTTGGTTCGTCCCTTCTGGGCTACTGTAGAAACATGGTGGTGCAACACGGTCCATGGAAGAAGACCCTCTGTAGATATGAAGAGCTCATTCTGAGCAACAAAAACACAATGATTCAGTTTCAGGTGATTATACACCAATGAAATCATAATTATGAACTTTATATTCCATTTGTGACAAAACATCCCCCTAAATCCTACACACTGATCTGTTCGTGGCACATCATCATCGACTGATTTATCTGACACATTTTGGAGGAAATGTGGTAACTAAGTCACAAAGTTCCTCCTTTAACTGGTGACTGTGTTGGTAAAAACTGCTGAGACAGTAGTAGCGCAGTGACATCATCATTTTCACAGCCCTTCCCTTGTTTCACCATTGGCCATATTGGGTAAGGAAAAAAAGAATCTGTACAAAATGATTGGCTGCAGAAAATGTCATACCACCCTGTCGTCACAAGCTCACACATCAGTTTCTAAAGCGGGCACATTACATCGTGGACCGCTTCTATATTTGGCGTTAACATCAACATTACCGGTTGTCAATGAAGCTCTTGATGCAGAGGTGGCGATACAAGAGTTTCATTCATCGGCTCACCCTCCTGCTCCACCCCTCGCAACCAAAATGACCCATTTCGTCGTCACTGGAGGTGCAGAGGTTCAGGGCCAGCCTGAACGAGTGGATGTTACCCCATAAACTGTTTGCTTCAACTTTGCAGCTCTGCCCCTCAGACGAATTCACCTCCATATTTGGGTTTAAATAAACTAGGGTCCCCTGCTATGGAAAGAACTCCACAAAATGTCCTCATTTACTCTTAAAGATGAATGTGACTTGTTGTTCACACAAGACTCTTTCAGCAAAAAGACTTTTGAACTTGATTATGGAAAATATAAGGTTGACCACTATCATTGTAGACCAAAGTCATGTGGGCACAAAAAGTATCTTTCTTATTACAATGATTCTCATCTACAGCCCCGTTAATGTTTGTTTTCCTTTAGGGAGGGGAAGCAGCAGCCATTATTAGTGTACCAAGAGGGTTGGGGGCCCCATAATTTCTTTTTCCAGCTATGACCTCACCTCAACAATATGGCCCTTTCCTGGCCTCAACCTCAACTTTTCCCCCACTATCTGAGTCAGCCCGTTCTCAGATTCATGCGCTTCTATTTTAAGGCTCTAATTTCCATCATTCCACTGGTAGGCAGACATATATAATTGGGCCTTTTTTTTTAATATGGAAAAGGAAAATGACTGAAAGCTAAGCATGACGGGCTTCTGTGCTCTAGTTGGACAAAAAGCACACTTAACCTAAAAGAGGTCTGATGCGAGGGCACCGGGATTAACTGCACCGAGATGTTAGAAGTGACACCAGGTCAGCAGCTTGGATTCGAGTCGCCCACTGTAGCTGCCAGGGTGTTTAAGAGACGAGCCAGGTCTGAGAATGTGGGTCAAACCCAACACCCTGTAAATCCATGTGTCTGAAAGGGGAATGAAAGGATTCATTAAAGCCACTGTGAGCACGCATAGAAGCACATAACACAAGTTAGCTTTAAAATACAATTATTATATTTTTATTTTTATGTCACTGACATTACAAAAAAAAATAAAATAGATAATAGTGCAATTTACTCTCCCCTTGTGAATGTCTGACTTATTGATTCCTGCCCAGTGAAACATGACCAAATGCTTTATTTTCCAAATGCTCCTGTTTCTCCCTCAGGCTTCGTTTAACAAGATGACCAGTGTCTCTCTCTGTGAAGCCGGTCCAGGGTTGCAGGGATCCTGTTCGACATGACGACCTGGCAGGTAAAATGTGCGGCCCTTGACAGACGCTTGCTAGCAGCCAAAACAAGAGCTGGACCCGTCCCAATCCCATTAACTAAGTCATGAATGGATGCTTCACTATATAAATAGTTTTTTTTCCAGCACAGGTGGGAGACGTTTCAAATCATGAACAAACACATGAACTCATGACAGGGGTGACTCCTTATTTTAGGAAGGGGACACTCATGATGGGACACACCCGCACCCTGAAAGCTTTGCATGCAGTTTTTTTTTTTTCTTGAGACTGAGTTGTGCTAAAAGTGGCTCCTGTGAATAGAAGAAAGAATATGACATGCACAGGTTGGGAGCCATATGGTTTCAGTTTCAGAGTTTTACCTCTCACCAACTGTGTGTATTCAAGCTAGTCTCATAAATCTGTGTTGTTTTAATTTTACTCACATATAAGCCAGAGTTCACTTCAAAGCCCTTCTTTTTTTTTTAGGTGGAATCAAATTTATTCAAAGCAAATGTCGCAGTTAGGTAAGACCAGATAAAGACAAAAATGAATTAGCGGACACCAGTGTGTGCAGTCAGTCAGCTGATCAAGTGGTAAATTAGATGTAATTTTTCCAAATTGAGGCCTTATGTATACACATTAAGAGACAGGCACAGTGCTTCATCTTAGCTTTGAATTAGATGTCAAATTTGATTCCATGTCACAGACAGTACTGAATGTACTAAATGGATCTCCTGGGATCATTAGCAGTCACTGGTGTCTCACAACACCAGACACATGAAACTCACAAAACTGCTCAAAGCGATTCGCTGCATCAGTGAAATATACAGCATGTCACCAACATCCATCACACATGTCCATCACATACAACTCAGTATTCATCTGAAAATACATTTTACAAAACAAGAAGGGTAGATTGACAATGACCGAACTGAAATTGTTTCAGTGACACACTGTGATCTGGCACAATTTGTCAGTCATCAGTTATTCTTAATATAGAAAGCCCTGTGCTAAGCTTTTGGTCTGTAGCAGACAGACTCTAACAGGAAATTTGGTTTTGAATCATGAGGGGTTTTTTTTGTCTGCCCAACACAAGACAGCAACGTTCAGGATGTTTATAGAAACAAGATTTTGAGACAATTGGCATTTTAAATCTGGCTCGACAGGCTGTATATGCATATAGTAGCTACAGTCTTGTGCATGCATCACTAACAAAGTTTGCACCTCTGAAGCTTTAGTCACATTTTAGTGGCAATATGACATAATGTGAATAACTTTAGTTTGTGTTCCATGTTTTCTGTTTCTGGGAAAAACAGTATCTGACTGGTGTAAACTGATCCCATAGATGTCCACATGTGCACAATTAAAGTTTCAAATGAGTTGATATAGATATATAGATTCCAGCCAGAGTTTCCAGGAGAAGAACAATGGGCGGGCTCCCTGAACTCAAACCTAAAAGATTCATAACAGAGAAGAAAAGAAACTGTGAATATCAAAGCAATCCGCCACTTCCATCTTTTATCACATGGATCAAAAGGGCTTTGATCCACTGGCGGGACCTCTATTCTTTCAGCATAGCCTGTCTATAATTAGTCCAACAGAAAGCCTATAACATCTCAGTTTAACATGAATGTGTACAGGACATTTTTTGTTTTATGTAAAGCACTTTGAGCTGCATTTCTGCCCAAATAAAGTTGATTATTATTATTATTATTATTATTATTATTATTACCTCTCCTTATATATGACAAATGCAGCTGTATATTGCTGCAACCCTCCCGGCGTCTGAGTCAGCAAGATTTAAAGCACAAAACAGGCAGTGAGCAACATGAGGAGGAGTGGGAAAGGAGGAAATCTGTAGTTCATTAGTGACCATTTTATTTATGGGTAGAAGGAAAAGCTATTAATAGAACAAGGCCGCTGGAGATAACAACAACAACCACATGTTCTACAAAACAAAATCAGGTATAAACATGACATAACATCTTCTAAAATTATAGTTTGAATGTTTCCAGTCCATTGTTCGAAATGATTTCTGCTTCATGTTGTTCCTGTTTGTGCTCCAAAGCAGAAGTTTTCATCGTCTGAGACTCGGGGCCTCCTCTGAGACAAAACTTGGAAAAAAGTCCTCACCCTCCCTTAGATTTTGCTTTGTTTTGCTCATATTCTGGGATCATGATTATGTTATTTGATCCCATAGACACTCAATGATTGAGCCAAGATATCCCTATAATGCTGCTGATGTAACTTCAGACTACAGCAAATACATAAAAAGGCTTGTCCTGAAGCATTTATGTGTTTCTGACTCTGGCAAAGTGAAAGTAAAATTCTCCAAAAATACTTTATCTATGAGGTATCTCTTGAACCAAATCACACACATTTAGTTGATTTGGTTTGGTGAGCCCCCCCGTGGAGACCGACCTCCCACTTTGAAATCCTCTGCTCTAAAGGATTTTTATCACCATTGTCTTTGTTTATACCCAAAAAACAGTTGATTGAGGCCAGAGACTGACAAGAAGAGGCACGAATGACTGGGAAAAGTAGAGAAACAGAGCACGGAGGCAGAGCAGAAGGAAGAAGAAGGAGAAAAAAGAGGTGGGACAGAGAATATCCAAACATTTCCAACACCAACATTAAATACAGAGGCCACCCTGTCAGCTGAAAAGAACATTTCTCTGGAAATATAAGAGTGTGTCCATATGCTGAGCGTCTGGGGAACCATTGAGCTAAAGGAAAGAAAAAACACAACATGGATGTTTTTGAGAGGAGTTCAAAGGAAATTGCGAAACGTATGATTGACAAGTTTTTGCCAAGGTGACTTATTAATGTCTGGGATAGGCTGCGGTTTAAAACTAAGAAATTGGGTCAAGAGAAAATGTGTTTGGCAAGTTGGCGGTACATTACATTAGGTATGTGGGTTTGAGAGACCAAAAAAAAACCTGTTGGAAGGAGAAAGGCGTTGTCTTTTTTTTTTTTTTTTTTTTTTTTGGTAGAGTTTTGATAGAGCTTGCTCAGTGACGTGGGAAGTGGAAGAGAGGAAGGCAGAGAGGGGAGGGTGAGGGGTGACAGACAGAAACAAACAGAGAGAGAGAGAGAGAGAGAGAGAGACAGAGAGGTTGGGCTTCTCTGCTCCAACTAGCCATCTATCTTTGGCTGTGCTCACGCCCCAGCTGCTGCTGGTTCAAAGTACGGTCACTGGCAGGGAACCAGCCACAGGGCTGCGAAAAACACCCACACAGCCACTTCACATACAGAGGGAAGCGAAAAGAAACAGAATGTCTTTGGAACAAACAAAAGTCTCAGACTCAAGCCCAGTGTCTCATAACTTTTGCAGATTGTCTAACTTACGCTTGATGAAAAAAAGTCTTCAATGTGTTCAGTGGGAAAGTGGCCGAAGTTAATGTTTAATCAGCCGGTTAAATGGCACACTTGTGAATTCCAGGGATACTGGATGAAATCGATTTGACTTGATGTCCAGCACTGCAGTAAGAGTGGAGTGTGGAGGCATCAAAACATTTCTCACATCATAAGTGCAACAAATACAGTATCCACTAATATATAAGATTAAAATGCACACACACACACACATACACACACACACACAAAAAACACGGGGTGGGCCTAATTGAGGTTATGCAGCCCTCAGCTTAAGCGAATATACTTTAATGAATTCAGTTAGGCAATGGTGAGCTGCAGTATGGAGGACATTTGGCATGGGTCACAACACAGTGTCTCAAAGCCAATGGCGGCCCTCAGAAACATTTTGTGTGGCCCCATATAGTATGGTTGAGGAAGAAAATGAGGTTTCAAGAAAAATGGATCAACTCTCTCACACCCAACCTGCTTCGTTTGGTTAAAACAAATTCAGGTCTGTTTGCCTGGTCAGTTTTGGGCTGGTGTAAAAGCTGTCAATCGAACCCTGGTCAGGACCAAATTACCTAACTGAGTCCGCTTGATATGTTGGGTCTCGGTCCACCGTCAAGTGGTGCCGTTAGTTTGTGGTGTAATGTGTGAAAGCAAACAAACAAACCACAAGATTTTATGATAGGAGATGATTTTAGCATGATTCCAAAAGCTAAACTATTAATAAATCCATGTGCACATTGTGAAATCTAGAACTAAAATGCATCATTTTTTTCCCCTTGGTATGGACCAAATTATCCTAACTGCAGATGTAAAAGCACCCTTACTTTATTGGACCCTGGGGCAAAATGATCTGCCTCATCTGCAAACAGGCGCACAAGGAATTACATGTTCAGCACCATTATGAGACCAACCACAAATCCTATGACAAGTTCATGGGTTTACCTGTTTGCCAGCGCCATAAATTGCACTGAACCCCTGGTTTACACAGCACTAGAAAAAGTCATATATTTAAAACCCACTACTGAGTACACTGACTTTAAATTGGTCCTCTCCTGCACTTTTGGTCTTGTGCCAATCTATCTGGGCCAAGATCTGGGTGTCAATGTTGAGTAAAGGTGCCATGGAACAGGATGTGTGTGTATGAGTGTGTGTGTTTCTCTAGAATAACCTATGAGTGTATCCTGGATTCATGTAATTGCATGTGCATACGGCCTTTGTGCCAATGTCCTTGGGCTTTCCACTGTGTGTGTTCCCCCATGCACGTGTCCCAGCACAGGCTCCGCAGGTGAGCAGAAAGCCATGTTCAGCAGCCATCCGGAACCTTATACCGACTGGTCAGAGAGCAAGTTCGACGATATAAACACACACACACACACACACACACACAGGTCGGAAGATTTCCTTGTAAGGGCTGACTTGCTCTCGGGGTATGAACGTGACTGTGCCAGTGCTGCTGCAGCTATTGTCTCAACTCGTTTGACGTGTCTAGGTCATCGGTGATACAGTGTTCTGTTTTGTACTTCTTTGGGAATACGGCTGGTTGAGGTGTGGAACCTGAGTCGTGGGGAGTGGCAGGGTGCCAAGTTTGGGGTGCGGCAATCAGCAGATCAAGACTAATGAGAGCAAATTCAGCCAAAATGAGACATGATATTGGAGCCGTACCAGGGGGTGAGGCCTGCTTCCTGTGGCAACCATTTCTGGTGATTAATAGGCGACTTTCAGGGAAGCAAGGCTGTGCCTGTTAATTACATCCAACCAAAACAGAGCGCTGGATGTGCTGGGATCTCCTGTTTTGTTTTCACCTTTGTTTTGGAGAGGAGAGGTTACATGTGATGAACAAAAGGTCCAACAGATGACCTATTATAATCCAAAACAGCTTCTTGTTCTTTAATTTTCATAATGCACAATTTTCAAAAAGTTATTTATTCATTTACTTTTTCATTTGTTCATTTGATACCTTCATTAAGGAGGTTATGCTTTTGCTTTGGTTTGACAGGATTATGGAATAAGTACAGTCCTGATTTTCATTGCGGAAAAGTATAACAATTAAATTTTGGAGCGGATCTGAATCACAGGGCGGATACACAATTTATTTTCCACTTTCATTATCATTGAAAGACTGGGCATTTGGCAGAATAAATGCCAGACATCTTAACAACCAGGAGATGGTTGTGAAGTTCAGAGGTGACAAAACATGTAGTTGTTCAAACTTCACACAGAAAGCAGTTGAGGACGAACCGGTACAATTATAACATCGGCACAATTTTAACGTTTTTCTCAAACTGAAGTGTGAGTGTGGAGACATAAATACACACATATCATGCAACTAATCATACTCTCATCCAAATGTGAATTCTCAGCATTAAACTCCACCAGAGATACTAAGGAAAAATGTTGAAAAGAGAACACACAATATTTTAGACGTGCATAATAAATGCACAGCTGAGATGACGAGGGTTCAGCGAGGCACAACAGTTTTTTGACTTTGTTGCAATTGGCATTGGGAAATATATCCTGACATATTTTGTGGTTGCAGATTTGCATATAATAGAGGGTTAATTAAATTCTTCACGTTTTTCTTTGATGGCCTTTGTAAACAGAGACTTGATCCAAACCACAAGTCAGATGAGAAGATAAAACGACACGTGCTCTTTCCACCTCATCTAGGTTCAACCCAGATGGGGCAATAATCTAAACAATGGGAAATTTTGGCAACATGTGGGTGCGTTGGTTGATTTTCCCACAAAACCTGCTCTGAACTTCAGGCGAGTCTTGAGCATAACACACCAGTTAACCATGGCCGGGGGAGCTCAACATGCTGCGGCGAATATTTAAGAAAACGTCCTAAATATGACACATGAGCAGCATTTAGAAAACGCATTGCAAATTCACATATCACAACATGTTAGAGAAGAGCTCTGCAAGTATGTGCAACGTGACGTGTGTAATGATCGTGAAAACCTCAGTTATTGTCGTCAATGAGAGTTCATCTGCATGCTTAATTCACTGAAAAATGTACATCCTGAAGGCAACAAAACCGTCTAAGAGAAGGCCAAGTCTTCTCTTTAAATTAGTTACGAGATCATCTCTTGATGCTACAGCGATGTGTAGCCTGAGAAGGTAAAGCTCATGCACTAAAACTACAGGAAGAATCTCCTTCTCTCTTAGTCTCTCTTTCTGAACCTGCTGTCCAGGGGTGTTGTTCACTGTGATAATATTTTAAAGCCACTGAGCTCTGCACAGAAGAAACAAATGTTCTTTGTAACAGGAAACAATAAGTCAGCCCTGCCCTCTCACTTCCTGCTGCCAGCCAGATTTATTGATAGCATTACAACTATCAGGCAGCCACTGTACACAGTCTGGATTCCTGAGGGGCATGACGGGCAAAAGCACAGTTACAGTCCAAAATACACTGCATTTATGACTTGATATTCATTCCTACACTCAACTGGGACAATAGCAACCGTGGAATAGGTTCATGCACCACAAACACTCAAACCAAATGATAAGGTGTG
Source organism: Holacanthus passer (assembly GCA_025331565.1). Taxonomy (NCBI): domain Eukaryota; kingdom Metazoa; phylum Chordata; class Actinopteri; family Pomacanthidae; genus Holacanthus; species Holacanthus passer. The sequence continues at coordinate 1,009,920 of JAFREQ010000073.1, read as the reverse complement.
AAAGTCATGAAGCAACAGCAGCAGAATGAGCACATATTTTTCTACATCCTGTTGCATCACCATATTCATCCGTCACCAACAACACGAAGCTGAAAATATTTGCTGGTGTAAAACAGAAAAAGATAAAAACCCTTTTCCTTCCAATTCTTCTGTGCACTTTCTACAGTCACCACCCATCACAGATGAGCATGCGTTTCAAGAATGTGGAAGTGTAGAAAATTTGATTTTTCTTTTGGACCAAAATGTCATGACAAGCAAATTTCAGAGATTTGGAGCTGAGATATGTAAATCTTCTACAAGGTAGCTCAAAATAGTTTGTGCTGTATCGTCAATGTTTACAGCTGAGCAGCCTTCACAGGAGGAAAATGCAAAGGTTTCTAACTGTGTGTGACGCACTGCATTTCCCAGCCAGGCCCAGGGAGCTGAGCGTGGACAGTGAGCCTGCTGATCAGATTAGTAGCAGCATGCTGCTGCCTGCATGTGTGTGTGTGTGCGTGTGTGTACAGTGTGCATTTGCAAGGTGGTACTGTTTGATTGTTGTTTCCAATGCTGTGCCCAAGCTTTTTCCTGCTGAGGTCGGCATATCTGACACAGATGACACCTTCCACCTTTAGACTTCCTGTCCTCAGGGATGGGTGATCGGATACCCGGGGCAGGATGGTTACACCCGGCAGAGGTTTACTGGCAGGGCGGTTTCATGGGGTGGGGGCAGGAACATGGAAACCGACATCCACCTTTTGTCACCCCTCTGTGAGGTGCTCACTCAGGATGGAGGCATGAGATGGGTTGGGGCTGCAATATGCTATAAAGGTGATGATGCACGATGAGGTGGTAAAACGTAATGGAAGAGGTGGATGTGAAGAACCTTCACACTGAGCCTATTATTATCCATAACAGGAAACTTCATGTGCTATTGCACATAAAAGGCTCTACATTCATTTGTTTTGAGTGTTTGAGATGACACAGCATGACTTTTAAGCCAAGTTGATACGGTTCCCAGCAATTTAATTTTTCTTGATGCTGAATTGAGCAGTGGTTGGTTTCAGTGTTGACATGTCCACATGTCCACATGTCACTCGGTGTGCAGCACGCGGTCCATGTGCCGACCCATGCAGTTGTAGACACACGTGCTTGACTGCAGAAGGACATTCCTGAATGCCACATCAACCTCCCCGGCCATTCAAGCTCAGCCTAAATAGACAGTCTCCCGCCTCTAAACCCTTATTAACTCCTACCAGCGCACGGATTAAGTCTCGGGATCCAGACAGCTAACAACCCCGTATGTGTCTGGTGCAAGCTGCTCATCCATTCACAATGCTTTATGACTAGCTACAACTCACAGCCTCCCTCCACCGCCTCCCGCAGAGGGACATTTGCAAAACAAGTGCTCAGACGAAGGGGACAGAAATGGAGAGAGAGGGGTCTATTTCAAAGATTAGTGGAAGACGGGGAAAGAGGAGGGGATAGCAAGGACGTTTTGACTGACAGGGTCTTTTGGCTGATGTGACTCTGACTGTGCACCTAGAATGATTAGCTTATTTAAAGGTTAGCATGGCCTCCACATCTAAATAGTGAAGAAAACTCCAGGATATATTACTACATTTTAAATGAGGTTATATTTAGAAAAAATAAACATGTTCAATGAAGAAACCTTTGTAATACTGTGGTGGACAAGGGCTGATATAAGAAAAGACTATATTATCAAACTGACATATCAATCTAACATGGAAAACTTCAGAACAGAGAAGTGGCAGCTGCAGAAGTGAAAAGAGGCATCGAAGCGTTATGTGCTGGGTTTTTCACGTGCACAGAGGCATGGGCCAGTCCACATGGAGCAGACACTCCTGCAGAGTCAGAGCTCCAACATTTCTCTGGAACATTTCATAAATGACCAAAAACACTCTTGAGAATCAAATATATTGCCTAAGACGTTATAATGCTTGGAATGTGACAATACTGATAAGTCATACTGACAGAATGAAGGAGAAAAGTTGTAGAAAACATGATAAAATAAAGATATGAGCTGAATCGACAGACATAATACCAAGAATGTTAAAAGAATGCATGAACTTACTGCATGTTTTCTTTTCCAACCGTGTTTCATGATTTCATCTGAACTAATGTGAGAGACATGATGCTAGTTGCATTGTCACTTTCAAGTTGGAAACTATTTTGCAACAGATTTCAGGGTGTGGGAAAATAATTCACAGAACGCCTTGCACAACTGTGTGCAGAGATTCCTGTCAACAGTTGCAGAAGGATTGCCTTTGGTAAGTGTTATTTCTTTTCAACCTGAACTGGGTTTTAAATAAATACGTGTGGAATGAATTTCAAGTATGGATGCGCTCACAGAGGTTATGGCAAACGATTGTAGTCTAAGGACACGGGTGCAGTTTTCCAGCAAGTAGGTCAGATTCAGTTGTTGCTCCTTCTCAAAGGCAGACATGACCTATTACAGTGATTTCACACAGTGCATTAGGCAAACACAGCGAAATAAATGTTTCAAAGAAATTCACTTTCCCACTCATGATATGCCAACTGGAGCACAAACCCTGAACCACAGCTCCATATAAAACCAATAAAGAGTCCAATGCATAACAACAGAGGAAAATACTGTGCGCCTGGTCTGTGGTCTTCTGTGATCAGGGAGGTGACTGTAAACCACGTTCAGACCTGAGAACTGGTGCGCTCATTAATCTGATCGATTGTGGGACGTGCAGTGCTATATGCAAAGGGCTTTGTATAGTGTTTTGGAAAGAAGCTTTGAGCGAGTGCAGTACACTCACATTGTTTGCATTTGCTATTGGCTTTGTGTACTGAACATCTTAGAGTTGATCTTTCGAGGAACACATGCAGGTCATGAATACAAGAGTGCATCTACTGTACACACAGAAAAAACAAATGCACACACCTATGTGGTTTTACGACCTTGTAATGTTAGCACTTCAACATATAATTACACGTTCATAAATGCGCCACAGACACTACAAAGAGCTGTTTCATAACCGCACCGGCAGGCCTGTCTTGCTAACAGCAGGTAGATCAGGGACTAATGTTTGCCCCCGCGTGAGATGTTGTGACCTTGTTGCCAGTTTGCCGAAGTTACATAACGTCCCCAGACAGGTGAAAAAACAAATGACCAATTAATAGAGTCTCCCTGGAGAGCGACAACACAGCCGCCGCTCTGACAGTTCCAGCCAGTCGAGACCAGTGCAGCTGCAGGTGAGGCCGTGGCGTGTTTGTGTGTGATGTGTGTGTTTTGGAGTTCCAGATTCCGCACGAGTTTGGGTGTGCACACTCGACTCTGCTGCTAATTAACATAACAACAAACTAAAAAAAACAAATTACATAATCAGATTCTACAGAAAACTTCAACACATCAAATCAATAAGGGATGCTTCATTCATTATAGAATATAAAAAATCAGAAAGAATGGAATTTTTTAATTCTCCCAAAATCACACAGGTCACACAACCGATTTTCATCCTGGTTATTGTATTTATTTTGCAAACCTCAACAGTTAGAGGAGGAATAACACTTCTGAACTTGTGTGTCTGTGTATGTATATAACCTGCTGTACATGCACATGACCCCGCGTGTGCGCTTTCGTGCGACGTGCCTCATCAGCCGTCACAGCTGAGATCACAGCCGGACCGGGGCCGAGCGAGCCGACGCCCAGCGCAGGCAGTGCTAAACCTGAGGTGATGACATCTCAGCCTGGCTTCACAGGTATGGCCACATAGGGCTGTGTCTGCATAGGTTTGAGTGAGATGAGGTTATATAAAATAACATGGAACACATGCAGCTGGCTTCCTATTCACTGTGAATAACACGGCCTATTTGCAAATGCTTTACTGTCTGCGAGCGTGTGTGTATGTGTGTGTGTGTGTGGGTGTGGGTGTGCCCTGTGGCCCGGGGCAGAACACTCACTGTAGCATAATGCCCCAGTGTACTGTTACAAAACAATTCAGCAAGCTCTTATCTGCCCTTTGTGGAGAGTCTGCATGCATGCTTTGGAGGACTGTGGTATATGTTTTCATATACTGTATTTCCTCGTTAAGGTTCTGCAGGATGTTTGCCAAATAGTTTAAGATGTTGCCAGTAGCAAAATGAAAGAGCTACCTCGCTGCTCATAATCCTTTATATCATAAGCAAACCTTTTCATGTTGGGTCTGTGCTGTTTTATAGTACACTGTTATAAAGAACATGAAGTGTGTTTTTTGAACTGCATGCCAACTGCCTCACTGCCTGACAAATTATACCCTTTCCACTTCCCCAATGGTTGTTCTGGCACAAAGGCAGTGGTTAAAGTTATACAACAGCAGAAAACTACGGTTTCTTTATGCAGAAGTCTAAATTGGGCTCTTGGGGATTCGATTCTGTGAAGTGATAGTAAATGAAAGCGATCTCATACTCCCTGCAATCTGCAGGGAGAAGGAAAATCAAAGGGGGAAAGTTTTGATGTGAAGAGTTTGCTTTGGGGCTCATGTCTTTGGTCTGAGTCAAGAGGTTAATGCTGTTTTTAGCCCCGATTTTGAAGCCATCACGCCGTGCTGTGTCACTATGTAAGTACAGTATATACAAGCTCAGAGACCCACACAAATACATTAGCATAATCATAGGTACAGCACCGACACACATACACCCATGCAAACAGTAGAGTATGATTTTCCATGTCATGGAGCTGCCTCCTCTTGCAAAATGACTCTGCCTTCACAAACAGGACAAAACACATGAACTGACATTTATCAATTCAGTGTATCATTGAATATGTCACTGCCTGCTGCATATCAATAACACAATATTGTAAATTTGACAGGAGAAGTGTTTTTCATAAAACTTCCAACAGCAGATGTGAATGAACACAATTCCTTTTTTCCACTATTTAACACCTTGTAGTAGTAATAAACAACTTAGAGATTAGTTAAAGCATCAGCATGGAAACAAACTGCTGATTGTGCAAGATCCTCAGCAATACCACACAAAAACACTCATACTCAGCCTGTTGTTCAGCGGCAGCACAGACGTGCTGTGAGCACAAGAATAACTCCTCCGGCTTTTATACCTCAGCGAAATGCAGAAGTGGACCACGTGACGGTGAGGTGACATCTTCGTACATTTTCCCATCACGCCCTGCTGATGTGATGTACAGCATTGATACATCGAGGTAACTTTTCTGCGACCACAAACTTCCCCAATCTGAGAGAGCAGTCGAGTCGCAAAACGACCCCAGTGCAAGAACCCAACCTTAGGGTGGCTCTGCTTCCTGTGATGAAAATATCTCCAGCAAAAAGGTTGCACATCTGTCACGCGGTGTGCGAGTGGCACCTTTTGAGCTGAGGGATGAAATACATTGAAAAAGATAATATGGAACCATGACTATGTTTCTGATTATATAACATAAACATAAATAATGCAAAATCTATTTAATTTTTCAATTTTGTTGAAGCCACTAAATTAATTTCAGCTCAAGCTCAACCAACATCTATCCCAGCACGGTGGCTCAGCCTGGCCGGAGCAGGGCCTTTCTGTGTGGAGTCTTCATGTTCTCCCTGTGCTTGCGTGGGTTTCCTCCCGCCCCTGCAGCTTCCCCCAACCATCAAAAAGATATATATTAGCTTAAATCTCCAGTCTGTGTCTTTGACCAAGCCACTGGCTTAGAGCTCGTGGATGCTGCACAGCGGATGCCCACTGCTCCTCAGGGACGGATTAAATGCGGAGATCAAATTTCACTACACTGTGCTGTGTTTATGATTGTGTGTGACAATGAAACCAGATTTACATTTATATTTGGTAGAGGACAGTGACACAGCATGGATGGGTCACCAGTCCATCACAGGACTGACACAGCTACTCTTCAGAGACTCAAGTACACCTGAACTGCATGTATTTGTTGTACAACACTAACTCAGCCTGAGCTGCAATTTGAAATGAATAGACAAGATAATCGAGCAGGTGTGGTGTTGTGTATCGGTGTGTGTGTGACATTTTGCATGATACATTTGTTATATAACCTGAAATGAAAAACAACTTGGTCTATCCTGTTCAAACAAGCCAATTTTCTCCTCATCCCCCTAAATCTTATTTGAGCGTAAATCACATTCACTTACAATAACTGGAAGTATGAGTAATCTTGGCCAATGCAGTCCAAGTCATATGACATCCCAAGCAGGATACTAAAGTGAAACTGAATCCATGGGGGTTTCCACTAGTAATTTACTGTACACACCTCCGAGGCCTTCGCTGTTCACTTGTTTCTGAGAAAAAGGTTTGTTCAGCTTTAACTAAAATTGTTTCCTTCAAGCAGTTTGGCAGAGTCAAACTCCAAGCAGGGGCTTATTTGTCTGCCAAGGAGAGGAGTCTCTTATGGGAACACTAAAAGCCAAACAAATTAAACGAGATTGGGCGAGATTACTGTCCCAAAAAAGCAGCTTTATATGGGAGCTGTAAAATCACGGCCGGGCAGCGCTTGTTTGTGTGCAAGTTAAAGAGCTCCTGGCAGCTATTGGTGGGTTGTTGTGAAGATGCCGGCCAAGTTGCCACGTGAGCTGTAACATTATTGATCAATCTGGAAACAGAGGGAGCACAAGAACCCACACACACACGCACTGGCAAAATGCAAGCACACACACTCATGTTCATGCATATTCCTTCTGTGTAGTCTGTAAAGTTCTCTCCTAGAGCTGCTGTCTTCAAGACGATGGACAACAAACGCAAGGGTGGAGGTTTGATTTTGACACTGGTGTGACATAACAGTGGTCTGCAGGGAGGGACACTGAGGGTTTTAGCATTTATGTCATCAAGGGCCTTTATTTACAGATACGGAAGCCAACACACTCATAAAGGGAGTGTTTTTTTTCTGTCAATATGCTCCTGGGGCAATAATTACACAATTTTGATTTTGTGCACCAATAACGTTAGAGTTTAGCTTCCTGTACTTCATGATAGAACACGTGCCGATCCAAAGCTCTCATTTCAAACACACATAGATGAACCACGAATGCATAGCACATCATCGTCACAATAGTGAATCTTACTACTCGTGTATCACCATAACAAATCATTATTAGACTTTTCTGTGACCTGCCTCATCTGTCTCCTGTGTCTGAGCTACTTCGCCGCCGGGTTTGCTTCAGTCACCTGACAAAATAACACGCTGATGCATGCCGTTTGAGCAGTGAGGGTAAACACTTACAGCTTAGTTGAGTATTATTATTACCATTATTCTTGACTCTCTGCATCAGGAACTGAGAAAATGTTTTCTTTAAGTGACTTTGACTTGTTGTAAAGGAGCTCCTAATGTCCACCTTTCTTAATTTGGCTGTCAGCCTGAGCATTTCACCAAATTAGCCACACACACACACAAACACTTTTGCACACCCTCACTGACCTAATGACCTAAACCCAATTCTGATTTAGCCCTTAAAGCAAGTCTTAACCTTAACCTAAACCTGAAGTTGAGGACTGACAAAAATGTCGTCACTTTATAAAAATATCCTCACACTGTTCGGTCCTCACTGTGCAGCAAGTACACACACACATAGTCGTGTTTCATTCACTTCAGAAGACATTACATTGACTTACATAAACTTCCTGGAGGTTTACCATAACCACTACATGCCTAACACTAACTTTAACCGAAGGCTTCATCCAAAAATGTAATGATTTATGTTATGGGACTATTTCCTCCCTATAAGGAAGGTGAATCCCCACAATGTGACTGTGTAAACAGATTTCCATCCCCACAACTTGAGTAAAACACACCCACAGACACGCTACACACTGAAGTTAATGCAACCTCTAAGAATGAAGGACAAAGTGAAAGTCTGATGTCAAACTGTCTACCTACCCAGGTTTAATGAACGGCCTACTGCTGCAGATGCACATGGGAGCTTAGCAAATAAAATATAATGGCGAAACACATGAACCAGTATGAGGAAGGTGTCTTCCTCACTTAGCCTGCATGCACATCTAGCAGCTTGACCCTGACAGGACTGCCAGAGACATAAAGCAGAGGCAGTAATCTGGCTCCCAGCACACGGGACATGGGAAGGAGGTTGTGGCGATTGCATCCTGGCACAAGTTATTTTGGCTTTCCACTGAAGACACAAGTTTGAAAATGAAAATGTCACAGCTTTCTAACACCACATTCATGTCATCAACAGGCCTACAGTAGTTTTTCCAAGCTGTGCACATCCAGGAAAACTCAACTCAGGATGCATGTTTCGCCAGCGACACTTCGCTTCACATTCATTTGGTTCCACACGTTCACGCCTGGGCCATTTATGACCTGTTGGCCACAGGTGTGAACCATACAGGTCACTGGCAGTGATGGAGAAAAGAAATCCAGCTCCACAAGCAGGCACATGTTGTCAGGGAAAGGTCAGATGTTAGTATTCTGCTTTGATATTCTGCGTGAAAACATTGCACAAGTGAGGAATTGAAGGTAAGGAGTCAAGCTCTAAACCACTGATGCAACATCACTCTGGAGACACAGGTAGAACAGGTAGTATTAGTGGGCCCTCTAGAGGCCTTAGGCTCCTGTGCACACCATGCAGCTGCCAACACCTTTAGCTGGACACTCACTCAAGAGCAGTCATGAGCTGTGGTGTCTGTTCAAGGCTCCACTTTTCTGACCTTTATCCTTCAATTCTGAACCCGAGCCACTGTTGGTTTCCAGGTGGCTGCAGTGACTGACTGCATCCCAAGTGTAACACAGTCCATGATTAAGTGGACAGAATGAGAACCAGCAGAATCTTTGATCCCTGACCACCTCAACTGAGATTCTCTGCTTTGATTTGGCTCATATCACAACGCAAGATAATTACAACAGCATGCAATTAACTAAAAAATGTCTCATGACTGTCTAAACTATGTGCTTATCTACCAGTTATACTTGTTAAATAGCCATTAGAGTCACTTTATGGATGCTCAGTTGTCCTCTCCTGCAGAGCAATGACTGAGGAATCTTGTGCCGGTGAGCCCCCTACAGGCAGATATTTTCATTGCGTCCTGGCTCACGTCCAGAGGGTGTGTTACCTGGCCCAGGGCAGAAACAACATGCCTGAGCTCTCAAATGTGATACATAGAACAAAAAGCCAGACGCACTAAATGCATCCTGCGAGAGAGCACTTGAGTTTATAAGTGTGTTCTGCATGTCAAGTCTAATTGCAGCAGATTTATATTGTATTAGTCAGGTATTGTCCTGCCTTTTGTTTTTGTTACTTTGTCCTCAGATCTGTATTTCATCATTAAGTTTGTTCTTTTTGAATGTGCTCATTGGCTCGTTTTGTGCAAATTTCAGCTCCCTGCAGCAATTAGTGATTTTTTGGCCTAAAAGTAAATTAGATTTGCTTAAGAACACAAACTATAACTAGCAGATAAAGGCATGCACAGCAACTAATAATCACTTTTCTAACAAAACAACGCATGCTTTCAATGTTTCCTCTTTTGTCTGTGCAGCAGTGATAGCTACAGCTACACGGCACTCCTGAGTACGTGAAATAATATTCTACCTTTCGTTTCCATTTTTCACAGGTCACATTGATGCACCGTCTTTTTTGACTCACGCCTAACCTGCTGAGTAGGAAAACAGCGTGACCTCGCCTGTCCCTAGCACACTGTGTCTCCCTTTTGCGGACTGGCACGACGCCCAGACGGCTGCTGCTTGCGTGCCACCACTGTTTGGGTAGATTTGCATCTTGGCTCTAGAGAAAACTGGGATGATTCACCAGTCATTTGGTGTGTGTGTGTGTGTGTGTGTGTGTGTGTGTGTGTGTGTGATCTCAGCTGAGTGTGTGAACCTCACTTAAGTCTGTCTTTTCTCTCTGCTTTCCTCTCATTTGTCAGTGGAACTATTTCTGTATTGTTCTCCCAAGAGCAGTAAACAATAATGTGTGATGTACAGTAAGACGCAGTTCCACAGAAACAGTCCAGTAAGAAGGGCAGCACACAGGCTGGTGATGACAATAGGTTGGACATCTGGAATACAAAAGCAAAAGAAATAAAGACATACACACTTAAAAAAAAAACTGGGTGGAGACGAGCTGCCCATTTTGTCACACACATGGGAACTCGGGCATTCATGACAAATTCATATAGTTTATAATGTGAGAGCTCACCGGGGACTCTCTGCCCCGAACACCTGCAAAAATACTCCCATTCATCACGAGGGCCAACGCATGTCAAGGCCTTTTATGTAAAGTGCAGTATAGTCAGCGCCAGCGGATGAAAGAAGAAGTTGGCAGAGGCAGGACGTGTTACTGTCCCCAAAGGAGGCTTCAGTCATCGTAACCCAATTTCACTCGGCTCATTTTTAGTTTCACAGAACACATAATTAAATGTATAGGACATTTCCTTTTTCGCTTTTATGAAACACAATGTAACTCCTGCTTTGTAAGGGCAAGTTATTTCAATGCCTTGTTATTGCAGTTATCATAATTTTCCCTTCAGGCAAACATGTTTAAAACATCTGCAGGAATGATGGATGTTCTATTTAGAAAAATCTAACAATTGGACAGAAACTGAGGGAGGACTGCACATCAGTTTTGTATTATAGATATTTAATTGGGTTGGACCCAATTTCTTCATTTTATTTCCTCATTATAGACCAGAACATCAGGGGCAGCATGAGCTTCATTGAGGACACAACCTCAAGTGTTCATTATCTGATTATTTTTTGGAAACAACACTCAATTAATTAATTATATGCTACACATTTACACAACTGTTGCCCCCTGTTCTCTGCTATCTCTCTCTTTCTCCGTGACCTTGTTTTTTAGGTCAAAGCAGCTCTAAGGGCAGTAAAACCCGACAACAGAGCCGGGTCATCCTGGGAAAAGTTTGTTGACTCAGTCGAGCTCTAATGTCCTCAATAAATGGAACGATTTCTTCAAAGTGCAGCTGAGGACACAGGCATCAGTTTCTGTTCATCTTCATGCCCTTCATGCCTATATGTTGTAGTAGCTTGTGCAGAAAGATGTCAGCTGTCTGACTGGAGATGTTTTTCAGCCACGTTTTCACGTCCTCAAGTTGACAATAAAAAAAAGTGTCCGTTTACAGGCTGAGGTTTATTTTATTCTTTTTCCTTTGTGGCTGGAGGGTGGAGCAATCCTGGTAGTTATAAACGTGATGTTTTAAGCCTCTCAAGGAGCTGTGGCTGTGTGATGACGCTGCGATTGGCACAGAGTTCTCTTCCTCTGTTGGAGGTGGGTGATTTCAGGTCAAGTTGGCAACGCTGCAGCCCCAGTGTGAGAAAACACAACATCAACAACCTTGCGTCTGTACTCACACACAGCAAACCAAACACGTGCACAGATAAGACAGAAACAAAAGCATACACATTATTTATTGCACATATGATCTTGAGCGTGCCCTCGTACTTTGCTTCAGAATGACAACAGGATATTTTGATGCACTCTTTGCATTGTAGAACAGGGTTATAAGTCATGCACTCTGCGAGAATACATTTTTCAAACATGTGATTATAGAGTACTTCCCTTTAAAAAAATGACAGTCACATTTAACCACTTCATATTTGGAATTTTACATCAATGCACATTTCAAAACTCAGCTGAGTTTAACGTGATTGTAAAGTACCTGGAATAAACAGACCACAGTTGAATAGAGAATCTTTGTGCAATTCATTGTACTGACTGGTCTATTCAAATATAAATCCCATTTTCAAAACTTGTGAAATACTTTCAGCAGAGGAATTATGACTTATCAGAGGAGGACTGTTGATATTAACTGAACTTTAGAAAACATTTTCCATAAAAGTCTTTTCAGCTCAGATTCCTTTCACTGTCAACAGTTACACAACATCCAATTGATAATGATGTCTTTCTGTAGGTGAAGGCTGGCGTGTGTGTGTATGTGTGTGTGTGTGTGTGTGTGTGTGTGTAGGTGGTTTTCAGCCACTTCCTTTTGTCAAAAACCAACCAAGGACAGCATGTTCTGAAAATGACTGCTTTCACTTTGCAGAGCAGCCGCAGAAAGGTTGATGACGAATGTGCGAGTGACATGTTTTTTTTGTCCATGAGTGAGACACGCACCTCCAATAATGAGCCTCAAGGTGAGATCTAAGACAACTGCGCCATGACCTCCATTTGACGTGGCCACTGTTTTTATGTAATTGCACTGGTTTGTGGCCGGTTGAGATGTGTGCAGAAACAAAAAGCACAGAAACACATGCATGCACATAGCACAGGGTTACTGACAAAAAAATAACAAAGGAAGAAAAAAAAAAAAAACACAGTGACTTCTCTGTCTAAATGTGGTTTGTCAGTTGGCTTTGTTAATGCAGACTAGTTAATTTCACAACATTTCATCCTGCAGCTCATTTCCCTGTATGTCTCTAATCTGCATTGTCACCACAAGGGTGGTAAGCACAATGTGCTTCATCCTAACGGCTTGTGGAAGATTAGTTATACAGTGAACAAAGGCTGCTGTTTTGGCTGACTGGCAAGGCCTTTCATGGGTTTAGTGGTGGCTGCCCTGTACATTTTGCTCAGCTGTGGGATATGTCTGCCGACAGCTTTGGCTGCCATATTGCTAGGTATCATAGAGGCCCTCTTACTGCCACGCAGACATACTGCTGGAGATTTGCTGAGCCTAAATATCTTAACTAGAGAGGAATTTCTGCCAAATGGGCATCTGCTGAAAGCTTCGTCTTCATCACCATTTACTGTTGTGGAATTAAACATGACCTACAATTACTTGATTCTGAAAAAGGAAGGATTCCCTGGGCAACGCCAGCCCTTTATTACTCCTTGTTTTCAGCTACATCAAAGACTCCTCCCTGACTCTCTCGCTGTTTGAAGACAGATTGGTTAGGTTGAGGTAGTCGCCTGGAGTTTTGGTTTCAAAACCAGCTTGTTGCAGTGAGGCTCACACTTAGACTTCACAGGAGGGAAAGAAAGACCAGAATTAAAGAGAGAAAGTATAGAAATAAAGATACATTGAACTCATCGTGGAACGGCGCAATCTTAGATGTTGCTTCTTCTATAGTTTGACACCTTTGTGAATCCACAGAAGTAAAACAAGCAAAAACCAAAAAAAATACATTTTGATATGCACAAATGAACAATACGTTACTTCACACTGAGCTTTGTGACGCCTCACTTGTGAGCACAGGCCGGCAAGGAACATCCGAGTGACACTTTTAAAGTCATGTACGCATCACACAAGCTCCCCTTCACGTAGACACCCACATGATCCCACTCCTGCGTTATCGCTGTTTGATCAGCAACACTGATAAAGATACCTCTACACACACACACACACACACACACACACACACCAAAAAGCTTTTACATAACATAATCCTCTTAGTGCCAAACTTTCACAAACTTTCCCTCCGTTTACTTTCACCACAGTGAGCTGCATGGTGACAATATGACATACATGCGCTTCCTTAACAAATGTGCATGTGACAAATAGTACTGTGTGTCTGTTCCTGCACGCAAGAGCGGTTTCTTTCTCACCTCACTTCATGAAAACATCACGTAGTCCACATAAGTGTTGTCATGAGTCTGTTGTGTCTGTTTCTCTCTCCCTCCCTCGCACACCCACACCCACATACAACCATATATACAGCAGACATAGATGTAGGCTGTTTGTGCTAAATGAATATGGGCCACCGGAGAATTGAAGGGCTCCAAATCCTTTAAGTGCAGAAAATGATATGGAGTCCTGTTTACATGCATTTAAAGAGTTGACAGGAAAAGATTTATATTATACAACTGTAAATGGAAAACAACAGTATGCAGCTTTGCTCGCTGGACATGAGCTTTTTCTTTCTCCCACTTCATTAATTGTTCAGCCTTTAACTGTAGATACAGGTCCACTGTTTACATGGAGGAGGACGTTCCTTTCACGAGCTTGGCACCGTGAACGTGAAATATGTTCCCTTTCTTTGGCCTCGGTCGCCTGAGTTATTGCCCTTTAAGCTACTTAAAGCGGTTGACCTCATGTGAGAAAATGAGGAACGATGGATGAGACTAGAACAAAATGTCCTAGACGCTCAGAGCTGAAACTAGGTCAGGAAGTTTGGAGGGAAAGTGTGTGCCTCCTCCTACTGGTTGTTCGATGTAGTGTAGGCCGTAATGGGTTGAAAGTTCCACAACGTTGGTTCAGCTGATGAAGCGAGTTGAGGCTCCATTTTCACTGTCTGTCTAAGACTGATTTATCCGTTGTGAAGCGGTTTGTTTAATCAACTCTTCTGCTTATCAAATACACCCTGAAGCTGTTGGAACTCTTTTACATAGCATGATACATTAATTCTGTTCGACTGCAAAACAATAATTGGGGTTTGGAGTAAACAGAAATAAATGGGATGCTGATCTGAAGACAGTTTTTCCCTTTTTGCATCTTGGCTCAATATTTTGAGTGTTAAGCATGTTGCCTTTAGAGAAAAGACGCCGGGCTGTTATAAATTATTTTACTGAGTTTATTTTATGGATGAGCCTATAAAGTATGCCCCGTGTAGCATTTTGCAGAACTCTTGCAAATGAATCTGAATTTCAAGTAAATATGAGGTAAATAAATAAATTGCGATGTTGGGAGAGCTGAAGCAAATGAACGATTTCTGCTGGTAAATCATTGCATGAGCTGAAGCACAATTTAGTGCAGCAACTCAAAGATATTCAAACAGTGTATTCAGTATACGATAGTCATGTTTCAGGTATTTGGAATATTCATACTACTTTCATTATCCTGCTCTTGTGGTGTGTAAACTTTCAATGTCACTGCTTCCATATAAAGCACACAGAAATTCTAAGAATGTGTTTAGAGTAAATTAGTAGTTTATTTGCTAAACCTCCCTTTTTTCCTGCAGAACCGTCTGAATTCTTTAAGTAGATTCAGTCTCAGCAGATCATTTCAACAGTGCCTCCAACATGAGGACATGGTGTTTGCACCACAACCATTACCTCTTCACCTGGTGTGCTACTGCTGCTTTAGTCCATCCATATCTGGGTTTGACATGTTGTTAGATGCCTTTCTGCACAGCGCTGTTGTGCCGCGGCTTGACCGGGTTCTTGCCGCTTCGCTATCGACATGTCTCATCAGTGAAGGTTAGTTTGGTGTCTGGATGCTCTGGATGAGTATTGCTTTCAATGCTAAAAAGTGTTCCAAGTCAAAATCCCTGGGGAGCGGCTACTGACATGTGTGGTAGCAACCATTACACCATATTTAAGCTTCCTTGGATCACTCAGCTTTGCCCATTTTAAACTGGAGTGGAACAGCCGATGAACCTCTGGACCCTCTTGGTATGTACATACTGGATGGGTCTGACACACTGTGTGACATTTCTGAGATGTGATGGGAGACGTTTTCTGGCAGCCAGCATCACCACATCATTGTTTATTTAGCAACTGTACATGCACGGCTATTTATCGCATGATATATCTGTCCAAACAGCTTGACCTCAGCGCGCATCCTCGTTAACAAATGTGCCATTTTCGATTTAGTTCGCTGTACAAATATCCATATGTCACCAGAGGGAGCAGCATGTACTGATGCTTGTTGTGTGCATAAGGAAAAAGTAACATTATGACATTTACTAAATCACCAAATATGTTTTTACTGTATTTACTGCAATATCTGAAAATACATCTTTGGACTTGAGTCTCATTTACAGGACTGTAAATACTGCACAACATGTTATCTTCCTTCCACTAGATGTGTTTAGAAGCTCCTTCAACGTGGGAAGGCCGGCGTGTGTATATATGTGTGTGTGTGTGTGTGTGTGTGTGTGTGTGTGTGTGTGCGTGCACCTTATCATGCTATCTTATTGATAACAACACTTTTATCTATGATCACATTCTCCATCAGAAAAGCCTCGGACACAGTGTACTTTTGTTCCAGGGAAAAAAAAAAAAAAATTGGGAGCTTTCCACTTGGATTCGACATGAAATGCAAACAGAATGCAATATGTGCGTTTATGAAGCGAGTCCATTTTTCATCCCAATGACACTGAGCGGCAACACATGGTGCCGCGGGTTGTTGAGTCAGCCTCATGCAGAGCCTATTTTGACTGTGTTTAAAGGACAGACGAAATATAGACAACACAGCACTGACATGAAAGGAAGCCTGACGAATGAAAACTGACATTTAACCCCAGATCCTGCTGCTGCTTTACAGCGGTTGTCTCTAAATTTTCTTTCATTTTCAGCAATCAGGAGGTGAAAATAAAAGCTGCAGATTGACTTTACAAAATGCACTGTATCTACATTATTTGAAAGCCCAAAATATCTCGGCTGCACGGAGGAGAACCTCTGACGGCAACCGCTATTCAAATAACCTGTAGTCTTTTCCCCCGTGATCATTATCTTCAAGAGCGAAGGGGCTGTGTGTGGTTCTGCGGGAATGTTTTCATCTGGGGAGGAGACAGCGGGAGGAGAAACTGACAGTGGGAAGAATCTATTGCAGAGGCAGAGCTACACAGGGAAGTGGGATTAAACTGTCCCCGGCCTCTTCATCCAGACACTTTGTAGAGCTGACCTGCACGCGAACCAGACAGAGAGTTGCTGAGAGGGGTTAACAAGGGGAGTAATTAAGGAATAAAACTATCTGCTGCACTTTCTTTCCCTCGTTCTCCCCCTGACTTTTCCCTCTCTATCCCTCCTCTGCTGCTCCTCCATCAACTCCACTTCCCCTCTCCCAGAGCCCTTTGTTGGCTCTCTGCTCTAATCTGGCGTGCCGTTCCCCTCCTAATTTGGGGACTCATTACGGGAGTGATTATCTCACTGCACACTGAGTTTAGAAGGAAGACGGCGATGGTGTAGGTTGTGGAGCTATCTGGGTTGCAGCTTATAGCTTCAAGTACATATATTTCTGTGATTTCCTGCTCGCTACAGTATGGAGGTTATCTGTAAATGAGTCAGATATGGTAATACGTGCGCAGCTGAGCCTCACACAGCTGCGTCCTTTTGTACGCAAGTCGCTTTCTTGAGCCGACTCGGCGATCAGCCATCATGCCGGGTCAATGTGACTTAAAGGATTTGCTATATAAACAATAAGAAAAGGAGCATGACTTAACTCATGATTCCACTTGATTGGCTTATGAAGTTTAATATAGATTAAAGTCCTGCATGACTCAGGATCAAAGGCCATTATTCAATTTCATTCACACCTTTGGGGCTGGTGGGATTATAATGAGTTAAAGCTAATAATGAAATTACAGTGACAAAGTCAAAATGAACACCTGTAGAAAACATCTCTGCTATTAGTATGTGTGCGACTACACAGTTCAGATTTGATTTGAATTGATTCATGATTAGGTCAAATTAGATTAAATTGTCATAATGTTATTGAATGTGTAAATTTATTTTACTTTTGATTAAATAAAATGACAGAATCAATACTAAAGAGGGACTTTCAGATGGTGATCAATGAGTTGTGTTCTCCTCAGAGGATTTTGCACGTTCTGTGTTAGTGGATGATTTGAACCCCATTTTCAAAGCCATACAAGTGAGGCATTAAAGCATCCGTCAGTATTAACGTGATTTTTCTCCCTGTTATAGAGTGGACCTCTACACTTAGTCTAACTTTGTGCCCAAAAATCCTCCAGACCTCATGATCCTCAAGGCAATTTAGTGGAGAAATCCAATGAGTGAATGTCAGTAAGAGAGTGTTTTCTATCATGTTCTCAGTGCAGGGAGAGAGAAGTCATATTTCATATCACCACATGGTGGCACTAGAGAGCAGTGTTTATGCTCGTGTCTATGATTTCATTCCTCCAGTCATCAGAGCCATGTTCACGTCCAAGAAACCAAGTCTGCTCAGTTGTGCTGGTTGCTGGTCTGCTGCAGTTGTTGGAGTTGAGCAGTGTGAACAGGCCAAAATCTGAGCTGCAGGGCGGAAAACAGATGAGAAGAAAATGACGGGATTTTGAAATAAGTGCTGCTCTTACAGTTGTTACAGTACATGATAAGTATTAAGTCATGAGGTTGACATTTGATTTAAATGCTATAGTCATAAAAAATGAAAAGGAACTGGAAATAGAAAGAAACCAGTTTATTTGAACTAAGTGTGTGAGGGTAAACACATAACCTGAATTTTATTTAAATTATTCAAAATCCCCACATTGAAACTGACATTTATAATTCTGTGTATTTCTCATGCTCACAGTGCTGAAGTGCAACAGTGCACACAGAGTAGAAACTCTCAACATGTTGCGTCTCATACAGAAAGAGGTTTTAAAGTTAATCCTGTGTCGGCAGCCTAAGCAGTGATTTAGAATGACAACGAGGCTGCATGTTCAATTCTATTGTTGTTGAGGTAGTTCATTATCCTGCTTCTGATAGCAGACACTCATGAAAGAGATGAGCGTGGGAGGATATTGTGTCAGAGCCTTGTAAGAAGCAATCCACCGGTTACGGATGAATTTAACTAATTAAAGGAATGTCCCATTAAAAGCATGTTGTTGCTCCCGATGTGACCTGAATTAAAACGTGCGGAACTGTTCTTGCCCAAAGGCTTTTTAAGGGAACTTTGTTTCTTTTAATAATCAAACATCCATTTGCGATTGTTCCTGCACACTCAGGAATTCCATCCTTTGGCTCTGGCTGTCGGCAAGTTCGACATAAGGCAGCAATCAATTGCTAATTCACACACAAGTGGACAGGAGTCTTCAGTCAGGCCAGCAACTCAAAGGCACTAATTCAACAACTGCTCGGCCTATTTGTATCCCAAGCGGCCGTTTGTAAAGATCCACGGTGACCACACAAATCCTGGGCAACGTGATTGATGTCCCCCGAATGCAGGACTAGAGTTGCGGATAAAGAGACGTGGATCGCCTGCAACTTTATTGATCGGCCTCGGCCAAATAAAGATGACATTTGCTCTTGCTTTAATAGATATTTTAATTTGTCATGCTAAGTGAAAATGTGATTCATTCTCAGCGAAGGCGCACCTTCAAAAAGGCCACGGAAGGGGCACGAGAAAGGGAGGGACTGAAAGCAAAACAGCGAGGATGCAACACAGCGAGGAATAAAAAGTCAGACAGAAAAAGTCACTTTACTGAATAAAATGCTGCAGTACATTTTGCCTCCACCCATCGTTTTACCTCTCTCTCTCTCTCACACACACACACACACACACACACACACAAAACACAGACACATACACGCTCTTTATTCTGTATTTAGAAGAAAAGCCTTGGTGTTTGAGCAGCTTTGGTATCAAGTTTGAGCTGAATAAAAGCGCAGACCTCCCTTTGAGGCACTACATGTCATACGGGGAACATTGAGCCATCAAGCCAGACGGCCAGAAGCATTGTTGAGAAATTACACATGGGGGCTTGTGATTCGGCCTTGGTTTAACAAGGGAGAAAGGGGAGGGGAGGGGGGGAGAGTATTTGGATTTTCAAAGCTCTTTAAAAAAGGGGGAGGCTACTCTCTCCGTCTGCAGACAATTTGTAGTTCATACTGAAGATAATGCCCACTTCCTCATTTCCTCTCTGTCATCCCATCCCATTTCATCCCTCTTTCTCTGCCATCCAGCTCTCCTATCTCTGGGCCCTCTCACCCTCCCTTTCCCTTATCAAACGCTTTGTGATCCGGGCGCAGTGTGGGAGCCTCCCCACGCCAGCATGCTGTGATTTGAGCAGCTTGCCACCGAGGACGTGCTCATCGGAGGCCGGATCAATAGGCACGGATTCCGCACACAAAGCTGAGGTGACAGGCAGAGACTGTGAGAAAGGGGAGCGTGACCTTTGGAGAATACAATTTAAAACATCTCTCCGACTCTGGCTAAGTTAACTCTGGCACCATGCTGTGCCTGCACTTGCAGATCGTTTATTTTCCTGGACAGTACCAATTGAGCGAGTGGAGGGGAAGAAGGGCCGGGAACAGGATGGAGGTGAGAATAGCAGTAGGTGATGGTGGGAGGGGACGTAGAGAAGAGCACCAATTTCAACATGTTGTGCAAGCGAATTTTCCTGTTTTTTCTTCCTTTTTACTCTCCAGCTCGCTCTCTCGCTCTCTCTCTCCTCACTCTTACCTTGTCGTGTTTTATAAGTTGCCCTGTAAAGGTTGTTTAAGGAGGCAGCTTGAATGCAGTCTTTCAGAGCTCGAACATAGTCTGACCACATGTTCTGCACACAGGGTTCCCTGAGGCTCATTTACATCCTATGCACCAAAGAGCTGGTCCGAGTCTGTACAATTACAATGAAGCGCAGACAGAAAATCTATATTTGTCTGCCTTAATGATTTAGTTGCTTCTTTCTGTCTTTTTCGCTCTCGCATTTGTGCTCTGCTTCATCTCTCTTCCTCATTCTTTCTCCATCTGCAGCACCATGGGCAATGTAACCTCGTCTTTGCAAATATTTCAAAGGCTAAAGTCATGTAACACGAGCCGGTTGAGAATATGAATTTCACTTTTAAACCATCAATCTATAACCTGCTCATGACTAACAATCTATATTTTGCCAGGTGCACTGATGGATTTAACAACTTGACATGCAGCGTGCTTAGGAGGGCTGTGTTTCGCATGTAGAGCGACTGGCATTTTAAAAGCATGTAATGTATGTATTCATGAAGCATTTCATGAATTAGTTGGTGTTTGGATGGAGCAAGTGAGGTGTGCGGTCTGCAAGCTCCCCCTTTTCTCTATGAGCTGTCCTTCCTGTTTCCCGGCAGCAGGGGGCAGTGTTAAATGAGGTATCTCTTTCACTGATGACTTTTTGTCCTCTCAGACTGATGGGGCTGCTGCAGTCTTGTCTCGAGAAAGAAGGGGAGAGAAAGAGGATAGAGAGATGGAGAGGAAGAGTGGGGGGGCTACTGCATTGCACAACAGTGTATCAAGGGTGGAGGGGGGTGGTGGGGGGAGCGCTGAGAGGAAGCTGCTGGATTTACGTTTCTCCCCTTGTTTTACATCTCAATTGTGTTTGGACAAGCCCCACTCTACATGTGTAATTACCACTGACACTGTTACTTTTTCCGGACACAAGTTCAGGCCTCGCCTGGGTGATTAGTATGCTTTGTGTCTCCGGGGCACTCGTAAATACAAAAACTGAGGGCCCTCAGCGTGTTAGCCATATATTTGTTTTGTTTCTCTTTTTCTCCCTGTCCCCATTAATGTGAACTTACTCTTATTAATAGCTCTCAAGGACAAAGGGGGGATCATATGCAAGTCTTATTTTCTCTCTCTTGAAATTGCCAAGTGGTGGGCATATCATTAGATTTATGAATAATTCTGGGGGATTTGCTGTCTACATTTCCTGGTTCCGGCATTTTTGGATTGAAAATAACACCATATCACTGTAATCACAAATCATTTGATCTCCCATTCAGCTGGGACAAAAGGGAAATGATAACAGCCATATTCCCTCCAACAGAAGGGTTTACACTAATGTCTACAACAAACCATTCATGGCAAAGATTACATCTTCGAGGAAAATTAACATTCACTGCCACGCAGCCGAAGATTAAATCAATTTCTCTGCTTCCGTCACATCATGTTATCAGCCTTGAGATGGTAAACAGACAGTAAGTGCCATCTTCCTCGTGGTCCAGAGGCGTTCCAACACACATCATAATGGGCCCTATCTACGAGGTAATGTTTACAACCGAGACATGCCATACATCAATATTCACATTGGCTGAATTTATTGAGGAGTCTGTGCGGGAACACATCCTAATTTATCCAGCAGTTAGTAGCTGCCAGAGGAGAATTCAAAGATCCTCTGATGACGGCAAACTATGCGTTGTATTTTTCATTTGGACGTGACCACACAGATAGAAAGACAAGAGGTTGTTACAGTGCAATTTAAGTTTTAGTTTTGCATGCATCCAATTTCAACACACAGAGAGCAGTAATGCATCTATTAGAGGTCACAAATATATTTTTAAACCCCTTCTAGTCCTTTCCTTGGCTTCATATCCACCCATGATTCCTGCATTAATGAATGTACTTAGTGAAGCAGTGAGGTGTTTGGTTTGTGAGCATTAATGCCTAAAGTGACCCTTATTTTGCCCTAAAGCAAACATTTCCATTGAACAACAAACATCCCTCAGGGAGACGAAATATTCTTCCCTCCTTCTTTGGCCTTGAGTCTACTGCCCACAAAACTGGTGACACATATGGTGACAAAAACAGGCTGATTCAACAGACCCTAGGGAGGTCTTACATTTCCTTCCCTCCCATGAGCCCTCCATTTGGCCCCCACCACAAAAAGCCATCCTGCCATTTGATGTTCCCCGAAAACCAATTAGCTGGTCGCATTTCCGTATGTAAATGAAATGACTTGTTTCCATGGAACCTGCAGGACCTCAAAGACATATCCCCGCTGCCGGCGCATGTGACGTGAAGTCTGCCAGCATTAACATTTGATAAGAAGGGTCGTTTACAACTCCCAGCTGCTTGCCAGCACCAGACAGTGACCTTTCAAACAACAGTAAATTTTACAGACCTTTAAAAAAATGCACCCTGCCTTGCCCACGCTCAGTCTCATCATCTCTAATGATTTCCTTATTTTGACCATGGCACGTCGGTGTTTCTCCTCCCTTTACAAAGCCGAACCCACGCACAGATATTCCTCCATTCCTTCCGCTTGATATTTCAATTCAAGCCCCCCCACCGTCTGGATTATTACTCATGAGGAGCTTATTTATTTAATCTTTTTCTTTTTTTTTTTATTTCAGCAGAGACACATTCTTCACCAGCCTCTATTGGGTTACATGGTGAGGTGAGTTTTTCCTCTCGCTCCTTTTCCCACAGATTGCCTGTCTGCCTCTGTGGCTGTCAAAACACAACCTCTGTGCACACCTCTTGCATAGTGTTGAATTAGAAGGATTATGGCAATGACTGATTTTCATCGCCGGTCGGTAGTTTATCGTCCCTGTAGTAAATCCCACAATTTTGGTCATGTGAAAGGCAAAATGCGGCGCTGAACGATGCTCGATAGAGAAGAAGGAGTAGATTAGGCTCAGAGGGCGAACGGTGCACGGACTCACTCAAAGGGCTGGGGTGAGAAATACTACACAGCTGCAGAGACAAGGAATAGGATGGGCAGCACGAATCTGCAATGGTATAACAACCTTGACAGGCAGGAGACGCGGAGGCAACAATGCTCATACATGTGGGTTAAAGAAAGGAAAGGCGCCATTGTATAAGTGTGGCTTGTTCCATTATGCCAGTCGCTCGCCATAGCAACAGCATGCTCAATAGTTTTTTCGAAATCCTTCAATCTGTTGCCATGTTTGAACTCAACTGATAATCAGCTAAAGGTTTTAAGTGGCTTCATATCAGTCCCATAAAAAGTCCACAATAAATCTGTCTGCTGCTACTACAACATAATTAATGTGATATACTGTAACTCCGACAGCAGGAAGATGGCTCGAGCTTCGCGTCTGATCTCGACCAGAAGCTGCATCACGTCCGCCGCCGTTACATCACCTTCTAACACAAACTCTGGAAGGAGACCTATCAAGCCATCTGTTCTTGTTTTCAGTGAATCAATTCATAATTTTAACTGTAACTGTAGACCTCAAAAAAACTTGGCACCCCAAGATCACAGAGGCCAAAGTGACATCTTGAAACAGCTTCTTGCTCAAAGTTATTTGAATAAAAATGAAATAAAACTGATAAATTCAGTTCTTACAGCCATATTTAAGAAGCTGCAAACGTCAGATGGTTGGCAATGTTGCTTGATAAATGACTCAAAAAATAACCAATTATTACAATTGCTCTCATCTCACAACTATATTTGTTTTGTCTAAATTACACTCAAGGTAGTCCAATCTGTCTAAGTAGAAAACAAAGAGCACTCTAAGAAAGAAGAAGAACTCATTTTTCTTCTTTTCCCTCCGCTAATTCAACAGTATTTCAACATTGTCAACAGTATGATATCACTGATGTAGATATATTACTGTACATCCACCGTGCTGAGAGCTTGAGAGCAGAATATCAACTCAGAAATTTCTAGATTTCAAAAGAGAGATTGGATTTGATTTGTACTGCACATAATCTGCAGCAGAGGCCCTTTGAATTGCCCGTGAACCTGCTACAAAGCTCTTCTTCAAGCCTTATAAATGTGCCCTCATACTACATGAAATCCTTTCAGCGGTTCCACAACGTACAGATATAGTGCAGCAAGGCCCACTCTTCAGCATATAGATGTGGTTTCTGGACCTCCCACCCCTCACTGACATGAGTACAGCCAGTGGTCAATCAATCTTTTGGACTCTGACTCTTTTTTGGAGGTTTTGAGGAATCTGTCCAAAAACACATGTAGACTTTTCTGACAGATTTGTCAGCCATTACAAAGCTCTTCCATATTCAACTCTGTCTCATTAGAAATCTCTCTGTAGACGTTGCATTTGTATTTTATTTTTCTTGAGCCAGATTATCAGCGTGTGATGTGGAATAAATGGCATTAATGAGGCCGGGGAGTTTGGGCGAGCTGATAAAAAGCGTACAGAAGTGCATGGCAAGAAACAAAGAGCTTGACCAGGGATCTGAAACCCACCAATCAGATACATTATTTCTACAATGAAAACAAGCCAGAAGGAACACGCAGACATGGGAGGCAGACAAGAACTGTATATCAGCACAGCTCATTTGTTGCCTGTTTATTACAGGCAAAATTATTACTGATAATTTTGTAATCTGATTACTGTGTTCTAGTTACACTAAACTGTTTGCAGGAGCCTCAGTGGTCAGTATGATGCTCAGTACTGACGTGTGTCGGTCTGAGGCGCTCAGATTGGGCATCGCTGGCCCGACTGAAGTGCCCTAAAGACAGAATCAGAATCAGAATCAGAGGAGAAAAGACAGAAAAGAATGCTCAAGGCTGTGCCTAAGGGTTTTTACAGTGCTTACCAATACTGTCTAACGAGTCTTGCGAACGCTGTAAGAATTAAAAAAAGAGATAAAGCTTCAGGGTTACCACCGGTTCATGGCAGAGTTTGCGGTTTAAACATGACTTCGTGTTCAATCGCTGCCTCATAATGACGGGCTGAAACGCCTGGATGACCAACACTGCCATTTGTTTGAAGCACCTCTGTGATTAAAGTTTGGCATTTTCAGACAGAGGTGCAGCCCAGTAACCTACTCACACCTGTATGCATGATCCAAAGTGCATTGTGGAATAAGTTACACCTCTACCAGACAACTATGATACATGGTAGCCTTGCGATAAGACCAATAAGAGTTAGTATACCGCGCTGCACATGGCTTGATAAGTGTGATGTAGAGGGATTTGGAAGGGATTTGGATAGATGTGAGGACTGTATGTAATCTTTCTCACCCTCCTTCAAATGAATCCTTTATTCCTTTAAGCCACATCTGATGGGACCTCAGCGGGCACTCAATCAAAACCTCTCTTTCTCCTTCACTCTCTCCGGGTGCGGAAATTCGTCCAAGCCCCCTCCCCACAACACTGTTAGTAAAATTACCTACACACACACACGCAGTGCAGGATATAGCACTGCTCACATAAAAAATGCCTGCCACGGCTGCTCTAGCTTTATCTTTTTACCTCCCTCTCTCACACAAACAGTCACACTCCACAAACAGCCAGGTCATCATTTCTCCTCAGGTGTGGCCATGATAGCAAATACTGTAGATTCCAACTTCTCCGTCCCCCCCTGCTGTTCCTCTTCCTTCAACCTTTAACACAGTGGCTTAACACTTAAGGAGACTGACCTAATGTCAAGCTAAGGCAGAGAACACAGACAGCCGCAACAGTGAATGCACACGAGTCCTGAAAAGACGACTCTTGCTCAGCTACTTCTTGCATGGCAGTTTTTTTTTTTTGCATTCTCTGTGGTCCAGCTTTTAAATCCCGACTTGTTTATGATTCATGGAGTTGGCTGCAAGGCAAAAAGGTGAAATCTTCTCTATTTATGCCGCTCCTGTGTTGTAGTGCACATGTTGTGAGTTTAAAAGGATGTCTAAACAAAATATAGTTTAATATGGTGGTTGCTTGGTGTGGATGAAGCATTTGGTCAAAGATTAGAAAGATTAAGGTTTTTCCAAAGTCCTGTTAGTATTTTAATGTAAAAATGTTTGCATGCAGGAGGAAACAGGGCTGGTATTAGTTCATTTTATTTCTATGACATGTTTTCCACAGTGCACTCATTATTTGCATAAGTCGGGCATCCATTCAAGTACATATAGGTTTTGTGTTTGTCTATGGGCTGTCAGATTTATAAGGTATTGTGGTGATATATGCTGCTGACATCCTTTAAGCTCTCTCTCTCTCTCTCTCTCTCTCCCTCTCTCTCTCTCTCTCTCTTTCTCTCTCTTCTTCAGGGTTGCTCTCTGCGCAGTCTTCACAAGGTCTTTTTGATATTCCAAATACAGGTAATCAAATGCAGACACAATATGTCTCTAATTTCTGTTTGGAAAAGAGCATTCACAGCTTCTGGATGTTTAATGCATTACATTTGCAAATGCATGTTCCATTTCCATTGCTCTTGTGGCAGCTGTACATACTCATTAGGGCTTCACAATCAGAGAGACAGTAAAAAAAAAAAAAAAAACACTCAACAGTGCTTTAAAAAGCATTCAGCCAGCCAATTGCATAGTGGGAAAGGACACCATAGACAACAGACAAATATATGACTAATCAAAACAGTGTGCAACAGACTGAAGTGCAAAACTAAATTTGCAAAACCAACTCATGAACAAGTGGCTTAAATGGCTCTTTGATATTGAATACCCGAAACACACAGGACCTCAGGTGTTCATTTCTCTGCCCAAACATCTGCCAGAGAGACCGTCTGACGAAACGCTGTCTCTCTCTGTTTGTGGCATATTATGAAGTTTAATGTTTTTGATTACTTTTTCAGTTTCCAAGCTTTGGGTTGTCCTTGCAGCTTAGTGGTCTAAGACTGAGCAGTTATTGAAATGTACCCAGTTCCAGTCCAGCTCAGGACCTCTGTTGCATATCATCCCTCCTCTCTCTCCACCTCATTCTCTGCCACCTCGCCACTGTTGACTGATTGGGAAATCCCAGGTGAGGTTGAGATAACCTGAGAAATTAATTCAGAAATTTAACAAGGGGACACCAACCTCTTTCATATCTCAGCAGGAGGGAGATGGCAAGGCTTAATAAAGACCCCGCTGACATGAGAATTCTAATGAAGGAGTCATTGAAGGAGTCAAACTGGCAGACCTGAAATTCCAACTTTGCCCAATATTTCCAAACGGGGCAGTGCTTTCCTTAGGGCCTTCATTTTAAGCCCATGCCACAGATTTAGACACATCCAGAGAAAGACATGCCCACTGAAACCCTAACCCTAACCATGTCCAAATGGATCATGGCTTTCAGTGGGCAGGTTTTGCAGTGACTCTGCAAGCTGCTCAGATTTTTTTTCTAAAGTGTCATGCAGAGACCTTATCCGGTGACGGTGGCTTTTGCTAAGCTAGCTAAATGAACCAGAGACCCGATAGAGAAGAAGTCATACTATTTTAGGACTAGGAACAAAAAAAATGTATAGACTCATACAAAAAAAATCCCTCTATTCCATACTATTATTCCATACTAGAAATGTGTGGTGGTGTATGTTTCTACAGAGACCTGCCTTCTGCCTGTATGTTCTTACTGCCTTATTATTTTGCTGTCTTTGGGATGTTTCCATGCGTCAACCTTTGAGTAGTGGGTGCGTACCCCCTCAGTCAATAACAGACCTGCAAATTGACCGAGGGTGGAACCGAGCTGCAAACACACGCATGCAGAGAAGCAACGGCGGACAGGATGAAGCATGCACTGTGGCTGCATTCACACAAAATCTGGCACCTTCCCGCAGGGTTGTGCGGAGGTCTGGATGTCAATGGATTCCATTGTGCTTTACGTAACCGCCACGAAGTGATTAGAAAATAGTTTTATTTCTACGATTCACTACTTTGTTTTTGCCAACACCGCTCCCCTTCTTCCTTCCCTCTCCAGCTTGTTTGACCGCTGCTTGCTAGTTGAGCCGGGGAGGAGGGGCCGACTTTGAATGGTGTCTTTACAATATAGAAAGCATAGATAGTATACGGAGGTTATAGGTCTGAAAAGCAAAGCCAATGCGGAAGTGCTTTAAACCTGCATTCCTTCTAACGACCAGCAGGGGGCGACTCCACTGGTTGCAAAAATAAGTCTGGCTGTATGTAAGCTTATGAGAAAATGACCCTAACTTCTCACTCGATTTATTACCTCAGTAAACAGTTTATTGTCTCAGTTGCGTCTTTCAAGTCTTCTTCAGCACAGCATGACATCCATTTTGTAAATTATGGCCCAATTTAAAGGAAAATAGACAATAAAGCAGGGTGTGATTAAGAGTGTGGCTACCTACTGATTGACATGTTACCACGGCGTGTCCTCTCTCATCCAAATATGATCACTTCTGGCTCCCAAAATGTGTGAAATGTTAACTAGAGAGGGACAGAAATATCCACACTGGCTCAGTAATTGTTCTGTCAATAGAATTGATCATCAATCCCATTAACCCCCTGCAGATATATATTTGTGCTATGGGGCATAAAACCATACTTACTGCCCTGCCCCTTTAATTTTGTCATCTATTTATGGTAGGATTTGTTGTGCGTGTGTGCAGCTCTGTCCTAAGGCCTGGAAACAGAATGATCCATGGTACACTGCCTGTCTTTTTCAATAAGCGTCTCCTCTATCCCACAAGTCAAATGAGATTCGAGTTTTATTCTATTTTCAGTAGTTTGAAGGCTCAATGAATCATCACTTAAAATGAGTGTAGAGAACTTGACCAAAAAAATACAGTCCAGTATGAACTCACATGCTTCTTGAGGTATGAATGTATTGTGGCAGAGGGAAAAATCTGAATGTTTGCTGTAAATTGTGAGCTCTGTCAAAAGCAGTCCCACCTGAAATCCTGAACCATGTGTATTTATGACTGTTTGTCTGTGTCTGTGAGCATGTCTGTGACTGGGTTTACCTGCCTGTGTGCATTTAGTCTGTGCACAATAGTGCCTGTGTATGTGTGTGTGTGTGTGTGAAATATCTCCTGGTTGAAGAGCAGCTCCATGACTACTGCTCCCAGGGCAACAGAGGTACAGACAAGCTAGAGAAGACTCAACAACACCTACACCCATCACTGCAACACACACACACACACTGAACTGAGTGCTGGGGACTTTTCCTCTCCTCTCTTTCTGCACCTGCTTCGAATGTTATCGCTCCGTTACATGGGCATTATCAGTTCTTATCGGCATCATAGACGTGGGTATAGGGCCCTACTCCACCTCCTCGTTGGCTCAGTAGGCCGTTATCATCTATTTGTAAGGTGGATCGCTGCAAGGAGGCCGAAAATTAATTCATACCCACTACAGACTCAGTCCAGTTCACTTAAGATTGGGAGGAATCACGGCCGTGTTGCCACCCGTCCCTTATAATACGCGGTCATTCCACATTGAAAAATTTGTGCCGTATGCTATTTTTTCACATGCCTGGAATGACATAAAATATATAAAACCAAAAAACTTTCACGAGACATAGTGGAAAAGTGTTAAGTCAGAATTTGTGGAAGAGAACACCTGGAATGACAGGTGAGTTGTCTGTCACTCAACGTCACCGCTGCCCTCGTTACAGAGACTCAAATGCGTGAGTTTTTTAAAAATACCTCAAGCTCAGAAAAAGGAGGCTGTCCAAACACAGATCAGAATGGCAGATTGGCCTCGGATGGATCAGTCCTGTCAGCGGGAATGAGTACAAGACAAACCGTACAGTTCGCCATAGAGTATTTTCTGTTGGACTGTCTGACCTGAGGCAATGTTCAGCAGGGGACTAACCACGTCTGAGGCCAGAGGACGCTTAATCCAAGATACCCCAGACTTCCCCAGAGGCGGCTCGTATTTGTACTGTTTTATTAGATCTTACTTTGTTTGGAGTCGTCATGTGATCGTTAGCGATGTTGTACCATTCTCCCAGAATACACCCTCACCACCTGAGCTGCTGACTTTCAGACAGAGGTGTCTGCTTCAGTCTGTAATCAGGTTAGTTCAATCTAACAACGTTATTTTTTCAATGTTATGACAGGGCTTTGCTGGTTTAGTAAAAAAAATGACTGAGTGTTCTTATATCTGCCGACATGTTTTCACAGCTCTCTTGGCTGGACTTTGTGCTGTCCAGTATTTGTGTGGTAAGTCGCTCTTACACTTGTTAGAACAAACTCAAACTATAGTATGTGCACACATCCCTTTCTCAGTATGTGTTTGATAAAAAGATTTGTCTCTCTATAATACGTGTGCAGCATAAAACATAAGCGCTCATGTTAGGTATGTCTGTGTTTGCCCAATGAGGTAAACCCTATGGTTGCTTTATTGACACAGTTGAATGATGTGTAAATGTGCAGTTCCCTTACACATTGTGTTTCTCACTGCTGATTGACTTTGTCTTTACTCAACAAGAGGACAATTATTATGGGAGAGAAAAGGGAGGTCTAATACCAACAGCTGCTGACGCCACCAAGCAAAGTTAAATTTGTGTTGTAAACATGACAGATAAACTCTGACATCCCAACTGTAGTGATATACTGTGATTTGGAATTACAGTGTTACATATATTCAATTACATTACTGTATTTATTACTTTGGCTCTTTAAAGTAAAGAAAATTGTTGATTGCTCCACAGTTTCAGTAAATTCCAAGCCAGTGTCAGTGTCAGTCAGAACAATTGGTCAGTCGACTTCGTTTGAGTTCAGATCAGAGTCTGAGTCAGGGTGCACTCTTTAAGTATAATGCGTGTTCAAGCTGGCACCATTCATCTTACACATCTCAACATTAAACCTACAAACTTCACTTTTTCATTGAAGGCAAAATTGTATTTTTCTGTAGAAACATAGCACCTGTTTCACCAACTGAGTATATGATATAACAATATTTTTGACAAATGCAATATGAAAAAACAAAAGAAAAGTGACTGAGCCTGAAACTATCTCACACCTTTGGACTTCTTTTACTCCGGACAATTTCTGTCCAGAGCTCAGGGTCTAACACTGTGGGGGTTGAACAGATCTTTGGTCTTGCCAACTACCTAAAAAAGGAAATAAATGCATTGAACTGAAAACTTCAAACTTTATTTGTATTTTTTTTAACCCGTTTTGCTCAGCTGACTCTGACTCTTGTGGGGGTCATGTATTACACATACATGACTCCCACAAGAGTCAGATTGTTTTTCCAGCGCAACCCCTCAACTTAGACCTGATGCTCTAAAGAGAGATAGTGAAAAAGCTCCAGAACAGTGATGTCTGAGGCTTGTCTGATGTTGCAGGCCAGAGCCCATATTTGAGTGAGTGCAGGCTTCAGGTTCACACACACAAAGTCTAAAGTTACATAGCTGGCTCACCAAAAAATGAGCAAAGACAAAAAGGTTACAACATTTTTTTAAATTATTCCATTAGCATC
Organism: Holacanthus passer; assembly: GCA_025331565.1. Classification (NCBI taxonomy): domain Eukaryota; kingdom Metazoa; phylum Chordata; class Actinopteri; family Pomacanthidae; genus Holacanthus; species Holacanthus passer. Next base: position 978,552 of record JAFREQ010000073.1, on the reverse strand, counting down.
ATTTAAGTGCAGACAAATGACCTGTGCACCTTTTAAAGACCAATTTTGTAGGAATAGGGATATTAAAAATGGTAAAGTTATACATGCTAAACTTACACGTGTTGCTTTTTTGTAATTTCTCTTGATCTAAATTTGGACATTTTCTTATCATATAAAGAAGTATGAAATATACTTTAAAACTGTGTTTACAATTGCAAGAATACACAAGCTTCACAAAACACACACTGTGCTGCTGCAGTCAAGGCACCTATATTCAGCATGTTCTTTGCAAACAATACAAAGATTTTCGGATGGTGGCGAGGATTCAAATGAAACCCGCAGCATGTCCTCCTTCAGCAAATCCCACACGCTGAGCTCTTTTTCTCTTCGCTTTGTTGTACGCGGCCTCCACATTAGAGCTGCTGCTGAGTACTTGTGGGTGTGGCTGACGCGGTGGGGGCAGGTGACTCGATCTGACTCTCGATCTTTAGCTGGGGTGTGAAGAGCTGTGTCTCATAAATGAAAATTTAACACCGCCGCCAATGGTCTTCTGTGCAACTTTTATCTTGTTGGTCTGGCGGCACACACTGTTCCTTTGTTTAGACATGATACAAAAGTAGAGAAAAAGCTGAGAAAAGAAGACAGATAAACAGGCAGACAGATGCAGACAACTTTACAGATTGACTGAGAGAAACACACGACTAGATAGTTTTCCCTGCAGGGCCTTGAGAGAGTGAAATGAAGGAATCTGTAAAATAATTGAAGTCAGCCACCAAAACAAACTGCACACTCTTCATCAGCTGTATTTTGTCAGCTGCTTTCACTGTTAACTAGTCAAACATTAAGTTCCAATTCCACAGAAGGTTCAGATAACGATTAAGGCGAGCCAATATGCACGTTTAAGTCTCGACTTAGAAAGTCATTAAAATTAACTTACATTCAAGAACAGCCTCTAAATCAGCTCTGAACATGTAACTCTAATGGTGCAAAAAATAAAGAGATACATCAGAGAGACATCGTCGTGACTGCAGCAATTTTCCTGAACTAAATGATGTTTAAAGTTTTGAAATCACTTTTGATAGCACTGTCGGTCCTGTTACCTGACAAGACGTGCAGTGAAGTGTGAGGGAAAAAAAGGAGCTTCTGCCAACTTGAATCAATGGAGAGAAATAGATCTTGGTTACTTTCCTGTTTTGATATTGATATTCACCCACGGACCTACTGGTAGGTGCAGTTTGGCCCAGCTCAAGCATAATTATCAGAGTGATAATAAATGAAGGAAATTCACTCTCTCACTGTCTCCTCTTCTAACTCTGTCTCCTCTTTCTCTCAGTCTGTCTCTCACTTGTCTCCTCTCCAAGTTCCCCTCATCAACAGCCAGTCCAATTAAGAAATGGCTCTTGAAAGGGTAGCAATTATTCTTTTGCAAGACATACATGGCTCCTGCTTGCCTCCGCACATTATTATCTCTCTGGTTTCCTACAGCGAGGTGCTCGGCCAACCATTCACCGCAACCCCTTACACTTCTGCCAGCCTCGCTGCTTCTTCTCTCTATCTGGCTGTCTGCACTGATGAGGGCCAGATTGCATAGCATGGCAGACCGAGGCCCGATGGCGAGCAGAGAAACACAAGATAATGGGTGGATTATTAAGGGAAGCCCTGTTGAGAGAAAAGATTTTTTTGATATCTTTGCCACCACCCACGCAACCTACATTCCATCTCTTCTCTTGCATCCTCCAGCTTTTCCCCCAGTGATGATCCCTGGCTGCCACATGCAAATGAAAGACACCACTGTGGGTTTAATGCTAATCAATACTGAGCAAATATTCATTTAAGGAGATGGCTGCATGGGCGAGAGAGGGACCTTATCTACTTGAAATGCAAGGGGCTGTGGTTTTTTATGAGCATTGTCATGGAAATGCACATGCATACATGCATGTACAACACGCATGGCTCTAAAAAAAAAAAAAAAATGCCTTTACAAAATCAACCAGTAAAGGAATAGAGAATGGGATGGTAAAAGCATGAGAGATAACAACGGAGGAGACCAAAAAGTGGAGGGGGTCGGGCGCTTTTAAATAACCATTCCACCTGTATAAATAATAGAAACCTCTCTCTCTGTCATTACATAAGGCTTTTGTGTGAAAATTGTGTATTGCTGTACCCAAGAAGCAAGTGCAAATGGAAAAAGGCAAATGCTGTAGGTGCCACAGGCGTGGGCTCAGTGTTGGCTCCATCATCCATAAAAGCACATAAGTAGACACCTAAAGGGCTGGATTAAGAGCCCCACTGTGAGAAGAGCACCATGGGACATGTAAAACAGCCTGTTAATATAACTTCAATCTCTGTGAGTCAATCACTCTGGATATTTGGGAGAGAGAATACTAATAGTACATTAACTCAAGCTGCTTAAATCAGACAGTAGTGATTAATTAAAGGCAGAGCCCATATCCAAATGTAAACAAAAGTGTTGGCCCACCAACAAAAATCAAGATGGAAGATTTTAATTTGCTCTCAAATTAATTGACAGCTCTATAAACATGTGGGCCTAAAAGAATTCATTAATATTTTCTGACGCTTTGACATCTGACGCTTTGAGGTCTGATCTGAATTGATTTCTCTTCTGTGTTTATGACTTTGGAACATGTGAAAAAAACAGTTCCAAAATAACTTTTTCATTTAAAGATTTATTTCTGTTTATTTGTGAAAAAGTATTGCCAAAGGAGAAAAAAAATGTTTTGTCAGATGAAAAGTTTCTGGTCAGGATCACTTTAGTTGCTGTTGTAATACTTATTTTGGCCAGATGGGGCTGAAGTGTAACACACAGGAGAGATGTTCGCCAAACATGTGGTCAATGTTTTGAAAGGGTCTATTTTAATTAAAACCATGATCTCTTACAAAACCTAACCAAGAGGTTTTGGTGCCTAAACCAAACTGTGAAACTGAAAGTTAACTAAGTGGGGTTCATCCTCTGGGGACCATTAATGTCTGTACAAAATGTTATGCCAATGCATCAAGTGGATGTTGAACAAGTGAAAAGTTTTACCTGCTTTAGTCTGAACGTCACGCTGCAAGCTAAAAATAAGACATCTAAAAAATAAGTGAAAATTCACTTATGCACATATTTTCTCAGTTACACCTTCTAATGAAAATGAAGCTTAATTTAGATGTGAAATCAAAAAACGAATTTTCTAAATCCACTTTAATTTACCGTTGATAGAATCAGCTGCACATTGTAATGCTTTTCTAATATATACAGTGAGTGCCTGGAATATTTATTTTGCCCAGCAGTTTCACACCATATTCAGCTGCTCGTACACATAACAGCTTTTATATAAGCACCTACGCCAAGGTGCTACACAAACTGCCGCTTGTGCTATAGTAATGCCAACAGGTGTGGCTCATTTCAAATCACATGCAAAAGAAATGTAGAACTTTATAATTATCCTCTTTTGGTGCAAATGATAAGGGTATTTGTAAGTTATTGAGTGTGAGCTTTGATAATTGGCTCCCCTTTAAGGTATTTCCTGTGATGTGAAAGGGTGTTGACAAGGTGTTAGTATGTGGGTGGTGGAGGCCAGAAAGTGTGTGTGTGTGTGTGTGTGTGTGTGTGTGTGTTTGAGGGGGGCGTAGTATGAGTAACTCTCACTCCTTTTCATTTCAGCTCTGACAAATTTGCCTTTTCTTTCAGGTTCCCTCCTCAGCAGGCTCTCGTTTGGCCGCATCACAGTCCCTGAGAGACACTGTCCAATTGCCTGTCTACTGCGAATGCCCACCCCCACACACACCCCACACAAACACACACACACACGCCCGCCTCTCCGGCCTGTCTGCAGCGGCGCTCTATTGAGATGCCTCTCCTCTAAAGAAGGGCGGTCCGGCTACTGGATCTAACCCTGAAATAGAATCATTGAAAACAAAATAACAGCCAAACATTCCTCGTGCTGTCATTTACAATAGCCACACAGCTTGGCAGGACCTTGTTATACAGTTCGCTCCAACCAATCGATACGTGGCTTTCATCGTCGCTGTGCTGCCACGGTGGTACTGGAAACACATTTCGCACCCTTGCACCTCTCTCGCTCTCTCTCTCTCTCTCTCTCTCTCTCTGCAACCCCATCCTTCATTTACTGTCTGTTTTTGTCTTTCTTCTTCTCTCCTTCCCTCGCTGTCACAGGGGGTAGCCTTCTTAAATAAGCTGATTTTCTTCTCGCTGTCATTGGATAATATGAAAGCCACGGAGAAGGACCACAAGATACTCAATCAATCAGTGTTCTCTACAGCCAGAGTTATCTCTCCCACAAGTTGCTTTCCCCCCATGCAGGTCCCACTTAGATAATTGTTTATTATGGAGCCTAATGTGGGGATTGAATGCTACCAGACAGCGTGGCCACTTCTGACTGTGAATGAAGACGATTACCCACTGAAGTGCACGATGGCAGTTTTCACTTGCACCAATAAGAAAGGTTACACACAGAAACACGGGCGCGCACACACACACAGAAAAGAAGTTAGGAGGCAGCAGCTAGTAGCTGTCACCCAGCATTTTAAATAAATGGGCGCCTCCTGCCCTGTCCAACGAGCCTGCTAATTGTATTTTCTCTTACTTGGTGGCGTTTGTCAGGCTCCATCAGTCTTCTGTGGCATGTTTAAAATGACAGTCCACCTACTTGACATTGTGAACGGTAGTCAGGTCAGGGCCCTGCTCTCCTTGGGGCCAAGAGGTTTGTTCAAACATTTTGCTTTGCCTCATTAATCCTCCAAGAAAAGAGGAAGGCAAGTCTTAGCCCTCCATTATTTTTGGCCAGGTGCCATACCCTTTGCATTATGTAAGGATGGACAAAACGTCTGTTCTTACAATTCAGCCCATGGGTGTGTGCAGAAGGTGTTAGGAACGGCAGGCGAAAAAACAATGTGATCATTCCAACCGAAGCCTTTTTTATTTGTCAAATGAAAACATTTTACAGAGGTCTTACAATGTCAGCATGAAGTCAAACCAAATGTTAAGTGCACCGTCAAACAGAATCGGACTGCATATCAAGTCAAAAATGTTGCAGCAAAATAACCCTTTGAGCAATCTACATTTTTGTAACTCCGTCTTGAGTGATAGATTGCAAACATTTCCACAGCCGTGCTCCTTCCTCGGCTGATTATTAAGCAGCATATTCTTTTGTGACATTTGGAGCTGAATATCTTCAGTTTGCCAAGGCTGCTGTAACCTTTTCCCTGTCAGTACTTTAAGTGACATTTTTCATCAATAGATAACTCTAACATATCAAGTATTTCTCTGACAATTCTCAGGACAGTGAACAAAGGGAATCAGTTCCTCAGACCCCCGGATGATTGTCATTTGGTAGTTATGTTCACAAATGATATGTAATGGTGCAGCGTATCACGAGGCCACACTATCACTTCTTCTCAAAAACACTGCGTGAATATAAACGATTAACATTTAGTGGCACATAATGGAACGTGGACGAGGCATTTGTAGTGCTGACATTTTAGATCAGTGCTCATATGTGTTCTGGGGAAGCTGTAAAACAGCTAATGTGTTCGAGGGTCTCAGCGGCTTCGAATGCTGCTAAATTGGAGAGAAAAGCAGAGAGGGGAGTGAGGGAGTTGGAAAAGAAGCAGGAGAAAAAGTAGAGGAAGGAGGAGGAAGAAAGAGTGAGAGGGAGAAGAAGAGACGAGTGTTGCTTTTTTTAAAATCCTCGGCTAAGAGAGAGAATTACCCGGGAAGAAAAATTGCCATTGTCGCAGGCAGAGACAGTGGTAAATGGTGCGTCATTTTGCAGTAATTTACAAATCGCAGAGTGGAAACAAAATTAGATTAAGTGGGTCCGTTGAAATGGACCTGCTACACATCACTATTAATTATGTGGCTGTCAAGGGTAAAGATTATTTATTTTCATGGCAGAGAGTGAAATCATGTCGTAGGTGACTGCTTTGGGGTTTTTAGGGGAGTCATTTTTCATGTGCACATGTGCCTCTTAACAGAACAACAGGGAAACACGGACATTCAATCAAAGGCCACTAATGTCTACATTATCGTTCAGGGCAATAAATGGCTTAACCTGAATTATGGGAAATAATAGGCTCAGCCGATGTCGCAATGTCACTGCTGACATTAATGAGGGAGGAATTGTTTGCCATGCTCTGAATGGCCAGATAAATGTTGTATACAGAACAAAAGCTTGAACTGAGCGTGCAAATAAATGTCGTTCCTTATGCTCAGTGACGTGATATAACTCAGACCCCAGGATTTATCTTATAACTGCAGGAAGGACAAGCAAAAATTAAGAAAATAAAACAAACAACACGCTCTTAATAAAAGCTGTGAATGTACCCACACATTTCCCTTTTTTAATTGAAGGCTATACTGCGCGATGTTCTTTATTCTAAAATAATGTAAATGGAAAGATTGCCTGTGCTCTTCACCTTGTGTGCCTGCCTGATTCTCCAGCAAGTAGTACGAAGGTCAAGACGATGTCAGCGCATACAATCTCATTCACAGTGCCGCGTCTCGACCGCAAATAATGCACAGTAGCCGAGAGCTGTGGAGAACGCACGTACACATGGACATAAACAGGTGAATCTGTAACACTATTCATCGGTTCATACTTTGGGTCAAGGCAGCGCCGGCTGTGACAATGTGATTTCATTTCAGGATCAGGATCATTGAGCGATTTTAAAAAAGGACAGAGATAAAGTTCATAATTTGTTAAAGCATCATATAGAAGCTCAACATAAATAAAAGCATAATGCAATCAATTGCAAACAAACTGTGTTTACTGACAACAGTTTGACAAAGTGTTCCTGAGCTCATGTATTAATCTCCTTTATACAATCATGTGTTTGACAAAGTGTTGAACCTCTCTCCATCCTTGCTTGTGAACGACTGAGTCTTTCCAGAATGAACCTTTCATACCCAATCATGGTACTATCACCTGTTAACAATGAATGTTAGTTTAGTTTTATATGGGTATATTTGTACATTTGCAGTCTTAACTGTGATTGCACATGAAATCATCAGTAAATACCAATTGTTTTTCTATCATGAGCAGGACACCTACACTGTGCACACATTCACAAGTGAATACAACTGAGATGCCAGCTCACACACAAACACAAAAGCAAAGCATAAAGTGTAAAGATAGCTGAGCAGAGGAAAGAGCTGCAAATGAAAAGCTCCGTCCGTGAGTCCAGTGAGCACTGACACTTTTCTTTTCTTCTGGATGGGTTTTTGAATTCCACCCAGAATTTAGCTCCATGGACGGCAACAGAAAATAATTCCTCAACTCTATCACCTAAATGGATAATGACAACTCTGAAAGTCATCTGTCAACTTCATAAAAATTTAGCCATCTCCCAAAGAAGAACTAAAAGACTCAACAGTAATGGCTCAGGGCTACAGTTCTCTCTCTTAGTGTTTCTTCCAGCTCAAACCATCATGAACGCAACACTAAACCTTTCCACATTCTCCCAACTCATCAACTCAAGGTTCAATTCTGACTCAAGTTTTCTGAGGTCAGGAAAATGCAATGCAATAGTAAGTTGCCTTCTTGCAACATAGTGATTTTCAAACAAAGATTCATCATTTATAAAATGAAAAATTAAGACTTAAACACCTGTGCTTTTCCTGCTGTGACATGTCAAAATGCTTCCTGGGAAAGAGACCTTTTCACGAATAAATAAGCTAACAAATAAGCATGCATGGGAAAATGGATGCCAGCATTAGCAGAGATTACAGTAGTTCTCCTTTTGAATGTACACTGCTCTTTCTTTCACCTAAGATTTTGCATTGTGTATTACATCTTCTTGCATCCAGTTTGGAAGCAACACATGACTTGCTCTGTGGCCCAGCCATCAGACAACACCACTAGCTGATAGGCTAAGCCCCAGCTCCACTCCCCATCTGCTTGGCAGGCTGTCCCCGAATCATTAGGCCCCTGCATGGGTACCCAGCTGGGGAGGAGTGAAGTGGGAGGGGACAGGGCTGGCCCCAGCACGCCTGGCACCGGCCATCTAGAGGGGGGCATCTGGCAAGGCAGCACCCCGGGTCAGGCTATCTGAGGAAGGAGCACATCGGCGGACACTTCATGGATGGCTCACTGTCTGTCCCTGGCAGCTTGTCATTTGTCACTGCTGAGCAGCGATTTCAGGTGGGAACGTGATTAATTTCACTTTACCATTCTCAGAAATAAGCCCTATAAATCATCCCAAGCTCGCTTGTGTGCAGGTTTTCGTTGTCGGCCCATCTGACAAATCTTTACCTGGTCCCCCTGCCCCGCTCGGGCCTCGTCTTGCCTGTGAGGTTGCGGCAAAAGAGAGCGCGTGTCAAACAGACAGCTCGGTGATGAGAAGTGTCCACTTGAAGACAGAAATAAAGAAGAGAGAGACAGATACAAATGCACACATATATTTCGATAAGATGTATTAAAGTGAGACAGAGGACGCCTACGTGTCATCAACAAATATCAACACCTCCTCTGTCAATCTAATCCTCACACATTGGACCATCTGTCCTTTCTAAATGAATGACAGGAGGAGAGAGAGGCTAAGACAGGATCAAATGGAACATGCTGATGATGTGGACCTGTCAGCGGAGGCTGTGGATGTAGGGGGTTCTAGTTTATTACCAGAGCCACAGAACACATCACATCTAATATGTCAGAGGTAATAAAGACACTGTGGTGATAGGTGGCAGACTGCCAGCATGTCAGACAGGCCCCCTGTTATGAAAGGCTTTTCTGTTAATTTTACAGATGTGCTGCTGTTTTGTGAGTGATTTAACTGGTCTTTAACCAGACTTCCTCCCCCTTTTCACTCTCTGTCTCGCTCGCTTTCTGATTTTACAAAGGGTGAGGCCGATGGAGGTTTTAGGCACGTGCAAGTGCATTCAAAAAAGTAGAAGCGCAGATTTTACTGAAAATAAGGCCAGATGTGTGTGTTTGGATCCACCATAAGAAGAAGGTAAAAAAATAATGTGAAGCTTCTGGATGCAAGCCACTCATTTAAAGAGAAGACACAAGCATGTGCCCAACCTATAAAAACAGTAAGTGAAACATTTCAAATTCAGGAATAAAAGGCTGAACATTTCTGTATTCTATAATGAACTATATTGTTTGAAAGGGTGCATTTTGGTCACTTGGGGTACATGAGCAAAAGGGTACCGTATTGCACCTTTCTGCTCCACTTTTTCCTGAGAGTGTATTTTTGTATGTCTATAATTGACGTCTACATCTCTGTGGAAATTACTCATCCTCCCGTGAGATTTTTTCCCCCTTCTTTAACCTCCTGATACCAATCTTTTTTAATTAAGTAATGACTTTCAAATGAATCTCAGATCATGTGTGAGAGAAGACACTTATCCTTAAAAGTATCTTAGGCTTGATGGATGAATTCAGGAGGAAGTGGGCCATGTGTCCTGCACATTAACAATCCGTCTATTGCTGTTATAAAGAGGTATAATGGAGCATTATATGTAGGAAGATCTGCAGCGGAAGCAGTCCCTGATTCTCCCTGTGATGGCATAAAAAAAAATTAAAAAATCACTGACAGTGACAGATAAGGTGTGATGTATACAGCACGGTAGTTACCTGCAGCTACAATGACTTCACGTGCACATCTGCTTCCAACAAAAGAAGTCAGTCCATTTTCAGCTGTGCCGAAATCCATATTCACCCTAACAATACCGCTCTTGACTCCCTGGTGAGCTTAACAAATGCCACACAATCAGTCCTCTCCAGCCTTTGGCTATGCCCACAACATTTATTCCTGCACTAAACCAAGCGAGGCCAATCGATTGGCCTATACCGTGGTCGGAGCCTCCGTCAAAACCAAATACCGGCCCTGTTTCCCTTTCCCCAAAAAAAAAAAGAGAACATGAAAAAGAAATCACATTTACAGCACAGAAAGAAGAAAGGATGGAGGAGGTGGTAAAAAATGATGAGAGTGAAATAAAGGATTCTTTTGCTGCACAAAAGATCTGAGTGTTTCCACTTCCATTTCCTGATCTTCAGCTCCTCTTTCTCTCTGGCGTGCCACGGAGCAGGAGCCAGATTGCATGACTAAATAGTCGTGTAGAGCTTACTCTATTTGATATTTATATTCCCATTGAAGTGTTCTTGTTCCTGAAGTTTTAATTGGGTGCTAATAAATAAATCATCCAGTCTCTTCCTCAACAGATGTGCAAGTGAGCGTTATGCTGCATAATATCTGTCTGCGGTGCAGGTGTGTGTGCTTGCCGCATGTCACTGGTGCATGGGATGAGATGTACCAGCCAGGCCCCCTTAATCTGTTGTGCTGTGGCTCGGTGAAAGACGACATAACAAACAGAGGGATACAGTATGACAGAAGCTGGGGATGGATTTCTGGTCGCTGTGGCCTGTTTTATGTGGGAAAAATGTTTTGCATATCTGTGGAGGTTTATTTGTGATATACAGTAGGGCTTATGTGCAATAGCTCTCTTTGCATCAAATTTGACTTTTTTGACATTGCATTAAACTTTTTAATGAGTTAGCATTGCTATAGTGAAAGATGTCACAATGCATTTTAGGCATTTTAGGAGACTTGCTATAGATGTTAACCCGGTGCCTGCAGATCAAACAGGAAGTGACGTACTCTGATTTTAAAAGTGCACCACTTGGAGAGTCACAGCATGAAATCCATCCAGTCTAATATATCCTGTAAATGAACAGCTGTTCCAGGCACATGAGAATGGAAAATAAAACCTCCCACTCTGTCTGCAACTACAGATAAAATCAGCATTCTTACGGTTTATTTTACGTTAAAAAAAAAAAAAAAAAAACAACTTTGATATTTACTGGCATTGTGTTATCAGCACTGTGCTAAAGAAGAGGTACCAAAAGGAAAGGCTCAGATTTTTCAAGTGAATCTTAATGAAACACCCACATATCATATGTACATTGTGAGAGTTATGGGGGGTTGCTGTAATCATTCCTCCTCTTCTTATTGTTCCTTGAAGAGATTCCTTTGTAGTGGGATATGCTGCAAGAACGCCAGGGACAAATCTTTTGGCATATAAGAATTAGCATATTATCACATTCTTGTTTTATTTATGTTTTACACAGCATCCCAACTTTTGCGGAATCAGGGTGGAATCAGGCTGGAAGGCAAACAAAATACAAAGAAAAGGACCCATTGCTTCCTCCCTCCCACATTCCCACGTGGTACAGTCCAGATTGCCAGCACCTGGTGGAGCAGGGGGTGTTCATGAGAGCGCCACCCACAACCAGGAGGTGGAATCAGATTAACTTTGCTGCACTCTCATTGGGCTGTGGGGTTTTTAGTAGAACTGAAGGAAGAACTGAGGGACAAAATGGATTTAGTAATTAGAGACTGAAAAAAATTGTCTCTTCATTGTCTTCATGTAAATAAAAGCATCTATGTATTAGAATTCATTGACTGATGATTGATATTGATTCATATATTCAATGAAACACATCTGGTTTCAGGACAGATCTATACATGTAATGATTCTGTCTTATTTGAATGATGTCACTTTTATCAAATATGGGCCACATATTCAGTTTAATATATTTCCATCATAAAACAATATGAAGCCAAAAAACCCCAAACTATCTGCAAGACTACATGTAGTCACTCTCATGGTAAATGAACAACGCATTTCTAAACAGTCTCAGGCTGCTGTGGAAGGACCAGACTGAAGGACTGACGGTCCATTTAACAGCTCTGGTGCAGCCACACTGGTGCTTTCTGTTTCACCTGATTAGACCTCGTCTCAGGACCTGACTCGTCACATGATTAGTGACCTCTAGCTTTAACATAACTCCACCCAACTTTACCTGAGCAGAAGTCTAATCAGCCAGAATAACTGCAAACACCTGTGTAGGAAAATGAAACAGTTATATTACGCACTCTGTCTTTAAGTGCTGGTATACATCATTTAGTCATATTTTCAGATAAGATGTATTGGTTTTTTCTGGTTTACAGCTGTAAGACAACAACACTCAGTTCTCAAACAAAATGTGTACAATCCCATAAATTCACAAGATTTCAAGATCAGTGGACAAATTCCAACTAATGTCCCCTGATCACGCCACCACCAAAAAACAAACAAACCCTTGTTTCTTTTTGGAATCTCAATCTGAAATGACTCAAAACAAAACAGACTTTCATCAATATACTCTAAAATGGCTCTTTTCAAAGAAAATTGGGTGTAGCCAGCCAGGTGTGATTGTAACTAATAATGCCTTTGAGAGACAATAATATAATAAAGTGCTGCAGAAAGGAATGAGATGCTGCCTTGTTTCAGTGTTTTTCACAGCTGTTACTGGGGAACGAGCACAACAGACCTGGAACATTTCGAACCAAAAATGAGGAAAAGTCCAGAGCGAGAACAGATGAATCAGCTGCCTGCTATCCTCCACAGTGCTCCACTATTTTCACTTAAGACAAAAGTAATGAGTAACAAGCCCATTTAAATTTCACTAATTGTAATTTAACCAGGAGAGACGAGTATGTGAAGAAAGATAATTTACTACAACAAGTGACATGGATGATGATATTGATGTTGAAACTTGACAGAGAGTCTTTGGCGTTTTGGACTCTGGGAGGAGACGTGTTGATTGAAGAATTACTGTCCGAGCCGTCGCTGGATAAACCCCCCGGAGTCCTGACACTGGTGGTGGTGGTGACTGGAGACTGTGAAGCCAGATGGATGAAGAAGTGGATGATGATTCTGCGAAGGCGAGGTGGAGATGGGGAGGTGGAGGGGCTAGGGGCAGAGAAAGATCGTATTTTAAACGGAGAGCATGAAGATGATAGGCTAGCGATGAGGGTGTGACACCGTGCTATTGGATGGAAGAGATCAGCTGATGAGTCAGCTGATTACCAGAGACAGCCCCAAACACTGACAGCGGGAAATGAGCGTGAGCATGCGCAGGAGGAGAGATGAGAAATAGCTTGTGATCGAGAAGCATTGTTGTCTTCCTGGCTGAACTTACACTAGAGCTTCATTTGTGTTATTTAATTTGAAAATTAAGTAGTTCAAGCATCATTTCTAGCTGTCACAAAAAGTAGTGGGATTACAGTAATGTGTTACTCTAAACACTGAGTAAACCCCAGGAACACAAGGCAGACGAAAGAAATTCTGAATGAAGATTGCATCGAGTTACAGACACTAATTGAACAGAGGCTATGACGTGACTTTGACTCTCCATTAGATCAACCAGCTGTCCAAATTCTTTTTGCCATCAGTTGCAAATTCAAAATATCTCAACAACGTATTTGATGGATTGCCATGAAATTTTAAACAGATATTTATGGTCCCAGGAGGATGAATCCTACAGACTTTGGTAATATCCTGATTTTCTTGCAGCCCCACGGCCTGGTTGACTTTTTTTGTCTTTCAGCGAAATATCTCAACAACTACCGGATGGATTGCCGTGAAATTTGGTGCAGATACGTAGCTCTGCCACCTGGGAACAAAACCTGCAAAGTCCTTCCTCTACTCGTAAACATCACCAACACAGCTGCAGTGTAGTTTACCACATATTTCCCTTTTTCTGACATGGATTAAAATATGGAAATGACTGAGGCTCCATCAAAGTTTGGGAAAGTAATTAATTTTGAGGGAATTAACTTCTCCAACTTGTATAACACTGTAGCAGGAAAACATAATGAACAATCTAATGAGACTGTTCTTGTCTCCTGGCAAATTTATAGTAAAACGTTAAAGTGTCTGCATGGACGAATGAGCAAAAAAAGCTTTGTGTGTGTTAACGTGTGGGCAAGTGCTGGTGGATTTTAGAACCTACATACATACAGTATGTTATTATGTATGATCTTTCTGTCTCTGTGTGCCAATGGGGTTGCATGCAAATATTCTTCGGAGCCATTGTCGACAATTGTGTTACTTTTGTGCACCTTCCTTTTCGTTCATGGGCCTTCATTTGTGTGCAACCACATGTGTGTAGGTGGAATTGTAAAACACAGGAATTGTGCTTCTTCTGGTATAAAGGCATCTTGCCAAACAGAATCCAGGAGGACTGAGGGCATTGTATGAAAATGCATGCACACATGCTGTTTACTTTAGCCTCCCACCTTGCCTCTCCCCTGACTTCCCACATCCAAACACCTGGAATCTGGAATGAAGCGGCCTGGTCATGGGTGTGGGCAGCAGTCATCGGAAGATAGAAACCAGCGACGTTGTCAAAAGCCAAAAGCTGCCAAAAGGCTATCATGGAGGATGGCTGCCTGCTGGGTGTGCCCGCCCTCTGTCTAATTAACATTGACTAATAAAACAACACGTGCACAGCAGCACTGCGTGTTCACTTCAGCAGATACTTCCACACTATTAGAAAGAGAAAAAAAAACAGGCGCTGGGTGATAATTTGATGAGTTGGCATGGCAGTTTCTGTTAATGTGCTCATGTGGTCCTGCTTTTTCTAATTCTTTTTTCATATGAAGATAACCCATCGGTGTAAAATGAAAAGAACCACAATTAACTAAAACACATTTTAAAATGTGGAGACATCCTGACATCTAACAGTTTTGCAGTGCATTGACGTGAACAAAAGCCCTAAACACAGAGGGGAAAAGAGGCTGTGCAAGATGGTGGACTGTGCACACGCCGCACATATGAAAGTTTAATTCCAAATATCAGCAAAGAAACAGCACCAAGTCACAGCTGCTGCCAGGCAAAGCACGAGTTTAAAAAAAGAAGAGGGAGACACGGGGGTCCAGGCAGAAGCTGTGTGGAACAGACATCTGAGATGGTGATCAAGTCTTTGTTTTTCAGAAGCATCTCGTCATTACTTGTGTGTAAGTTGATGGGCCAAGATAACCACAGGGCTTGACTCTCAGGGTTTCTCTTTAGATCTAGGCTTGCCAAAGGGTTTGTAGTGTTTATGTTTTTGCTATGGATTTCTAGTCACATTGTGCTGTCATGTTTTTCTAAGACTACAAATAGCTGCAGTGAGAAACAGATCCAGCCATATGGACACATAAAAATAGAGCAAACAGGCCTTACCGTATGCTATGCAGCGAGTTATTCATCTCTCTCTGTTCAGGGGGCATCCTACCCCATCACAGGCAGCCCATCCTGTATCTGCTTATTAATTTAAAATCATTTGCTGCACCTCGAGGGGGAGATAAATGCCAGGTGCAGAGACAGGGCAGTGGTGAACCTATAAAAACTATTACAGAGGCCCCTTCCTCACCCCTATTGCCATGGCCTGATAATAGCCTCACACTGCAGCGTAAAGCCAAACCATGGGAGAGTAAGGTGCTTCTCTCTCTACCTCCGCCTGCCTTCTAGGCTCTACTGCTGAATTAGGAACACACACACACACACACACAAAGGCGACTGTTCAGCCAAGTTGCGTAGAGCCCCCGCACTGCCCAAGGGCCCGCCCACT
The DNA here is from genome assembly GCA_025331565.1 of Holacanthus passer. Lineage (NCBI taxonomy): Eukaryota > Metazoa > Chordata > Actinopteri > Pomacanthidae > Holacanthus > Holacanthus passer. The sequence continues at coordinate 963,169 of JAFREQ010000073.1, read as the reverse complement.
GGCCCGCCCACCTATGTCAAAATGCCGCTGCAAATGTTGTAAAGGCCGTGAAAGGATGGCATCAAAGTGGCATTATCCCTCTGGACACAGGAAAGCAAGAACAAATAAATATATAAATAAGGGCTGCATGAAAGAGTTGTAGGATCAGCAGGCAGGTAAACGAGGGTAACTTCTGTTTTCTCTCTGAGCAGGTAAGTGTTGCACAGGCTTTACTTGGGAGAATAAGAGGTAACATATGTACGATGATAAGACCTCCTGGACAGGTGCTTACTGAAAATCATAACACATAAAGACAATACCTCTCAGTGCATCAGATGTTGTTATTCAGAGTATTAGAACACACTAACATGTCCCATTGTGCATGCACGACAGAATTATATAAGCAAATTCGCCATAGTCGAGCTGATTGATGCATTAATGAAAGCTCTTGAATGCACGTGATGCCAGTGTTCACGGATCACATAAAACTGAACTGTGCTATTTTCACTTTTTTAAAGAGCGGTTAAATAGCGTCAGGAGAAATGGAGTGTGGAAATATTGTGGAGAGATTTTCAGCACATTTTTGATTCAATTTTGACCAAACTCCAGTCAAGTCAGAGGCATCTTCTTACCATCACAGCAGCATTTTCATTCCCAGTCACTTTATCAGTAATCATTATGAAAAACAAATATGCCAAAATAATAAAATGCCATTGGTGTCGCTGGCAAGACAAAAAAACTCATACATAGTCTTTTAATACTTCAACATCAAATGCATGGACATTGCATGGCTCTGAAGCAGATCACATATTTTCTTCTTTAGTGAATCACTGGTAGGAGAGCCTCCCAGCAGAAGTTTGCTCAGGACCACAGGGAGCTCGAATTGGCTCATTTTAGATTCGGCAGCTGAAAAACATTTCATTCACAAGCTATGTTGTCAGAAAATCAAACCGAGAAGACAAACATGCACATCATGAAAAAGATCATGTGGACTCGGTCGTTTCTCGCATTACAAAATTCGCCTTTCAGCAGTTTTTGAGAACGGCTCCCTCTTGCATCTGTTTTACTCCGCAATGATGTGAGTCTGACAAAAAATGGAAGCCAAAAAAGGTTTACTGTGATGGATTACTATTTGTATCTGAGGCAACTTCAAAGTCTCTGCAATATGAATCTCACTCTGAAGTGTAACATAACCAGTGGCTGCTTAGGAGACAGGAAATTAATCCTCTAGTACAGTGTGGTATGCTTTGGAAGAGCAGCAAGGGATTGTACTAGTTTGGTCACAACCACCTTTACAACAGTTCTATGTAAAGGTAGAAAATAAGAAACATTGTGAACCAAATAAAATAGGTAAAAATTATGCAATCTTTTCAATGTGTTGGTGCAGGCTAGTTCATGACTGACATGCTGCATGACTGAGGCAGTTTTAAATGGAGTTGACCTTGACCTGAGATACGTACATTTTCTCTAAAAACAGGCTGTTTGAAAATATTTCTATTAAACCACAAGGCTCACCTTTGTGTTTGTACCGGTATGTGTTATATTATGGTTTGTCATTAGAATTCCAGGCTTTATTTCCTTTCGCTAATGCATCCACATGCATTTCTTCTGATTATTAGCATTTTGAAACTGTCTTCTTTCTAATACAACATTGTCTGACACATTCTTGTTCTGACTGGCTTCAGACACGGACATGACGACCTTCAGATGGAAAATTCACATCCACGTATACATCCTACAGATTCAACATTGTGACTTATTTCACAGACTCTTTTTTAAAAAATCCATACACATAAAGTATAAAAAAAGTATTTAATTTAATTTAATTTAACTAGAATAAAAACATTGACAATTAACTATAAGAAATATAGTTAATTATCAATAAACCAAAATCACAATCATTCCATAACTTTAAACAATTTGAGTTTGTGATGAGTATTTCATGAAGGGAAAAGATCTTTTCTTAACCTTAAGCAAATTTTTTGCCATTTTCGCAGTCCTGCACATTGTGCGCCTGCCATCCGCCCCGAAAAACCTCCTCCCCGCGACTCCAGCACAGTTCATAAATGTGGTGTTTCATTCACTTAAAGAAACACGGTGCAGGCATGGAAGACAATTTTACAAACTGCTGTGACACTGCGTTGGAGTTATCACAGCGTGGTTGGCAAAAACTCTGCTGAAGTTGTAACTTTATGGTTTGTGCTTTGGTTATTATTTGAAAATGTTCTCATGACTCAGTGAGAATTGTATCAGATGCTGGTGTGCATGCAAATCTAAATCTGTATTAAGGCCAGAAGTTAACACCCATTCAGCTACAGTATTACTGGATTTCAGTAGGAACCAGCAACCGTGATGAGTTTATCATTTGCTGTGTGTGTGGCTGAATCCTTTATTGAGCTATACGTCTTGAAAAATAATACACATCTAGCTTCTTTTTATAAAGTCTGATGATGAAGTCCAGCATACAGGAATATGGAAGTGATATCAGGCATGTGTTATCTAATTCACATCAGTCGCATTTATCTGCTTATAGATATTAAAATTAATCTTGTTTTTTATGAACAACCTTCTGAATATAGTCCGACACTTGTGCCCGCATTGTGAATTCCACCCACGCACCATTTCCTACAATTGGATTTTTATCTCCGCACTTGTTGTTTTCTTGTTAGTTTTTGAATAAGAATTTTCCATCTGCGTATATTCATTACAAAAGTTTATGGCCTATATAGAAATCAAGAGATAAAAACAGAGATAACAAACATTGCAGATGAAATGCTGAAATCTGGACTCTGCTTCTCTCTCCCTACACTCTTGGGCTATTAGCATGGGAATTGTGAGACCAGTGTATTGAGACTCCCACACATTTCTAATTCATCACATTGAAAAAAAAAAAATCTCTGTAGATATAGTTTTTTTTTCTCATTCTCCCTCTCTGACTTATATTGCATCTCAGCTTTTTCTTCACACTTCAAAACCAATGTTTCATGTTTATTTTTAGGGTGGCATAAACAAGAGAAAGGCTTTAAGGGCTGAGATGAAAACAACTGACCATAAAGTGCACCGAAAATGAATAAACCATCCTCAATCTAATCCGTGACTTGTCATGGAGCTACAAGAGCGTCAGCGCAACTCACTGGGAGCCTGAAACACCCAAATCCCATTAAGCCTTTGTAGGGGAAAGGCTGACATTTTGTGGTCTAATTAAAAATTTCCAGCAATGAATTGGTGAATGGTTAACAATAATTAACAACTGGCATGGGATGCTACAACTGGGACATGACCACATAAACTGGCGAGCCTCTGAGCTTTGTCCATTTTTCTTTGACAAGTGAAACTGTCAACAAGGAGGAAGGAAAAAAAAAAAAACGAGGAAGGCGGAGACCTCTCTGATACATTATTATTCATATTACGGCTATGGTTACATTTTTCTCTGAACTTTAATTATTCAAATTGTAAAATGTGTCATTGCATGCTGTGCATAAATTAGATTAATGCAGCCATTAAATTATCAGTTGTTATCATAATCAGCCTTTTAACCACACTGCTCTGTGTGGCTGTTGTGGCAGCTGTGTTTGTGTAACTGTTTATACAATCATGCAGTCCCTCTGTTTCCTGCTCATTTGCATTTTCTCCAAATGTCTCCAAGCAACAAAGTGAGGGAGGAGGAGCTGGACGGGCCTCAAACATCTCGCCGACACCCCCTTAGGACACACTCTTCTCTCATGTCCATCTCTCTCCGAGCCCTTTCTCCCACTCTGCTGTCAAGGCACATCCTTAGAAACCACCCGGGTGTCACCATACTTCTTCCGCCAAAGACACAAGGAGGGCAGACACTCTTTTAATCATCCTTTCTCGCCTCTACTCTTCTTCTCGGCGGTCAAAATAACAAAAGCTGTCACGCAGACTCATGTCGTCTCCTAGTGATCATAACGGATAATTACCCTCCCCCCGGGACTTCAGTCCAGCCCCATCTCTCCCACAAGCACTATTTCACTGTGAATCCCCAGCACTTGTGAAATGGCTGTGTCTCAGTAACAAGCTCTGAGTGGCAGTGATTCAGTCAGAGATATAGCCAAGTCAGGCCAAGCAAAAGTACATCAACCTTCAACCCTTATCCACCGTTTCTCGATAAAAAAAAAGAATCTTTCTTTTCTCCCAAAGAAGATTTATAAATCAATGAGACAGGGTGAGTGTCAGAAATTGTTCGGTGCAGTCATTTTTCAAGTGGGACATCATCCTGTCCAGGTGACGGATTAGTCTGACCAAAAGGGGGCAGTGTTGTTATTTTGCAAGAGAGGTGGGACTGACGGCCTGTCTGGCTGCTGCAGTGTGCGTGAGGGAGCGAGCGATTGAATGAGTGAATGAGTGAATGGGTGATCGAGTGAAGGACGAGAGCAGATAACATGCTCACTGACTGACAGAGGGAAGCTACAGCGATCAGCATCGATCCTGCCACACAGACCCCCAGCCTCGGACGCTGGTTGCTCCACCGGCCTCCGGGGCACGGCCAGATGCTGGATTATCAACCTGCATGATTGCATCTCTGGCCAAATATTTTATCTGATACAATACAAAGTGCTGGTTTTTGAACACACGACATAGCAACTTACAGCGGCTGCTTTTTTTCTGGTAAGGGGCTGAATTTCTTCATGTGCTGGTAAATATCAAAAGAGTCTAAATATACTGTGTACATGTTTGTGCATTTAAAATATTAGGCCGAAGACAGGCTTGTAAAATATTCCAGCTGAATGAAGTTTGTCAAGTTGGAAATATTAATGAAATGCAGATCAAGTTATACCGGAGGGAATATATTGTTCACAAGGGAATATCAAATGCAAAGCAACTAACAGAGACAGGCTGCTGTTTTTAGAGCAATTTATCACATATCCATTCAACTCTATGATGTCCAATTTTAAGTGAGACTTGCCCCAGGCTTATATTTAGGGTATTCAGTGATGCTGCAGGTGTGCCAGACTATGGCATATCTGCATTCAAATGGTGTGAAAAACTAATTCTGTTTTTTATCTTCCTTGTCTGCGATAGAAAAAAAAAATACACAGGGAGGTTAAAGCAAATAGGAAAAGGAATGAAAAAGCTGCTGTTTTAAAAAATATACAGTACAAATACAGCCAAAGTCAACACAGACGTATGAGTGTCAATTGCAAAGACTAGATTTATGGTAGAATATAAGAGTCGGTAACTATCAAACTCAATTTGTACAGTTTTGTCTCGAAGGGCTTTAGACCTCAAACTAAATCCTCCCAGATCATGCGGAATCACAGAGGCGGGAGAAATCTCAGGCAACCTTATGATGAATGAAGCTATTCCAATCCCTCCTCGCCTCCTCCTTTTCTCTCCTCTCTCATCTCTGCTGATATACCTTGTACCTGCACGGCCAATCATAGTATAGAACACAGTGAAATCATCTTAGAAAAGCAATTCACTCCTTCCTGTGTCTGCACTTTCGGTGTCAGCATCGTAATTTGTAAACCACAGAGAAAAACTTCAGACCCGCGTCCAGAGGCCTGCTATTTAAGATCAGTAAACACTGGCCTGATGACGTCGACGCTTCCTGCAATATTGAAAGTCCACTTTTCCCCTTTCTCCTTCAGCTCTCTCTAGGTCTTTGGATGAGAAGAGGAGGTGGAAAAAAAAACATGTTTCAAGCGAAATCTATAATCGAGATCCCTCATCCTACTCCCCCCCGGTGTGGCCAATTGGTATTCTGCAGGATCTTCCGGCCCCCTATGGTGTTCCCAATCTCCAACTAGGAAGGAAAGAATAGAGAGCTACTAAGCCCCTGGATGGAGAATGCCTAGCTGTGGATTAATGGGTAGAAGAACAAATGAAGTCCAGGAGAGGGTTTATATCTATCAATATAAAGTAGCAGATTAGGCATAGAAATGGCTGCGTCTCTGTTTTCATTTGTCAAACTGTTTGGCCACATTACTCCATCGACAAAATCAACATTGCATGGTGAAATTAGAAGGGGATCAATGGACGGAGGAAGGGGGAGGACGGCGTGTCCTGCAGCTAAAAATACAAGGTTCTCATTATTCTATATCAAGTGCAAAGTATGTTGTCGTGCAGTGGTGCTCTGCATGAGGACAGACAGGAAAGCTCATATAAACAATCATTAATTTTCTCTGACATATATTTCCTACAGTTATTAAATCATGCATTTTCAAGAACAGCATACTTGCTTATTGGAGTGTTTTTTTTTAAATTATCTACCTTGGATTGATGTACTGTAGAGTACAATAACACATACAGAGTTTCCAATAAAGATAGAAAATAACGTCAAACATTATTTTTTACTCAACAGAATTTAACTTCTCTTTCCTGTCAGTAAGCAGCATATGTCTCGCCCACATCAAGTTAGCAAACAACAAGTCTGAGTTCAACAATCAATGATGTATAATTAACCACAAAAAACCCCCATTTTGAAACACGGCACTGTAATTCTCTCTACAGAAGAAATAAATGATTTTATTCGCTGACCATTCATCCAGTTCAACCTTGGCTGGGATCAGGTTTTAAAGCCTGTATTTAGTAGAGCTGATATAATCACAGCTAAAATGAAGGAGAAGTGAACAAATAATTCTCGTTCCATCTCTGACCCGCACAAACTGTTTTTTTACTTGAAGGCGAAATGATTTGACAAAATATCATCATGCTTTCCTTCCTTCACAGTTCCTTATATTCATAGCTCCGAGCCTTGAAAGTGTTTTTTTTATTTTTTTATTTTTTTCCCTCTCCTCTTTTTTAACCTTTCAGGTACTTTGAGAAGCTTCAACCCCTGTGTCCGTCTCAGACAACCTTGGTCGATCCTGTAATGAATTTAGCCAGCAGCAATAACAGTGCCAATCAATAGCAATCCGTGGTATGTCATTGACAGGTTAGACACTGTAATGTTTGGCCATGGAGGCTAGTCAAAGGAATCAAAGGAAGTCCAGCAGTTGTTATTCAGCACTTCAGCCAAGTGGGCACACGCTGGCAACCTCACCCCTCCTGACATCCACAATAACATAGAAATATCAATACAAATATCATTCATCGATCATACATAAATAGGTTCTTAAATGCCGTATATGATGGCAAAATCCCACCCTTGACCTATATCATTTAAAGCATTTACGCAACCAGAAAAAGTTCCACTGGAGCAGGTGAGCGGCTACTGTATCTCCACATAACCTTGGAGGAGAGTTTTACTCAACATGGCCGAAAAGTTTCAGCGCTGGATGTAAAGAAAGAAAGAAAGCAAAAGGCACACGGTCTCTGTGCTGTCACAGAGGTAACTATTACTTTAACCCCTCGATCCCAGAACCCACGGAGTAGCATTAAATTTTGTCCACTTACTCCAATATTTACTTCATGCAAAGCAATAAGAACCAGAGGCCACTGGGTTTGCTTCAGCGGTGATTTGAAGATGCACGCTCCATCGGATGCAGTCTCTATCCGTGTTAAGAGCATTTCCTCTTTACAGTTGGAATTACTTTCACTCATACAAACATGGCCATAAAACTTTGAAAAACTTGAAAATGTAGGTTTTTTATCTTGATTTCAAATGTGTTTCAACTTACTGAATCTACTACATTTAATTGAGTTGTGTGTAATGATTGCTTTTGATTTGAGGAGGCAACATCCACTATGTTAGTATCACCAACCACTTGCCAAATTCCAAAAGTCCTCTTTTTTTTCTTCCACTTTTAAAGCCTCGAGTGATATATTAGCTTGTCACTGTAGCTAAATTTGCTGTTGACAGTCAATAGCCTACAGACAACACTCAAACGTCTGGTTACCTGCTTGATTTGTCTCTGTTGTCATGAAAGAAGATCTGAATGAACATCCCATCATAAAGCATTTAGACCTGTGAAGCCTCCAGTGACTTAGTTTTTTTTTTTTTTTGGCCAAAACATCAGCGGTCTGACAAAAGGCTGAAAAGCTCTGTGTCTAACAATAGTGAATGTAACTCCTCCACACGCTCTCTGCTCTGTCCCTCCATAACAAAGCCATCAGACACATTTGCAAGGTTGGTTATGTCATGTTCCTTTTACAAAGCAATAACCTCCAGCTAGGAGACTCTAAGGGATTGGAATTTTAGTTCCCTTCGTCATTTGTATGTGTCGAGGTGCCCGCTGTGGCAAATTGCAATTCCACATCCCATAAGGTCAGCCCTCGCACTTCCTCCTTGTTTCTCTTTCTCTGGGCAGAAAATGACACTCAATAAGGGCAGACTGGTAGGATGTAAGAGGCGGGCCTTAATCCCCTCAGGAAGTTTAAGTCACAAAGATCTGCTATTAGTTTTGACTCTCGACACTCTTGACAGGAAGGCGAAATTCAAATGACCGAGCAGGACACAGAGATCAGCTTTGTGCAAAATAAGAAAATCAACCTGTGGATGGTTTCTAAAGCATATTAAAAAGGATTTTTACTAACTGCAAAACATATAGTTAGAATAAAATGTATATATACTGTACACATGCTGCTGGTACATATAATGTCAGAGGAGGCACATAAACAATTACTGTGTTTTTTAACACTCTTTCTCCTCACTTCTCTTTTAAAATTGTCGCTTGCTCGTAATAAAGTGATCTGAGGAAGGAAATAAATTAAACCCATCATTGGAGCCTCCAATAAAAAGTCAATTTTATTGCTCAAAATGGACTATACAGCGACAATTGATTTGAATATAAATGCCTTTCTTTCTTTTGTTCATGTTATTTTGGCATTAACCTCTAAGCCAGTTGATCAGGTTAAGCATCATGTCGGAGCTGACAGTAATTATAAACCCAACAACATGTATATTTCGATGCCTACGTGCACTCACATTCTTGTCCGACATAAATAGAGTAAAAGATGAAGCATCACGGACTGCTATTATCATTTCGACTGTCTCCGGTCATTCAGCCAAAAGGTCAAAACTGTCCCCTAAAAATCAGGTCATTTGGCTTGTCCTCCTTTCTGTAATCGCTTCATCCCCGGTCTGCTTTCATTTCTTTTCTTTTTTTTCTCAATTTCTTCTGTTCTTTGTTCCCTCTTTCACTTTTCCTCTTTGTTACTCTCACACATTTTCTCCCTCTCTCTCCTGCTTGGGGAGGCATGAACGCGGGCGGCAGATGGCTGGAATGTTTCACGTCTCAGAGGGATCGTGCTCGTCTCATTCCCCCTCCTCTCTCCCTGCCAGGAGGTCAGCAAGGTGGGCTGAAGAGTAATTGGCAACTGGCAGGGAGAGAGCTGACACAAGAGCTGTCGAGGGCAGCATTAATTGACAATTGTAAATAACAAATGGAGCTGATGATTCAAATTACCTGTCCACACGATTCCCCCCATTAATTGTGTCCTGAAACGTGACCCAACATAACAGATGATTTTTAAAATTTTGCCGAGGCTAATGCCAGGAGTTTGCAGCCAGAGGGGGCGGGTGTGGGGGTAAAACACAGAAAAGTGTGCGAGAGTGTGCGAGAGCGAGAGAGAGAAAAAGTGCGAGAGAGAGAAACACATCAAGGAACAGATTGTTAATATCAGCCGTTTCATCTGGCCGATTGTGAAATAAATGGCAATGGGGCTTGCAGTAACATGGTGCGACACGCCGCGGCGTCTAATGGGACGAGCAGCTCTCCACCAGCAGGGACCTAATGAAGTGCGACATCGTTTTTCACCCCGCGACCACGACAATGTCAAGGTGCCGCAACATGCCATTTGTGAAACGACGGTGGCAGGACATCACCTGCTCAGCTGACGGCGCGTGCGGACCAGCCAGGCATCGAAGCTCCAAACAACACTTGGACGACTTTGGAAAATCGGGCATCAATATCATCAATCGACCTTCTGTTGACCATGAAAAAGACACCCCATCCTCTGCTTCCCCATGTTGTTTGGCCACACACCCACAGGACAACACAACTCAGATGGGAGACACAGGAGGCGACCTTGTCGAACATAGTGCACTGGGACATGTTTCTATTATTACAGGTCTGGAGGCAGTCATGCGCCAGAACACAGAGCATGTTTTACGGGGAGGGCTTTTGACTGATGATGGGGGGGAAAGTTGCAGAAAGGCTGCAGTGGCATTTGATTTACTGGCTCCTCACTGCACTGTAATGAGGAGTAATTCTGTCTTGACACCCCTACATCTCCCTTCCCCCCCTTCCCTCTTTTCCTCCATTCTTATCTTGCTCCCGCTTTACCTTTGCCTGTGGCGACCCCCCCACCCCCACCCCCCCTTTAGTGTGGTTTGTCACAGTTTTAAGACTTAGCCTCAGCTTGCTCCTAAGTTTTAGTGCTCCTTCCGCAGGCAAGAAAAAACCTGACATGTGTCTTATTAGCCCAAAGGATTCTGCATGTATCTTCATTAACAGGCTATTAAGAAGGAGACATGCAAATATGAAAAAGTGACTTCTCCTAACCAATATCCGCCAGGGAGATTAAAGATAACTGAGATGATTTATATTTCAGCGAAGATGTAATGTTATTTAGTGTAAGTTCAGAGGCTAAGCAAATCATTTGTTGGGATGAATAATTCTCTTCTTCTTTGCTCCTGCCTGTTCTTATTCCAGTCGAGGTTCCTATTAACCAGCCTTCAAATGACTTTGTGACTCACGCCGGACAGTTTTCTCAGGTCAGGTTGGAAACACAGAGTCGTAAAGACATGCTTTTCACCTTGTTTTTCAAAAGAACGTTGAATTCTCCTCCACAGTGATGGATAAGTAGGCACCGAGGAGAGAAAACACTATTCAAGCAGCTATTCACTCACAGTGATGAGCACAAGGCATTTTCAAGGAGGAATGTGGAGAAAGCATCTACATAGAGCCGCGTGCAGCTCCAAGGACTGTCACCGGCACGTAAAGACGATGGACACAAAAGAAAAGACATACATACATATAAGCAGATCTATTAACAGCGGCCATATAATTGAGGGTCATGATTCTAACTGTCAGGCGCGATCAGCCATCAGTCGGACAGACAAAGTTAATCAGAGACAGCTCAAAGGGGGTGAGGGTTCAAAGGGAATCCAGAGTCAATGTGTTGTATGCGATTAATGAAGAGAAGTGCATTAGAGTTTCAAAGCTTTGCTGCTGTTGTTTTTTCTCCTTCATATCGGTCTGCTTTCCCACTAGAGTTGAGGAGTCAACTGTAATTTCTCTCCTGCAGATAAATTCGAAATGGAAACAGACATAACTCTCTCTCTCTGTTTCTCTCCCTCTCTCTCTCTCTCTTTCTCAGTCTCTCTCTTTTGCGCTCTTTCTCCTCCTCTCTTTCCCAATTCCAAGTCTTAATTAGCCAATGCAAAAGCAAACAAGCCACTCTCTGTTCAATGCATCTCCTTAGAAGGGCCATTTAAAGCCTAAATTTCCCAGGCCTTTTGTAGAAGTGGCTTTGACAAAATTTTCCTCCTCCTTCGTCTGTGTTCGCCTTAATTTAATACCTGCACACACCCACCTATTATCTTTATGGCATGGCCCATCGCGGGCCCAGGAAACCTGTGACCATCTTGTCCTCATTAAAACTTCACACTGCCATCCGTGACTGGGTATCAGGGCTACTGCTCTCTCACAATAAAGCCAATGTTTTTAATTCATCCAGCACCTCCATGTTTTCAGAGGCCTAACAGTCTTGGATGCCAATTGTCAAGTCGTGCACGCTCAAATTAAAAGCTCTATTACACCACATTTACCTTCACACCACTTAAAAGTAGCAGTCGCTTTTCAGAAGAACATTGTCATGTTTCATATAATCTTAAATGTAAAATAATTTAAATTTAAAATTAAGTCTGTATAAATTTGAATTCTATATGAAAGTAACAACACTATGCTGTCTTGGATCAATAATGTGTTAATAGTTTCTATCTCTCTTCTCTTCTGAGGGAATAGTTGGACATTTTGGGAAATGCTCTTATTTTGATTTCTGGTATAAATATAAGGCAGGAGCCAGCAGCCAGTTACCTTAGATTCGAATTAAGATTGGAAACAAGATTTGGAAACATTTTCAAAGCTCACAAATCAATACACTATATTTTGCTTGTTTAATCATTACAAAATCCGAAATGCAAAAACTGACCTTTTTTGAGGGGTTAAGTGGACTATTTCTTGGCAAGGACCCATCAGGAGAGACTCCAAGAAGGTACTGATCCCAGACACAGTTTTCCACTTTGGTTTTTGTAAGAATTCAACAAACAAGACAGAAAGTGTTGATTAAAGCTTTAGGGCCTGATATGTGGATTTTGTTACCTTTGAACAAAGCCAGGCTCACTGTTTCCCCCTGTTTCCAGTCTTTATGCTGAGATAACCATAGCTATATATTTACCAGACAGACTTGAAAATGAATCAATATTCTAATTTAACTTTTGGCAGGAAAGCAAATAACTGTATTTAATAAAAAATGTCAAATGAATGAATGAAACCGTTACAAGCGGTGAGGTAGCTTTCACTACCAACAAAATCAACCATAACTGAAAAATGTGGATGTCAGCTCCTCAGATGCTAACATGTTCATTAGCTAAGTAACATTGGGAATGTATCTATGTTCCCAGAGTCTTATGTTCCCCAATTCAATTTTCTGTTAACACAGAATAACCCTGGGAACATAGGACCCTTTGTCATGTTCCCATTATGTGCCATATGAATCTGGTAATATTGGGAACACAGGACTCCTTAACATTAATGCAGATTATCTTGCGTTTGCTAGTAATTAACATGTAACATGTATTTACAGTAAATGCAAACAACTGTGTTAAAAAAACTAACACACAGGGTGTCAGTCTCATGATCAAGTCTACAGTCAGCAATAAATAGTTACCATAATTTTTGAATCTAATATACAGTATTAATGAATCCTCAGAACTGTCCCTTTTTGACTTTTGTTTGAAGAATCTTTTGTACAACCCGAAAAAAAAAGTGTCTCCCAGAGGCCACTTTCTCATTTCTCTGAGTGAAGGTGAAGCAGATCTTACACTTCATGGATTTGGGTCTCAAGATAAAGGCAGTGTGCAGTCTGGCTATTTCAGCACAATCCTCTCCCCCCACAGGTGGATCAGATCCCTGCGGCACAACCCTAACCCCTTCTCACCGAGATGATAAATATTTCAGGAAGAGAAATCAGTGGATATAAGGGAAGCTGTAAAGCCGCTCTGTATGACTTAGGAGACTCAAGTTCACGTTACAGGAATGGAGGGGGAAAAAAAACTCTCATGGGAGAGATGATCACCAGAATATGGTTTGTACTGTTAACTCATATACACAAACTCAGGCGATCCAACATTTCTAAAACTCAATTCAAATTGTCTTCTGCAACACGGTTTAATTCATCTCTGAAAGTGATTCATATGTGCATGAATTGTATGATAATTCAGAAAGTGATAGTAAATCATTATGAATCCTCTTTAACATATTGTTGATTGCACAGAATGTTAATGGCTTCTTGGATAGAGAGAAAAAAAAGGCTTGATCCAAAGTGATTACAGGAGTAATGTTATAATTAATCCTTTACATATTCCACCATAATAGTATATCAGATATGCGACACAACCTCAGCATCTCTGAACACACCGCCGTGCATCAATATAACTTTATGGTTATATATATGATTCACCCCAGCATCTCTTTACGGTCATTAAACAGGTTGCATGTGCAGGTCACGGGAGCTTTTCCCTCTGTCACTCTTTGCCATCCAGACAGCGCTGTTTTATTACAGTTACTAGAGCGCGAGCTAAAGGACAGCTCAGGGAACAGTCCATCCACCTCGTGTCTCGGCGGCTCGGTTCATGTGGAGCAGGTGAAGGTCAGTCTGAAGCTGAGGGGATATCAAAGCCACTGTGTCTGTTAGACCTCTCCGTCACTTTATGTTCCCTTTCAGTAAAGTCTCTCTCTCTCTCCTTCGACTTCCTTATACCCAAGGCATTCTCTCTGACCTTCCTCTCCTCTCTCTTTCCCCCCCCTCTCCTCTCTTTCCTCTCCATCTTGCTCTCGGTGTGCCCGCCAACTTCCCCCTCGCTATCTTTTTTAGCTCTTCCTTCTTCTTTGTGCGCGTTTCTGATTCAACATAGCCTCGATACGAGTCACTTTCTTTTCCCCGTGGCACAGTCGGTTGAAGTGCTGACTCCAGATCTTCACATTCAATGAGCCCCGTGCAGCCTGCACATCTGCAGAGCCTTGTCTGTACAGCAAACATCATCCGCACCAAGGGCGAGATAGTCACATGTTTAACTGGCAAAGATATCACTGAGCAGTCTCTATGATCATCACTGAACATTGTTTTTAAAGCTGTGCATCGAAGAAATAATGGAAAGACAAGATATGTAATGTGTGTATTAAAGGTTGAAATAGGTTAAATAATAATATGTTTTAAGTGAAAGATGATGCTCTGCCAGTGTTGCATAGTGTTACTTTAAGACTTTTGTGACCATCCAGGTTCGCTGGTGTTTCTTTTCATTTAACGCAATCACCTGAGGCAGTGGTGGCAGTGAAAGAGAGCGTTGCACTCATATACACACACCTGGCAGCCGCCTTCACGGCTATGTATTTGTACTTTTGGCCACTGAGCGTATGAACCGCAACAGTTTGGATTTAGTGGTTTGCTCTGGGAAAGTAGTTTTCGAGGCTTTGAAGAACGCTTTCTTCCCAGCAGTTTCGGGGGATTTGACTGGTGAGCAGTCAGCTTGTCACAAGATTTCACAAAATCATGACAAATTCACATTCAGGCGCATGGTCGGCTAAGATTTGACTGGTGTTCACGCGCCAGCAACCATGCACATGCACAGCTGTCGCAGATTCCACAAAACCTGGTACAGCTAACGTCTGCAGATTGTTAAATCCCAAAAACAAAACCACAAATAAACGCTGTCTCCCTGCCAGATAACATGCACATTTATTTTAATGTTGGTGCTGGAATTTAAGTGAAAGCGGTTAAAGTTGAAATCTTGTTTTTTTTAATAAAACTCTTATGTTACTATAAAAGCTGCTTTCACCACTAAATCTTTGTTGTGCAACAAATTCTTTAACACAAGCTTTTATTTGTTAGAGAAGTACAGTGAAGGTTCACTGACATGATTTTTTTTTCTGGTGAGAAATTATTTCAGTAATATGCAAGTAAGTAAAATTAATGGGTGTAGCATGGCACTAGTCATGATGTACCACACACCCATTCTTTTTCCATCCTGTGTAAAACCTGTTAATGTGGTGAACAGTCTATATCCATAAAAAAACAGAATCTCCCAAGAGGAAACTGATGTCCTTGCATGCGGGAGGTTCATAATCGCCACAAGCGAATAAACAGCACCTTAAATTAAATTGGCATGGGAGGAGAAAACATATGTTGCTCTGGTCCTGGGAGAACTGTTGCCCAATAGAAGAAATAGCTCAGTGACATTGGGCAAAGAGCCAAACCGAATCACCACTGGGCTGCACAGGCGTTGGCTGCAGGAGGGGCCATTCATCAGCCAATCCCCACCATACATCACCAATTAGTGTAGAACGGAGGATTAAAGGTTTACAACTTTTAAAGTCTGTCTCAAAATGATAGTTAGGTGCACATATGAACACTGAAACTATTTGTTGTCATCATTCCTCCTGTTCACACTATTATAAAATCACTTGCCAATGTGATTCCAATGTAAGTGATATGAGCCAAAATCCACAGTGCCAGTTTTGTGTAAAACTGTACTCCAACATTTATCTAAATCTAATATGATTCTTCAGCAATGGAGTTAAACAAATTAAGAGGATATCCTTCAAAAGTTTAGTATATAATTCCCTCTTTGTGTTGCAGTCCATCGACGGCAGCTCAGCACAGAAACACTGCGGACGCCTGCCGCTCTGGTGAACACGCTCGGCTCTTTGCTGCTGCATCAGATTTTATGACGGGTCGACTTCTTCAACTCGGCTCGCCGTGTGACCATGGCAACCACAGAAACTACAGCGAGGAAGTGATACAGGAGCTGATTTTACTGCTATCTGAGTTTGAAATTTGAATGAAACAACTCATCATCAGCAGAGAACAAGACGGATCAATGAAGAGAAATGTTATCAGAGCAAAATCGGCTTCAAAGCCTGATTAGCCAGTCTGGGACAATGAACACTGTTTGTGATGCTAGTTTTATTCATGCCAACCATTTTCTCTATTTTGAACTGCAACCCACTATTTAGCTTGATTATTCCAGGTGGATATTGGACAGCATCGGTGCACAGGCCGGTAGGATCGGAGATAGCTGGGAGCTGCTCATTGTGCCATGTCGATTCAAAATAAAGAACACCAATGTGGCCGGGCAGCAGCAACCACTGGCTGTTTGCCACCACCTTAACTCAGACTGATGAAGAAGCTCCCTTCAGACAAACTTTGGAATACATTTTTGCAGAACACCACCACTGCTTCGACTGTATGAGGAAACATAAGGAATGGATACAGCAAGCAAAATCAGAGTTTATATGGGTGCCTGATTATTGTTTTTAGACAGAGTTAAACAATAAATGTGGATATACCCTTTAAGGCTTTAAGGCTCTTGGTTTTTGTGAACTATACCTAAAAAAAGAAGCATACGAGAAGAAGCAGTTTAAACTGATTTATGAGCAGAGTTTGCAGTACGTCCCCATACGCCATAAAGTTGTTGTTGTTCCTGCTGCCAGAGGACAGAGTTCAGCACAGTTTGAGCTAAACAGGGTCCTCTGGTGGCAACGAGGGAAGACTCTCCTTCCAGGTATAGAAAGTGAAAAGAACAAGGCAGAAGAGTTTGCAGTTACAGTCATAGCGTATGAGAAAATAAAACAGCAAACATAAAGAGAGAGTTTTTGATCTGCTTTTATAAACTGATTTTCACCTACAGTTTGGAAAATTGATCCAGTTTCCGCCAGATTTTTCAATTTTTCAGTTCAGAGATGTTTTTTTCCTAACAATTTAAGCTTGTGTTGAATGTCAATCATTTGAACCAAATGTGTGAATGCGACTAATGCTTTCTTAATCAAGTCATGCACGGTACGCTTGGAAGTGTTCAATGCCTGGTTGAACTTCAAAAAGAGCCAGACTGTGCTGTGGACTTGTGACTTGGTCTGAGCAGGTGGGTAATGCAAAGTCAAACCTGAATATCTGTGACACCAGAAATCCCCAAAGAGGCACATTGACATCAGATTTGCTGGATTTAGCACAATTCAACAAATACTCTATTCTCAGATCATCATGTGCAATGAACGAATTAGCTTATTTTACTCACTCCCTTTTGATCTGATTGATTGCTGGCTGCTATTAAGTATCCTCATTCCTATTAACCACTGCTGAATGGGCTGAGTCGTTTATTCCCCGTGCTTGACTGCTTAACCGAAATAAACCTTGGGATAATTGCTATAGGAGTGTACGGGGGTGGCAAATTGAGGTTGTGCAGTGCCCTACAGCCTATTTATAGATGTTCAGCCAACTGCTTTATGAAATAAAGTGAGAGCTAGCTGATGCAGTTGTGTGGGTGCTAATGTGTGCGTGTGGGTGGGAACTTGAATATGTGGGAGTGTAAATAGGTGTGTGCACATGTGTGAGTGTAATCGCGTATGGACTTGCAGGTGCATCCGTGTGTTTGCTCCAATGTGTCTGAGTGTGCTCGCTGTATTTGTGTTTGTGTGAGAACTTGTGTGCCGTGCATACTGCATGAACTTCACAAGGTCACGTCTCTGAAAGGCGCACGGCGACTTCACTGCGTTTGTTCATCTGCAGGCTGTAATGGCTGGTCATCCATTTAACAGGCATTCTCCATGTGTTTCCTGAAAAGGGGTTTATTGGGTACTTCATGACCGATTTTAAAATGAAGGATTTGTATCTTGTCGAAAATTTCACCTCTTTGCATCAGCCCATAAAATCTGAAATCTGTTTGTGTGAGTGAGAGATTGCATAGGTGTGTTTGGGATTTCACAAATCAATATGTCTTTTTACATTTGTGAAGTCCAGTCCAAGGCTAATCTCGAATCATCAAGGCAGCAGCAATGCTGGAGCTCTATTGTAAACACTCAATAGTTCATGAGCAAGACTGGGTTTCTTTCCGAAGTTATCAGCAAAGTTGAGCTGCATAAACACGGCAATACAACTTTTTTTTTTTCAAATAAAATCCATTTAAGATGAAGCTATTTCTTCAGCAATAGACGTAACTGTAGTAGCTGCAGTTGACACAACTGGACTGTAACTTGACCGTCTTGACTCTGCGTGGTTGGAAGCATTATGTAACCATAGAGGTAGATGATCTGTCTCCACTGTGCACAACAGACACATCCTAGTTTCTTTACGTGACCTCCAAGTGGCTCTGATGACAACCACCCACTCACACTTCACTTTTAGAAAACTCAACACTGCCTGCACGAACACATACAAATCAGTCTTACTGTACAAATTCCACAACCTGTACGGTTGAGTTCATCCTCGCCGTCACACACCCGACATTATCCTTGTACTAAACCTGATGACACCAAGGATGTGGATACTTTTATCTGCTCACTCAAGTGTTAATAATTAATAAAGTTGATACTGAATCATTTCTGAGGTACTTGTGCTTTACTTTAACACTTTTGTGTCTTTGTGAATAAATGCATTCAAATTCCGTGTTTTCATGGCCACAAAAACACCTGGATGTGTGTGGACAATCTCATCCACTCGTTTCATCCGTCCCTATTCTGCTATACTGACAGTCTAGTTTAGTAATAGTGGAAAGTTTTCCTGTGAGAAACCAAATAATCATGTCCTGGACAAGAAGAGTGTGAATGAAGTATGAATATAAATTAGCCCAAATGTGATATTTCTTTCAAAGTTGTGTTATCATCAAACACATCAAATCTGAGTCAGAATGAGTTCTGGATATTAATCGTGCAGGTGAGCTGTGGTGTTCGGAGGAGAAGTTCAAACAGCCGTCTGGGGGATACGAGACCATCCAGCAGCTTCCATCCGATTCCAGGGGGAAGCTGCGACGAGTGCAGCCAGACTTTTCTCTGCATCGTAGTCTGAAGGATGGTAGCTAGGCTCTGCTCTAGCGGCGGGATGGCGGGAAGGCCTTTTTCCATATCCTCGACCTGGACTACGATGCTCCCAGTTTTGTAGAATTGGAAACCTCTCTGAAGGGTTGGAGGTCATCGAAGCGAGATCACAGCATTTGGCCGCTGAAGTTCTAGAAAATTCCTTTGGCGGCTGGTATATGGCCTTTACTGCTGTATATATGCACAGGGATAAACCTACTAGCGGCAGTTTTTAGAGGGCAAAACCTAAATCAACATAAAATGGCATTGTACTGTTACTTTTTTTTTTTTTAAAGATCATCTGAATATTTGGCAAATCTAGTCATACGTAAACAATAATATTAGACATGAGAGGAAAAATTAGGATACCACCAAAGTAAGTATTCATTCTTTGGACACCATTGGCATCTGTACCAAATTTCATTGCAAGCCATCATAAAGATGTTGACATATTTCAGTCTGGACCAAAGAGAATCAACCAACACTAGAGCCTCTAGCATCACTATGAGTCTTGCTAATTTGTATTGAAGACCTAATCATAATTCCAATTTAACTGTAAACCAAAATCTAATAAAGCTAAAAGTAACAAGGGTTCTCACGAGGACCAGGAGGAACGTAAGTCTAGACACACACACACACACACACACACACACAAGAAAACAAACAATATAAACCACAGACACACACACACCAAATGAAATCAAGCATCAAATGAAGGCTCCCTAACATCTGCCTGACTCTCTTCGTTAACTCCCCTGTAAGGTATGCTGAGCAAGACAGTAATGAAAGCGACTGTTCATCTGACGTTAATTGATCAAGCAGGTCCCGTGGGGACACTTATGTGAACAAAAGGAACAATTGCATTATTCAAGTCTCTTGAAAGGTTGAATCAATTAGTTATGTATCAGGCCCTGTGGTATCAAGGATAAAATAAGTGAGAACGGGAATCCTTGTGTTTCTCAGACTGACACGTGAGATAGTGACACAGCAGATGAGTCAGTACATTAAGTACATAAGTGCGTCTATTATTACTTTAATCATTTTTTTATGGGATTCAGACGGTGAGGGAAAACAAGCGCCTAACCCATATTATATTTCTATCACAGACATGGGCATCACAACAGAGCAGCTTCCAAATCTATTTGGCAGGGAACGTGTAACTGTACTGTGTTTCTCCTAAACTGTCGGGGCATGGAACCCCATTTAGGATTAGAGTTTAATGGGGCTTTTGGGGCTGAATCTGCTCTCAACAAGGCTGTTTCCTAGCCGAGCCAAAGCACCCCCAGCTAAAACTGCAGGTGATTATGCACGGCTGTCAATTCCATTTAGCCTCCGGTTCCAAACTTCAAAAATGGACATGAAGCCTTCAAGTTTGTGTTTTGCCCTGTCCATTCAGATGTTGGTGTTTATTTACCCAATAAAGGACACCAGTGTGTGTCTTGGTAGTGATAAGGAGTAATCTGGAGGGTACACATTTGGCAGAAATCATTGTTGTGCTAGTGATGGTCCATGGCTCAATTTATATTTCATTATGCCCACTCCATGACTGGCATTTTCAAGTTGGGGATATGAAGGATTCCATGGAGTGACACATCATCCCTCTGTTCCACAGTTCATTTTCTAAGCCCTAAACCTAAAGCCCCCAGAAATATTTCCAAGAAATCATTGTTTAAGGCGCTAATTTCAGTGGCAAGCCTCGAAAATCTTATCAGGGTCTGCTGTTATTTGACATTGCCTCGGGCACGGAATATTTAAACAAATCTTCTCCCCGCTGCCCAAAAAGCTTGAATGGCTCCAACCAAATTAATTTTTATCTTCTCCTGTTGAATGTTAGCCGTCCTCAAAAAAGATCAGGCCAAAGTTGTCTTTCCATTATCTTTGTTTATCCTGAAACTTGGCATGTCTTATTTCTATCATCTCAACTTTTAGAAGAAAAAAAAAAAGCCCATAATTTTGGGAAAGGGCTCGGACCAATAAGTCTGTCCATGATGATTTAGACCCAGAATTTTGGCATGATGGATGGACAAAGAGTGTTTTTCACAATTCCAAGTGACTGTTGTGGCAGATGTATGAGGACAGTTAGGTTATATTGAGCTGGCACAGTACTTTACCTTGGAAAGCTGGGCAGAGTCTTTTATTTAAAAGAGTCGTAGCTCTGATGGCGCCTGAAACTTTCTTTTAAAACCTCCAGTGATTTAGCTGTAACCTCTGAAAACTAAATTTAGTTGTCAAGTCATATTCACCAAAACTTCCCCCCACTGCCTTGAATTGCTTTTGTTGCCAATAAATGTAAGATTATTTTAACATCTATCATGAAGCACTGGGGACGACTGAAGCTTTTAGTGATTTCAGACACATAACTCCTCGACGGCTTTGGTTGTATTGCTCAGGGCACAGCTATTTAGTTTAATATGCACAACGTAAAGCATGGACTCAATCTTTATCTCCTCCAAGTCTTCAGCACCAACATATAATCTGATGATTGAAATGAAATGATGCCAAAGAAATGAATCACATGCACACCCGCAAGTCACCTCAGTGACATTCTGCAGTCACACATTTTTAAGATAATTACATGAATGCAGCTTTAAGGCAAATTTTGCGACATGAAATGTAAGCATTCTTTTTATTATCTTGGTAAGATCATTTGGAATTGACTCATAAATTAGTCGGAGCTGCTGTGATTGAGTCAGTGTTGATACGTGATGATGCAGCAGTGCATCGTCACTGCATACGAGCTCCGAGGCCTCGTAGTGACACCTCGATGCAGACTCACTAAAGCAAATGCATAATGCACAGCATGAATTATCCTACAAGAAAACTCCTCCTCGTCTCATTTTATCTGATGAACTGAGAGTGAACTGAAAATAGTCGCAAAAAAAAAAAAAAGTTAAACATCACCAAGCACCTATCCTTGGCTGCATTAGCACCAACATGCTGGCATCATTCGAGTGATAGAGAGCGCCTTTCAGAGTCGCTTGAGAGACAATATTCTACAAAGAGGAGACTGAGATTGTCCAGTCCAGACCGTGAGGCAGGAGCTTGTCACCTTGTGGAAGGTGCAGAGAGCAGAATTGGGCTAGTAAAAATGAGAAGTGACAGGATATTGATTTGCTTATCGCGGCTGTGCAGACACACAGATGTGAAGGGCAAGAGAAGGGGGGTGTGGTGGGGTGGCAGTGGTTATCAGGCTTTCACGTCTGATAGGGAAACTGAAAAAAGAAAAAAGAAAGATTTATCAACTGATTGCTTCGCCTCAATTTTTGTTCCACTTTCTTCATGTGCTTTACTGTAAAAGGCACATACTTTTTGAAAGTAAATAAAAAGTGGCCGATTATTTGCTCGGCTAAATGGATGGTACTATCTAAAATACTTATTGATGTGACTCATCAATATTCCGTGTACTGTAATTGCAAAACATAGATAGATGTGTTAATTAAATTACACGCTACAATCGCTATGTGAAGTTGACAAAGCCTATTTCATGGTGTTTTAAGTAACTAGCACTTTGAGATTGACTTTTTCTATATAAAACAAGACATAGGGCTGATACTCTCATCCAGAACTCATAGTAAGGGTATGAGTAAAATGAAGTTTTTACAAGAAGGCAGTGCAAGGGTCATAACGATGTTGCCCTGAAAATAAAGAAATGAAAGAAAGACACAGTGAGAAAAGCCAAAGGGAATTTTTGAGAACACATCAGAGTGAATAAGGTGCAGAAGGAGGAGAGGCGCTGTGATTCATTTTGGAGAGGGAATGGGGCAATTTGATGAAAAGTCTACACGCAATTATACATTGCTGCTGAATTAGCACTGCTGCTGAGATGATTAACACACGATTTAAATATTAATCATGTGTTAACATTTTGGTGAGAACAGCTGATAGCAAAATATAATAAAAGGCAACACTCATCCCTCCATCTCTAATTTAATGTTATAGACCTGGAAAAACCTGGCACAGCAGTTCTAGATTAATATAAAAATGTGGGAGAAGTTCTGCTCTAAAGTGAATAAAAATGCTGTTATAAGTTGAGATTTAATGAGAAAAAAATTTGAAACAATGGCCTGGTCACATTAATAGGCCTATGTTTTATGGTGACTGTGTATTTGTCTCTTTCTTATGGTTCAACTTAACAAAACATGCAAAGAGGCTCAAGAACAACAACAACCAATTTACAGAAATATGCTGCAAAGACAGCAACAAAAAACACAGCAGAATCAAATGCATCACATTTCTGTTGTATTGGTTGTGTTTTCTGTCTTGGGAGCATCAAATTGGTGAAGACGTTTCCTCCATTTGCTCATGTTTCGTCTACGTGCGTGTGTTCTCTTCAGCTGCAGGGCTTTAAACTTACAGGGCCACCACACTTTCTGGCTCTTTATTGTATGCTTTTTTATGATTCAGTCACTTTTCAGTTGCATCTACAGCTGTGAGACTTGCTATTAGGATACCAGACAAAACCCCACTTTCTCATGCCAAACTGTCAAAATGCTGTTAACATTTTCTCAGACATCATTACGACAAATCCTCTACCTGTCAGCTGCATCAAGTGATTAGCCCACAGAAGCTGCCTTTCCTATCAGGATTATAATGGCAAAAATGAAATGTATTATTGCTTATGACACCAAGCACCAAGACAGAGACAGAGAGGTGGTGGGGGGGAAAAAATAAGAAAGTAATGATGAAAAATCTAATCATAAAATCTATGTGGTAATTTTGCAAGAAAACTAATGTGTCAAAAGAAGCTGCCGAATGTAATTACACTGAAAT
Organism: Holacanthus passer; assembly: GCA_025331565.1. NCBI lineage: Eukaryota > Metazoa > Chordata > Actinopteri > Pomacanthidae > Holacanthus > Holacanthus passer. The sequence goes on along the minus strand of JAFREQ010000073.1, from coordinate 939,446 downwards.
CAAACTAAAGGCTGTGTGGATCAGTTTTCCAAAAGATCTGACAAAGTTTGGAAGTTTCTTTTCCAACCAACCTGGTTTCTATGTGAACTGCAAAGCTCTTTCTAAACTGCTGTCTAACAGACCAAACCGTGAGCGTAGTACACTAAAATGATCTGACCTGATCACGGTAGAGAGGTGAGGAAAAACTCTACTGAAGCAGACAGGTATAAAGCTAATTTCACTACAAATACAGATATGTGTAATGGAGCAATCGGGAGCATAATGTTTCTGACTGCTTGAACAAACTGTGCATGCTGGATTTTATATAGTGGCTCATCATCGAACAGCCAAAGTAGCAGATGAGATAATGTGTCTGTACAAAAAAATATGTGCTGTTAAACTTAGGGGAAATATGTAGAATTACAAAATGCCACCTCTCATTTTGTGACAGTGAAAGATGACTTTTCAAAATGGTGCAAATCTCATTTTGGAAAAAAAAAAATTGCTCCTTTCGCTTCCAACCCAATTGTATCATCTCTGAAACCACCAATGTAAAATCAGTAGATGGAATTAATGAAAGTATATTTTAACCTCACTGCATTACACCAGTGGAGTATTGATCTCACTATTGATAAATACCAGTCTCAATAAGCATCATCACCACTGTTATCCATGTAATTCTACTAACTACCCACTCGGTTACATTCACTTATTCTATACATCAATATTTAGCACATGGAGGTCACTGTCTAAATTATGTTATGAGCATTAGGTGTTAGCCTGATTTGAGGCGAGTGCAGATGAGAAACTAAGAAACTAAGTTGTGACAAGAAAGACTTATTCGTCATTGAATACCCTGAGGCTGATTATCTAAATCTTCCTGACAGTTTTGTTTTCCTTACTGAAGTGATATAATAGCCCCTATGAGACTAATTTGAATTCATCAAACGAGCATCAGTTTGGAATCTTTACAAAGTTCATTGAACGTTTTGTGCTTTGGAAAGAAATGACTCGCCTTGTTGCGGGCTGGAGCCTCAGAGCCGACTCATCCTGCAGGATCCTCCGCTGGTGAATGGCGAAAACGGACAGGGAGGAGAGAAGTTGTTGGCAGAATCTGACTCCCTTTGGCAAGGTTCACATGCGAACAAGGTTAATCTGAGCTCCTTTAGCAACTGTAGAGACAATAGAGTTGTCAGCTTAGTTTAAAAAAAGACAATCTAAATTGATCTCTCAACTTCTCTCTTTAATAGAAAGATCACACCGTCACATGGGAAAAAGACAAAAAAAGGGAAAGACAAGGAAGGCGCGAGAAGGGGACTGATTAAATTGTCTTCATTTACTTAACCGGCTGCTAATATTTCAATTAGAGCAACTGGAGGCAGTGACACTGTAGGGTTAAAAATGGAACACGGGGAGAATTAGTCCAACTGATTAATAGGAGGAAATGAAGACTTCTGCGCACACAGGAGACATCCCTCCGGCGTCCTTCATCACTGACACCACCCTCTCCACATCCGCGTCACTCAAATTATGGCTTAAAAAAAGACATCCCCCCCCCATTTGCCATATGCAGACCACAGAGAGACTCTGTGCTGCACAAATTGTCAACCTGCAAAGGTGCATGCTGGAGCTGCCGCCAGCAGCAGCCAAGCCGAGGCTGAATTTGACTGAAAACACATTGGAGACCTCCTCTCTCCTCCTCTGCCTTTTTCCATTACCATAAACCCACTCACTCATGATAACCATTAATGTAGCGTCTTATTAAAAACCTATCAATACAGCCACTGCCAGTGCACTAATGGCCAGGAATCCCTCTCAGTTAAATCTCGACTTTGGTCTCCACTCCGGACTAATGAGAGCAATCGCTCAGCATCTCTTTGGGCTAAATCACCTTTATTTGTATCTGCCTTCTTGCGCTGTTGGCAATTTATAGAACGGAGTGCAATGAGAGATGCATTGCAGCGAGGCCTGGGGCCGGAGGTTTGGGCATAGGAGGGGTGGTGGTGGTGCTGGTGGCGGTGTGGCGGGGTGGGGGGGGTTTGTGCATGCCAGGGGAAAGTGAAAGAGAGACACCATGCTTACCTGGCCATTCTAGTATTTTGTGCTAGGGACCACGGTGAGCCGTTAATTGTTCAACATTGGAGCTCTGGCAATAAAAGAGGGCCCCTTTGCTCCTGCCACTGATGAGGCATTGTTGTCTGGGAAAGTTTATCTCCAGTGCCGATTCACAGGGAGGCCGCGCTTGATGCAGGAGCGCCACAGGAGTTTGCCCTTGTAACTCAAGGGAGGAATTGAACATTGCTCTATCAATCTAGGCATTTTACAGCTCAGGCCTTCCAGCCGTGAGAAATGTGGGGGAGTATTTATACTGCTGCTTATTGTCCGGGATCTAAAGCAAACACTTTGCATGCTTTGGGAGGCCTTAGCATGGCAGAGGCACACTTCTCAACCAATGGATGGGGACTCCATGCCACAACCAATGAGGAAACAAATGTCCCCCAATTGAATGAGATGTATATTTCATTGCAGTGCAACAATTCAATTTTGTTAGAAATTAATCTCCTGGCCTCGTACTTGGCTCAGAGGTATAGACTTTTTGTATATTAAAAGGAAGAATAAGTAATGGCTTTTATGTAAAAATCATTCAGCTGCTCATGAAACAAGAAAAATCTATAACAACAGATTTCAAGTGGTCGTCTTTGCCCAGTGGTGCTGAGAGGGAGCAAGCCATTGTGTGGAACTATTATTCTCGGCTTTATTTTCTAAGAGGAGATCTGCTCAACACATATGCTCTTTTTTCATCAACACTCTCCTTCACACTCATTTAGTTGCTCATATTCACACCTTTTAGCTGCCAAGTAAATGAGCGTCTCCGCCAGTGAGGGTGAACCACCTTACTAGTGACTCATAGGAGCTTTGGGAAAAGCAGACAGTTGTCCCCTTGCAACCTCCAAGATATTCACTGCTGGTTCACAGCAGCCCTCCATCGCCAGCTTTGGACTATTGCCAGTTAAAACTTGCTCATTTTGATTATATGAGTGCAGAAAATCAAGAGGTGTTGCTGCATGCGGTGATCTAAACAGTACAACTTTATACATATAATCTCAGGATTTAAAACTCGGAAGGTCAGAATATGTCTCACTCTTATTAGTTGCGTTAGTCCAGGAAGCAGGATGATACAGAAACAGTGAACAAGGCCAGTATACTAACTCATCTAACTAACTAATACTAATCCCAGTGAAACAAAGCTGCTGAAAATGCAGTGCTAAATGTTCTATTTGACATCTAATCTAACACCAGGGGAAACACAATGAAAACGCTGGTTAAGTTATGTAAATTTTACTTTTAATTAAAACTGCTACGCTATGTGTGACCCTTTATATCACACCGTATTAAATGTAACTATCAACTAAGTAATAAAAAACATTAATTGCAGATAATTCACGAGTCCCACAAATAATCAGTCCATTGCTGAATCAGCCTTTGTTTCTGCTTCCATTATTATTGTCCTCAACGCTGCCATTCGCATTGTCGCATCCACCGTCACAATAACAACCATCACAACTGCACTGCAAAGGTTAAGCCTTCAACACATACATACCCTAAGTAGCACTACAAAGGAGATCTGAACTCCTGAGAGGCGTCTCTCTTTGAAATGTCCCCTACTGTCACCTCTGTCGATAAGTAAAAAGCTAAACAGCTACGGTATACATGACAAAGGCTCTGGCTGGCAGCAAAGGTAACCAAGGGCAGTGAGCCATTTAATATTTATGACACATGTCGAATCACTGAAATCACCTATTCATTAGTGCCTATACACGGCTACAGCCCTGAAGAAGCAGGGCAGAGCGAGAGAGATGTATGTGTGGGTTTTTGATACACTTGTAATAACCATCACCAAACAAGGCCAATAACAGTTTTTATGTTATAGCCATCGTAATCATCGTCAGTCTGGGAGGCGCTTCAGCCTTAACCGCCAGAGAGGCCTGCCTGCCAAGAGTGCTAGTAATATAAATGCACTTTGAAGAATGGAAGGGATGGCATGCTGCTGGATGGGCGCCAGCTACACATCCAAAGCTGCAAAATCACAGCCGCGCTGACTCAGGCAATGACACCGTCTTACTCCATTTCTTTCTCCCCGGACTCGACTGCGGAGCGCGAGCAGAACTCGAACGTCTCTGTTGCATTATGTAAAAGGTACAAAACAAATTATGTCAGTTTAGAAATCAAATGCAAGCCGTACTGAAAAGTGGGCAGCTTCATTTTAAAGGACAAAGCACAAATCTCATTTATTTGATGCTGGGAGTCAACTGCTGCGTGCACTGGGGGGCAGCATTGCTATGTGGGGGTGTCTAAGTTTGTGCATAAAGACTTAAATTAACCATGCTGGCTAAGAACTCCGGCAAAATTAGTAATCCATCAGTCACAACGCATAAAGACTACAGATGTGCAGATGTGAGGAAGAGAAAAAATAAAAGCGCCTGCTAACAGACTGAGCTGACATTGTGATCCACCAAACCGAGATGTGCCTCTAAGTAGCTTCCCTGCTTTGTCCTCAGCATGCTACGCTGTACTCATAAGAGAGTTTGATTCATTACCGCATAACAAGTGGATGAGAATGTGAGAGCTGCTAGCAACAGTAGCAGACACTCATTAACGCTAATGTGGACAGTATATGCTTACAAAGAGGAAGGAGAGGGGACGACGGGTTCAAATTTGTGACGGCTCTCCTCTTGATATAAAGCTAATGATAGACTGTGTGAGAGACGCAGGCACATAATAACTATGTCCTGTAAGTAATTCTTTAATAAGCATCCACAGATTACGGGAAAGTGAGAGGTTTCAGACAGCCACAGCGCTTTTATGGATGTTCATCTTCTGAAACAACATCGCTGGCATCTGTGGCGCCCACACCGTTCATCCAGCTCATTGTTAAGCAAACATAACTTTTGATAAATTCATTCAACAGCCGTACAAGCTTTTCTTGATTACCCATATAGACAAAAAATATACTATGGAAGGACAAGGTCTACTCTGGCAAGGGAACCAGCGCCTGATGAGCTTTATCGCCCCTAAAAGCTGCAAGACTATTCCCAGATGGATGTTTGGAGCGCTGCATGCGGGATGAGACAGATCTAAATGTCTCCTATGAGTGTCGTTGCACCTAGTAAATGTCACAGAAGTAGACGATATATGGCCGCCATGCAGAGCTGCATTAAAGCAAAAACCGCTGCGAATTTACTGGACATCAGTGGCAAATTGACTGTCGAAAATTACCATTGTCATTTACTATCATCATCCTTAGAAATTGCCGCTGTAGATTTATGCCCACAGACAGATATATGTGTTGGCCTGCATGTGTCTTTGTCTACGAGCGAGAGAGAGAGAGAGAAGAAGAGACGCGAGAGAGGGATGACAAGAAAAAGGATGGAAGTTAGAGAGTAAGTGAGAGAGGAGCAACACGAGAAACAGAGTAGGCTCTTTCTTTAAGCGTCGACCTTTGTGTCTGTGTGTGGGTTTGTGTGTGCGCGCGCAATTCAGTAACCCTGTGCATGTTTGAGTGTGTCAAAACAGTGCGACCCCCCCCATCCTGCTCACATCGCTCCAGGTTTGTATCCCTCCAACTGCAGGTCACAAAGTGACATTGTGCTTTTATGGCCGCTCTCCATGGTGCTTCACATAAGCCCTGAAATGACTAAATCCCTCAGCCAGTGTCCCTGACCCCCAGCATCCCTGTTAGTGCTGCTGCATTCACACTCTTTGATGTGGCCCTGAATTGGAATCGGTCATCGGCCTCATTCCAGGGATTGATACCGCCTCTGCTGTTCACATGCCTACAGGTCTTCAGAGCTCGGCGGTCAGCTGGTGTCTGTCTGATTTGTCTGTCTGTGTATCTCGTCTTCTCTCCAGCGCTGAAATGGGTGGAATTATAAGTGCAATAACCTTGAAAAAAGATCTCTCTCATACTATGTTTGAGCCAGAGAAAAAAAAAAAAAAAAAAAAAAACTCCTCAAACTCCACAAAATGTCATGAGAAAGTGTCCAGCTGTTGTCCACCCACATCCCTGAGGATAAAAACATTCATTTTACTTCATGAAGTGAAATGAGATTATCTATCCTGCAAATGAATCACATTGACTATAGAAAAGAAATTAAGTTTGTTAAATCGCTTTCACTAAGATGAGGTCACGCTTTAAATATGACAGAAAGAAAAAGAAAAAAAAAAATTTTCTCAAGCGTCCATCTATGCGATCATGCATGCACACACGCACCTGTCCTCGACTCCGGAGATTAAGTGGCAGTCAACTGGGTGATTGAAATATCCAATCACATCTAATGCATCTATTTATACTGTCATACTTAAATCTATCGGTACACACATGGAGCTCTTCTGTGTCTAACGGCGGCTGGAACGTTTAAAAAATATGCGACAATAAATTATCTCGTGAAGAAAATGCACAATGAAGAACACCGCAATTATTGCTCTCCGGTCTATTATTACTTTTCTTTTTTTCTTTTTTTTTTTTTTGCGCCTCGGCTGATAATTGAATTTAATTATTCAGGGTCTGTCTTTTTAATATGTTTTCCTCATTTCCTGGCAAATTGATTATGTATACCAATCATCTCTTGTCTTCGTTTTGCATGCACATATCTGTTGGCATCGTAGACTCGCTCACATGAACACCTTTTTTTTTTCACTTATAGTGTAAAATATATATGTGCTGATAAATGTGCTGTCCCCAATCTATTGTGTGTGTAAATATCAGGAGAATATTTAAGAGTAGAACACTTTCAGATGTGTTAGCTGTGGTTTTCCATTGAATAACTTTTCTATATTCTATATAAGCGCTGTCAACTGTTCTTGTCACTGAGGTGAAAATGAAACTCACTAACTTACTAAAGGCACACATGAGTAAATTGGAGCAAGCGTTCTCCTTTAGTCTTCCTTTCATGTGTTTGTGCTCGACCTCAATATAGAGGACCAGGTGATATTGACCTAATTTTTTGTTTGTTTGGTCTCGCCCCTTCAGCCGGCCTGGTCACGGATGACAAATGCATTATTAAACAGCAACTTAGCCAACTCAAACTTCACGTTCGTAATGAAATGCAAGCAGGGGTGAAACTAGGTGGACTTGCTTAGCGAGCCAGCAAAGACATCTAGGAGATTTTAGATAGCTGTGAAACAGCTCAAGGGTATTCTATATGAGGCACCATCCCCCTGAGATTTGGTCTGGACTCAAGCCGGGCTGCTGTGGAGATATTGCGGGATACAAGTGTTAATGAGAATATACTTATCACAGCCAGAGGTGTTAGCTGTCGGTTGTCTCTTCTGTGCTAGTTCTGCATGCTGCATTTTTATTGTAATATGGTGACAGATGAACATGCTGGATGAGAGAGAAAAAAAATTATGTCACACAATAGGAGCATTTAGACCGACTCTACTGGATATTCTTGGTAGTTTAAAATGTTTTGGCCTTCTAAAATGTGCAATCCACACTCGATGCCTCTCTGTGGAATACAGTCTGTGGAATACAGTGCTGCCCTTACTTCCCAGCAATGCCCGGATATATTTTTTGAGTATCATGGAACAGGGTTCTCCTCTATGCCACCTTTCACCAGATCCCTTACTAATTGTTTCTGTCTCCAAGGTAGCATGGCTGCTCTTTGATGTTCAAACCCCTTCCTCCTCACAAAGGAGACTGACGGCAGGAGCAGAGAGAGAGGCAGATGGGCCGCGACAGGATGCTGCGAACCTGACGTCTCTCTCCCCCTTTCAAGTACTCTGGTTCAATCAGCCCTTGCCGCACAAGCTGTTGTGGAGCACCTTTGAAATCATGGTGTCTGCACAATAGTCTTGACTGTTAATGACTTCTTGTAAAGTTCCAAAGCGGCTCTGATTGCACACCCTCATGCACACGCACATGTACCGGCGAGCGCGGAGCAGGGGCGACGTCGCGCATGAGCATGTGTGCGCTCACACACCCTCGGCCTCGCACACACACACACACACACACACACACACAAACGCGCTAAGCGTTGGGTGTGTGCTCAGAAGCATGCTTCATATCTTAGGCAACACCCTGGAAACCACAGCGAGGACACAAGTAAACAATTAATATGTTAATTAGGCTGATCAGTGAAGCCGGCGTGCTTGTATGCAAGAAGATGGGCATATCAAATAGTCCAGGGGAAACTAATCAACATGATGCGATCTGTGTAAATGTCTGATAAGCAGGAATATATGTGTTTTTATAATGTTATTATAACCACACAGTTTTAAAGGTGGTTAACCGTGAAACTAGGCTACAGCTTTAACATATTAAGCGTGCATGTAGCAGGGATATGTGACTACAAACTGCATTTCAACAGCATTCTGTAGTGGGTTTGATTTGGTGCCATGTTACATCTTTTTATAAACTACCAGACTTCTTCAGCCATTTTAGAGAGGTGGTATCAAACGGTACAAGATGTCAAACATGCAGGTGTTCACCCCTAAAAATATGGCACCAGAGCTAAGAGCGTGCCTTGAAATCACAACTAACATGTTGGACCGCCTTGAAGGAGATGGGGAATGCAGTTCTCTCTGGAGCTGAAACTGCAAGGACTGGCCTTAATTAGGTGGTAGGCATAGAGAAACTGGCATGTTGAAGTGTGTGTGCCTGTGTGTGTGTGTGTGTGTGTGAGCGGGAAAGAAAGACAGTACAGCGCTGTCCTTCGCCTAAACTGGTGAGGCTTATTACTCAAACGCTCCTAAGTGTTATCTCGCTGTCAAAACCGTCAGGAGGAGGCTTCACCTTCCCTCACCGCTGGCCAAGTGTGATAAGTAAAATTTTCCCTGACCTCGTGACCGTTGTACATCTGGACGGGTTCACAGGGTTGTTGATCGGTGCCACAATGATTACATCACTATAAGCTGGTGTTTCTGGCTCTGGAAAGTGTGGACTCACAAAAACTTCACACCCAACGCTGTTGAATTTCATCTCACTTCCAAGTCACCCACTCGTCTTTCCAACCGCTCAGCAGCTGAAGCTGTTGGGATGAACTGATGACCGGCATCATAGGATACTTTACAGCCAAAATGAAGGAGCAGAAGACAATACAGCGTTGCCTTTATCCTACATTGAGGTTTATAACTTCTGCTTTACACACCTTTCTTAGATCTTGACTCTAATTAACTTTGCCTTTATTGTAAAAAATATAATTGTATAGTTAATGCCAGTGTTATGAGAGAGTGGGGAAGAGGTTACCTGTCCACTAGTTCCACTATTATTGCAATCTTTGTAATTGTTAACGAAGGCCAGTCAAGGTCATAGCTAATGTGATCGTGCCAATTTAAGGGCACATTTCATATCCTCCACAGTGTGTTCAGGTTATTTTCCATTTGACACGATATGATGAATCTTCAGTGACAATAATATATACTGGATGTCAGAGTGGAGAATGTTAGAGTGAGGAAGCTTTGGCAAGTGCTGCCTGTATTAACTGTCACATTCACCAATTTCTGTCTTCTCTCCGTGCTCTTGATAGGTTTTAACGGTACAGCCCATGAGAACAAACAGAATTATCACATTTGGATGGATTTTTCAAAACAGCATATCGATGAAGATGAAGGGCTCTGTTTTCCTGCCTGTGTATGTTGAAAACTGCAGCTTTGCTTCAGGAGGAGGAGGAGAGGTGCAACAGGGACAATGGACATATTCTTTGTGGTATATTTATCAGTTTAATTTGTTGGAGACTATAGTTCTCACCAGAATTACAAACCCTTTTTATCCATGTTTTACTTGTCTGTTTCACTCACATTTTACATAATTCTACCAGTTGACACTTCTAATTGCTCAAAAAAAAAAAACAAGAACAAAAAAAAACAAATCACATTTTCATTACTGAAAGATTATGGGAGTGAGGACAAGAATATGAAGTGAAAATGGTCTCATTCTCACTTGCATCTGTTACCCATAATGCCTTATGGCCTTACCTTTTAGTTCATCATCTCTCTTTGAATGTTCCTGTTGAATATGGCGGTGACCAGACCTTGGAAAAGCAAAAGAGCGAGCAGAGCATTGACAGCTTTAATTGACCGTAATATTGCAAAGGTTGAGTTTCACATAGATGTCACATATTGGTGTAGAACTGTGACTTGATCAGCCCTGTACAATGTCCCTGCTCAAGGATTTTGCTTTATAGTGACATACACACAGAAAAGAATCTCACTGCACAAGATTAATTGCATTTAAAGTCATTTTCAACTCTCAATCTGTGCCTAAAACATTAAATTTAAATGAAGAACAATGCATTATCTTGCTTTAACCATCAGATTAAATGAACAACATAATCAATTAGAGAATATTGATTCACTGCATAAACAATGGTAAGTGAAGTGTGGATGCAAACTGGTTTAACTAGATATGTGGTCTGATGCTGGGAAAGGGATAAAAACTCAAAGGCAATTACAGCCTCGTCTGGCGTTGGCAGACAATAGTTGATTAGCCTTATGACTCCCGGACAATTGTGTGCAGCCAAACTTAGTTGCTTTGTCATTTATCCAAATTAACATGAGCTGCACACAAGTAAATGGCTGAAGTTCATTTTGTGTGCAGCTCATGCAGTTTTGCAGATAAATGAAAACATAAGACCTGAAACATACAGTGCACAGCATCCACATTGTATCTTCTGTCATTAACCACTGAATCAATATACACATCATGGAAATCTTGCATCCATCCCCACCAAACCTTCCACCAGACAAAGCTTAATGCTAATGCCAATGCACTGATTGCTGATGTTCCTGGGAGCCTGTGGTAGGGACCTTATGATCTGAAACTGTTAGCACAGTCACTCCCCATCCATAGGGGTAATTAGGCCTATGTTTGGTCAAATGAATCGGTTCAATGAAAAAATCAGATACTTGACCAGTCTACCATAACCAAATTAGTGTCGTAATTACCTGCGGGACATGTCTTCATTAATAACTGCTGCATCTTCTGTTGTAACAAAATATCAATAGTCCACATCTTAACTGAATGGAAACATCACTCGACAAAGAACTCAGAAAAAACCTACTATGTACTGGATATATGTAACAAACTCAATTAGACTAGTTCAACCAACTTAACTTTTATATAGCAAGTTGTGTATTGTACACAGTCAGAATGACAAACTGTTCAGTAGTATTGCCGTGTTGTGCCTTGAATGATAATGCACAGAATAAGTCTAGACTGTGAAATTCAATTGGTGGGCAAATATCAATGCTGGACAGACAAAGGATTATGGAGCTGTTGAAGTTCATGGCCACAGCACACACTGCAGGATGAAAAAAAAAAAATGAAAAGGTTTCTGCTGAATGTTTCATGCTGGCAATACTTATTTTCTCACATTCTGACGCTGCGTCTATGCTATACGCAAGGCGGAGAGCCAACATGTTTCTCCAAGAACGAAAAATGCCAGACCCTTCAAATTCTCCCAAAGCAAAGCAACAGCGGCTGTGCAAATATGAGTAGCGTTAGAGCAAAGACAAATAAGTGCTGCATGTAAACACGTCTGTGTGAGCTTTGATTAAAATCTGATTGAATGTCTTGTAATTACAAAATCAACACCAGTGTCCAGGTATTAAAGGATTGCTAAATGCGTGTGTACGCGTCGTGTATTTGCACAGCGAGAACGTTTCACAATTGGACGAGCTTGACCATCATTAATACATTTCCCTCTTTGGAATTAATTTCTCACCTACCAGTGAGTTCAATTGATTTCGTGTCACGGCATCATCGATGAGGTATTTGTCTCGCCGCCTCCTGTTGTGGATCTGAATATCGTTTACCTTGTCACCGTTTTATTTTCACCGGCTAATGATAGATTTGGGGAATAAATTAAATGATAATCTTGAAATAGGAGTGGGTGAATATAGTTTTCCAGTTGTTGTTAAATAGTATAAAGGGTCTGTTCTTTTTTTTGTTCATGGTCGCTATATCTGGTTTGGGTTGTGTCACAGGTTCTACAAGTCTTTAAAGCCTCCCCCGCTGGAATTGAGACAGTACCCTTACTCTTCTTCAATCTCTGTCAGTATAGGGGCGATAGTGTGTGTGTGTGTGTGTGTGTGTGTGTGTGTACACTGTAGGTGTGTATATGTGTGTATTTGGGGGAGCAAAAGCCTTTGATTACAGAACTGCTTCCCCCCTTGTCTGTCGTGCAGACGAAAGCATCTCAGTACTAATGACAAAATGAGGTTAACATTGAATCTCAGAGATGATGTGTTGCGTCCCACTGGACATCCTCTCGTCCTTGTCTTTTTTTTTTTTTTCATCGTGCCACAGGAACAATGCAGGCAAGCAGAAGTGATTGTGTTCTGTGTCAACATGATGTGACTGCAGCCCAATGTTTGTGGCAATAGATGGGCCGTGCTGCCATGGGAAATCAATTCCATAGGTGTCAAACCAGACGATTGAGATGGCCATCCGTTGTGAGGTGGGAGCGGACCAGGGTGGGGACGTCTCGTGCGCGCGTCTCGTCTATGCGTACCCATACATCTGGATCTTTAACGTGCGTTTCTCAGCATGTGTCTACATCCAGCCCTGCATTTCTAACAGCCGTGCATGTGAACAGTAACAGGGGCATTAGTGTAATTGGAATGGTTGGTGGATCTGTCACATGAAATGAATACACTCTTTAGACGCCTCACACACATCCATCAATTTTGATTGCAGTTCATTGTGAGGATTAATTATTCTGTCTTACATATACATTTGTAAAGGCAAAATGTAAAGGCGGATTTATTCCTGACACTGGTGGTTAACCAAAGTGAGTAGGAAGTTCTGATATGTGATTGTGTTAGACAGAAAACACATGCAACAATTGTATGAAATAAGAAGTAAAGAAAGTAATATATGTGATGTCAACCTTAAGGAAAACATAATTAAAAAAAAAAAACTGAATCAAACTCAACTACTAATAATTTCTGATTAGAAATGAAACAAGCTGTGTTAAATTGCAACACTTAAGCTCAATGATGCCCTTAAAGAGGTAAAAGGTATACTTTTGTAGCGCCACTTTTAGCATGTTAATATCTTACATTCTATCTTACATCTTACGATTGACCAAAAGCGCAAGAAATATAAGGGTTTCAACTCACAACCATGGAAATTTTTAAATGTGACCAGGTCTCACAGCTTGATACTGAAGACTGCCAATGGACAAGCCTTGACATGTGATTTGCCTTTGAGCTGTAATTGTCATTAAATGTGGATAATGTGTATAATCAGTACAATCTGCACATTTGGTCTTAATGAAGTAAAATGTCTTTATCCATGAGACCTTCAATATGAGTCACATTTGCCACATATTTTGCTCATGGATGGTGTCGTGCTTCCATTGATCGCGGATCACAAAGGAAAGAATGGCTTTTTATCTTCTCACAGTGATAATTATGATAATTAACCAAAGTAGCACAAATGAATTCAAGCAATCAATCATAATTTCATGAACCGCTTTGGTGAAACGCACAAAACACACTCAAAAATACAACCAAGACATCGATAGCAGATGTTCCTACAGCTGTAATCTCTTCCAGCAAGAGAAAATGTTCATTTAGATGAATTAATTGAATACCTCAGTCTATACTAATCGCATTTCAATGGCTTTTGATGGCTTCCCATTGAGTCCTTCTGGTAGACATCTTTGGGCATACGAATAGGATCAAACAAATCTGAAATATCTTGAAAGTGCTGTAATATTAAGATATCAATTTTCTCTTAATGAAACGCTGTGAAACGCAGGTAACTGGAGCACAAACCCAGTGTAGTGAGGTTTTTGAGGGATCAGTCAAGTCATATTTCTTATTGTCAACAACTCCTCAGTCCCGTTTGCCATAAACCTCCATTATTGTCAGAAACTATTAAAATGAATCAGTGATCCACATTGTAGCACTCAGTGACACATCCCTTCATTAGCGTGAGCATGGGCACTGCAGTTGACTTTGAGTCAATCCAGTATAATAAATACTAATCCATCACTGAAAGTGCCCAATAAACTATTTACTCCTGTTTGAATAAAGTTTTTATAAAGACTATAAAGTATATAAAGTATATCTTTGTGACCAAATTTTTAAAAAAAGATTTTCATCTTCAGGAACCAATGGGCTTGAATCTTTTATGAAAACAATATAGAGCCGAGTCTTTTCAGTCTAAGCAAAATATGGAAATCTGTGCAATTTATGTATTCATTTTTAGAAGTTTCATTCTAGCAGTAATGTGAAAGAGATAAGAATCCATGATGAAATTTGACAAAATCCCTTTAAAAAAAATGGAAATTTTAATTCTCCACAGGCACAATAGCTTTTACTTTTTTTTTTACACTTTATTTGACGTTAGTATAGTTAGTAGTGAGCTAATGCTATGTTAACTGAGTCAGAATCAAGTTGCATCAGTTCATTCATCTTGCACCTACTGTACATGTTGTGTGCTACGAATTACAATCCTTCAAACCAATAACTTCTAACATTAAACTCAAACAGGTCTGAGGATGAATATCTGATATCTCTGTCCACTAATCACCAGCTAATCTTTCACTCATTTTCACTCTGTTTCAAGTCTGGTACCAGCCCTATGTTGTGATTGGTGAGGAGATGAACAGATACTTAGCCTCCCCCCTGCTCCCACCCACCCGTGGACTTCTGCCCCCTGGAAATTCTCTTGGAAAAATTGCCTCATTAAGTCTTAGTTGTAGCAGCTCAACGTGTTTGTAAAAGGCTAAGCTATAGTATTACTAGCAACATCATGCTCACATGGTGCTAATCAACACCGAATTTGACCCAAATACTTAAAAGTATTTTATGACTCCATGAAAAAAAAAGACCCCCCCACACACACACACACACACCGGTGATATCTGCCAGCAATTATTTGGAGCAACCCCACAGGAAGAGCCATCTGTAGCTGATTTCAATTTCCACACACACACAAGGGGATGTGTGCCTTAAAATCTTTAATTGAGATGGATTGGGTCATCCAATTAACCCCAACACACTTGGGTGTCCTTTGTGCGGTTGAAGCCTTTGCTTTGGGGTATTGTCACAAATCTTTAAGTCACCACAGAACTAGTACACCTGTCCTCACTGTCTTTATAAAGCTTAATTGGGTTGAGCTCTTCCGCAATGAAAAGGCAGCTCTTTTTTCCCAGTTTGTTTTTTTTTCCCACCCTTCCACAGAGATGTTGTGAAAAATTCATGTGTTAACATATATGTGACAACCGGGGGGTGCACTGAGATGTGAAGCGCATTCACCCGCCAAGAAAATAAGAGTGCAGTTGATCAGGGTTGTTGATTCAAATTTGTCACATGAAATTTTTCCTTTAATTTTTCTTGTTAGTCGATTTCAAACAACGAACGGTTTTGTCAGGGTTGTCAGTGGCAAACAATAAGACTACTACGCTCTGTTGCTTTATCTCACGCACATATCAAATGCGACCGCTCATGTGTGGCAGCAACATGTGTCACGAGGGCTATGATCTCGAGCTCCTGCTGCACTTCTGCTGTGCATATTTATGGGGCCGCGCTTCTCGTTGTATACGCTCAGCGGTGACAATGTAATCATAAAATAATTTCATGATAAAATATTCATCCTTAAATCCAAGTGGGTTTGATTTTCCCCTTCCAACCAGACAGATGGCAAATTGACCTGCATGTTTGCAACAATTCACGTGAAGCGGCGGTCTCCAAAGATTCATTAGAGAGAACGGCAAAGAAAACAAGACAAAAAGGAAAGTTATCGTCTTAGGAAAAAAAAAAAAAAAAGGTCTGAATTAAAGTTTAAGTCATCACACCTCCCTTTTTTTTTTTTTTTTTTGATTATACATAATAAGACCTGCCATATTTAATTGTTTGGGGGAAGTAAAGCAGGCTCATCTTTTGGGGCAATTTAATTTGAAACGCAGTTCTTCAAGGCAGGGAGAGCAGCCAGAAGTCATGCAGAGAAAATAGTCTTAATTGTTTAATCCATATCAGTTATGCACCATATGGGAGAAATTACAGGTGCTGTGTGATGGGATAAACACTACAACTAAACAAATGTCTTAGGGGCAGTCTACACTAGTTTGTGTCCTTTTAAGATCAATTTGTCTTGGCTCTTCCCCCCTCAGACCAGCTAATAATATGTGCACAAATTAAAGCACAGCATTCCAGCTTTAAAGGCTCTGCTAAAAGTCTTTAAAATGTAAAGACGACAGACTGTAAAAATGTGCACAACTTATTCATTATCATTATTTCATCAGGGCCTCCAATATATGAAAACGAGTCTCACTGACAGACGTCTTTTCAAACAACCGTTTATGTTAGAGGACACTGTATTAAATAAAGCAGCTAAAGGACGACACTATTATATATTTACACTGTTTCACGTTCTGCTAATTGAAATTTAACTGCAGCACAACATTCGGCTAAGCTTGCACTTTCCATCCTGTCTCACCATTCATATCCATACGCTGCCAGAGTATATGAATGGTAGCTTTCATTTGTTCTACAACCCTTGACAATGGACATTCTATCATCGGGATTTGAGAGTTTTTATTCAATATGATTTATTTTGACCGAGTTAATGTGTTTCGCGAAAGGGTCGCAATTACCATACCATTAATCATACTATAATTAGAGTCAATGGCTTAATTGTGACACAAAGCCTCTATTTCCTAAAGGAATTAATAACGGCACTGTCATTTTATAGCAGGAAGAAGCATCTTAAAAATGTTCTCTCTAAATCTGTGAGGGGTTCAAGACACTGGTCATTTTCATTCTTCTGTACTTTCTTCTTATACGGACTGATATGAATGCATTTATTTTTGTACTATATGAAAAGAAGACAACACACAAAGACCAACAAGCCAGTTTCTGGGAATTTGGTGATATGTAAATGGAAATACACTGAACTGGAGGGCGCTGTTTCGCTTATTGCATTTGAATATTGGCCACTTTGGATCAGGTTCATCCTCTGAAAATAAAATGTCAATGGTCACTTTCATTTTCATACTGTTAGAAAATTGCATTTTCATTTGTCACACAAAGAGAATGGTGACATGTAAATTAAATAGACTGGGGGCGCTGTTTCGCTTGTTGCATTTGAATGTGTGCACCTTAGATCAGGTTATGTGTCAATGAAATTTTAAATATATACACCCATATGAGTATGTGGAAATGAACATGAAAATTGTTTTATCGTCATTTCAATTCTTACTACATATCTGGACAATCATAATGCTACTGTGGAATTACAAGTTTACATTATCATTTTCATATAGTCCCTATAGGCTTCCATACTGTGTGCATATAATATGTAGCTTGTTGCTACAATACATTGGTTGCCTGGATACAGACTGTGTCCTGATCTAATTTTGTCCCTTGTGTGAGTCTCTGAAGGACAAAAGCTACAAGAAGAAAAGAAGCATGAATGGGAAAAATGCCCCTGTGGGTATAACATGGTTTGAGCTTTATAAAAGGTGGACTGTGAGACAAAAAAGAAAAAAAAGAAAAAAAAATCAACAACCAAAATTTTCAATAAAAGTATGTATAGCGTTTTGTTGTGTCACAGCACAAAACATTTTTTTGTTTCCCTGCATAACTAAAGCCGCTTCCTTCCCACCTGCTCTGTGATTCTCTAGAGATAAGATGCTGTTTTCTGGTGAACTACTGAAAGTTACATATGGTCTGCAGACAGTCTTTCAAATGCAGCCGTGTTATTTCACATACTGACTGCAACAAACAGACAAATACTGGTAATAAATTCAAGCTCATTGTGTCGGAACACATTCACAAACAACACATCAGTTACTGGCATTGAATAATACACAAGGATACCTTTTGCTTTCCTTTTTTTTTTTTTTTTTTTGACCAAACAGAATCATGCAATCTGCTCTTCAAACTCCTCTCCAATTCTTTGGCCTCAAAGAGAGTTTCGTTTGATAGTGGCAATCCTGGAAAGGTCACAGGCATCAAGAAAATAGACGGAATGAGCCAAGAGGATTTCAAGTTGTATTAATGAGGACCCCCTTGGCCAGCACCCGTCTTAGAGGTCAGGCCATCACCTAAAATGATAAAGATTTATCATGGGGAGGCAAGGCTGGTCAAAGCGTTCTCTTATCTCAGGCTCTGCCTTTTACAGCAGCAACCACTGTCAAGAGTCTCGCATGGATGAAAGACTTGGCCACTCTCCACCACTGTTGCAAACCTCCAGAAATATTCTAAAGTCGGTAAATAATTCATCCCCTATATTTTGTACTCTTTGAGAATTTTTGAGGAGATGCAAGAACATTATGCCGTGCTCCCTACACCAGGAGACCCTAACTCAAAAAAAGTGGCGCATACTGTATATAGTCAGCCACAGCTTGAGATTATATCAGGTTCATATTGAAGGTTTTTTTTATTCACTCCAGTCTGCATGTGATGCTTGCTTTATTTATATCAGCTATACATATTTAAATGAAAATTCTTGCTATGATACAAACTTTCTGCTCGTGATACTGTGGCTCATCAAAATTGAAACTGCATTATTAAACTGTGTTCCGGTGCGCAAATGCAGAATTTGAATATGCGACATACATATTTAGCACCAGGGCCGTAGCCAGGGTTTTAGAAATACTGGGGTCACAAGTCCTTGTCCCTCAAGGGGGGTTCAGGGGCATGCACCAAAAAAGTCTATGCATTTTAATGCATTTTGACAGTAACAATAATAACTTAGAAAATAATGTCTGTGACAACACATACATGAAAATTAGACCAGAATCCAACACAAGTCACAAATATGGCCAATTTTGAAATTGCTATTCACCAGCTCAGTTTCTTATTGCACTGAAATCACAAGCAAAGCTGCTTTGAGGTTTTGGCCTAAATGACATGACAACGCTTCTAAAACTCATTATTCAAGTTCATCCAAAGAGTAAACCATAATCAGAAAGTCATTGTGTGAAAGTGAAAAATGAGTGTGTGAGTATGAAATACAGCAGAACAAAGGGAGAAGCTTTAGCTTAATCAATGCATATGACTGTGAAGGCCAGAACATAAAAGTCCAAGATAAAAAAAGATGTGCTTGAAGAACAATTTAATATATTTAATTAATAAAATGTGTGTAAGTGCAGTGTATGTGTGTGGAAATGTATGTGTGTTTTAAAATAAAATAAGAAATACAGTCGTGTAAATGCAATTTGTATTTATTTTCATATTTCTCTTATGTATCAATGAATTAGCAGACATAACTATCTTGCTTTGAGAGGTGGGCTATAAAACCGGAGCACCCCGCATTATCATTCTGTATGGTTCTTAAGTTATCTAAGAGGATTTATATCATCCATAGTATCAGTGCCATATTGTTGTTACAGTGCAACCTATATTCAAACACAGTGTTGACTGATCCCGTTGCATGTATGTAGGTTATAGTCTCCTCGCCCACAGAGTGAACTGAATGACCAACACATAATGTAAGGAGCTGTGTCCTCTGCTCTGCTGCTGAGATGATGCCAAGCTTTGTTCACAACACAACATACAACTAAGTAGTTTTAGCACTTCGTCACTTTAATTTAACATATATAGGAATATATACTGTGGAGGTTTTCACAGTGGGAGGTGGGCCTCCATGGGGGGGCTCTGAGCAGTTTAAAGGGAGGCCCTGAGTGAATGGAAGTGGACAAATATTAGATTAGTTACGACATTAATTATCAAAAGGAGATCCGCCTAAATGTGTGTGGTTTAGTGAAAGAGTTCAGAGATACAGCAGATTTCCCAGTTTCCCAGAATCAGAAACTAATAAATATCTTAGGACAGACTTATGTATTTGATGTAGTCTGAAGTTATGTCAAACAGCCATATTAGACTCAATTGTTCGGTGTCTGTGGATCCCAGATTATAACATAATCTTGATCACATAAGCATTCAGGAATTGAATGAAACTAAGCACTTAAACTAAGAGGGGGGCTTTTTCCAAGCTGTGTCTGAGGAGAGGCCTCCAGTCTCAGACTATGTAAACCTCTGATATACTGTATATTCAAAATTATGAAAGACTCAGAAAAAACACAGATGGCATGCCTCCCTCTGTGTCTTCAATGGTAGCTATGGGCCTGACTATAACATGAAAAAGAATGGGAAAGGAACACACACAACATTGAGTTCAATTACAATCTCTTACAAATTGAAGCATAATATTTCGAGGTATCTTAAATAAATGCCGTCAGACTTATTAAGATCACAGCTTTACAACATTGTATTTACATTCCAGTTTAATAGCGTGGGGATCTGCACCAGTAACATGTTGGTGCTGCAGACCAACTTCAAATGTATACAGCGGGTCATGTATATGTATTTGTCTCTACCAAAGGATCCCTGTGATGTTGGAGCACCAGTGGCCCCCGAAGAGAAAAACATTGTTGATATGCCAGCCATGGATTTCTGTTTTCTTCAGTTTGAAGCCTTTTCATGGATGGTCCTGTGTACTCTAGAATTTTGTGAAAGCTGCTTTGGAGAGAAACGCTAACAGCAATCATCAGGTTTGCTATAATTTCAAGCACAGAGAGAATCAAGCAAACTGGTATGTGCAGGATGATTTGACATAAAACTAATATACTCAGCCCAGGAGCATGTGCATATTTGTTCATGTCTTTGCTTTTTACAGTATTTTTTTTCTTTCCTTTATTGACCTGAATTTTAATGACAAACCCAGACTAAGACGTCCTTTTCTTCAACGGTGAGTGAAGGTTTCCCTCAGTTTGAGGTTTTCAAAGGTTTAAAAGAGGAGACATTAAAAGATTTTCAACAGTTTTTGAGAAAAGATTTTTGAAAAAGTGTTTCATATCAACAAATTGGTGGCAACAGTTAAGGTCAGGGTTAGAATTTTTTATTTTTTTTTACTGAAGTCACAGATACTTGCTGCACATATGCTTCAGGTCAGACCAGATGTTGGGATTATGTATGAGCTTGACCAGGAGTAACCACCGTGACCTAAACACATTTTTC
The DNA here is from genome assembly GCA_025331565.1 of Holacanthus passer. Classification (NCBI taxonomy): domain Eukaryota; kingdom Metazoa; phylum Chordata; class Actinopteri; family Pomacanthidae; genus Holacanthus; species Holacanthus passer. The sequence continues at coordinate 918,491 of JAFREQ010000073.1, read as the reverse complement.
ACTGCACGGTAATTGAGGACAATAGTGCACCTGAGGTACAATGACAAGGCGAAGTCTAAGTTTAGCGCCCTTGAAACAAAGAGCATCAATTTCATCTCAATATGATCGTATGTTAACTGTGATTACACACTGGAAATGACCAAGTATATTTACATCATGCACTACAGAGATAAAGGTGCCAGGCCAAATTCCATTTCCCATGTCGGGGTCTTTAAGTATTTCTAACTGTACGTCTTAAATAAAGTACATATTCTTCAGGGAATGGACAAAATACTCCCTGGACAAAAAACACCACATTTCTTAATGATTATATGACAGTTTCAGTGACACTTCCTGATGTCAGTTTTCACCCACGAGACCATTTTCAATTATGATTAAGAATAATGGCGCACATTCAAGTGACAGTATTGCTTTTCAATAACTGCAATGCTTTTCACTAGAGACTGTGGTCAATAGGGGAGGCTCGAAACTACATAAATATCAGACAAAAAAAAGGTTCAGTGATTGAATACATTTGTTTTCATTTTCAGCAGAGTGGCATCTTTTTTTAATTCTTTTTTTTTTTTTTGATCTCGTTAAAGGCTGGGCTACATGGCTTAAACAGATTTGGCTCCAGTATCTTTCGTGGTGTCTTCCCGCTCCCCAACCACGTTCGCCTTGGAAATAGAGTTCAGCAGCGAGGAGCAGCCATTGCAGGCCACACCATCCACTAAATGTTTAACTTTCCTAAAGGAGTCATTCAAAACAAGAACGGGAACTTGTCTATTGGGAAATACCTCCGGATTAGGGGGGCTGAAAGATTGAAAAAGTAATTTGAAAAATAATGGGCTTTTTAATGACTAAACCTATGGGACACCCAGATGTGCTCTTTGTTAATTTTCACTAGTGTAATGTAAAATTCCAACTGCTTAATTACTCTAGGACACACAAAGCAACTGGTTTTTAACGAAGCAATTATGGGAACAGCTTCTACTACATTGCACCACGGCTTCCACTCCCCACCAGCTCCTTCCTTGATGAACCACTACTTTTTGGTACAAGCTATCAAGCTTTTCATGTCTTAAGCAATGACAGAAAATCCAGAATATTTCTTTAATCAAAGGTTTGTTTTGGCTCCCGAGACCTCGCATCATTTGAATATGGCCTAATTCTCAATTTCTTACAGAATAAAGTAACTTAATAATGAATGTTTCATAAATAATACTGATATTTACCACTAATCTCAGCTTTCCTGAAATTGAGTGGAAGAGATTTTTTTGCTGGGATGCATTCATTTCTAGACGAAGATAACAAATAATAAAAATGCATTTTATTGTTATATATTGTATCTTGTGTAAGTCACAGCTTTTGCAACTGAAGGTGGCAGTTTTTAGCTTTGCTGTAGCCTTTTAAGGTGCAGAAATACTGCTAAGGACAATATCTTTTGACATTTCAGTTGTTGTTGTTTTTTTTCCTTTCAGAGATCAATAAAGAAAACTACCCGGGCAGCATTAAACCTCCTCCCAAACCCCCCTGGGAGCAGCCGAGGAACAGCTGTTGGTAAATATCATTACAATATTACATGCTTTATCGTTGCTTTAATAGTGAAATATCAGATGTCCAAGCTCAAAAGACATTAACATTTCGAACAATCAATATAAGTTGCACATTTTACGAGAGACATTTTCCAGCTGATAGAGAAACTTGCCTGATGCCTGAGGTGTCACTCATTAACGGATGCTGTAAAGATCATTGTGATTTGTGGACTTTTGCAGGGAATGTGATCCTCACAAGGACTTGTCATGTTTTTCAATCAGGCTTGCATTACCTGGATTTACATACATATTACTGTAGATCAAGGACATTATATGCCTACACACTGAGATGACAGAGTCCAAGTCCCTTTTTGTTTGCTTTAAAAGTTGTATTATTTAGTTATTCATATGCTCCGCAAACAATAGACAATAAATTTATATTCAAATGGCAGCAGCATCAATGAAATGAAAATTGCATTACCATCCTTTTGTTTTAGATCAATAGGAATGTCAGTGTAACCTTTTTAATAAATTATACCAAAAGGTGCAGCACTTTCAGCGATACATCATTGTATTTTCAACCTTTTCCTTTATTTAATTTCCTATTGTAAAAAATACAGTGTGCTTTCTCAGGTCCCTGTAACATAAAAGTAATAGAAGGCACAAAAGGGAAAGAAAAAAAAAAATCAACCCACTTCAGCTCCAGACCAACTTCAAAAATTAAGATTGTGCCTTTGAGATGCAAATGCTCAAACAATATTCTTCATGTTGGATCTAAATTGCTAATGTACATAGTGTATAAACCCAGTGTGTCCCTTTCAAGACTGGATATCTTAGAGACATGAACCTGATGGTGTTGGTGTTGATCAAAGGGCCCGGCCGTGTCAGGCCTGTCCCCTGGAGAATGAGGAGTCATTGAAATGCATTGGAACATGCATATTCCTTGTTGAATGTTTATGTTGTTTAATAGCTCCACACTTGTAATTACTCAACCTTCAAGAATGACAGAGAAACAAGAAACATAATTTAGGTAAACTGCTCGATGACAAATTGAAACTGAAAATGTGCTACAAAGTCATCCTCTCCGTCATATTATTTTAGCCCAAATGAGAAACAAAGACAGAAAGTGCTGCAGATCATCCTCAAAAACAGGCCTAAAATCCCTATTTGTTACCTGAAACAATCATTTTACATTCAGGAGGTATTTCTTTGACAGCAGGCTACTCCCTTTGATCTCATACAGGGTAGCACCTTGATAGACCAACTATATGGATTAATAGCACTAGTTACAACACAGCCTTAGGCCCCCTATATCTACGTTAATAGAGCCTATCCATTCATGTCAGCTACTGGGGACTGATGGAATTGCAGGGGTGGCTGTGTATCCACACAGCAAATCATAAGCCCTCAGATATCGCTTGAGCTGGATGACTGCAATTTTCATTTAAAACCAAATATATTACGGTGAGATCTATCAAACATAGTCAGACAATTTTTCTCTGAAAGGGGTCTGGACGAGGGGAATAGCTTCTCAGTGCAGGTTGCTTGTCTTCATTTCCAGTTAGGTGCAACACACACACACACACACACACACACACACTTTCGCAGTCCAATCTGACTGATGCAAGCGTTTTGTGTGCCGTCGTCGCAACAGCAAGTGTATCTGAGCAGAAAGAAAAGCTGTGTTTCTGCCAAAATCCATCATGTCACAGTCGCGGATCTTTCCATCCAGACATCGTGGAGCCACCTGCCTGGTTTGAGAGACATGAACACTTGTATTAGCAACAAAGCTGGGAGTAATACAAGACTCGCCATTGATTAACAGCAGTTTTAACAGCGACACATATTTTGGGAACAGTGTATTTTCTACCACAAACCAGAATATGCCATTTTCATATGTAGATCTTAAAAATGTTAGAATTTATATATATAATTTTAGAAAAAGGGAGCAGCTTAAGGATCCCTCCAGGCATGTTTTAAACTCTCTTTTGAACACTCTGCTTTGAATAATAGTTTGTTTCTGATATGTTTTTTTTTTTCACAAATAAGTTCATTTACCCAGTTAAAAACTTGCTTTTTTTTAACTTTAAAAGTTTAAAGGTACTTTGTAGAAACAAAGTTACATTGGGAGTGATTCACCAAAAAGCATTGTCTGTACCCTTGAGGCATAAATAAGTTAATTTTACTTCCTCATAAAACACTTGCAAAGTCAGTTTTTAAGTATTTTAAATCCTGCATTGTTTACGTCCATGTTTGCTCGCTAGCAGTTGCCTTCTTTTCTTTCTTCTCAGTGAGTCATCGCCACCTGCTGGTCAATGGCATAATGCGAAGCCACTGGTAGCAATGTGTATAATGTTCTCAGCAAAACTGAGACCCACTCGTAACAAACAGTGCTCAATGGCGGTACCACTGACACTGGAGGTTTCAAGTTTTCACATCACCTTTGAAGAAGTTGCGTATTGGAGCATGATTCCAAACTAGTTGCCACACCAGAAAAAAAAAAAAATACTCATAAATGCATCTTAAACTCGAATTTAAGGTGAGCACGGAAATATCTGAGGACACAAACAGCCTTCTAGTGTCAAACTCTGCTCAGCCGTCATTCTGCACAGTGAAGCTCAAACATCCAAGTGAAGCAACACTAAGCAATTTTTAGTGAAGAGGGACTTGGATTTTTCTTTAAATGGCTAAAGTTCGGTCATGGTTAAGTAAGAAACAATTTGGCAAAGAAATGTAAAATCCACTCATAGTAAGGAACTGGGTTGTCAGAGATGAAGGCAGATGTATCCACCCGTCCGACACCTTCACCGCAGCACTTACTTCCCGCTGCACAAGTCTGCAGTCAGGAACAGTATATTCACTCAGGTAATCCTCACATGCTGGGGAAAATTTATTTCTCGCACTCTTCATGCCTGGAGCTGCTATTTTTAGTGGCATTGTACTCGTTCCACAATATGTCAAGAGACTAGGCTCTCAATTTAGTCAAATAAAAGTCATATTCTACAGAGATTGTGGTTAAAACTATGCTTCCACTCTGGCATGTCTCTGTAAAGACAACCTGAGCAGCACGTCGGAGTTTACATACAGTGGATTGACGTTGAAAATGCAACACATGACTTTCCTCCGCTATGATTAGTGCAAGATGCTTGGATGACAAAAATGTTTGAAATTCACTTTTCTCGTATTACAGGCTGATGAATTATCATAACTGTCCTGCTGGGTGCAGGTCTTTCATTTTGACAGTGAGCTATGGTTCATTTTGTGGTGATGAGATGAAAGATCACATACAGCCCCAGCATAAACAGAGTGATGGGGACAAACTACACAATATCTGTGTAACCTTTGCTAAAAGGTTCAAATAATAGGACTGCCATTAGGAGGCTGCTTTCAAGTAAAATGTCTCTGAACACTGTGACAATGTTGATCACGGGAAGATAACTCCTGCGGTGCTAATGGCGCACTGCATCTAACAAAATCCCAATTAAAATGGTGACATTAATGCACTTCAAGGCTGTACAATGTAAGCATCTTGACAGAAAAAAGGAGGACACCTTGAAAGAAGAAAGGAGAAGATGATATTCACTTCTGTCAAGTTGCATATTTCTCTCTCTACAGCTAATAATGACAAGGTTGCTCTTTGATGCAGGCGAGACAGTTTTTCATTTTCCACTGACTTCAAATTCCAGGTATTTAATCCTCACTGGAAATGCCAAGCTTTGAGGATGTTACCCCAACTGTTCTTCAGAGTTCAGTGCCTCAGGAGAGCAGAGCAAATATGAAAAACAAAGCGTTAGAAATTATTTCCTTCTTGTTGTTTTAGGTCTTGTTTTCTCAAAAGTTGGCAGCTGGGGCTTATGCTCACCTCTCAGTGTGAACGTGACTCAAACCCGCAGCCGCGGTGTGAGGAGAATGCTGAATGAGGAGGACCCTCAGCCTCTGCTGCGATTAGGGAGGCGTGCAGTCAGGGAAAGCCATAAACGCGCCCGTGCACGGCCGTCGCGCGCATTCATTCACTCCCCCGCATTCTTCAACAATCGTCCGCATGTGCCAAAAGACCGGCGTGCACGCAGGCAAATGTCAACTCATGCACATTAACAAAGCCGCCAACAAAACAACAAGCAGAAAAAGATGTTTTTCAGCGAGCCTGTCCACGCGCCCTCTCAAGAAAATGCAGCCTTTACTCAACAAAACCAACCTTATTTGCTTTTGAACAATACTCTATTCTCTCCATGAGTATTTCTGCAAACTGTACGAGCACTTAGGAGGCTGTGCTCTTCAAGTGTTACAGTGACTGCAGGGATTGTTCCAGCACGCTGGGGGATGATTCAAGGCCCTTTCTCGGTATGTCATTCAAACCTTTTCAAGATAGAATATTTTCTTTATCCTAAAGAACCATGTGCACAATAGTTTGTAATTGGCAATGAAACAAAAAATGATACTCTCAGGTTCTTCAATGAGCCCGACAACCAAAGATACAGTTCATGATGACCGCCACAATCCTCGCCTCATAGCCAAATTCTGTCATAATGATGATTTGAGGTGGGCTCGATCAACCCTATCTGGCTGCTGTAATGGCCGATGAGACTTTGATTCAAGAGCTGTAATTGGTTTCCAGTAGGGCACAGTGTCAGTTTTTCTATTCCCTGGTAACCCACGTGTACAGTTTAAGGACATGGCTGCTTGTCACAAGTGCAGGCTTGACTGGACAGGGAAGAAGATATCCACTGGAGACACGGGGGCTCTTCTGGCACAGCTCTCTGTCCATAATGGCCTCCATTCACAGGCTCTTCATGAAAGGTTTTACATGGGAACTCCAAAGGCTAATTGGCCCATGGAGATCAAGCTTATTGTTAGTTCTGCATGGCTTCCAGCAGCCATGGCTGCCATATGAGTGCCTAATCACCACAGGGCTCCACACCTGACTAAACAAAGAGCACTTTTCTTAATTCTTAAAAAAAAAGTGTCTCTCATTCTTACTCTTTCCTCTTCTTGCTCCGCCCTCTCTCTCTCTCTCTTTCCCTTTTCTCTTGTGTCTAAGGTTATATAACAGGTCAGAAATTACTGTACTAATACCTATGGATTTTATTTTTAATTAAACCTACACTATGCTTGAGTGCTTAAAGCCAATCATCACATGACTCTGCTAAAAGCCCAAGAGATCAAGCTGGTTGCTTATGCGCTCTGTACTGTCACTGTGTAAACACTTAGAACTATGTTTGATTGCTCCGTTAGAGACACAAAATGTCAGCAGCTATAATGGATTTTTCTCAAGAAAAAGCGCCTCTTGTATTTTAAACTTACATTCTTAAATGCAAACGATAGCAGGCTCTGCTCATCCATTTTTGCTGGACACAGTTGTAATTACCCTAATTACCCTTTAAGTGAGGATATGATGGCATAAAGTAAAAGGTGGCTTGATAAGCTGTTTCGCCCACAGTGCATCTACATTCAGCCGATACCTGCGATAGCTCAGAAAGAGTGAAATTCCCTGCAGGTTTAAGTTTAAATCCCTGCATGCAGAACAGCCCACCACAATATCAAAGGTTTGTAAAATGTCATTGAGCTTTAATATCCTTGTCTGTCATTTTGATTTGAATACACACCTGATTTCTCCACGCTGATAAAGCATTCAAGCGCCACAGGGCTCCCATTGTAAAGACACTTCAGCCTGCACAAGCTCTGCTCCTGAAGTGGGCAGAAGGATGTTTTGTGTGCTGATCTGCCATCAGAACATTTCTGACATCTGCAATCCTATAGTGCAAAATTGCATCCTATTTTAAAGTATGGTGCAATTTGACTTATAAAGCATTGTTAGCTGCACTGACTTCACTTAAAGCATGTAAAAATATATGTTAGGTGAAGTGTTACAGGAAAGCATATGAGTCATTTTCAACAATAAGAGGCAAGAATACAGATCTTGATTAAGTACAGAAGTACACAGTATAAAACCCACAGACAAGCCATAAGAAACATTGCTCTACAGCAGCTAATATGTTACTGACTACAAGAAGCACTGAGTGTTGATGTCTAATAGCAGGTGAGTCAGCCTCCTTACTAATTAATGAGATATTTGTTGTTTTCATACTGTACGTTAGTGGATCATAAGACATGCAGGAGACAGGAGTGGTCGCGAGCAGTTAAGTAGCTCATTATGTGATCAGGCTCCATTTAGAAAGGATGCAGACATTGTGCAGGAGGAGGTATGTTTAGTCCTTTAACTATTGATGACTCACTCACTAACACCATTGATCCATGTATAATTTAATCAGCACCACTTTGATATTTAATCATTTATTACATATGTTCATTGAAATGGGTTTAAAGGTGACAAATACTGCATGAGTGGTACTTTTTGGCAGGACTTCTTTTTTTTTTTGAATGATCAGAGTAAAGATTAGAAAATGCATTTAAATTTATGCTTTTTGCTGCTCACACTGAAGGAGTTTCAAAATATGTGTTTAAGTAGAGCTTTTCAGTTCCTTATTTTGCAAGACGTTTTAGGACAGGCCCTTTTTTGTTGCAGAAAATGTGGAAACGAAAGCCCTGCTCAACCTATTCCATCTCTGTTTGATCCCGTGCCTGTTGGCTCGACTTTAGTTAACAGCAGATGTAGCGCCGCTGCACAGCTTCCTATGATCAGCCTGAGGTCACAGTTTGAACAAAGACTGCAGGGCACGAAATAGAGACCGCATGGTCAAATCTGTCATAGTCTATGTGCCTCAATGACTTTCAATCAGAGGTACACATTCAACAGCCGAATAATGAGACATTTTCCAGCTCTGTCTGCTATGGGAGCAATATTCAGGCACTGTTAAAACACTCCAGCATCTGAAAGAATTGAATAATAGGGAGAGCAACACAAATGCTATTTCACCTGAGATTTTTTTTTTCCACAAACAAAGAGATATATTAAAGATGGTCTGCTATTGAATACTCATTAAGTTCAAGTAATTTGTGACCTAATTGGTACTTACTGCACAATAGTGCCTGAAAATTACTTTTGGATTGAACAGGGGCATTCAATTAACACTTAAAAGCAACACAGGGGATTAGTGCAGTTCGACAACAATGCATTTAAAATTATATTAAGAAGTGATTTTTCATCTTAATTGTGGAGTCATCTAATTAATGAGTGCGATGGATGACCTACATAGAGAACAGTAGTTTGGGTTTTTTTTCCTTTGATTCAGATATTGAGGATCAAAATAACATAATTGAGTGTTTTACCTAAAACAGTCTGTGCCTTCAAATTTTAACGCAATTTGCAAATGCTTTTTTTTTTTTTTTGCTCGATGAGGTATTGAAGCTGAAGCACTTTCACCACTTGGGGGGAAAAAAGCACAAAATCCTAAACAACTACCTACCTGATATTTATCTGACTCTTCATGAGAGGAAATCAGCATGTTTTAGACCATCCAAACAAACAGGCTTGATTTTACTGAACAAATTCATACACAATACAAGGTCTGCATAGCAACATGCCAAACAGGTCAGCATGCTCTATGGTTTGATGCCAGATCACCATGGTGTATTATCAGTTGTATTTGCCCATTGCTAAGCACACAGCGCTGTATCTGATGGGAAAGCATATTCAATTATTAACTGATCTACCTCTGCTGGTGCCCATTTCCTCACAGATAAAAAGGCCTATTAGACTTATTTCCTCCTTGTAGATAGAATGAAATATCATGTCTTTTAATGGATAGGCCTATTTTAATCTCCCACATTAATACTTTAGTATGCAGGATATTATTGTTCTGTACCAATGACTATAATTAGTTTTGTTTAATAATCTCTGTCAATCCTAAAATTGCTCACTTGCTGGGTTCCACATCTTGCAGGGAAGATCATTAATTTTACACTCTTTATAGGGGGTGGGATGAAGATCGCCCATGATTAGGTAAAATTACGAACTGTGGGTTATGTTGTAGGCGAGAGATAAGTAGCAAAGAGGTTAAATGCATACATGTAACGGCAAATTCTAATTGGGCAAAAAAAATATGGTTTTATTTGCAAGGCTAAACAGAAGTTGTCTTATTTTCTATGGCTTGTATATAAAGTGCAGAGGACGTGATCACAACTCTGAATTGACCCTCAAAACAACTGCTGTGAATAGAAAAATACTTGGTCATTAGAATAAACAAATAATTTAAAAACTTTTTAGGAAAGAGTCAGTCTGACAAATTTAAGTAAGTTCTTCTACATTTATTCATGCCAAGACTGCAGAGTTCTCCACTATATGTAAAATGTATTACAGTGGAGGAGGCCTACACTGTAGGTCAAGTCATAGTAGATTCATCATTTCATGACTTATGGTTTTAATTGACTTTTTCTCTCGCAGGGTAAAACCTTTGTGAATCTGTATCCGTATCTTGATCTGTACTATAATACTTCCCTCAAGCGTTATATATTGCATATGCTTGTCTTTAACAAGTGTGGAGTTTATAAGCAGCTGACCGAAATAACAAAGGCTGAGACGTCTGTGATCTGCAAAATGTTGCACAAATATGTAAAGAAGTTATGCAAAGAAGTTAGCAAGATCAACTTTTGCTGTTGTAGTGGTAGTTCGACTTGGAGCCAGAGGACAGAATCTGGCTATCAGCTAAAAAAGTCCATCGGGTTATAACACACTGCCTCTCAAGAATTATTGATTACATCCAGTGCCACATTTATTAAGTCATTTCTCTGCTTGTAATTTAGGTGCAGTTAGGTCATTCATTGAAAGAGTAGATGGAGCGCTTTTCCAACATGCTTTAGGCAGAAGGCAAAGAACACTTCAACTTGAAATTAATTGTTAAATGTATTATTTTAGTTAAGCTAAGACTTTCATGAGAACACCCTAGAGTGATTGCCAATCCATCACGGGAGTAAGATAGACAAACACACCCACACTCATATTCATATTCATATTCAAATAAGCACTAGAGTTTCCAGTCCACCTGACTTGCTTGCACTCCGGCAGCAGCAGGAAACTGGAGCCTGGAGTTGTTTGTTATAGCTCACTAATTTTCAGTACATTGAAATACCTCTGAGTCCACTATAGCTCACGCCTGATTGTTGTAAACATCGTAAGGCGTGATTCAACAGCGCTCGACGCTGCCTCGCGACAGCATCGTCGCCCCTTTCTCTCTCTCCGTCTCTCTGCCTCCCTCTCTCCTCAATGGCAAAGTCAAAATGGCAAAGCCCTCCAATCACATTACTGTATACCCGGGAACATTTAAATGCTAATGTTATAAGCTCACATGCCTAATATGATAAGCTGACAAGCTTATTATAAGCTCTGAAGTTTTAAGAGTTTCCTCCATTAGTTATCACAGGAGGCATTAAATTGCATCGCTGCACTATGCCAGAAGGTATGGAGTTGAATTCCCCTGCAGAAGAGATTATTTTGGTGGGTTTCTGACAGCGCTATACAGTGGCAGGATTGTACATGATGGTTTGTCAAGAGACGGGGAGGTGCACGGGGAGTGGAGCGCAAGTGGTGTGAGCTCCATGTGTATGTGTGTGTCTTATCTGCTAGTTTGTTCAGTATATGTGGCTATATAGAGGATAGGTTATCCGATGGAGAGCCGCGTTTCTCTGTCATCCTTCCTCACTCGGTCCTGATAAAGCCGCAGACAGAACTCAGGCTCATCACAGTATACAATTATGCCATGTGGATCACAGCGAACACAAAAAAACATCACACTGACTACGTCCTTTTTTGTTGATACAAGATAAAAGATTCAAATCCAAACTTCTCATCCTCAACTCAGATCAATCTGCAATTTTATCACCAAATTCCACATTTTAAGATTAGTTCAACAACACCAAACTTAGCAGTCACCATGTATTATGGAAGTAGCCCTTGAACTTCTAGGGATGCTTTCCAAGATTGTGGGATTTGAACAGAGAATTCCCATTTCTTTTAGAATCCAGTATAATATCCAGGTGCAATCCCCATCCTTGACTTGCATGTTGGAAATCTCACAGGACACCTTCAATAGGCTCCGTTGCTACTGGGCTTTTCCTGCTGCATACCAAAAGGATGAAACAACATATGATGAAACTTGCATGGTAAGTCAAAGGAGAACTCAAGGTTTCCTGAGAAAAGTGTATGAAAATTGAGACTGGCGTAGTTCCTCAAATGCCCTAAACATTACATTTGATGAACTGCAACATGATCCCCATATTATGCTCTTACAGTAGTTTACGCTTGCTTCTTCCTGTGTATAACAAGAGCCACTAGAAACTGGACTCACATCCCTTTTATATGTAAACATACTTGGCCAGATGACGTGATTCTGATGTCTGTCAGCAATAACATGAGCCGACAGATGACAGTTCACAACCTTGTCTGTCCACATCCTTTTCCACAGTGAAACAATATTCTGATATTCACAATCCCTGTAACCATTTACAAAGTCTAAGAGATCTCAAGAGGAAACCTTGTAATTTCCCATGATTCAACTGAGTCATTTACATTTGGGGTATTTACATTTTAATCAGGTCCTCTGTTCCACAGCAGTCCCATTGATTAACCTTATCATTGGATGATATACTTTGGACACATTATGAACAACGGGATGCGAACGACTGGCATGGGCCTTGCTCCATGAACATTCGCCGGTCTCAATTAGTCAGTGATACTGCATCTGAGTAACAGCTGGCAGCTTCTGTCTGTCTAATCTCTCACTGCAGCTGTGCTGGAACAGGCAACATGCTAGCCTAATTAGCCATGCTGTCTCCACGGGAAAATGAAGCCTTGGGGTCCTAGATCAATGTTGCCGTCCTTTATTCACTCTCCTCCTCCGTCGTGCATAAACAAAAACGCTCAGAGCCCCCCCTCACCGAAAGATACAATAAAAAGCCATTGTTGTCACTGAAATGGTTTTATTACCCTCAGTGATGAACTGTCATCATGTTGTTTCTCTGTTAGCGCAAAGAGATGTTTAGATATGTGGCAAAATTAGACACTTGCGTCTCCCCTCGCTGGTGCACTCATATCAATTTTCTGCTTTGCCACAGATGTGGTTTTAAATTGATTGGACTAGATTACTACTTTATCAGGTTTTCCAGCTAATGATTTGTTTACCACGCCAACACCACCACACCAACATCAAACACATACACATATACACACAGAAGCAGCAGAAGCAGTTCAATGTTTTCAGTTTTTTGTTTTTTTTCCCACTAAAGTTGAGGAGGCAGTGATGGGGAATTGGGTTTTTGCAGCCAGCATTGGCAATCCTGGTTTGACACTTATTTGACTAGTTTGTTGTTAGCACCTTAAGTATTGGAGAAGATTTAACTGCGCACTCTGGGTAAAACTTGAAAATGATGCACCCTCTTTAGACTGCAAATGTAATTTTGCTCTTAAGTGTACTTATAGACTGTAGCGTCCAATGTTGGTGACAAGGTTGAACTGAACAGATAAAAAAAGTAATTTTCTGCAAACTACACCTGCATAAAAATTATGTTTATAGCGAAGTGTGTGACATATGAATACATTTGCACTTTGTGTAATTAAGGTATAACGCATGATTAATCTGCATACTTCAGTCTGAGGTGCGAGGAAATACATCATACCGTCAGCGGTTCAAAAAATAGCAGCAATCATAGTAGACTGTAGGCAATGTCATCTGCATCAACACATTCTTGGCACATAGTTGGCAGCCTGATATGCTGAGTGTCAGACTGTTAAACTCTCATTTCCTGCTCCTTATTTGAGAAAGGCTCAGGTAACAAGGAATATATGATTTGTTGTGATCAGTCTGGAGAGAAAATAGCCACATTAATCTTTAACAAGTGATGCTTCCAAAGTTTGCTGCATTTTGAAAATGTATTAAATATACACTATCTGATAGTCTTTACAATTTGTTCATAGTTTGTAAATTGAAACATGGACATCCATTATGCTTTTTCCTCCAGAGTAAATTCAAGTGGAGAAGCACATTTAGGCCAATGCACGTAGAAAAAAGAAGAAGAATGGATTTTGCATTACTTTGCAAGAGTCATTGAAAATATTGTAGTGTTTTTTTTTATTCATAACATCCGGCAATTCCAACCAACTTGCTGACTCTGAAGCTATTGCTTCAGGGGCTTCAGGAAGTTTAACTTCCTTTAACGGCTTTCAGGCTGTTTTGTTTGATGTGGAGATGCATGGTGTCATTGGTACGACCCCTGTTTGCTGTAACACCACCCCCCTCCTCCACCCCTGCTCAGCAGGGCCCAGCGTGGGTCACAAACCTGTAATAAACAGGAGGGGCCAAGGCTCGATTTGGGAAAAATGGGCACTTTCCGCGGCATCTGAAAACGTCTAGAGTAATGCACTAAATTATTGGGGTCAGTGACTCCACCCGCTCTGTTGATTTGTCTGTGGACACAGAAGGCTCACACTGACATTGAAGGACATTTTTTTCCACCACCAAGGACTGTAAATTAAGAGACATGCCTGCACCAGAGCAGCTTATGTGAGGCAACATGATTGAAGTGTTTTACTATAGAACACCCTCGCTGATGCAAAGCACACAAACACAACCCTGAGAGGGTTTAAGGTTAAAAGCTTAGTGCCACCAAAAAGAGGTGTTAAGACGGTGGTGTCATTTCTATATTAATGATAACAAATAGATGTGTTCAGCGTTCAGTCAGTATATCTATCATTTAACACAAAACATACACACACACAAAGCACCAGGAGTGTATTTTTAAACATCCGGCATCCACAGTGTTGCACAATTGCAGCTAATCAGCCTAATGAGCCAAAGATTGCAGCAGTAATCAGGCGTCATTAGGTTTATGAGTATTTATTATCTGTGGCACGGAAATAATAAAGAAGAGCACCTCTTGTTGATGGCACACAAAGGAGTGAAGCCCTGCAATCTGTTTATTAATGGAGCTCTGTCACCTGGCCACCACAACTCAACAGGCCAGGTCATCCATCAATGCTGGGCCCTGACACAGAGAAGATAGATGTACTTCCCTGTTCTGACCTGAATGTTAGACAATTCAAAGCTGGCACAAAGAGCCACACATGGTTCAGGGTATCGTGTAGGTGGCCTCAGGCAGAGCTGTCCCCCTTGTTTGCCTCCTTGTTGTGTGCGCACGTGCACGTGGGCGCGTGTCCACGTGCGTGGCAGAGAAACACAGCATATGCAAGTGTGGAGAGTCGATTTGTTTGCCTTCAATTCCAGCCGTGCCTCATCTCGTTTGCCTGTGAGCAATGTTTCATGCTGGTTCCAGCCAGTTCGGGCGACTAGGGATGAAGCCCCCGTGCAGGTCTCCGCCATGTTTTCTCCCTTTTATTTTAGCTGCTTGCAAGTGATGTCAGGCTTGTTAGGAATTAAATTACATACATACTCAAACAGGCCACCCAGCCCATCTCACTTGCTTTCTGTTTAAAAAGGCTTTTTTTTTTTTTTTTTTTTTATTTTCAGGTTAAAATTGGATTTAGAAGTGTAGTTTTATTTTTTTTTTCAAATGCTTTTACCGTGTTTGCTGAAAATATTGGAAAAATCAGAGAGTGTGGGAGAAGTGTGGATGTGTGTGTGTGTGTGAGAGAGAGAGAAAGAGAGCTGGAGACTTGTGTCTTGTGAAAAAAGATGGATTTGTGCAATTTGTCTTTTGTGTGTGAAGTCGAACCTGCCCATTGCTTGTATCGTGTGATTCCTCTCGGGACAGGAGTACGCAGGGACTAGAAGGGATATTGTAAGAGAGGAGTTTTATCTCTGCCTGTTATATGTGTCACTGTACCACTTGGATTAGCTTCCTGTGCATCTCCTTAACCCACAGAGAAGTCAGAAGAGAAGCCAGTGTGGTCAAGGTCTGTTGAGGAAAACATGCTCGTTGCACCGAATTATTGTTGTTGTTGTTGTTTCCTTTTTCCACCCCTCTTGACTGAAGTACACTCTTCCCATAAAGAGACAGTTTGTGAGAGGTTGAGAGTCATTTTGCAACATGGCAGAACAAAAACTAAAATGCAAAAACAAGTTCTCCCTTTGCCAACGCCTGCTGTTCAGACAGCAATTTAACAGTTCTGAATGGTCGAATTTTATTTTAGTGTATGTCGATTTTAAATGCATCTTGTACAGCACTTCCTCACCCCACCAGATCAGTGTTTGTGGGCAAAGCGGTCCCGCTCCCGTGGCCACAGATCCAGCTCACTGTATCTGAAAACAGGCTTACATTAGCCAAGAGCTATTTCACAGGGACAGCCAAGCAGAAAAATTATTCAAAGGCTTGCTTATCAAGAAAGCTGGTGTGAAAGTTCAACAAATGATTATTCCTGAGTCAATGTTCACATAACTGGTGGTCTGAAATGGGAATGGATGTCAGGCAGAGATTCTGATTCAGTGAATTAATTGTTATCGGAGTCAGCTGGGGAGTATGGGAGTTGGAGGCCGCCGGCGCTGCAGCGATTGCCCCGCAGGACCTTCATATGCGGCAACACAAACAGAACCAGTCTGGGGTGTCGGTGATGGCGAAAACTATTCCTACCTTTGTTTGCCACACGGGAGCAAATCGGTGTATCACTTTAAGCGCAAACTGTCTCATATATCGCCTTAAAGAGTGTGGAAGTGAACAGAAGAGAAATGAAAAACAGGTGCGTCTTTACGTATTCCGCAGAGGCAGCTCAATCTGACATGTCGGATGAGTGTGTACTTTTACATCAAGACAGAAAATAGTTCCCTTCCACTTCTTGCCCAGTCTATTAGGGAGTTGTGTCACAGCAAGTTTTTCTCATTTCCATTTCATTAATCTATTCATCACAAAGAAAAATGCATGAACCCCTTGGTAATACGTTGTCCTGCTAAATGTTTTGAAATTGCTGCTGTGGGAATCAAGAGACATATGCTGCAAAACTAATGTTACGATTATATATTTTAAACTCTGTGCAGCGTGTTGGATCCTGTCCACTTTTTATCCATATGCATGGCTGTGCCGCTCTGTCAGTCGCTCGGCTGATCCATCACTTTGGTCCAGACTGAAATATCTCAACAACTATTGGATGGATTGCCATTAAATTTCATCCAGACATTCATGGTGTACAGAAGAAGAATCCTGGCGTGTTTGGTAATTCCCTGGCTTTTCCTCCAGGGCCACCGCAGGGTTGACATTTATAGTACGTGTCAACTATTGAGTGGATTGTCATTAAATTTCCTACAGATATCCACGGTCCTCACACAGACCTCTTAATGACTTCAGTTATCCCCTGACTTTTTCTTGAATGAATTGCTGTGAACTTTAAGGAAATGTGAGTTCCCTCAAGAATGAAGTTTTATAATTACAAATTTACAGAGGCGAAGGTTGTAGATATTAATAAATAGATGCTTAGTTTTAAATTGTGTCTGTGGCCGCAGTCTCTGAGGGCAGGGGCGGGTGTGTGTCACAGTCTTGATGTGTGGGTGTGTATTTGTCACCATCCTTGATTTGTGTGTGTGTGTGTGTGTGTGTGTGTGTGTGTGTGCTCACAGTTGCTGTAATCTGTTCTGTGGTTGGGCAGGGAGGGCTGTGATGAAGTCCACAGCTCCAGGAAACAAGCTGTTCCTCAGTCTACTGGTGTGGGATCTTATTGTCCTGAACCATTTGCTGGACAGCAGCAGTTCAAACAGGGATAATGATAATGATAATGCTACTGGACTTCTTCACTCGACTGGCACAGATAGTGTCTAGGTTTGGGACAATGCACTGGGTCTCCTTCACCAAATGATGCAGGGTTTTTTTTTTTTAACCAGGTGTGAGGTGTTTTACACACTTTGCACTGCTTCTCCATGTATGTGGAGGAGGAGGTGGACTCAATAGCAGAATATTGGACATTGTGGTTCGGCCAGGTCTCTGTGATGATCGTCACAGTGAGGAATAGTTTTCACTTTAATCTCGTGCTTTTTGTTAAGAGACCTTGAGTTGGCAAGGAACAGCCTTTAACCGCACAGGTAGTCCGGCTTGCTTCCCCTTGCTTCCTTTCCCTCTGTCACCTGCACAGTTTTAGCGGTGGGACGTCAATTTCATTGGGCTCCAGGATGAAAGTTGCATCAAATCTGAAATCTTCAATGAAAAGTAACTGGGATTGTCAAGAAGGCTACTTTAATGATAGAAGTCAGACTTACTTACAGTGAAAAAGAAAGAGAAGAGAGACGTCTTCAGGCGCTGCCATCTTGACCCTTAACCCTAATCACACAACACAATAACTCACCGTCACATCCCATAATGTTACTGACAGCGCAGCTATAGATGAATATCACAAATGTTCTCTGAATTGATTCCACCAACAACAAACATGTTTATTTCAGGTGAAGAAAAGAGGAGGGGAAAGAAACAGGGTGAAGGGCCCTGTGTCTGATTATGATAAATGTCACACTTTGAATCATATGTTTTTACTAAAATTATCTGACAGACCAAAGGAAGATTTATGAGTCTCTGGAATATTTGTATTTTTTCAGCGGCTCCACCATGGATGTGCCCTGGCACAGTCAGCACCAATTCAAACACAGCTGGCCTGCTCAGGGAAATTCATCTACCTTCATTAGGAATGCCAAAGTGACTCTGAAGATGCAATTCATTAATCCTCGGCAGTGAACAGTGTTCTTCATATTGTTATGGAAAATCAATGTGATTGAGCTGGAGGGCTGCCAGCACGGGTTTCTGTTGAGGAGCCATGGAACACGGCTCTAATTTATGCAGGCGGCATCACCAGATCAAGGGAAAAAAATCCCAAAACACATCACACGACGTTAGCCTTACTTAACCACGGGGTCAGCATCATCACAGAACAACAGTGTGTTCACAGTGCAGGTGGGTATCTGACAAAGTGTGAATGAGGATGATAGATGATATTGCAGCACTTTGCTTCATGCTGCAGTTTGCTCTGTCTCCAATCTACAGGTCCTCAGCTCACCCACGCGTGGTAAGTGATCACGAGCCGTATCTGCCAGTAATTTGATGATGCAATTGGTTACCATTCATGTAAAGACCACATTTCAATTCAAAATACTTTAAAGCATTGATAACTGTTAAATGAACATTACAAAGTTACAGAGTGCAAAGGTATAATGATAAAACATACTTGAAAAATACCTCCCTTCAGCAGCAGTCTCACTTCCTCAAATTGCCATTCTTGTCCCGTCCCCCAGATACAGTCTGCATTTTTCTCTTGTCCCACATCACTCCCACATCCAGCCACTCCCCCCTGCCCTGCAATAACCCCCTTCCCTGCAGTCCCAATCCCCCGACCTATCCCACCCACTTGCTCACCCGTTTCCACTCTCCCTTATCAGCCCTGCAGATACTTAACCAGCCCTTTCCCGCTCAAAATCTGCCAGTTCGTCCATCAATAAATCACTGAAGTCATTTTGCTGCTGTCTGCATTTGGGCCCTGTCCCATTCTATGAGCCTTCGTTGGACCTGTTGTGGAGGATGTCCAGTGACAATCTTTTGAACTGACTGACTGATGACTCTCTCAGCGGTTCGGTGCCGCAGTCCCCGGTCTGCCGTCCTTGCCGTCCTTCCCAGCCTCTAGTGCAGCTTCAGCTGTCTGGTTGTCCTCCTGCTTGGCCTCCTGAGCAGCTCCACCCGTCTTCCCTGAGCCCAGGTCGTCTGCTTGAGGTTTTCTGTGCCACTGCTCTTCAGTCCTCAGGCCATTCAACCTTCTGGTTCCCTCCTCTTCTGCATTTGCATCGCGTCCCTGTTGTCCTGCGTAACATGGCCTTGATACCTGAAAGGACTGGTTCTAATGACTATTTCTGCAGTATCTGGTGGTTTGCCATTATAAATATTTTATTTTGTGTATTAATTTATTTAGTGTTGACATTTAGCAAAGAATTTAGACTTAAACGATCAATATTAATTACTTTGTTCCCTTGAACTGTCAGAGACTGGAGGTAAAATGACCAAAGAAACAGAAAAGCTTCACCATGTCAGTTTTAAAGGGTTTTGAGATAAATTGCACATCATTTGCATATTACACTAAAAAACTCATAAGTTCCAGGAAGCTTCTGAAGAGGGGAGCAATTTCTAAAAGGCACCTGAGTTTTAAAAGTAGCCCTTAGATTAGGAGGCAGGCAGTGCAAATGCTTCTCTGGAGGTCCAATTTGATTGAACCGCAAAACTAAAACTGCCATTTGATATTAAGCAAAATATACAAAACCGAAATTTACAAATTTGAAAATGTCAAGAGCTCAGGGAGCCCATGGGTATTCTTTAGTTAAGTCTTAGGAGTCTGGCAGACATCAGTTTCAGATTCTGTTGCTGTTCCAAGATTATGTCGAGGATCATTTGAAGTATTTTCAGAGCCCTGCACACTCCCTAGAATATGTTATATGATGACTGATGCTGACTGGGAATTATTTCATAGTTTAAATTTTGACATTCAGAGCAACATGGAGCATATAGATGCAACGGCGCTCTCTCACTTTCTCTCTTCAAATAAAATGTGAATAAAAAGTTTGTGCTTTGGGAGCAGAATATTCTTAGGTTCATAAGAGTTAGATAGGAACTAGAGACTGGGTACGTCTAATATAGAGGTAGTACATTTTTTTATCACCCTGTTGTACTAGAATGACTATATATTACATATGTTTTGGTAAAGGTGTTCTTCTTCCAGAGCTTTTTGGTTCATCTCTGTGTCAAATAAAGAGGTGAGAATCAGGGAGTCTGCCAAATGGTAATAAAGTCACTTACAAATTCTGTGAATGAACATCTTTCCTGAGTTATTTGTGTTGTCACATTTCAGGAAATTAATCCACCTTTAAATGTCTTTTTTTTAAGTAAGCAGGCAGTCTGATAAAGAATTAGAAACTCACATTCATAAGGCTGAAGCTGGTAACCAGAAGTGATTAACAAGTCAGTCCTGTCATATTGTGAAACATAAAACGCTTGCAAAGGTTGGAGACTAAAGGTGATTAGCTCATGCTCATCAGTTGCACCTGTCCTGCTCGACGATGCCAAACAAGTCTGTCCAGTGCCAGAGGAAGCAAGATCAAGACTGGCAGTGACAAGCTTCACACTGTTTCATATTGTCACACATCAGAATCATCAGCATGAGCCCACTCGTGTCCTTCGCATTTTGCAATTCCTGAAATGAAAGACTGGCTTCGACACGGCCTTAAACAACAACTGCTCAACTCTTCTGTGATTGTTTCAATCGCCTCTCACCTCTGCAAGGGGCAACAATGTGCAGCATGTGTCAGCTTGAATAATGGCTTCCAGTCCCTGTCAGAAATTGTACAATATGCAAAAGCTGGAACAGTGTTTTGAATAGTCTCGTGTTAAATTTGTTAAAGTAAAAAACAGCATGTTAGATGTGCGGGAAAAAACAGATGTTTTATTAAATTTACTGAAATTTTCCAACTGTAATCCTGTAATTGAAACATTTATTTTAATGCTTCACCATCTTAGTAACTGAGGTTTTAATGACATGTAAATAAAGTAATAAAGTAAATACGTTTGCATTTGCAAGGCAGTATGCAGTGACAAGTTACACCTGACCCATCGCAGGAGAATCTAACTTCCAGCCTTCAGCCGTGAGCTCCACAGAAGTTTGAGACAAAGACATCAATGTGGGCTGCTGTATTCTAATTAAACAGAAGGCTAGTCAGCTATCATTTGGGCTAACGCAACTAAGAAAACGGCAAACCAGAAAAACGAACACATCTCTTTAACCTACATCTTTACCTTGGAGTTTAAAGATAAATTCATAACGACTTAATAATAAAATTATTTCATTGGCAATCGGGATTTTCAACTTATTAAGCTCCAAAGGATGTCAGCCTTTGCCCTGTTGGCATCATATCACTGGGTTACTTGTGTATGTTTAATTAGTGTTGAGAACTGACGGGCCCGCTGCTCCAAGTTCCTTGATGTTTGCTGGTTGCCTTTGGCACCACTGACCACATAATCATTGCTGGGCACATCAGGGACAGGGCTTGATTTTCAAAGCCTTTCGCTCCACTGATTCGCTGTGCATCCATGAGATTGATCACAGTGGTTTATCTGTGGCAACATGTGCTTCATCCCTTCAGATTTGGGAGGTGGTTGCCTGAAGGGGTTGTGTCCTTGCTCCGGCTCTGGCTGAGGCTCCACACGAGCCGAGAGTAGGAGGGACGCTATGACAGCAATACAGCCACGGCCCATCAGAAGCCGCCTGTGGCCCCCTTGTGATTAAAGCAGCGCGAGGCAGAAAGAGGGACAGACGGAGATGAAGAATGGGAGCGATAGAGAGAGAGCGAGGGAGGAAGCGAGAGAGCTAAAGATACCATCAACTGTTGCTTCAAAAGAGGACAGATAAGTGTGGCCTAACATTCATTAGGTCTTCTGCTCAATTAAACCAAAATTATTTTTTATCTTTCCTCCCGAGTAAACTGTCAACATATCAAACGATTGAAACGTTGCGGCAAGCTTGATGGCTAAATAATATTATAAAGGCCGAGACGGAAGGGAACAAGATTCCTTCTGTAAACAAAGCTGCATTTGGGTGCATATAATATTTCTCTCACATTTAAGAAGAGAACGGGAGAAAACGTCTCCACAGTGATTACAAAGCAAGAGCGGAATTTAAATAGATGAAAATAAATGTAGTGGCACTAAATCAAAGTGGGAGGTAGTTGCTACTGTTTTTGGTATTCAGAAGATGGTGCTATTTGTTTGAGTATGCATTGTATTCATGAATCTGTTTATTTGCTCCCTGTGGCTTTCACAGCTGCCCTCTGCAGAAAGATTGTGTTTTATCAACACTGCTTGACACAGTCAGGAGTCATTGTTACAAACATATGCACATTCTATATTAATTTGTTGGGGCTTCCAGAAAAATAATAATAATAAAATAAAAAAAACACACAAAAAAAAACATGTTGACATCAATGCTATTCAGCTCATATTGGGGCTCCTATGCTCCTATTGTGTACAAACCATGTATATCAGAAAGTTATTTTCATACAGGAGACAACCTCCGGAGCGGCTTCTGCTGCTAATAAAACAACCACAACAAATCCTATTTTTGAATATTTATTTCAGCTGCTGTCCATATGGTCTAATTAAGACAGGCGCGATCACGCTTTCCCTTTAATTTACATGGCAGATCTATGAAAAACTTAAGATTTAATGATGTGTTTTGTGTCACAGGAAGTTAAAAACAAAGCACCTGCAGCTGGGAACAATCATGCCTTAAAAATATGAGTAAAACCTGACAGTCTAATAAAAGACCTAATCAGCACACGGAAGCTGATGTGTTTAAATTTATTGGCTGTGTGATTTGATCATTTCTCTGCAACACTTTGCACCAGTCGGAGACAGGAGAGGGACTTTTGACTGAGGCAAGAGAGGGAAGAGTCGGGGTAATTTACACTAATTTGAGCGAACTCAAATCTCAGAACCTATTCCACAGGAGACCTCAAGAGCACTTTCAGACGGTCAAAAAAACTGGTAGTGTAGCCCGGAGAACAAGATCATTATTTCCATTGCACTTGTTCCATATACTGTAAGCCAAAGACAAGCCCAGAGGGAAGGGAATTGGCATTGATTTTTCTTTAGAAATTGATTTTTCTCTTCACTGACAACAGTGCGAAGGCTTCAAAAAAATATCAACAGGAGTGAATATGAACAGCAGCAGTTCATAAAGTTCCAAAATTCAAACCTCTCATGTGGTCATACGAGGGACTGTAAAAGGCTCAGTGTGTAGGATTTAGTCGGATCTAGCGGTGAAGTTGCAGATTGCAGATTACAACCAGCTAAATACCTCTCGCCTCACCCTCCCTTTCCAAGTGTGTGTGAACCTACAGTGGTCACTAAAAATGCAAAAAAAACAGCAGGAAGGCCAGAGCCAGTGATTGGTTTGTCCATTGTGGGAAACTGTGGAGAGATGGCGGTGCTGCCTCTGTAGATATAAAGGGCCAGTGGTGGGTAGAGTAAACAACAGTGGTACTCAAGTAAAAGTACTGTTACTTTATAATATGATGACTCAAGTAGAAGTAAAAGTACTCATAAAAATAAGTACTTGAGTAAGAGTAAAAAAGTACCTCGTAAAAAAACTACTCAAGTAGTGAGTAACTTCAGATGCAATTTATTACTTCAAAAACAAAAACTGTTTCCACTGACATCAGCTGAGACATTGACCTGTTTGTCAAAGGAGTTTAGCTTGAAGCTAAACAGTAACATCAAATTTGACAGTGTATGATCTCAAACGTTATTATTTATATTTATATTATTGCTAAGACAGAAATTTTAACTGACTGACTGTGATCGGCTGGAGGCTGAAATGTTGACATATAACATTATGCCGGCTTATTAAAGTACCGTAACCGGCGCCGAAGCCGGCCGGTACGGACGGTACCACCGTGTTAGCCGGCTGGGTCGGTGAGACGCCGGCGGTTCATCTCCTGTCATGTTGTTGAGCTACAGCGAGGTGAAGGAGGGCCGTGGAGGGGCGGGCACACCTCCGTCCACCTGCGGTGCTGCCGCTGTGATTGGTTCAGGATGTGTCCCTCAGCCGAGAGCTGCAGAGCTGCGTCTGAGCTCATCTCAATTTATTTATTGATAAATTAATGTAACGACAAGCATGTAGCCCAAAGTAACGGAGTAAAAGTACATATATTTTCTCACAAATTTACTCGAGTAAGAGTAAAAGTATTCTGCAAAATAACTACTCTTAAAAGTACAATTTATCAAAAAATATACTCAAGTACATGTAACGGAGTAAATGTAACGCAGTACTACCCACCACTGTAAAGGGCTCATTCTAACATAACAAAAACACGATTCTTATGCACTTATTACACACTGAAAACATAATACGAAATACTACATTCCAATATCTGCCAAAGATCCCCCTAAATCCTACACACCAGATACGTAAGGGCAAAATAAGATGGTGCATGTCGCCCTTATAAAAATTTGTATTTTACCCCAAAATCTTTTCCCAAACCTAATCAAATACTTTGCTGCTTAAACTGAACCAAACTGCAACCATGTGTTTATCATTGTTACCATCACATAACCAAATTGCAACCATTTTACATTAACCACATGTTTGCCTGTTGGTGGCGCTCTCCAACTATCATATATGTCGTTTTTGAAGGCCACTGGCAAATGACCAATTCCGTTGTTTTTAGGTATGACGATTTCTAAATTTGGTAAGTTAACCCAAACAAATTAAGTTGGCCAAGAGAATCGCTTCACGTAACTTACATCGAACATATAAACCAGTTTTACATTTATTTGTTTCCACATCTGCCATTAACAGATTTCTGTTCTTCAGAGCTTTTTTTTTTTTTTTTTTTTACGTACAACATGTAACTTGACATATTTTTTCAGTGTACAAAGCATAAAGTCATTATCTAGTTTATTATGTCCACCTGCTAAATCTAACGCAGTCAAATGCAACAGTCCTGTAATAACGATTACAATAATGGTTGTAATGGTGAGTTTTTGTTGAAGCTGCTTCACAGAGGTGCTGATTCACCGGCAGTTTGGAGGATGGAGTGATGCTGTTGAGTTTTACTGAGAGGTGGCATTATTTGATAAACCCTCATTGATTTAAATTGGTTGGATAAAATACTGGAAACACCTAAAACTGTTTCAACAAAAACTCAGCCAGTAGGCAATTTGAGGGGCACATCATCCCCCTTGTTAACTCTCTCCACCCCCTCAAGGTCACTGATAGGTGGACTGCAGTCTGGGTCCGGACCAAAACTATATCTAAATAAATTATCGTGAATGATCAAATTTTGACAGAGCATTTGTATTTTAACCTGGGCAACATTTCAGCAGCCCTGGAAATTCACAGACCAATTACGTGTGCTGTCATCTCAGGTGATGCTGCACAGCCAATCAAATCTGTGCGTTCCCGTAAGTATTGTGATTCGAGTCAGTCAGAGAGATACACACACACACACACACACACACACACACAGTCCGAGACTAGAGACACTCAACAGTCTGAGAAATAAGTGAGTCAGAGAAAAGTAATTTCACATGGTGTGCTCTGAAAAGAAAAGTAGAGAGTGAAAAAAGAGCTTTTAATCAAGAATGGACAGACTCTTACATGTTCATTCTATTCAAAACTAGTATTTACAATACCACCTCGAATCCATATATATATATATATATATATATTGAATCATACCAAGTTCAACATTATGATGTTAAACATTATGATGTTCCAGACCTTTGCTTGAGGAAATTTCCTCTAACTGGACCCCTGGCTGTTCCATTAGACTGCGTTAGGTTCAGCAAGATGGGCCTAATAAATTGGACACAGACTGTATATGCATGCGGGGGATCTTAGAACCAGTAAAAAAATATTGGCTCATTTAGAAACCTGAGCCTACATAATCCTGCAGGATGTGTGCACAATCGCAAGAACAAAGCTTTTACAACACTTTCAAGATAGAAGAAAAATCAAAAGCAAATAAAATATACACACATGCATTGCAAAAAAAAAAAAATCCAGAAAGGTCAAGCATTACTATAACACCGCCTGCACATTTTTTTGCTGTGTTGTTGTTGAACAATTGTCCTAAAAACAACATTTTCTATTCCAGAGGAGCTCGAACCACACTATCAGTGCTGAATTCATTCTCTTTAAC
This sequence comes from Holacanthus passer, assembly GCA_025331565.1. Taxonomy (NCBI): domain Eukaryota; kingdom Metazoa; phylum Chordata; class Actinopteri; family Pomacanthidae; genus Holacanthus; species Holacanthus passer. The sequence goes on along the minus strand of JAFREQ010000073.1, from coordinate 892,423 downwards.
AGATGCAGCAAAAACATTCTCTGCGTGTGTTACTGTTACTTAAAGTGAGAGCGGAGGAATTCAAGAGGTGTAGGTGTGTGTGACTACTCCTGCTGCAAATGTCCATAGTGTTATATTATAATAATAATATTACATGTATATAATGGGTTTAAAATGTGCTGCTATGCTCGACATAAATGCATAGAAATCTCACACCAAATTAACAAATAGTGCTTTGGGATCTTTACAACTTTTCCCAGCTGTTTCAAAGCTTTAACCTGTGCAGGGGAAAAACACTAAATCTGTCTGGGACGCAAACAAATACTTCAGGACATATGCATGCTTTTTTCCGTGTTTTTAGTCTTTTGTAAGCGCATTAATGCAAAGTCTTCTACAAGACCTCATATGTACATTTTGAGATCTGATGAGCAGCATATGAGTCCAAGTAAATCAAGAGTCCAACGAGAGCAAGTGCAATGCTTCCCATGTCCACATCACACACTGCTCCATGGAACTGCTGGCACCGTTCGTTCTCTAGGGCAAAATACAACAGAAGGTCCATTAACAGAGAATATGAAGGAAGTTTAAAAGTTCACCAGGAATATAGAGGAAAGACAAAGTTAACTGAACTATGCTGCGTGAATATGTATTCAACACAACTCTTCTTTTATTCTAGAGCATCTTGAGTTAGTTAGAGATGTAAAGATGAAGATACATGTATAGGTAAAATGGTTAAGAATGGAATCAAAGTGTCTTATTCCCCTATAAGCACTGTTATATTCACTGACAGACTAGTGAAGGAAGAAGAGACAAAGCGCTGGAAAAGAGCCACAGACTTCAGCTGCCGAGTGTGAAGGTGCATCAGTGAACCACATCAAGAGCTCTGCAGAAAACTGGCCTATGGGAGTGTGGCTAAACAGGCACCACCACTGAAGAAGAACCATGTCAAAAGTGGCCTGCAGTTTTCCACGGAGGAGCTGAGTGACACCCGAGATGTCGGGCGAGGTTTTGAAATCGTAAGTCGAAATTCAAAGCGGTGTGTGTTTGAAACATAATACTCATGCACGGTGAAATATGGCTGGGCTACGACATGCTGTTATGAAGAATGGAGCAAAATCAAGGAAGTCATCACAAGAGAACTTTAGTCTTTCAGCAGGTCAATAATTCTGCAATCAAGCATATAATCATGTGTTTCCTCTACTGATCAACAGCTGCTTTGTCACGTCGAGTCTGTTTCGCAAGCAGCTCGTATTTTCCTTCAATCTCTCACCGTCCTCATTCAGATAGGTGCAGTAAGATTTGAGTGTGTATGCTCGTCTTATGTGGATGGTCTCATTCTTGGTCAGCACACTGCGAGTTTTCACGTACGTCATTCTCAAGTCTTAGCATGTGGTTATAATATGGCAGACTGGTTCAATATTTGGACCCTTGTCTGATATCAGATCAGACCCAGAACAGAAACGATGTGGAGTACTACAGTATGCAGAGTGTATGCTGACCATAAGATTTCACTGATTACACCCTCAGCTCTGTCTGAAGCTGAGGAAATCAGCTTTTGGTCGGGTGAGAATCTGCACTCTCTGTAGCACCTTTACCTATCATGTGTGTATGTGTAGTGAGAACCAGTGACACTCAGAAAAATATAGACAACACAGGTAGGGAACATGTTGTGTATGGACTCCTGAATGAGCTGAGAAAACACCAACAGTACACTTGCATTGCACCACAACAATATCAAATATGATATATACAAGATTAATATAAATCAATACAAAGCAACATATGAAGTGACAAAAAAACAGACAAACAAATATATCTTAAAAAGTTCCCCACCTTTAAACTTACTGACTGCACATCACACACTTGATATAAATGCTGGCATAACAGTTAAGCAGCAAACTGGCAGTAAATAAATAAAACTATGTATTATAGAGGGGGTGCACACAAATCTCAGTGCTGCTAATTCTAATGCTTTTATGATGTCATGTATTTCTGGTAAAAAAAAAAAAAAAAAAAGTTTTTAAAGTAAATGAACTAATATCGCCACAGTGAAAAGGTATTTGTATTTAACAGCAGTATAAAATAAACTTACAACTGTTCAACCTTCAACCATAAGAGATCCACATCTCAAAAATGGTGAAAGAGCAAGAAAGAGAAAAGACAAATATGAAAGACCCCACAGAGAATAATTTGGCATTACAGAGAACACACTTTTTATTACATTAGCTATTATTTCCTCTTACATAATAAGGACGTCCAGTGCTCAGCCTACAGTAAGCCTTCATTTAAATTACTAAAGCTATTGGCTTGACAGCTTAATACGTCCACATTAAAGAATGTGTAACATATTCCCTGTAATGGTTTGTTTTGCATAGTGCACCAGGATATTCTCTGTATGTATTTGATACCTGTTGAGGGAGGAGGGTCAGTGTGGCAGCAGATGGACAGGATTTAAACAGCCTGCTGCTCTGAGCTCCAGTCCTGAGACCTGGTTTGAAGCCTTTCAGCTGATCTGTCCGGGCCAACTCGGCAGTGACTAACAGGAGAGACTCCGTCACACATGGACGGGAGTTTCACTTCTCTGTGGCAGTAAACACAACAGTGATAACTGCTGCGCTATATCACAGGATCCTGGACGTTTATGGTCGACCGGCAGTAAAGTAACCATTTTAATCAGCATGTATTTTACCCTGACTGCGGCTTCGGCTGGGACCACCACACACACCGGGAGGGTCTCTGTCAGACCTGAGCTGCTGGCTGGACCAGGTGACCAGCAGAGGTGACCCATGGGTGAAAAACATTTTTTATCAACTGCTCTGCTGTGTTTTTTCACAGTGTCAGTACAGAGTGTCTCCTCTCTGGAGCTCCCGTCTCTGTGGCCGAAGACACACCAGCAGCTTCAGACAAACAGACAGGTGAACAGCCAGACAGACAGACAGGTGAACAGACAAAGAGGCAGACAGACAGAGAGACAGCTGAGCAGACAGACCAGGAGCTTCAGACAGACAGGTGGACAGACAGAGAGACAAACAGGTGAACAGACAGAGAGACAGTTAAGCAGACAGAGAGACAGACAGGTGAACAGACAAAGAGACAGACAGACACACAGAGAGACAGTCGAGCGGACAGACCAGGAGCTTCAGACAGACAGGTGAACAGACAGAGAGACAAACAGGTGAACAGACAGAGAGACAGTTAAGCAGACAGAGAGACAGACAGGTGAACAGACAAAGAGACAGACAGACACACAGAGAGACAGTTGAGCGGACAGACCAGGAGCTTCAGACAGACAGACAGCCAGGTGAACAGATAGAGAGGTGAGCATACAGACAGACAGGTGAATATACAGAGAGACAGGAGAACACACCAACAGCTTCAGACAGACAGACAAGTAAACAGACACACCAGCAGCTTCGGACAGACAGACAGGTAAACAGACACACCAGCAGCTTCTTCTGTGCTGCAGCCGCTGATTTAACACCTTTTTTTTTTTGTTCCTTTCTCACAGTTCATCGTGACTGTTTCATGACACTTTTGCTTTCACTCTGTAATGGCTCCATCTTGAAATGTAGTAATTAAAAAGTACTTAAGTAGAATTACCTATTCCCAAAATACTCAAAAATAGACAAATACACATAAAACAACTTGACAACAATGAAGAGAGTAAATGTAATTACCGATGCTTTCACCCCTGATCATTCTTAAAATGATGGACTAATAAATGGACTGATAAAATTTGTGCACAGTATTTCATTTGCATTGTCTTCTGCCGACTGCCTCGACTATGGAAAAGGCAGATTGTCACAGTTTATCTCAACATGAATGAGTCGACTAAATGTTAAGTTGTTGAATTTCATGCAAATCCTATGTGGTTGCTTGGAAACCGTACAAAACACGGGCTGTACTTTAGTCAATGCAACAGGCGGCAGATTTCCCTTTTTTGAGTGATCGCGCTAATATCTGCACCTGTCCACTCGGGTTTATTTCTCCTGCTGTGCTGTGCAAAAGGTAGCACAGAAAGCCTAAACTGCTGCTGTTTGTCTCTGCTCTTTTTTGTTATTTAATGGCCGTGATACAACACATCATTGTTCTCTCTTCCATCTGTCTATTTTTTTTTTTTTTACTAAAAAAAAAACAGAGGCACAACAAAGTAAAGCAGAAGTAGAAGACAGACTGAGGGAGAGATGGTTGTGAATCGCAACAGCGTCATTGCAAAACAACACCTGAAGTAGATTGATCTTCAGAAATATGTCGAAAATGCAATCGGATCTGGGAGGAGAATTTCTGCTTGGAATGGAAATCTTCCCACAACACATCCAGCTCTGTAGGTATTTACACTCGCACACTGACTGAACACGAAGCCCCGAGCTCTCTTGATCCCTTCACACTCACTTATGCACACACTTCCTTCTCCTGCTTTCATCCTGCATATGTTTATCTCTCAAATACATTTTTAATGGCAAAGTGTCAATAATTGTTACAATGCGCGGCAATGACAGAGGCCGGCCAGAGTTCACATCTCACACATCTTGTCTTAGTTTATAGGTCAGCTGACTGTGTTTGACAGCGATTAGTGCGGCCTGTCTCCTTGCTGTGGCAGCCTCGGATCCTTTTGTGTAAGGTCATGTAAATATGCACCATATTAATGTAATTATGCAAAAGCATTGGGTGCAAAAGCTGTCCAGAACTGACATATCCCATTCAATTAGCGGGTACGCTGATGTAACTGATGTACTTACTTCCTAGAATGTGACACTCATTCCCAACAACAGATTTCATTGCTGTGGGCCAATTTGATACACTTCCAATTTTGCTGTGAGAGACCATGTATAGAGTGACATGCTGCAAAAAAAAAAACCCAGTGTGGCTCTGAGAAAGCACAGGATTAGTGGGTTTTTCTCTGCCTCTGTTCTTAATATATCCATCAGTGTGCAGGGGACGTAATTATTCCTGAAAGGTGGAACAAGGAAGTGGCTTTTACGCTTGCAGAAAGCATTCCTCAGAATGATGACCGAAGGAAGTGAGATCAGAAGCAATTAACTACTGAGGGAGGGAAGTCACAGGGCTCTAAATCTTATTGCTACGCAGCACTTAGGTTTGTGTTGTTATTAATTACCAAAGTAGCTAACACAAGTGAAAGAAAATCAGCGTTTCTCTCATTGAATTCTTCTTTGTTTGTCCATACTGGTGCGCTTTAGAGAAGAGCAGGGTGGAGATTTTACAACATTGTTTTTGGTCCCGGGCTTCACAAATTGTCGAGCTGAGATGGCGACTTTTGATGCCATAGCACTTTTCTCGGTGCTGATTTAAACTGTGTGAAAGTTCATCATTCCTAACTTCTCACATGAAACATTTTCAGGACTGCTGTTGTAGCCCTGATACCCTCTGCGGTTTAGATTGACAAGCGTTAAATAGCTTGGCGGCAGCTCCTATATGCTCTATTATCACAAGAGGACATATCGACTGTTCCTGTTTAATGCATCAAGACTCCTCCTGTAGCACCCTGTCTCTGGCCTTCATCTATGATTCATTTTTATTACCCATCATTCCTGGGACACAGGCCCCCCGAGGCTCCTACATGGCACGTGGGGCGGAGCGGAAGTTAGCTGACACCTAATCTGCTCAATGGACGGCCGGTGTTATTTATTGGATCTCTCGGTGAATCCTGATTCGATGACGAATGGGGCCGCGAGGAGATCAAGCATTCAGTATACATAGACAAAACACATAATGTGGTGACAGCAAGGTTACAGGGCCGCGTTCTGTTCACATCCTATACTGACAAATACAATGAAATAAAAATTCATAGCATCCCTGCGAATATATCCAGTCAAGTCAAAGCCCAGCTACCAAACCCTTCTGCATTCCTCAGATTACTTTAAACAAAATCACTTGGACCAACATACAGTGATTCTCTATGCTGACAACTCCCCTGCAGATAATTTCCCCGTGTGCCTCTGTGTACATTTTCCCTTTCTTCGCCCTCTATCAAATTTAATCAGTCTCAGCTTTCCTCACAAGCTGCGGCGGCGTGGCCAGTAAAAATGCAACACGACTGACAACAGCAGAACTCTATTAATTCCTCAACCGCCGTGGCTGCTGGTCCTGTAATATTTGTCTTAGCTCGGGGGGGTCGGGTATGTAAATTGTGCTGAATATGTTTCAGAATATCAACGATTAGAGATGCTTTCCCCATGGCTGTAACCTCTTTATCTACACTGTGCTGTATGTGTGTTCCTTCGCTCGGCGTGTGATTTGATTTTACTCCGGCGCAGGTCCACTTGATTACAAGACGCTGGATGTTTAGCGTTGACCAGCAGTGTCTTTCTTATTGTCTTTATTAGCTGTGCTGCATGAAGGAATTGGTGTCTTTATGCGCCACTATCTGCATAGCAAAATACGTCACACCTTTTCATTCTGTATCAATATATATTCATATGTGTGTCTTTATATCAGAACTTACTCAACCTTCCTCTACGCAGAAAATACAAGAGCAGGTTGTTATCTTGGTTTGCAGTGTACTCTGTCAGTTCCCATATAACAGCCTGCACCTTGAATGACGTATTAATTCATTACTCCATACAAAGGCACCGTAATTAATTAGCCATGGTCAGGCATTTGGTCATTGAATGGCCAGTAACTGTAAGCCAATCTCAGAACCACTTTGCTGGTTTTAACTAAATAATTAAAAAAAGAGTCCCTTTGAAAAGCTCCAATCTTCCTATCCTCCCACTCTCTCAGCACAATTAAAAAGGAAAAAAAAAAAGCTCATACGCTGACATTTCCTGACTTACAAACTACTGCTAATTTGTTCAGTTGTTGTGGTATTTATTTCAACCCCCTTTTTCAGCAGTTCATTGAGTGTATTGATTCATTGTTGCGGTCATTTTCTCTAATGGATATGCACCAGCCTGAAATAACAAAGGAAAAATATCATCCTTTTTCACTAGATGCTGTGCTCTACACATTTTTGACTGAAGACCATTTGGATTCATGTTTGTCATCATGATGCATGCACTGTATGTACAGTATTTCCTGGGCTGCAAGTGCATTTTAGGCTTTGACTCGATAAATGGCTTTCAGGAAAGGAAAATTTGTTTGGAGCTGTGCAGTTAGGGGAATGAGGGTGTCTCTCAGTATATATCATCACGCTTTAGACTAAAAGCTGTAAATGAGTTTCAGTAAGCCCAATGCTAATGCATGTTCTGTACCTGCTCACTCATTCATTCACACCCAAAGCTAAAGCTCCTGGAGATCAAATGTGATGAAAAGCAACTGAAATATGGAAGCATTCCCCTTAAAGTCACCCTTCAAGGACACGCAAGTTTATTTCACATCTCTAATAGTCCCTCCATGCTCTCACCGGCGGCCAGAAAGGGCACATATCTGGAGGATACTGTTGTCTAGAGTGTTTCAGGCCTGTCAGGTTTTGACAGCGGCAACAATGAAAACCAACCCGAACGGGCGCAAGGTGAAAAGAGTCTTTGCAGGTTTATACCTTCACTCTATCTTCCTCCAGAAGACAGAACGGAGGGCTGGTATCTCCTCCGAGGTGGCTTCTTGCACCTTTCATTGTCAGATTAATAAATAAACTGTGAAAATGCAGCATTATTGTAATGGCTTTCAGGCAACCTGGCTCTGATACAGAAGCTGCATTGGCAACATATCTCTTTAAAAATTAATATGTTAAAGAACGGGGGTGCCATTAGCTATCCTTTGCATTTCCATTCCACCTTGTTCTCTAGCCTCATGCACTCAAGCTAAGTGTTGTGCACACTCCAGAGCACTGGATGCAGAAATCTGTGGGAGTGGACTGTGTGAGGTTCTTCAGAAGAGTTCATGAAGTGTCACAAGAATGGAAAACGTAGTCAACTTTCAGCTAAATGGTTGTTTTATTGGTGGAAATCCTTTGCACAAGCCATAATCAGTTTAATATGACAGTTGTTAACGGAATTAATTGGTCATTTAAGAGACATTGTCAAACTCTACGTGCTGTTTTTGTGCGTGCTCAGCGGTGTGCAGCAGTGAACGTTTTCCCACAGCAACTGTTTTGACTGATATACGGTAAATATCAAGCTTATGTTCTTTGATATGAATGATGTGCATTAACCAGTATGAAAAGGCGCTAACAATAGGTTTCTGTCAAGCAAACAAGAATAGAAATGTCATTCCTGTCAGAGTGGATACTGACCAAAGTTCTCCCTCTGTCTCTCACTGGCTGCCTTTCTCTGTCTCCCTCCTGGCAGAAACTCACTTTGACAATCTGAAAGGAAGACTCTGTTTCTTCCATTATTCAAATATTTCAGAGCTGGATATTAGTGTGAGACCCGAACACCCCCTTTATGTCAGCGGTGGCCCTGCCTGCATGCGGAAAAACCAGCGCCCAGAATGCACTGAAACATTTATGCTGGGTTATTTCTACTTCAAGGATTTTTTCCCCCCTTTTTTTCTTATTATATTTCTGATGCAACATTGTGCAAATTCATCTGGCTAAATTATTCATTAATTGAAATAAAGTCGCTGAACGTAGATCAGCGTGGGCTTCATCATACCATCTTAAACATTTATGACACGGTATCTTATGTGTTTGTGTGTTTTTGCACTTTAGGAAAATGCCCATGCAACATAGTGCTGCTGACATTAGGGGAGACATTAAGGACCGGAAAATAAGTCAGTGGTAATTCATGAAATTGCATTATTATTATTTCTGAATGTTAAGTGGATGCATGCAGAGAGGCATCATGGTGTATTGTAACTTATATTACACCACTGCTTTTTGGGGAGTAATAAAGAAACATGATTAGTCCTGCCCCAGAGAGCTGACTTGGAGTTTTGCCTAATTCTCCAGTATGCTCGTACTGTGTAGTTATCACCTCAGGGATGATTGGAAATGTTTCTTTTTTTCTCTTTGGGCATCACAAATCACTTAAGCCGTAAATTAATAGCACAACAGATAGTGAATAGAAAATGAATGTGCTGCTAAGGCTTTGCATATTCATTTTCAAAAATCATTTAATCTGCGAATGTGCAAATTACTACACTTGAATTGGCGAAAATGGAGCAAATTATCTCGACGCCATCTGTGCCTGCTCTAAAAACAATACATCAAGTATATGGTATGTCCTTTGTTCTCTTAGCTTGATGAGTATATTAATCAAAGCAGCACAGCATATGCTTGGTATGGAAACAGTACAGTAGTTGCCCCCTCAGACCTTATAGCAGATCTTCAAATAAAGCAAAACACTCACAGAGAAAGTTGAATTAACACCCGTGTCAACAGCCAAGAAATAAGCAATGTCTCACTCTGTGAAGTGCATCATCAAATTCCCGAAAGCATACATTAGATGATTAAATGAAAATTACTGTAATTTTGCAAAAGCAATTGTGGAATGTTTGTGGAGGTGAGTATTGGTTCTGACAGACACATCACCGCCCCTCGTGGCATTAGCTTTGCACAGTCACTTCCTTATCTCTCGCAGTTTTCATCATGCAAACACACACACACAACACACGCAGACCAAAAAAAAAAAAAAAAGAAAGCATGCTTGTGCTTTGAATGCTCCAGTAGGCGAGGATAAGCTATGGTTTCAGTCACACATATCAAATGCTTGAAACGGCAACAGCAACAAAGGCTTGCAACATCCAGTTTTTAGTCTTCAAATAGGGATTTGACAAGAAAAACAGCGAAAAGAGAGAAGAGGGAGAGAGTGACATGGAGATGGAAGGATAATTCTTTAAAACCTCTTTTTAATCTCATGAAATATCCTTGATAAAGAAGATAACTGCGTGCACGTGTACCATTTGATGCTAAGTTTAAATGTCACTATTCTGAGGTAAACCTGCTGCTAATTCATCAGTCAAGTGTCGAAAAAAATGAATATTAAACTTGTTGAGTGACTCGCATGTAAACAAAAGGACATGTTGCATTATCATTCCTGTCTCTTCTGTTTGCTGTAGGGCAGCAGCTTGTTTACTGTCACAGACTGACATGAGGGGTGCTGTTTTTTTTAATGAGGATTATAAAACTTTGACAGCAATGTCACTAAAAAAAATACCTTTTAGCACCAAAATAGGTTGTTGTGTATACTATTTAATTATCATCCAATAAAATATGACTATACCATATTTATGAGATGGAACGTGCTCTCACATTCAGATCATTTAAAACTAAATACGAGGTAGGTAACATTAAAAAAAAATCAAATCAAATGGAAATACACGCCTGTTGTAAGAGATCATTATTAATGTCAGCAAATCTCAAATGACCCTGAGTGCAAAGAGCCTAATGGAGCAAAGTGCCAGTGCTTGATGATGATGGTGATAACTTCAGAATTGAGCTAAAACTGGCATTAAAAATTAACTGACTTACACATCTTTCACATTAGCTTCAGTCTCAGAACATTACCATGGTGATTTAAAGTGCGATGGCATAGTGCAGGTTGCAGTTCCTGACCCTTTGTACGCTGGAGTGTCAAGCCATCGGCTCACATCAGCGAGCCCGATCTCGACTTCATTTCAGGGAAATTAGCGGCGGTTTTAATAAAGCTTGTTGCCGGTGAGGTCAGTTAACTGTCTGACCATGCAGATGTGACAAATTTGCTGTCACTGCTTGCAAGCTGCAGCATAATGAGCAAGTTTCACACCCAAAGAAACCTGCAGCTCAATTAGATTTATAAGGTGTCTTCTATAGATTCGTGTCATATTCAAGGCGCCTAGTCTTTTGACCTGAGACGTTCAGATTCACATGTTCAATAAAGGTTCCTCAAAGGTGCATGTATGAAAGCAATTAATCTATTTCAAACACGTAGTCTATACATATGCTACTGTGCATGAACGTGATCACAATATGTTTGATGAATCCTCAGCTGTTCTTCATGCTATTACCGAAACTAAAAAAAAAAAAAAAACAGCAGTCACTAAAATATATTTTTGCAAGAGCATTAAAGCTAAACTGCAGAATCTTGCAGAATCTACAAACATGGACTTGTTGACATGTGAGGAGAAAGACTTCCATAAAACCTTGCATCATAAGCTTGAAGTGGAAGCTCACGCCCCTTGAATTGATAGACAGGCACTGTTACAGGTGGCCCAGATAAAAGCACAAGGTCGACCACCTAATCTGTCTCAATGTGTAATGTTACATAACATGGAATATACATTTCATAGATGCTAAGTGGGCTGCTAAGGAACTTTGTTAATAGTATTATTTATATATCCCAGATTCCCCTCTGGGGGATCAATAAAGAATGATCTTATCTTATATATTTTGCACTCTCAAACTCAGGTGTGTCTTTCTTCTGTCAGTGTAGCTACTAGAAAATTTACTGCACAAAAAAGCCCCGCCACAGAATAGTTCATTTAACTGGCAATAATGTTTTTTTGTTTTTTTTTATCAAAGCGATCCGAACAGCATTTATTTAGCCGGCCTTTTGCTTTCCTTCACAAAAATTGAAATAAATACAAGAAGCCTTCATGTAAAGCAGGGACACGAGAGGGAGAGAGTGCACCTACGTCATCAGCCCGGCGTGAATACGTTTTACATTCGAAAGGGAATCCAGGTAACGATAATTGCTTCTTAATGTTGGAAATGTGGGCTTGAAAAATACATTTTAAATAAAGTATGATGTAATGGATGGTGGATCATTCTCCTTCAATGGTGAGTGGACTGGTGAGTGTTCGTGTTTAATATTCAAGCCTGAATGGGAGACAACCAGCTTCTATGGGCGCTTTGTGCGTTTGCTTTGAAATGTCTTAGACGCTTTGATACAACAAGTACAGCACATCTGTTCTTATTTAGAATATTTTTTTTAATAATTATATGCAGTATAATTCAATTTTTGTTCTGTAGCTTTTGAAATTATGATAAATCTACACCACATTAGCAGCTGTGGGGGAAAACTCTCTTGCACCAGCTGCGTAAGAGCATGTCGGCAAAACTTTTACATCTCCCCAAGACGTGGGCTGCGCTGGATTCACAGGCAAGATGGCTTGTAATGGAGAGGTGGAAATGACGGCCAAAACAGCTGAGCCAAGGCCGTCCCAGTTCCCTCTCTGCAGCCACAGTATTTGTACGTTATCTGTGGCGTGGCAGGCCAGTTCTCCTTCACCCATGTCCCAGTCAGACAACAGCGAGTGCAGGCTGTCAGCCAAGCCAAGCTGCAGCGTGGATATCCCACGTGCAGGAAGTTTCCAAACACCGAGACCTCAGGGAGCAATTTCTTGTAATTTAGTGTACAGACTCATGTTGGGAGTCATGTTAACAAGGGAGCACATATCTGTTGTCTCCTGTGTAGCTCTCTTTTCACCATCCTCTCCGGTCGACATTCTTTGGAGTGCTGTTGTCGAGTCATTGGACTGTTCTTGATGCCTCCTTTTTTTTTATTGTCTGAATGATAAGTTATCACAGTTTAAATATCCTCCGACTGCATCTGTCAGTGTCATGTTTATATTTTATGGAGAAGGCAAATGCCTGAGCCACCTGTCCGGAGCCAGATGTTGAAGACACAGAATGGACTCTATTCCAAGATAAGAATGCAGACTGACAGTATGTTTTTAATTAATAGTAAACTGGTCTTGTGCATAATACACTGTATATACAATATGTAACCTGGCATTGAACTGACATCATCACCTGAACATGTTAGCTGGATATATTCAATTCAATTCAATTTTTTTGTATAGCACCAAATCACTACACAAGTCTCTCAAGGCACTTTACACACAGAGCAGGTCTAGACCATACTCTTTATGATATTATTTCTAGAGACCCATCAGTTCCCATCATGAGCAAGCACACGCGAGGAAAAACTTCCTTTAACAGGCAGAAACCTTGGAACAGAACCAGGCTCAAGATGGGTGGCCATCTGTCTCGACCAATTAAAACATATGATTTCTATGAAATTAGAGATGAATAAAAAACAAACAAAACAAATATATCACCTGTCTGCACATTAAAAAAAAAACTTTTATGGAGATCAGGTGATTTGAGAGATTAATGATTTTTTGTTTGTTTTTGTTTTTGTTTTTTACATATTTTTAGCATGAGAATGATATGAATATTTACAATAACTTCAACATTTTCAGAAATGTTAAAAGCTTAATACATGCTTAACAATGAACACTCAAACCCTCATGTTTTTGAGTCTAAAACCGATTTGAACTGAAGAAGTGAATAAAATAAGCAACGCAATTAAAAGACAGAATACAGAAAAAAGTAGAAACTGCAGAAGGATAATGTAGAAAGTCAAACACGATTATGATCATGACTCTGATGCAGAGTAACTGACGGCCTCCGAACTCTGTATGTAACGATCGGCTTTGCGAGAGCTGATACGGCTCAGAAAACCCTGACAGTCACAATCCTGTCTGAATATTCAATCTGTAATAGTCTCTTGAACACAATGACATTTTGTAAAAGATATGGAAAACCTGCATCAGCTGGCTTGAGCCACATGTAACTTTTGTTGATTCGGCGATTTTGTCGATGCAAAAATCTAAATTTTTCTTCTGGGACACACATAAAGAAATCTTTCCTTCAGCATTACAGTAAAAGCCTGTGTGTACAGTTTGGAGCACAGGTCATCTGAGAGTAGGAGACGTCTCACAGGTCACGAGGTTAACTGACACTAACAAGAGATTTATTTTGAAGTTCTGTCTTCTTCAGCGTGATGGTTGTTTTCTTGCGTGTAGCAGCGAGACACATGACATACTGTCATCTTTTATATCCTGTCAGCATGATACAGGGCTTGCAAGACATTAAGTCATCGTGGAGGCATCAGTGTGTCTGTCTCTGCGTAGATCATATTTTTTGTGAACACAACAACTCAATAGATTGCCTGCAGGATAGTAGGAGCCCCCTGTAATGTGGATAATCTTATTAGACTTTTGGGGCGCATTACCACATGTACTCTGACGGATACGCAGGAGAACTGTCGCTTCATTCTGCTGATTGAACTCAAGGATGGTACATGAGTACATGATTTCACCTTTTACATCGCAAATACCTTCTATATAATGGTTGAGATCTGATTTGGTTCTTGAAGCACCTTACCAAATAGATTTGCATATTAATGAAAAAAGGCAATTCAGTAGCTCAAGTGACTCTTATTTTTCCTACGTTATGTACAAAATGAGATTGTCTCATCACAAACTTGTTACATTTTTTTTTTTTTGATGCACTGATCAGATGAATACGGCAACTTTTTTTGTTGTTTTGCTTTTGCTGTTTTTCTGTAAATTGTCAAATTAGCTAAAGACAACATATTTTGAGCAACATAGTTTGTGTGTTGTGTGTTAAAACTGCAATATAATGTGACATTTAAACAAAAAAATATATAAGTAGAGTAATGGCATAAAGAGCAAAAAGGGGCAGTGCCAATTTTCCAAGTGCCATGTTTGTAAGAAAGCATATATTTTCCAAGGCCATGTGTGTATAACCATTTTATTTTTCATTACATTACACTGTATGTACTTTTTCATTTTAACACTAGTCACTAGTCTGAATCCCATTCAGCCGAGCAGAGAAATCAGCTAAAGCAAGAACATTTTCTGTTTTGTGTTCTGACCCGCTTCGAGGCACATTATAATATTTATCTAAAACGTCCTGCCTGTCTGACAGCCTGCTCAAGGTTGTTGCTCTTTAATTTGGCACAGACTGTCTAATCAGATCATTGTGTGAGAAGATGGTTGTCACTGATGTCAAAGAAAGGACAGCTGACAGGGACACAGAGGTTGGCAATTGAAGGTAGTGAATAAATATTGGAGGCTTTTGGAGGGAAAAAAAAACATGAAAATGAATCCACTGCCAACAATCACACAGTACAGCTTGCAAGTTTAATAGAAGTCAAGTCAAGTTAATTTTACAAATATAGCCTAATATCACAAATTGCAGTTTGCCTGAAGGGGCTTTACAACAACACTGTGTGTCCTTCGACCCTTGATTTGAATGAGGAAAAGCTCCCCCCACCAAAAAAACCCTTTTAACAAGGAAAGAAAGGAAGAAACCTCACAAAGAGCAACAGAGGATGGATCTTTCTTCCAGGACGGACAGAGATACAAGAGACGCCGTGTTTACAGAATAGATTCACGAGGACTGAATGTTGCTATTTAAATCAATGTATTGCTGTTATGCTGGCAGTAATTTGTGGTCTCACCATAATACGCACAGGTGCTGTTTGACAAATCTGTGAAAGAAACACATTATGTCTTGGTTGTAATAGTTCCCTGGTGTAATTATTAGACAAGATATAAGGATGTAGAATCTACATAGTACTCTGAGTACTTTTGATTTCATTAATCACAGCTCATGCCGCTCTGGTATTTGCATCAATGGCTTTTAACGTGCATTTGAAAAACATTTGAAACCAGCACTTCTGAATGTACATTTTGTTTGTACTCTCATCGAGGAAAAGGACGGCCTGTTAAAACATTTCGCAGTCTGAACTTGGAGCTGCCTCTCATCCAAAATCCTGCAGTTCTATCACATCAGCAGACCGTATTACTATCATCTGAATCATTAAGCCAAATTAATGATGCATAATATTCAGTGTGCTTCTCTGTCCAAGGTTCTTTCTTGTGGAGGTTAAACTCTTCGAATACTGAGTGTGTGTGTGTGTGTGTGTGTGTGTGTGTGTGTGTGTGCGTGCGCACAAGTTTTTAAAAGAAAAAAAAAAGGTCAACTCATGGATGGGGTTTATTAGATATTAACCCTGGGACAGGGCTGATCTTAATTATATCTATCAAACTAGTCCAAAGGATTTTTTATCTTTTTTTTTTTTTTTTGGCTTCCTTCTGCCTATAGCTACTCTGTCTCACATTCAGGGCTTTCTGTCTCACTTCACTGACAGTGTGTGTATATGGCTCTCTATTTATCTATGTATCTGGTTATGGTTTAACATTGACACGTATACTCAAGTGACCTCATTAGCGGCGCCGTTTCACTAGTTATCAGAGCGATTGCCTTGTGAGAGATGTAGGACCCAGCACTCTGCCTTTTGTATCATCAGCACAGTTAACTTTGGAAATGCCCCTTTAGATTCATGTCTCAGTTTGCTTTGTGAGTCAAGGTCATGTCAATGATAGATTGCACGGTGCTCTTGTTCCTGAATTTAGCCCCTTTATCTCTTTAAATCACTGCCTTAAGACTCCAAATTGAGAAAACAGCCAGGGTCTCATTTCCAAAACCATCTGAGCATAATAAGTATGAGCTGTCCAATGGCATTTATGTGTCGATCTGCTGGAGTGCAGAGATGGAGTGCAGGCACCGCCAAGGACCCATTATTTCAGACCCCCACAGATTCAGGGAATTGCAAAGGTGCCTCTCCACACACCTCAGCACATTTTCATCTACTGCATAATCATAAAATGTGTGTTTTAACCCATTTGTACTAAAATGGTATTTTACTAGATTTCATGGACAGTATGTAAACATGCTCCTTGATATGTTCAGCGACACAGTTTCCTCTTAGTCTTTATATGAGTCTATCATCTGCAAGTATTTCTACAAATACATTTATTGCATATTTAGATAGAAATGTTGCGATACAGTATATCCAAATTTAAGAATACAGTATATTGGCTGGTAAGAGTGTAGTAAAAAACTCAAAACTGACTTATGATTGAGAAAATATGTCTACATGCTGTAGAATCTGCCTGTATGTTTTCTGTGTTTCTCTATCAGTCTCATGTTCGTTCTCAGTGGAAAAACATCCTAATGTTTAAAGGAATACCAAGACAGATATTTGAGATGTCTGATCTCCTGTTCGTGTCTTTGACAAATATATTACATTTTACAGATCTTCTTGAAGTGCATTTTTTACAGTGCAATAGCAGTGCCTATCTTGTCTTATCTTATCTTGTAATGGGTCCAGGGGCTGATCAAATAATTCATAACATCTAATTATACAACACAGCAGATGCAAAATGACTAAATATTACATCCATCCTGATATCAACTTTATAACAAAAATCTCCACCTCTGTATTTGCTCTATTCAGAAATAAAAGCGAAAATTCCTCTTGTCCTTTAGTCTTTTCTATCATAGAAACTCACTCCTGGTAAGGGTTGGGAAATCTTTTTTACATTACCCAAGTGTGGTGCTGTTATAATACAGGATTCCCTAAAAACTCGGTATCTCACCTGGAAGGATGTGGTTTTGCAGGATGTAGCAGTGCACGCTTCAGTGAGCTCCATGACCGACTCAGCCGGTGCACATCTGGTTTGATGAAAATGAGAAGTTAGACCAAGTGAAAAAGAATGGGCTAATTCTATTTCTAGGGTCTGGGTAATTAGACAAACTAGACTTAATAATACATGCAAACAATATGAGTTTATTTGATGCATGTCAAGCATGAAGGCATACAGACTGTACTATTATAATAATAATAATTATAATAATTTGTAGATTTGGTCTCACACTCAACACTGCTATGTTGTTGGACATAGCAGTGTTTTTATTTTTAGAGTTGTATCTATTTTCTAATAACATTCAGATGATCAAATTGAGAATTGAGGTAAAAGCCATTTGAAAATCTGCGGGGAAGTCTAGTTGTGGTTGCAGCCTTGCCAGCAGCACAAAGAGAAAAAAATCTTTGTAAATTGCTGATCACAAAGAAAATAAAAAATCATCTCTGTTTGAAGATTAGATGTAAGGTCTCTTGTAGGTTCCATCTTTGGGTTAAGGCGATGGTTAGTTTAACAAGCAACTCATAGGGTGTTCAAAAACTGACGAGATGACCCAATGTGAGCCGACAAGAACACAGCACTCGTCGTGACTTAGGATGTAAGGCACCATCCCCTGGTGAAATACCAAGTTCTTTGGGAGTCCCTTTATTATCCTAACAACCCTATGTATAATCTTGGATGCATTTCTTCAGTCATAATGACTCAGTGAACATCTATTCTCCTTTAGGTTTTGCTCAGTCCTCATTATGAGGCAAACAGCTTTGTGGGTTACAAAGACATACTGTTATAAAGCCTGATAAAACATGTCACACACATCATGAAAAATGGGTTTGTTAATGAGCACAATGCAGCTCCAACACAAGGAAAGTTATGATCTGTTCTCTTTGGCTGCTGCAGAGGCTTTGACCCTCTCTTTGTTTATCCCATCACAGTACACGATTCCCACCTTGCCTTGTCTCACACCAGTGGGTTCTTCATGTTACTAATGACAGGCCTGGCCTAAGAGAGGGTACTTAACCAACAACTGGCATTTGGCACTGTTTTATCATTAGACACGCATGTCTCTAAAATGCAAGCTCCAAGGAGCAGAATAATTATACAAACCAATTCTCGCTGTTGTTAATTAGTCTGATCGAGGGTTGGGTAGGAGTGTCACCACTGCAGGTTGGAAGATGCAACTTCCTGGCGGAGGTTGATGGAGAATCTCAGCATGCTACTAAGAAGCCGGTAAGTGCTTCTACAAGCCCATATGCTTCGTGAAACCACGTCTGACTCATCATTGTCAAAACCAGTTTGCAGGTGCGTGTTTTGTCTGGTCTCATGTGGGTCTCCACACTAGAAACTTGGCATTCAGATGGAGTGAAAATGCAGCGCTTTGAACAGCGAACATGAGAAAAAAATGATCATTAAATGCAACTTCATCTGTTTTCAGCGTAGTTTTGTAGTTGCACTTGGATATTTAAGTAATAGAAAGTAAGTATTTATTCATTTATTTTTACAATTACAGTAATATGTCGAAACATTAAGATGTGTTTAATGTGTTTTGAAGCACACGTGTCTCTTTTATATAGAAGACCAAAGAGGACATCATTTCTTTCTGTTGTAACAAGCCTTGTATTTCTGTGATCATAAAACAACTGTTGGCTGATGACATAAAAAAAACCCAAACCCAGTTACGGCAGGTGTTATGTTGCAAACGCATAATAATTAACTGTTATGACAAGATCACAAAATGAAAGTACAAACTGTCCTCTCATGATCACAAAATAATTATTTGGAGGATCTTACAAAAACAAGTTGATGATGCTTTTTTGGACCATGAGAAAACAAAATTTGGGATGCAACTGATAATTATTGTCACTCTTGGTTCAATCAAGTATTTGGACTACGAAATGTCAGGAAATAGTAAAAAAAATGGCTGTAATAACTTCTCGAGCAACAGTCATGAAAGGTGTAAAAAAATATCCAATTAAGAGTCCCTAACATAATCAACATAATCACAGTTTGCAATGATAAAAGCAGAAAACAGCAGCAAAACCTGACACTGGAAGACCTTGAACCAGAGAACATTTACAATTTTGCTTAAAGAACTCAATCAATTGATTATGAGAATAGTTGCTGACTTTTTTTCTGTTAATTTTAATTGGCCATTGTTTAAGCTTTTTAAACTTTATTTATACTGTAATATTGAACATTTTACAGTACATTTGTTCCAGAATATTCTGTCAGAAGTCAAGGATACCAGATATTTTTTTTTGAGTTTGACTGACAAGACTCTTAACATAATATGAATTGTAACTTTCCTGTGTCATTTTCTGTTCGTTCATATCAGACATGTGAATGGCAGCTCCAGAACACTTCGTCCTGCCCACCTTTGTTTGATTATGAATTCAAAGCCTCAGTTGCTGAGCTGGTGTTATGATAATGCACGGCACCCCTGCGTGATATACAAAATTGGTTTTGACAACAGGCTAGCTTTTAGACTCACACTGCCCTTAGACCATGGATTTAACATATAACACACATCACAACACGGACTCCTCTCCCCTGGTAGGAGTGGAGGAGGGTCGGGCGAGTGGGGTGATGGGGGGGGCCTAACTATCCCTGAAAGATGTGAGTGGCCAAGAAATTCATAAAACACTGTCGTATTCCCTGACACATACACTCGCTCGCTTCTCCCTGCGGATCTCCCCTCTAGTTGAGGAAAATGTGCCCTTGACAGTCCTAATGTCAGCTGTGATTTTGTCACTCAGTGGGTGAAACACATTGTGGCGCTGCAGACCTCTTGGATGCTAATAACTAGAGGGGGCAGTCTACCCTCCTGATAACTCCAGAGTCTAGTTACCAGCTCTTTAACAACTTTAACAAAGAAAACCCCACGGTCTTTCGAGTGAAAAATTGTTACAGTGGAACAAGCAGTACATCCGACTCTCATTATATTATCTGTTGTAGGCCATACAGAGTGTTACACAGAATCTTAACTAGCTCATTATTTTTGCAGGTACAGTGAGTTTCCTCTTTTTAGATACAAACAGCTGCGTGATGAAGAAAATTAAAGCAACAGCTCTTGAGTGCATACACAAATGAGGTTGCTGACACCGGCGGAGGGGGACGTCTACTCAGAGGTGAATCAACAGATTTGGCTTCTAATCGAAGGCTGAAAAAAGACAGACATATACAGACACACCAACCTGTGAGAGGACATCAGTAATGGGCTCACATTTTCCTAATCTCCTTTGATGGATTCAGGCCATGATTTTCATTTAGTCCAAAAGAGATAACCAAACTGTCAGCTGTGCTGCTGCTTTGCTTTAATCTCCGCCTGCAGCCAATAATCACCCTGCAACCCACAACCCTTTGTCAATTGTTAATCTTGTATTGAAGACATTTAGATGCCAGGATGGTATTCTGCATCCTAGGATAATCCAGGAGGCCACTGAGGAGAAGAAAATTGGATTCATTATTAAATTTTGCATTATTAAAAAGACAAATGAATTGAGTTCTCAAAAGAATATGTGGAATCAATTTGAAAATAATCATTAACATGCACATGCATATAACATCTCCTGCAGACTGACAGAGAGATTAGCCATCGATGCACTTTGAATACTGAGACACAATCCTCACTGTCTGTTAACTGTAGCAGATTATAGCAATTTATCTTAAAGATATTTAACACATGGTTATGTGTCTTAATTGTGACAACACACATATGTGTCCTTTCAGTGAAAGTGTATTAAATGACAGCATATACTGTATATATGTTGTTCCTAAAGACATGTGTTAAAATGATGGATCCCGTACAGTTTATCCCTATAGTTCATATGATCTAGTTTGAAACAGAAAACAGAGGCATCTTTCACCTTGCTGCATTTCTATTACATCAGTATTTAGGGGTCAAAGCAGTAAGACTCGCCTGGTGTTTTTGTTCTCGTTATTCTTCTTTCCCATTTTTCATCCGCTAAGTGTTCATGCAGCAAAAAACTGTGAAACCAAACGTCACCAGGTGGGTTGCAAATTTCAGCCACTACTCAGGCCCATAAAATAAAACTCACTGACCTTAAGGTGGAGCTGTAACGGTCAAGCTTATATTTTCGCAATTATCTTGAAAATGAGAGTCAAATATCATAATTTGAATCTGTCAATTCATCTGCATCTTTGGTGCTCTGCTCTAAATACATGAGTCTAAATCTATATGTGTCTCCTTTTTCTCAAAATGATGTTTTCAACATCTCATCAGAAACTGCTGATGTTGATCTACAGACTTGACTAATCTTAAATTTAAAGTATAAATTTCAGTACGTTAATCCGTTTCAACTATACAAGTCCATTTTTTATCAAAACAGTGACAAATTAAGTCATCTGAAATATGCCTTAGCTGAAGGTCATAAGCTACATCAAATGTTTCTAAAAGTGGATTTATATGCGCGACAAACAGAGCTTCAACAGAGCATCAGCATATAGTGATAAAGACCATGAACTATTTTAAAGAAAATCAGGAGTTTTACTTCTTGTCTATCACATAAGAAACAAGTATCCAAATGCTTACAGTCCTTGCAGCTTGCGGCTATATTTTCTTTTGTCTTTTAAATGAAAATAAGTAATTGCAATGTCTTGTACATCTTTCTATGTTCATGTGGTAATTTCACAAAACAGAGAGCAGAAAATGAGAATAGTAGCTCCTTATCTGAATTGTACAGAAAGGTAAAGTTATTTTTTGCTCATGTCCCTTTAGGGGCTCCGTAGAATTGAAACTTCTGTGCACAAATTACACTGTACAGCTGAAACACCCAACAGGACTTGAATGAATCTTGACACTCGCAGATAAAAATGTCCAGACGTCCATCAAGTTTTAAAAGTGCGGACCATGTGCTTCAGTTGATGGAACAACAGTCTGTGGTTAAAATGAATCAAACAGAGATTGATTGGAGGGTCACTCCTGGCAATTTCGTAGGTGATTATATTATCAGAGGCCTTCACATTTAAATGAAAAATCTTAAATAACTTCCCATTTGCTATTTGCCTTTGCTGTGGAGCATACAACACAGGATATGCCGCGGCATGCTCAAACAGAAGGAAGGCAAAGGAGCCTGATTAAAGTTTATCTTTCAGGGCAATAAGTCTACTGGCATTCATTATTGCTTGTCAGATTGTAAATGGTCTGTGGGAAAGATATTATGCAAGCTCACACACATATGTTAAAGGGAATGATTTAGTCACGCTGTCCGACCACGCTCTAACCTGTTTGTCCCTGAGTGTGTCAGCGATCGGTCTGACTGGAGACAACATCCACCAGGGGAGAGCAACAAAACATTACACATGGAGCCCGTCTGCGAGAGCGTCCCATCTTTGTTTTATTCATGAGAGGAAATTAAATAATCTCTCTGCAAATTGGGAAAGCTTCAAGGAATTAAGTACCCATCCCCAATGACCCTAAGACAATTATTTTGGAGAAATTTATACCAAAAGACCGGTAGCTTTATTATGACGGGGATTATCTTTGTCAAACTATTAGAAAGTGCAAAGGGACTTTAACCCATGGATGTCAACCAATGAGTGAAAGTCACACCTGCACAGTATAAGACCATACTCACAATAACATGTAGGTGTACAAAATGTTATGAATTGAAGTAGAAACAGGGGGAATGGTCAGCTTGCATATCCTGTACTCAATATATAATAATAAAGTCAAGCATGACACCAAGATTATTAGTTCCATGTTGTAGCCTTTCAGTTATGTGCACTTGATACCTTACTTTCATTTTTGTTAGAAAGTGAGAAATTAGTTTGTAGACTAGAATATGGATTATCCAGTGCAACGTTACCTCAGGCTGTAAGGCTGATTGCTTTAAAACATTTCCTTTAAATCAACTACTGCCCAGATGTAGACTCGAGTCCTGCAACCACCTCATCAGCTCTGTGACCTCGTGGATTCTTTGGACAGTCAAACCAATACATGTTAAATGAAGCTGATGAGTTCATTAAGAGTAATTTTTTTTTTTCCTGTGAGGAATTTCTTGGTGCTTCTTGTGTTACGTTACTGTGGTTTTGTCTTCTTGCCTATTGTGGCCAGTTTCTACTTTAGGTCAATCTCTCCGAATCAGCTGCAGCCCGTTTGACATGTGTTTGGGGAAAGGGATACAAATTCCATTATGTTACTCATTTTGGCTGCCGCGATTGGATTCATAGTGATTTTTTTGCCTGTCGCATGATGTCATGCCACACAAACAACAGCATACTGTAGCAGCGACAGCAGCGATAGAAAACAGGTGCGCTCACCCACCGTCTTTGCTGTTGTTCAGCAAAGTGGCGAATATAAGCTGCATCGCTACTTGAGTGGACTACAAACAAGAACCAAGAATGAAAAATTTTCTACTCACTGTAACATCTAGAGGCCACATTAAAAATATGTTAATAATCTGTGTTTGCATCATTGCTCAGACAACCAATGTACAGTAAATACCTTGATGAATGGCACAGCTGCAGCACAATAATCCCATCTGGTCATTGACACAGTGCACAGAAATATTAGATTTGAAACGCATTTCTTGTTGTGCAAAAATACACTTCTTCACTTCATTGGGGAGAAAACACAGTGACAGAAATTCTAAAATCCAACCTGGCCTAAACAGAACTGATTGTTTTGATTAGCTGTGTTGTCCCAGCTCCCA
Organism: Holacanthus passer; assembly: GCA_025331565.1. Taxonomy (NCBI): domain Eukaryota; kingdom Metazoa; phylum Chordata; class Actinopteri; family Pomacanthidae; genus Holacanthus; species Holacanthus passer. Next base: position 868,592 of record JAFREQ010000073.1, on the reverse strand, counting down.
GAGAACAGCCCCTCAACTGAATCTCATTGTGCCCAGGAACATAATGTTGAAGTTTACCCACTACTATGATGGTCTCCTGGTTTGTTTTCAGGTTGTGACAAATTTGGGTCTTATTCTCTTATTCCATTTTGCACTAAAGCGTATGTAGCTTAAGTATTCGCTACTTCCTGGTGTTTGTGATTGGTCGCAATTTGTTCAGTCTTACATTTATTGACTTTTGGATAGTGCATTTTGATATAGGTCCAAATTTATGAAGGGAATTGCCACAGTCTACGTCATCACAGTTGACGTCGTTGGATTTGGAGGGTTACTCTGGGGATTCCCAATAGTTCTGTCCTGCATAATTCTTTTGTGTGTCCAGTCGTGGAAAATTGATGCTTTTGTTTGGGGGATGCAGTAGTTGTTTTTGCAGAGGTGATTTTTTTTTTTTTTGCATGGGATGGGGGAGGTTTTGTTTTTTTGTCTCTGTGTATGAAAAGTGTAAATCAGTGTAAGATCGCTGATGTCTGGCTGGTATAGTGAAAGTGATGTGAAGGGGTGTTCCCTTGTCAGGTTCAGTTGTTCGTGGCACTCACTGATTTACTAGGGAAAGGCAAAAATCATCTGATCCCTGGTCTGCAAAAAAGCATTGAAACAGATAAAAACACTACTCTACACTACTTAAACTTGGATGCCAGTTACATATGTAGTCGTACGTTCTGTCATCATGCATGCTGATGACCTGCGCATAGACAAGCCTGTTAGCTTCTTTTCAAAACTTTAAAACTCCAAAAATTTAACCCATGTCAATTTAATTATTCAGTTATTGAAAAGGAAGCAGTAACGATAATCTTGGCCTTAAACATTTTGACGTGCATGTTGGTGGCAGTGGTACACCTGTAGTACTACTGACCGCAATCCACTCCTTAAATCGTTGCAGTGTCCAAATCAGAGATTAGACTGATTAGGTGGTTGCTGCTTGTGCGGTCACTGTCTGGATATTTGTTACGTATTGTCAAATGTTTTTTTTTTGTGTTCTCCTTGGTTCTCTTCTTGCCTTCTTCTAGGCTCTTAATCTGCTTCCTTAGTGGACCGATGGCTGGGGTCGCAGTCACTCTCTCCCATAGATTTCCGTAATGTTATACTTGTGGCAGCACACACATCGTATTTGCCCTCAGGAAGTGACTCATACATGTCTTTCAGAGACAGTTGTGCTTTGAACTTGTTTATTATGTTGCCTCGTGTGATCCTACCTTACAAGCTTGGGACCAGCCTGCGATTAGTCTTGCAGACGCAGGAGTGTGAGACCCTGCTGAAGACCCTGGAGCACGTCAATAAAACATACAAACAACTGGTCTGTGGTCTGATTATCGCACCCCTGGCTTTCAGAGCATACAGTACAACATGCTGGACAAATGTTCTGGTAAACATTCACAGCCAAAATGTCAGAACTGTGGGCACAACATGTTGTAAAGAGCTACACCTACACATTTAGTATTTTCTACTTATTTGAAAAAGCACTTTAGTTGTGGGACTGAAAGTGATACAAGGATTTGACCACAGCTGCAGGGAATTATTTTTTTATAAAAGGTTGTAGATATCAATGAGATACCATGTGGGTATTATCTACCTCTGTGCATTTGAATTTGACTACTTTTCAGGCCAACAAAAACTAAATTAATGAAGAAGTTCACTTTGCACTTTAGTTTGGGAAACTAAGTTTTAAGGAATTGATTTCTTCTATATTTCATAAAATATATCAACCTGCTCAAAGTATTACTGGTAAAAATGAATTTCAGCCTCAAAGTTTCTCATCAGGATAGTAAGTAAGATTAAGAGTAAGTAAACAAACCATGAATTTCACAGTCAACAGTCAATAATGACTTTTAATACTCTGTGCTACATTTTGGTTGGTACCCCGAATGTACTGAGGTTCAAAACCAAGTATATGTGTACCATGATTTAATACCTGGCAGTGTGGAGGCCCTGGTTGTATAATGTAGACATATACTCAGGTAACAAGGTACATTTTGCTAAAACGAACGCAGTCTAATACAATCATGCAATCTAAAATTGGCAACTGGCTTTATTTGAGAATTTCATTTACTTGATGATGATCTGGAAATAAACAGAAGTAAGAAAACGAAACCTTAACGCATGGCTGATGCGTCTCTCTTTGCAACACACCACACTCACTCAACATTCTCGGTTAACATATGGCATGTTAGATTAGGATATGATTGAACTACATCCCAAGATGGGCATGGTTCATGGGCGAGTAAAGTTCAATATCCAAGTCCAATGATAAAAAAATCTTCTTATAAAATATCCATCATAAAATGTTTAAAAGATGCTGGTTAGGCCTTTGGGATGAGGGAATAAAAGAGTGATCTTTGCTGCATCATAGTCCATATAGTTTTCTGAAGTCTGCAATCCTGGCTGTGATCAGGTTCAACCCTGTGGGGTAGGGGTTAGGGTTTGGGTCCTATGCAGCCATATGGACGGAAAGCTGAAGGGTCCAGAGGCAAAGAACCGCCCTCCAATTGAACAACCCAACCAGATAAGAATAAAATCAAAGATAAAAAAGAAAAATGATAATTGCATTTTGCATTTTGTAGAACATACTGCAGTGTGTTAGGTTGAAATGTAAAACAAAAGTGTTGATGGTGCAGATGATTTCATTTTAAGGCTGTATGATGTCTTTTAAATCCATCTCTCAACTGCGCGAGGCTTCTGACACAGAGGCATGTGGGCAGACAGACTCTAAGATAATGCATTTTTTATCAAAGCCCTGTGTCGAAACACTGGAAACTTTCTACCCAGCAACCTGTGTCTGCAGAGCGCACGTGTTCGCCTCTAAACAATGAAACCGATTTGCTACAACGGCGGAAATAACCTTTGAAACTTGAACTAACTAACATCCCTGCAGCTTAGTGTACTATGCCCTTGCTTGTGCAGCTTGCAATGTTCCACAAAGACAGCTGTATAAGATTTGAATAGGGTACACTGACTGTCTTCCTCAATATCTTGTAGGAACCCATGTACAGTGCCAGAATTTAAATCAGTTCATGAATATGGAACGGTCCAGTTGGAATTTCCGTACGGTAAAGCAGCTTGTCACTCAGAACGTCAGCATCAAGTTTTGCCCTCACAAGCCTGAAATACAAAATTCAGAGACTATGATAAATCTGGCAGGCCCAGCTCGCTGACAGCTATGTGGGGCTCCAGAAGAATGACCTGCTAACTGTGTACTGCATGTATAGGGGGTTCTGATCCACTGCCCCTCAGACAGAAGACAGAGACACACGCAGACAAGGGAATTGGGAGGGTCTACATGCGAATACAACAAACCAAGCATGCGTTCAACTGCATCCCTTGGGCTCGGAGGTTGTCAATGGGCTTGTTTTCCACCCTTCAGGACTGTAGTTTACTTTTCGAGATTAGAGAGGAATAAAATGGTGCACACAGAAAAAGAAAGTTGTATTTTCGAGTTGGGTTTTTTTAACGTGCCAACTGCAATTTCTCACAGTTAGTTTTTCCTCTTTTTTTAGCTCCGGGAGTAAAATTGGCATTGAGAGAACATCCTTGATTTCGACTTTGAGCCTTTACGAAGGACACATGATAACTATCGCAAGCTTAACTGAGAGCTCGACGCGATGATCAGTCTCAACAAGTTAAGCCATGACGCGATCTCGCAGAGTGAAACTACAGTACTTCCCTCTCTTCGTCTAATGCAGATTATTGTATTTCTGGTTTAGACTGTCATAATAATTCCTCATGTCAATAAGATTACATTATGCAGCTGATCCAAGTTGATCCAGAAATCCTAATCCCAAAACCCAAGAATGCTCGGTTTCTAACACCCGCAATCTTCTTAGAAGTAGTCAAGCCTACATCCGGGGCTGTAACAAGGCAGACTCGTGGGAAAGCCATTACCTTCCTTGTTGTGGGTCTGGGGGTGGGGGTGGATTGGAGAGTTGGGGGGGTCAAAGCATGTTCCACCATTACGTATTCTGCGCCCATCTGTACCCCAATAATTAGACTCATTCCACACCCTGCGAACTCATGGTGACCTGTTTTTGCAGAGGGAATCAAGGCTGTAGGTTGTTCTTGGGATATATCCAATCCAATTGAGTGGATGAGAAGTGACAGAGGCATAAAAGCCCAGAGAGCCATGCTGCAGATTCTGAACACGTAATTAGCCCTGTCCCAGGAGGACGTGCGGTGAGTCTGCTTATTCCAGACCATACATTAGCAATGACATCCTTCTCCGAGTAGACAGGGGAAAAACGAACATTCCCCTACAGAAGGGGGGAAAATATAAAATAATTAGCACATATTAGCATGAAATTCAGGTCTTAGAGCCATAAAACTGAGCAAAGTTGATACCAATGGTTTTGTTTGATTTTTTTCCTTCCATGGTGTCCCCCTCATAAAGTGGAAAATGGTGTCTGCGCATACACACACACAAAAAAAAATGAAGAGCATAACAGATTGATTAACTGAGTGAAATTAAATCATTGCCACAGGTTTGACAGCAAGCTTACCTCAGAGATACGGCTCATTCTAAAAGCAATCAGACCTTAATTGTTCCACTCCGTGAACACATAACAACAAAAGAAGTGCAGATTAGCATGGCGGCAACAATGGCTATGTTTTCATTAATTTTCCTTCATAAAACTATCTTCTTAATTAAAACGACTGGGCTTCTTTGCCGTTCAGCCTTTCTAAAAAATGTCTGTGTTTGTTTTTGTTGACTTTATGTTCAGTATTTTCCAGCATGGGCTCATCTGAAATAGACAGAAGTGCTCTTTAATTTGTGACTCGGCACTCGCTTAGCTATTTGTAATCTCTTTAACCTGTTGTGCTGCGATCAGAAGGCTGTTTCTTTCTAACAGCTGAGACTTTGGCCGAGCTCGGAAAGCATCTCTCAGTTGGAGATTATCCTTTACCCTTGAGTGGAATTCTTCACTGGATGGATTCAAAGACGGGGCTTGAGGGACGCAGATTTCCATCTCGTTTTCAGCCCCTTCTCTCCCCCCGCTTCCTCTCAATTTTGTCTCACTTCCTCTTAATGTTGACTCAACGCGGCGCTCACTTATTCGACCCCGTGCAGAACATGTTTAAAAAGGTGCATCTTTAATAATGCACATTAACAGCTCATTGAAAACCAGTGCACATTAGAATTGTACTGTATATACAGAATTCTGCCTAAATCAAAGAGCTCTTAATGCATGAGCCGAATCTCATTTACATACTCGTTTGGGTCAATGCCATTGAGAAATCCAGGCTGTCTGCCAATTCACAGCGAGCTGAAATCTGTTTTAGTGGGAATAAAGGTGTGAGTGAAAGCAAGGATATCAATGTGAACAGCAAGATATGCTTTAGCATTTCAAAAAAAGCCTCAAACTACTGGCATGTTTAAAATGTTACAGCGAAGCCATACTGTACTACAAAGCTTCTTTTTTTCCCCCCCCGTTCATGCGAGTTCAGTTGTCGAGGTTGTCTCTTGTGTTGACGTTAATGCTAATCCTGGGCGTCAAACAAATTCAACTTACCGTCCACTGTACAGAGGGAGAACTAAGAACATTATCTCTCGACACAAACCGAGGTGCCACGGTGTTCGTCAGTGTGAGCCCTGCTTAAATATTCAGTTCCTTCCCTGCACACGGGGAGGCTCGTTTGATGTTTACGGTAGAGATTTCATGTCATGAGCCGAGTATCAGAGGAAAGGTTGGCTGTAGGTAGAGCATAATAATAGGCAGTATTGATTATGAGCATATTGGTGGCAGTTTAAAAGAAAGTGCAAGTGTAATTTTTTTCTGCAGTAAAGACATCCAAAGATAGAAAAAATATATATATACATGATTCTCAAATAGTCTGGGCTTCACACAGCAGGGAGCTGGAGATGCAAGACTTAAAGACATACAAAGAGAACGCAACAGCCATGTGTGCACCCTCACAAGACTCCAGCTTGCTTCTGAAGCCATTTTTAATGTGCATCAATCTGTGCAATCTCCAAAAAGTCCATCTCACCAAGCGAAGGAGATGAATAAATGAGTGTGTCTGACAGAGCAGTCATAGTCAAGATCAAAGGAGAAGGAGATAATTAACAGCAGACTAATTGGTAACCACCCCAAGTTTTCATCAGATATGAAAAAGACTGCAGCTTTGCCGGGTATTAATTGGAGGAGAATGTGCATTAAATATGATCGGCTGAGGCGTTTTCAGCCGAAGATGGCTTGACACAATCGCACTGCACCACAGAGTATCAGGAATAACGAACAAATATGAATTCAGAAAAAAAACAAAAAAACAAACAAAAATACAGCACTCAGCAGTTTCAAATAGAAATAAATGTGACATTTACTTACTGCAACTTTTGTCTTTTACATGTCTCAAGATATTGTGGAAGTCATGGTGACACAATGCGTGTGCATATATGTTTGTGTACCGTGACAATTAGAGTCTAAAGATTACGGGTTGATATATTTGAGACACGTTCAAACGCACAGATCGTAAGATTGTTTTTGTGCACATGCTGATTTATCTGTCACCATTTTAAGATTTTCTGTGTGCACGGTTTCTTCAAAAACAGTGCATCATGCTCCAAGCCTCAAATTGCAAAACCACACATTGCCAGAGTCCTGTGTCAAAAAAATTACAGACCTCACCAGGCACGCCATTCATCATGAATATTTGATGAGAAATCTTGTAAAAATGTTAATGGACAAATGTTAATGGCTCACGAGAAATTGTTAACTAGAATTATAGGGTTATGCAGTATTTGCCTCCACCTTTGATGTGTGTGTAGAAGCTCCTGTGCATGTACAGTATGTTCTGTCTGACAGGTCCCAGAGCACAGAGGAACGGAGCTGTGAGCAAAATGGCAACTAAATCAATAATGAGTGTGACTCATGCGAAATTTTAAAAGTACTATGGTACTATTGGCAACATGACAGTATATCCAGATCAGGTTTATTGCCATGTAGGTTTTCATGGAAGAGGAATTCAACTTGGTGTTTTGGTGCATAGCAATAAGAAAATAAGTGGAGAGATAAAGAAAGAGAGTTGGAATACACTCAGGAAGTTTTCCTTTTAAATCCCAGTGTGAGGAAGATACAGCTGTGCATGAAAGGAAAGAGTAAGTATATGTGCTTGCAGTATTAATGAGTCAACACAGGACTAATAAACAGCGTGTATCAATTTATCATTTTATCGGGCAACACGTGTAGAAATACAGCCTGGGGGAGGCAGAGCAGCAGTCTCAGGTGGGACATTAAAAGCAGTATTTATAAGGCTGAAAATGTCTCATTCAGCCATGAGATATGGCATTGTTAGAGGCTCAGAGCAGCACTATGCCCTGTGGTACTATTGTGAAGTAATACTCTGCAAATAAAAGGCTTACATACTAAGATCTTGTTAATCTACTGTTACGTTTTAAAGGGGGAAGCTTATAGTGTAACTTCATCTTCGTGAAGACACCACTACCCCGAAAAGTGCGGTTAAAAAAAAAAAGAAAAGAAAAGAAAAAAAACATCTTGATCTACACCACAGGTCAGGTGAATATGAGTCTCCATCTTTAGATACATAAGTCTGTCCCTGCTGGAGCGAGATTAACGGTGGTAATATTACATCAGTGGAAAATGCATATACTTTGGTGAATACGCTGATATATGCAGACATAACTTGTATGTAACTTAACTTTCCAAAAATGTACATACTGAGGCACTGAACTCATCTGTACTTCCACCCAGTACGGCATGAAATAACTTTTATTGAAAAACAACAGCCACTTTTTGAATTTCTATTGTAAAATGATATCATCTAATATCATTTTTGTGAGTTGAGCAAAATCTGAAAACAGACCACAGGCTGAGGACTTGGATATCAACCAAGGACATTAAACAAGTGCTTTGAGGAGGGCACATGTGACAATATTCACTTTTTCATTCTGTGGATGTTATTGGAAAATAAATATTTTAAAAATCAACAAGAGGATTGATCTTTTTTTTTTACTTGATCATTTTTTTTCTGGATGACAGGTAGAACAGCTAATTTTAAAAGACTGTTATTCTTCGGGTCTATTTACAAGTGGCTTGGAAGGAGCCAAGCCACTTGTAAAGCCCCCCCAGCGATCGGTTTGTTTGGACGTATGTGAACGCAGCAATCACACTTGAATGTGGGACAAAACAAGCTTCTAGTCAAACCCTGGAGCTGTTTGTGGTGTGAAAGCAAATGGACCACCCACCAGTATTTTGTGATGGTGCATATGTGATTTTAACACAATATCAAAAGCTGAACTACTGATGAATCCACATGCTGGTCATGACATCTGTTCAGGAAGTGACCTATGATTGATCTGTATAATCCATGTATATATTTACGCAAATCATTTGATAACCGTGATCATGCATATACACTAGAGGGTCCTGATGATGCAGGACTACAACCGCCAAAACTGTCCAATCAGAAAGCAGTCTGTATCACTTCATGTTTATTCATCTTAGTTTGAATGTAAAAGATCAGTGTGAACAGGAGCCAGACCAGAAAAGTATGTAATGAAAATGTATGTTGTTTTTTTTTTCTTCCCTTGGTATGGACTAAATGAACCAAACTACAGGTGTGAGTACACCTTTTAAAATGAGGGGTTTTTTGTTACTTAGAATTTAGGTTAAAAAAAAAAATACCAAGAAATTTCTTGTCATTTCCACCTGATTATAAGTTTGAGGGAGCCGTTAAGCTGCTGAGAACATCACGCTCTGTTCTTGTATGAACTTTGATCTATGCGGGGAAAAAAACTGTACTTCAAATGCTTCTAATATTTTTTGTCTAGCTTAATAAATACATTGGCATTGCCTCCTCCTCCTCCCCCTGTTGCAGCTGCAGATGAGCAAAAACCAAAACGATGATCTGTTATATAAAGTAATGTTTGTTTATGCCGCATATATAGGACAAGTGCAACTTGTAAACAAATCATGGCTCTGTGTTCTTTGAAACGCCTTCATTTCCTGAACAGTTGCTTACAAGCCAACAGTGTAATAACTCCCCGGAGAATGCTCCTTTGCCCAATTGGAGTGGTAAAAAAATGTTTTCAAAAATGTTAAATTAGGTGTGTGGATTATTCAGGTAGAAGTGAAAGCCATAGTGGTTGTACTTGACAGTGAGTTATTTAGTTGCAGGTACACACAAACACAGTATTACACGCTTACAACCCCCACTGGGAGCCGCGGGTCTAAAAATGAAAGGCCTAACAACACACATTTAAATCTCGGAGGGACGCAGATGTCTCCAGTCTTTCTTGAACTGCGCCGGGTCTTGTTACATCTTCCTCTGAAGTTGTGTAAGTCATTGTTGTGTGTATTTATTCTTTGTTGTTCACGATATCGTATGGCATGTCTGAGCTGTGATCCCTCAAGTCCCTCAGACGTGGTGGAGATAAGGCCTCTGGGACCTTGTGAACCAGCACAAAAACACCTGCTTGTTTGCACAGTTCCGTATACAATTTACCTTCCCTGATATACCCACTGAGATTGTCATAAAAGTTCAAGAAGGCGAGCAAGGGGAAGATTTAGGATGGTAGTTAGGATAGGACTCAACCTAGTTCTGGCTGGGTCACGGACTCACTTCTCATTACCAACAATGCTTTGCACAACCCAGGTCCATACATGTACACAGGAAGCACACACATACAGTGTATGTATCAATTATTAAAGCTGTGTGTTGAAGACATTTTCTCATCAAATACTGTAGTTGGTGAAATAATGTGATATGAAGAGTCATAGAAAAATATTTAAAGGAATAGTTCAAACTTTAGGGATGTTATTACTTATTCGTAAGTTGTGGAAGCAAAATGAAAAAGGCTGTGTTGATCTGTCTAATAATAATAATAATAATAATAATTTAGGGGTAATTAAACCTTGTAACTATTTCTTCAACACCTGTGCTTTCTGACCTTATCTGGCAACCCGGACCTGGAGATGGAAACAGTTCGTCAAGAGATAAGAGTAATGTAAGTAACCTCCTAAAACCACGAATGACTGTTTGCATAAGTTTTGGTGCATGTGTTTGTATGTGGATTGAACAAAAACTTTGAGCAGCTTTCCTTTAATATTTGTATTTATATTAGTATCCTCACTTAACACACATCAAACTTCTAATCTCTCTTTTAAAAAGAAGGTAAATAAGCTATTTAACTATTGAACTATTGTATCTTTTACATTCCGACCTCAAACAATCGTCCTCCGTCCCGGTCTCAGATTAAACACGTCTGTTTCACTGCTTCTCCAATATCCATGGTGATATTTTCTTTCTGTACTCCGGGACACTGTGGATACTTCATAAGCACCAATTTTTCTCTGGATATGAATGCAGATATTGAAAGCAGTATGCAGCAAATAATGTGGCTTATATAGATGCATATATAGAGGCTCTCAGTCAATCTTTAAAAATCCCCAACTAAGACCCTGTTTTGTGTTTCAATTCCACATCACCACAGTGTCGGGCATATAGACAGTTTTATTTATTTATTTTCTATTTTTTCACTCTTTGGCCAGATGAGCAGATATTATACCGAAATACACGCACCGCACCATGAGTAAACAAACAACACAACAATGAAGAGGCGGTGTGGTTGGTGCCAGAGTTACGTCTCCTATTACAGCTGGAAAAAAGATGAGAGGTTACTTATTATTGGTTTGGTTCTGCAAGTGAATATCACGCATCACAAAAAAAAATGTGAAGGATGCTGATTGTAAAGCACTTGTGTATTCAAAAATAAACAAATAATTCAATCACCTCTCTGGAGGTTAAAATGTTTTTTAAATGTACCATCAATTGCATTCCTGTGTTTATCACTGAATGTTAAAGACCCTTGTTGGTGTTAAGCCAAAGCGTTCATTTGCAAAACTTTTACTGGAGGCACACGTGCAATGTCGCAAGTTGTGAGCAAAAATCCTTGGCCTATCTCGCCGAGGACCTGGCAAACCTGAAATCAATCATCCAATCAAGCAGAACAACATTTGCCCAAAAATGGAGATGATAGCTGGAGGCAACTTTCTCTGCAAATTACAAACCTAGGCAGCACATCTGAGACTAATGTAGAGTTGCTGCTCAGTATTTTCATTTTAATTCACATTACTAATTGTTTTCTTTTTTTATTTATTATTTCGAATGGTTTTTTTTTGTGAGACCTCATATTAAATTACAATCTCCCTATAGAATAATTCTCCATTATTTGGCAATCATTTAATGGACTATACGATGAGTTCAGATTTGATCAATACTTATCAACTTAATTAATCAATTGAATGACAACAGACCTTCCCTGATATCAGACAGAATTGTCGACTAGTTCCACTCTGTTTCCACTCCTCTGTTTCTTCAGTCTGTTCACTCTAAATGAGGGAGATTCAATTTCCACTAACCAATCAGCAGATACCACCTGAATCAAACATCATTTACCTTCATGTCATTTACCTTGTTGTCTACTTCTGTGTAAGTACAGAGAGCAAAGAGAAAGCGGAGTCAATTTCCTTGTATGTGAACACATACCTGGCCAATAAAACTGATTCTGATTCTGACTCAAGTGGGCACTGATGTGTAGTCATGCTGGGTTTGCCAGGGTTTTAAGAGTAGAGCAGAGCGAAGTAAAAAATCTACGATGTCGGGCGAAGAACAGCCTCGGTAGCGGCCACCATTGTTGTTGTTCCTCCTCCTTGCTCAGCTCAACAGCGCCCGACAATAGCGTTAGTCCCGCTCGTGGTGCTGATTGGCTAATCGTGTCCCCCTGCGGCGCTCATTGGATCGACTTTTTTTTTTTCAGCTGAGAAACCGCTGTTTCATGTCACGACGCCAGACGAATCAGTCGTCTCGGCGGAGTGGATGAAATTCAAAGGGCTGGACCCAGGCAACACCGGGACCTCAGTTAACCTTTATCAGGAAGAATTGCACCACCAATCAACAAGACAAATCCTTTTTTTAAACCCTCATTAATCTATATATCAAAATAAGAGTGCTACTGTAAAAGTGCAACACACACAGGCCGTTTCTGAAAACAGGCCGTGAAATAGTTAAACGTCCACCGGAGATGCTGGTTTGAACAGTGTGGTGGAACGTGCCAATGTCCACAAATAGAAGACAAACAGTCCACCAAGGCATTGTTGTCAACAAAACAGCAGCAAAAGCTTTATCTTTTCAAATGCTGGTGCCACGGTGAGGACAGGGCAGAATATGGAATTATAGCACAATAATACAGATTGGCTGGTAACAAGGTTAGAAGCTGATAGGATTTGGGGAGAACCTTGTGCTGCATTTCTGCGCAAGGGTGACTGGAGTATCAAGCCCTGGTTAAGAATAATGGTTTTCCTTCAGGAGGATGTGAAATTGGATTGCTCATACAAAGTGCTTGCTGAGGATAAACCTGTGTTATCCAATTATCCACCTAAACTACATTAAAAAAGCAGAAGGTGTGGAGTCCTGGCAACATCCGTGCCCTAGACTGAAAATGACAGTGTAAGAGAGAAGAAGAGAATAATATACAAATGGAGAGCAGACTCATGGCTGCACTTCAAAGTCATAGTGTTTTTATATAAATAGAGAAAAATTACCCTGTGGAGAATGAACGTTTACTTATTTTTCAGGCTGAATAATGCGACAGGAGGGGAGAGATGTCAGTCCCTCAGTCTGTCTGCTCTGATAACCTGTTCACTGCGAGCCAGAGCCAATGCAGATAGCACCGATGCCCAACAGAGGGCAATAGTTTATTGCATAATGCATTTCACACCCGAGCACAGATTTGTCAATTAATATCCCTTTACCTTAATATTTCTTACTTTCACTCTCATAATGGGCATCTTTGCTGCAGCTGTTACATCTGCAGAGACTCTCTTTGATTAGTGTTACACTGCTGACAAAAGGTGGCTGCAACTGTACAAAAACTGCCTTTCTGTGCTTTTGAATGCAGCAAGAAATCTCTGTTTTTACCCTTAAATCGTAAAGGCTTTAAACGTAGACATTGATGTGACACGACCAGGAGCATTGTTTGAGCCGCTGCTAACAGGGCCTCATGTCGCTGCGGAGATGTGCGCACAGCTTCTGTCCTGTTGCTCTGGCTCTCACTGACGTTCATTTTCCCTGTTTTGATCCTTAGTGATAATCATCGTATCAACTGGCAAAACATCAGACATCAGACATAGTGACACCGCCTGCCCAGATCAATTCACTTCAGCAGCGATGTAGTGGGAAACAGCATGTGTACCTGTTTGCACAGCTTCAAAGTGATCGACTCAGATATTTTCTTTTTATAACAGTTATCATTACGTAGCTTGAAATTTGCAAATGTGGCACTGCGGTGATGTACATAGCACGGCTGTTGTAAGTTGCTTTTGCAGCTCATTTAGGAGAGGAATTTCCATTTCCTAATGAGAGTGATTCTCAATAGGAAATACAAAAGCCTTTCTACTTCTAAAAGAGTCAGTCAGCACACATTTGCATAAAAAAAGCCTTTGATTACGATAGATATTGCCTGCAGTCTCAAAAACACTGGCCTGGGGTGACTCTCAGTCAGTTAGCCTCCAGTTATGGCTGATATGGTTCTCTGATATGAAAAATTATGCACCATGTTGCTCTGCTTAGTAACGTGGAAGAGACTCGACTTACTCATGTTCGAATTATTGAAGATTACATACTAATTAGACACTAATCTAAACACACAAACACACAATGCTAAAACTTTTTTTGGGGGGGGTTTCGACCATTTCCACTCCACCTCATGGGAACGACAAGTTAAGAGATGCAAGGAGTTTATAAAGACAGTTTTATTGTTGGCAGGATATATAAAACATCCAGCATGGGACTCGGCATCCAGACAGACCGACTAAGTAAAAGATTAAAAGTGAATCTTCTAAAGTGGGAAATAAGATGAAAACCACTGGCTTCTGAAAAAGAGAGAGGACCAATGAATTAGTTATCAACCATTACTGACAAACCCGGCTGACTTCATGCATCTTAAAACGCAAAGAAGATGGGAGTGGGGGGTAGGGTGGAGGAAGGGTGGTGGGGGGGGCTCGAGGGAATTAAAAAAATATTCTACATTTGCTGTCATGCCCTTTGGAATATATTATTAGGTACAAATGGGGAATGTAAAGCAGTGCAATCCAAGGATGGCATCATCACGGTAAAGAAGACCCAGTTCTGTAAGAGGTTTTTTTTCTCTTCCTAAGTGACAGTAGCGTGGACCTCCCACTGCATAACGGATTGTTCTTAAATACAGTAATTAGTGAGTGTGACGCTGTGAATACACATTTATTAAAAGTAGGAGGTCTGGGTTTCTGGGGAGCAGAAGTCTGGCCCTACCTAGGCCCTCGGCCCCCTGCAGGGGTGTAAAGTGTCAGTAAAGATACTCAGCAGGCATGAGAAGCACCCGGTGCCAAGGGTGATCTGGAGGAAGGCAGCAGCACTGCGAGGACTTCTCTTTGAAGGGCGCGGCAGTAATGACCTGTCCTCACTGTGTGGCCTCCAGTGGCGCCGAACCCTGCCATTCTGATGCCGCTTTCAGATTAGGCCTGCGAGTGCCACCGATGCAAGGGAGCGGGGGAGATCACAGGCTCCGGGTCACTCTTGTCACAGTGGAGCACCGGGATCGTACTGGGTCTCTGACAGGTCTGGTGTAGGCGGAGGACAGAGAGGGGAGTCCAATCGCCCATTGGCCCCCTGACACCCACCACCACGTAGACCCGTGATTCCCTGCAGCAGAGGGATGATTATGTGCATGACAGAGCCTGGTGCATTTGCAGCCAGTGAATATGATAGTCCCTGGCAGCAAGTATTTTTTACTTCACTGTCTCATGCTCTTGTTAATTTGATGACAGGGAGTCCTGCACAGCTGCAGGAAAGGGTGTGTGGTTGCATTTCATAAATAATATCACTTAGTTAAACCACTACATGGGACGGATGTGATGCAAAAAGAAAAAGGATCACGATAAAATCCACCAGAATATGGAAAGGTGATTTAAATTTAATGCTTTTCTGTCGGCTTTTTTTACTCTGTTTCTTTTGCCCTGGTGGGGAAAGCATACAGAATAGCTTCCTGTAATATGGAGGCTATCATGATTCAAGTCCCTACAAACATGACACGAGCTCTCCAGAAGGGTGCACGACATCTTGGCAGCATGAAATTACAATGTAATGACTCATTTTCTGCCAACGGCATTGTATAAGATATGTATAATGGAGTTTTCATACTGTGAGGGACACTGGTGAGAAAGCTGAAATCTGTTGAATGCTGCAGTCATTCAGCTTGATAAAGTACAGAAAAGTGCGAGCGGATAACATTTGGTTCAAGTTTACAATGGTCATGTTCATCTCACATTCTGCATCTCATATCCTCTGATAAGAAAGAATTCATAGTGGTGAATCATCAAAAGTGAAATGAAGAAGAGAGGAGAAAAAAAAAACGCCATGTTCTGCAGAGTTATTCTGTCAGAATAAATGATAGCAATTAAATAATAGATTGTTGAATTTGAAAGGAAATGGGTTCATTGTGGGGAAGCCTCTCTGTGATTACAAAGAGATGAAATCTTTCTTTACATGTAATGAGAAGTGTCGTCACTTTGCCCAGGCTGCAAATCCTAGACAGGTCATGGCTGGAAAATTCATTTCCCCGTGTCCCAATTAGAGCCCGGAGGATCCCAAAGCCTACTGTGATGTGACATGGCTTCATATGAGCTCAGAGGCACGGCCCCACACTGCACAACACTCCGGGTACGAACAAAGCATCAGCTTCTGATTATGCTTTCTGGTATCGCCCTGAGACAATCTGCAGTTCTTTTGAGGAGTTTTCTGGCTATGCAGATGTTTCAGTGCTCATGAAGCCTGCGGTGATGGTGTGGAAGAGGACTGAGCTGCCACCAGGGACATAACATGTTTTCTCAGCTATACTTTCTCAAGCGTTATTTTGCATCTCGACCACAGAGGAAGGACTGGTGTGTTTTTTTTTGTTTTTTGTTTTTTTGATTCAAGACCCAGGAAATTAACATGAGCTGGATAGAAATTTTCCATCAGTACTTGATCTATCTTTTAAATCTGCTCCTGTGCCCCATGTTATTATATATTAAATGTGCTACATGCAGAAAATGACAGCATAATAAATTAAAGAGCATCTGTATAGTTTCCATGGCACATATACGTACTTTTTTCTGTGTTTGAGTATTCTTTATTTCTTGAACTGGATCATTTGTGTGTCAGGACCCACTCAGAAACAATGATTGGGTTAGTGAGTTGAACTTATATAAAAAATAAAAGGCCCTTTCTTTTCATCCAATAGTGTTTCAATCCTTCTACTCACAATTTAATCAACACATTCTGTTGCTGGATCACTCTTCTAAAATTGCCTCTTTTGTGAAAGAAAGATGGTAACATCACGACACCCTTTTCCAACACGACCGGTGATGTCTGTGTTCCCGCGCTCCCCATCGACCGATCTGAATCACTGCTTCGTCAACCGACAGTAACTCAGTCCACAAGACAAAAGGCACCAGCAACAGTGATTGGAGCTTTACTGTATGAGTTCAACAAGCACCTGAAAAGCACAAATGCATTATTCATCCCCTCCACATCTAAAGCAATTTGATTTACCGACGTGTTTCCATAATCTTTATCTTCTTATAATCTCTCTTGATTCCACTGGGCTGCTTTCTTTGTTAATTTCCTGTCCCCGTTTTGTGTCTAACGAGGCCCGGTACAAAAAAACAAAACAAAAAACATACAGCGGAGACGTTAACAAATCATATTCAAATATATTCCTGTGAATGCTCAGAAGTTAAATCATAAAAATATGATTAAACAATGCCCAAAAGTGACAGGGCTTTCTTGTGCATTGCTCTCATGTTGGTCATAAATAAACAAGCATCGCTGGAACACAGAAATCAGCTGGCCGAGGGTAAAAAGAGTTATTTGTTGCTTCCTGAATGACAATGCATCTCAGACATCATAAATGTGATTAATGTGCTAGACTAAAAGGAACGCTGTAAAATGGCATGCCAATAACATTTCAAAGCAATTTCATCCCTTTCATGTAGGATGCTTCTAAATGCCATGAAGAACACGTTGTAGGTCGTCCGTGTTTGCTTGTTTGTTCCACAATTACCTCAAGAGCGACTGAACATAATGACACTTTGCTGTACAGTGAATGACATTTTCAGCAATGCAAATTAACGCAGGGTAGGACAAAGACCACGGCATAATATCTCTGCGTCAAGACTGAATTCAAGCCAAGATTTCTTTGATTTTCTTTAATGAAATTTGAGCTGATGGATTAGGTTCATGATTTAGTTATTTGCTGCTTAATGTGTGTGGGAAGTTCAGAGATATTTAAAATTCAGAAACTGAGACTTTTTCTACATGTTTTTCCATATTTGGATCTCAAGGATGAAGACTTATAAGATCAAACAGGTGAAAAAAAAAAAAAAAAAAAAAGAATGACTGTTGGAGTTAATTAAAAATTTAGCTCTCCGTATTCTATCTCCTATTCTAGTTTCTGTCTCAGACCCACACTAACATTTGACTGGAATTCATTCATTACAGCCAATTTCATCTGGCACATTTTCAGCCTGGTGTCAATAATAAGTTACAAATTCACTGGCTTTTGCGGCGTTAAAAAAACAAACCGTGCTGATCAAATAAAAGTCTTATAAATCTGTTTCCTAGAGTTTTTCCTGGGAGGGATGTAGGGAAAGGACAGAAACAGAGTGCAGGGCGGCCGTTGTAAATCCAGGACAGTTACTGCTCGATACCATCAGCAGGGGCAATGGAGGTATAAATGTTCCCAATAAAGGTTAGAGGTTTTTTACGGTTGTGTCTTTGGGAACCAATTGGTTCCAGAACAAAATGTCTCCCATCATCAAGACTACAGTAAGACAATTTCTGACCAAAGGGTTTATTATTTATTCTGCTAATACCCATTACCACTGTAAATACCGCTTCCATACCTTTCAATACCATTGAGCTACGAGATGTAATAAAGCTAAAACCTTTCACCACGAGCCACTGAATTGTATTTCCCATGCTGGCACGTCAGTACTCTAACACTTTCTTGATGCACTGTCTGGTGAACTCTGTGGGATAATCTAGTGCTCCTAGCTAGCTGTGTGGAAAATGTGGCACAATAGCTAATATTCTTCCCAGGGGTTTAAGTGGGATTTGGAAGGTTGGGGAACATTAAGAACCACCGGGGGATGATGCAGCGGGGGAAATTACTTACCTGAAAATAACTGTCAAACCGGCTCTCACAGCCAGCTCTGACAATATTCTGAAATATATGAAACGTTCGATGAGTTGCATTTATTAAAGTGCAGATCAAGTTCTTTCCAGACCCTGAAAAGCAGGTGTGGAGTGACAGAGGGCATCATCACCTCTTGAATGCTGTCTGGACCAATCACGTTCACAGCAGTGGTGGTGGCGAAGAATAACACAGCATCCTTCAGTCCATTGTTCTAAATCACCAGTAGCTTGAACGAGTCTGTTCAAAAGTCTGCTTGTTTATCAGTGGTGTAAATTTCTCACCAGGTCTTTTGAATTACAAATATTAATTCAGGTTATTATGTTACACAAATAGACTACACACTGTTTCTCACATTGAGACGTCACCATTTAATTAGAAAAATATTGCATAACAGTTTGATTTTGATTTTCAAATATTTGTCATTTGCTATTGAGCAAATACTTTTGAGAATTAGGCTTCATGTACCTGCTTCAATTTCTTTATATTGGCATCCATGTGTGGAAAAAAAAAGTCTATGTTGGGTGTCTTTAACATGGAGGATGGTTGTTCGCTTCCCATCAATGTTCTGTAACCTTAACCACTTGTTTATTATTGTAACCATGATGATAAAGCTTCCCTCACTTTCTCAACATAGTCATTTGAACCCAAACTAACTTTTTGTGCATAAACCTAAAAAAAACCTTAACCAAAGCAGTGTCACATCATAAAAAGGATTTATATTCATTATTTATTTTTTATGTTGACTAGCCAATAGGTGAATCAGATCAGAAAATGATGTGTCACTCAAGAGGGCATGAGCAAAAAGGAGGTCTTGTGTCTGAAGTAGCCAAAGAGTTAGGAGAGTTGTTATAAATGTTGTGTTGTGTGCACAGCGTTGTTTCAGTCGGAGGTGCAGCAACATAATTGCAATAGTTAAACAATCAACCAACACCAGCTACTATAAATAGGTTAATAATATATCGTGTGTGCTGAATATACAAAATTAGTGACACATAAATAGTTAGGGTGTGTTGGTGTGGTCTGTACAGGTTGCCATTATTGTGATATTGTGATTTGCTGAGCAGGTAAAGCAGCCAGAAGCAACCTAGAACAGCAGAATATGACAAAAAAGAAAAGGACAGACATTGTGGATGAGACTGCCACGTTTTATATGTATTAATCAAAAGTGCTGGAACAGCAACTGAAACATGATCCAACCTGTTTAACAGCACAGTTGCATATAGGCTGCAGGCCAGCGCTACATTGCTTTTCAGCCCTTAATTGTCTCCTTCAGATTGAAAACTGATGCTCATGTTCTGTTTTAAATGGGCCTTTTCTGCTGCACATCAGGCTCCTCTGTACTTTCTGCTCTTATTGGGTTCAGCTATTGTGGCTGCTATTACTCTTCTGCATTCTCATCTTGATAGCCACAGCTCACTGCAGGCTGTGTCCCTGTGACATAACCCCATGGAAAATGGCCCACAATGTACCCAGAAACACACCCAGCACTATTAGCAATGGCAATGACAACTTCATTCATATAGCACATTTCATTACAAGTAAACTCAGTGTTTGCTTTACATAATATAAAAATATAGGTATAAACATGACAACATAAACACCTGAATACACGCATGAGTAAATGTGCATTAAATATGAAACCCTGAAACATCATTATTAAAAAGCAAATTAAATAGTTATTTAAAAAGGCACTCCTTCACAAATGTTCCTTCTGAATGAGGTTTCAGCGTCTTACCATTAGCTCGCTCAAAACAAAACGTACCTGCATGACATTGTCTGCTGGAATGTGTCCTTGGCAAATTTACTTGTTGGACACTCAAACTCTTAACTTTATCCAAGAGCATTTGTCCTTGCAACGCACCTGGTTGAGCATGTTTTATCACTGAAGATAGGCCTTTTTCATCACTGCAAGCATGTCTCCACAAACTAGGCGCACTGGCTTGTGTTTTACTTCAATTTAGTAAAAGGCAAATTTAATGTTTTCTATTTAGGGAATCTGTGATGCAGCATAAATGACAGAAAAAATGAATCACAGGTAATTATGAGGGATAAAATTGCTGAATTGAACAACGAGCAGGATGTCGGTTCAGACAGGTGGAAAATCTCTTCTTTGAGTCAAATTTGTTTTCCTGTTTCATGTTTCTGTTAATGCCTCCACATTAGAAACATGAGATTAGAAGCCAAACTTCATCTGTTCTTAAAATCTGCACAAAACTGGAAAAATTTGGGTGGTATGATTGTGTGTACTTTGCACTGCAAAAACCTGACTCTTTATGACCTACCAGTATTCAGAATAAGCATAATAAGCATCTCAAGTGTCTGAAATGACTCATTTGCCTAACAAGACTTGAGTGGTGACACAATGGAAAACATTAATTATTCGTAACACCTGAGCTGGCAATTTCTAAGTGTTATGAGTTCCTGCATCTCGATTATGCACGGCTGTTAAAAATACCTCAGGAGCTACGCGGTACACACTGCAGGAGTGGATTTCATCAACATGGCCTGCTGTAAATCCTCGGCTCAGCAGAGGCTACAGTTTATCACAAGCACAAATCTGCTCCCTTTTCTTACTTGATCCATTCACTGATACGCAAAGGAATTCAATCAGGCCAAGCTTCCTGACATAAAAAGGATTTCTCATCGCAGTGGCGGGACTATAGTGCTGAACCGACTTCAATAGCTCACTGGACCTTTAAGGATGGTCTTTTGTTGCACAACATTAAAGGTGACCCCACGCCTTTATCCCAGTGATTGAGCAAGTGCTAATACTCATCATAGGTCTGAATTGAAAGATTGCTTGGCAACATCATACTTCATTGAGAACAAAACGGGCAGTATCCTCTTATTTTCTCAGCCCTCCACCAAAATGACTGCAGCAATGTGTCTTCGCTGATTTCAATCTGCAGAATTGCAATGATGTTTGGCTGTATTATTGTTGGGAAAGGAGCAGCTTTTTTATACAGAAAGACATCAGCTGGAACACATTGTGCTTCCAGTAGGAAATGTTTGGCAGAGGGATACACCTAAAGTCATTTAAGAGTAAAAGTCAGTACAAGAAGCCTGTATGGTCCAGATGGATTTGTCCTTTTTTAATGATTTAGAGTTGCTCTCCAGCAACCTTTGTCAATTTTTAGATCCATTCAGCTGCTATGAGTTTACAAAAAGCTGCAAATGTCAGGGCCTGGAGTATGATTATATTGAATGGTTATTTTGGTTATAAGTTACAGATCAGCAACTTTTAAACTTTTAAAATATCGACCCATGCTAACTGTGGTTGAGGTTAGGGACAGATTGTGGTTATGCCAAATATGGTTTAAGCATGGTTAAGGTTAAGCAATAAAAACACTTAAAGTATGGTTGGGCAACTAAAACATTTTCTTAAGGTTCGGATAAGATCATGGTTAGGTTTAGTAAAAAGACAAACTTTAGCTGTTGGCATAAACTCTTGTCTCCAGCATTTTCATTCAGACTCCCTACATGCCCTTCAACTGCAGGGAGAGATCGCCTGTTGCCCACACGCTCAAAAAAAAAAAGCTGCAAAAATGCCCTCTTGGAAGCCCTTATGGTAGATATAACATGACAGTGACCTCTATGGTGGCCCAATGTGCAAGGAAATGAAGTGCCTTCTAGGGTGCCATTCCAGTGGAGAAAATGTGATGCAGTGCCATATACGCTTCCCCTCATGCTGGAAAACTTGCCCCACCGCATGCAGCTAGTGCCCTTTTCATTTTCATCCTCAGACAGCCTGAGTCCAGCACTTGCTTGGATGGACATGAAGCTCTCTGGGTTGAATTATTACAAATATCCAGTTATTTACTACTACTACTACTACTACTACTAATAATAATAAGAGATAGGTACCAGCCTGTGTACATCATTATTTTAAAGAAGCAGATAATTCCAAAGTTGCATTTCAACATCACAGAGCTTAAAATGCGCATAAATACCCGTAATGGCAGGAGGAAGCCAAACATCAGGTTGTTGATGTAACACAGGTTATTTTCAGTGGTTTACAAAATTCCAATTTTCCGGGTGTTCGGTGAATGCATCATCAGCGAGTTGCGTAGACGCCCCTAGCGGCTGCGCACTGGGCAAAAAGAAAAAAAAAACTTTCTGCAACCTGGAGGAAGAAAGATAACTCTATGATAAAATTTGTAGAGCTGGACAAAGTTTTGAGGAGAACTGGTATAGTTACCAGAGGGACAAAAACTACCGAGTCAAGTTAGTCTGTGAGAGAGATATTTGCCGTGAGAACTTCGCTGGGCGTTGTCTCCAATTAACGTGGATATCCTGGTGAGTTAGCTGTCTATGTTAGCTCATTAGCATGGAAATCTGTTGTGAAACAGTTCGGTGTTATTTTATCCCACGAAGTTATAGAGCCAAAACCAGTCAAGATTTGTGTGTGAATTAAGATAATAAAATGATATATTGTGGTCCAATTTTATGAGCTGCTTAGCCGCCCATGTGGTTGGCTTAATTACGGCCTAGAAGCTAGTTAAATTGGTCCTTATGGTGGGTTGAGTACATTCAATGTGAAATTGTGCACCTTGAAACGAAACTGAACCGAATCTGTTTAATTACAATTTTTTCCTACTATTTGTAAATATGGGTGTATGTGTGTTTTGTTGTGGGCTGGAGGTCTTAATGCTTTTATTGAGTCTGCTACTGCCGATCCCCTTTACGGCCTAGTGAATTCAGTGGACCTGGAAACCCTGTAACTCTTCAGAGCCTGAATCCCGTATCTTATATAGAACCCTAGATATTGACACCTTAAATACTAGATTGATATTGTAGCCTTGATTTCCTATAGCAAGGTTCATCCTTTTTGGGTTACAGGAGGAGGTTACATTGAGAAAACTGATCCCGTAGTCTGTAGCTTTAATCAGTTTGCTTTTGGATTCTGGGTAAATTTAAGACCAATTCAGCAACTGTGGCACTGTAAAATTTACATTTACATTATTTAGGAGAGTCACGACTTCATGACGCCACGGGATCTGTTTCGCGAGGTGCTGAACTGTCCAATAGTTCACAAGATACTGGGCTGAAATTCCATGGTTTGGTGATGAGAAATCGGCTTTGGGATCTTGTGTCATCCTGTTTGACATGAATGAAATATTTCGGCGAAGAAATTCTTTGGTTTGTATTTTCAGTGTCTCCAAAGGAAAAACATGATGAAAAGCTTCAAAAAACAACACTGATTACACAGAGATTAATTCTCAACTAGATTCAAGTAATAAACCGTGATATTTAATTTGTTATAAAGATGTATTTCAGTGTATTACACCCAAACATGGAACATTAACAAGCCTGATAGCCACAGGGTAAATAATTCCTTTGACATTACTACTATTATAAGTTGTGTGTGTGTGTGTGTGTGTGTGTTTTGTGTGTATTTTAGTGTGTGCTGTGTGTCGACAGACATTGTGGGCAGCGGGTGATGCTTTCATAATGTTATAGTCGAGCAATTTCCTGGTAGAAATTCAGTCAGAAAGGAAGAAGCGAAACCTCAAATTGAATCAGTATCACAACAATGGAAAACATGCTTCCATAAATATTGATTCTTCATCTGCGGAATTCTACAAATACAATTTAACTTTGGGTGGATAAACATAGAATGAACAGTCAACACCAGCGCGAGTACATAATCTCACAGAGACAAGGTAAACTGCAGGGTGCAAATGCTGTTTGGCTGATTTTTGTAAGATGAGCGAGTCAACAACAATGTAATGCTTTTATTCAGCATCATAAAAAAACTTTGATTTTTATTGTAGGCTCATCCCACAAGCATAGTTATGACTGACTATGAGTTAACTCCCACAGGCAATGAAAGTGCTATTAAGACTTCAGGTCTCTTTTGTGCTCTGTACAAAAAAGCATTCCTATTATTGTTTCCTTCCAGGCAAAAAGGATACACGACTCACAGTAAACAAGAAACTTCTACGTTCCCACTAGAAGTCTTGGCCTTGCCCACAGCTTCGAAATGAAACGTTTCTTTTCTGCTTTTCTGAATGTGGTGGCTTTCATTTCATGCCTCATATTTGGATTAAGGAGCACGTGTCAACACATGTAAATAAGTTCCTATTCTCCCGCTACTTGTTGCAAAAGTTAAGCTCGTCTTTTAAAGTTATTTCATTTCCGCGCCTGCTGATGAGCCTGAAGTTTCTCAGCTTTTTATCACCCCGTGTTAATAAAGATCAAGCAAGGTTTAGGAATTCAGTTTGTCTCGAAACAAAATCATTAACACGGACGGCGACTCCCGAGCTGCAACTGTCCACTCTCGCCTTTGATTAGACAAAATTTCCAATAATAAATTGGTGCAGAAGACAGATAATTTCATGTATTTTTTTTTTCAGCTTTTTTTTTTTCTCATGGAGCTCCTTTGAACACATTTTTGTCATTGAACTCGATGGTGAGCCAGGTCATTAAGAAATAGCAAGCAGTGCAGAGGGCACAATTTGACTTTGCATGCGGCAAAACAAAAATAATTGATGCTGATTGATAAACATTTTATTCTAACTTCGCCAAACTTTATGCACTTTTAATAATACAGATTTACATTGGAGGTTTGACCCTGCTTGTTATTTAGAGAAAACAAGACATGGACTAATTCCCATACTGTCTTAGACCTTGAGAGCATTCTGTGCCTGAAGCGTTCTTACTGTCTATGGGGTGCCACAAATGCCAGCGTCTTGGACTGTTCTTTTGGCCAAAGGCTAAATTGCACATTAACATCCAGATTTATTCCCAGCAATGAAAATATTTAACAATGGCAGTCATGTTGTCATTATGGCTTGCTCCCCCATCATTGATCACACCATTTACCCGCTGAAATGTTCCTCCATGCCTCACGTAAAAGAGGAACTTATCTCAGAAACGGTGCCAAGTAGCATAATTTGATTGCATTAGTGCCTTGGCATTTCAAACTGCTTTCTTCTAACTTTCCCCTAAGCGATTGCATGCTGTGCGTGCATCTGTAAAAAAGATGGCATGACTTAATACAGCACTCCTGTTTTTCATTCCTTTGCTCTATTAACATGTGATTCATTAACACACCATTTACCCAGTTTAGTGGGTCTCAAAGGTCATAGAGCTGATGGTGAACCACTACCTGTGAGGATGCCGGCTGCACACGAGGATGGCGCAGGAGTGTGATATAATCCTGCAATGATGTGCTCGAGAACAAAAAAAGAAAGGAAAGAAGTGTGGCTGGGGCTGAGGGGGCTCGTAACAACAGTGCACCAGCCCCTGCTGTGGCCAACATGCTGGCTTTATTAGTTTAGCGTCACAAGCCTCTCTCCGTAGAGAGCGTGCATGGCAGGATGGAGGGGAAGTAATGCTTTGTTTGCTTGTGCATATCTGTGTGTGTGTGTGTGGGCAAACGGGCATGTGGGTCTGTCTCCTTGTATGTCTGCTTGTGTTTGTTGCAGAAGAATTTGTGCTCGCTGTACAGACACTATGCAGTTTTGTGCCTCTATTCTTCTGTATGTGTGTGTGGGCAGGGGTTTGTCTGGGTGAGTGTGTGTGTGTGTGTATGTCAAGCTCTGTGATGTTCCCAGCCTGTTCTGATAGACGTGATTGTCCAAGAAAATAAACAGACGGTGACGCAAAGCCCTTGCAAAGTAATAGCCTGTGAGGACCAAAACAAAACAAACTATAAAATCCTTTAAAAGGCAAGTTCCAAAACAATTCTCTAATAAAGAGGGCTGACCCACTGAATTCTAATTATTGCTTTAAAAGGCCTAATTTGAATTTTCCGCAACCTAGAGGTTGTTTTCTAAGAAGGTGAGGACTTACTGCAGCAGTCTTTTCAGATGCATATATCTTAGGGGTAGAGACAAGGCGCAAGGTGCACTTCTTCAGGCATGAACACCAAATAAGAGAAAAGGTGGGGGTAGGTGTTGCAAAATTGAACAGCTGCAATAGTAAATAAGGTTTATGTGGCAAGGGGAGAGCAGTCTCTCATCGGTCACCACAGTAACTGCGAATGTTGTTGATCCCTTGGGGAGGAAGAGGCGTCTCTTTCTTCACACCAACACACTCACCACCGCTGCTCAAAGTAGCACTGCATCCAATTCTAATCTCCACTGTTAAACAAAGGTGTCGTCCATAAACAACGCGACGCATCGGCGCTCAATTAGATATAGATTTTGTTTTTGCTCTGATGGAATATAACATGCAGAGAAATTAGTTTCATGGGGTATAAGATTTGGTTGTTGACCGGGTGACAAGAAAACTAAGAGACCTTGATTCAAGTGGGCTTAAAGCAGTCAAGCTGATAGTTAAACACAGCGTCGCTGCCAGGAGAGGAGCAGTGGGGAGCCAGCAAACTATCTTCTTTTCGAGACGTTTGCCAAGGAACTGGCTTTGGACCAGAATCACATTCTTGCTATGAATCTGAAACAGCAATTATTTTCAGTGTGCAGTGTGTTTTTATCAGGCATACCGAGGTATATTTTCACAAAACACAGATGGAAAGAATGAACTGTTAAGATTCTGACTTTGTTTCAGTGCCACCTTCTTTGCTGTGATTTTGCTTCTAATAATAAATGACTGCCGTGCAACAAACACTTCCCTGTGTTATCCTTTATGACTGGGGGAGGGGAGGGGTGCTTTAAACAAATTCAAGAGAGGGGAAGCAAAGTAGTCAAAAAGTTCTACTCCTGGAGACAAATTTGACATCGAACTATGTGAAGTTGCCTTTCATTCATTAAACGTAACAGTGTTTTGGGGGATCAGCATAGACTGTCAAATCAGTGCAGGGGAGAGCGGAGGATACTAGCGTGTACAACTCCCCGAGGCAGAAACGAATGCTCCTCTTGTTTCCCTGTTGATCTCTCCCCGGTTGACATGTCCTGTTTTCCTCTCCGACTCATTCAAAGGCTAACAGGCTCATTTGAGCCATTTCTACAGGGAGACATGGATGTAGTCATTTGAATAGAGTTGCTTGGACCAGACTCATGGTGGCATGGCTTCCTGCGCATTCAGGCCAATTCGTGATTGCTGTGCAGAGAGCCAAGATTTCTCCACTATCCTTTTCATCCAGGACAAATCAGCCATTCAGCGAGCGTGTGCTTTTGAACTTCATTTACCCTTTGAAAAGAATAGATTCTAGAGGAACGTGCCACAATAAAATGAGCCTGTTAAGCTATTCTGATGTAAATGATTCCTGGTTTTATAGGGAAGAGGATGTGTGGTTTTATTGTCACACCTTAACAACAGTTTCAAATCTTGATTGTGCCATTTTCACGTGTCTTCTGCTTAACAGTCTGAATTTTGTCGCAGAGAACAACTTTTTGTCAAGTGCTATCTAAACTTGTAGTTTCTCTGTGGATAATATGTGGAATAATTTAATTCCATCCAAAGTACTTGGTGCTGGCAGTATACCTGAATACATTATTTCAGGAGGCCTTGCACCGGATGACCTGACAGTGCTTGAAGAGCCTTTCTGCTCTTTCTATCAGTTTGCATTTCATCATGCACTATACAAGCAAGGTTATATTGAAAGCTGTGAGCATGAACTGACATCCTGCCATTCAAAATTAAATTTGATTTCTCGAGATGTATCTTTAGAGACCAAATAAACCATGCTAGCCTCAAACTAGGCCTGTCACCCGTTCTTTTGAGAAATATTGTCTCTCTCTGATGTGTTTGACTGAGAGTCACTTGCTTTGGAGATGTGAATAACTGAAGGGACCTGACAGGATATCATACAGCTCAGACGTTGTGTAATAGCCTTTATAGGCAGTGCATGTGCAGCTGGACATCACGTGTGAACCTCACCCTGCATTTGCACCAAAATATCAATATAATTACAAGTGCATATGAAAAATATAATTATCTGGCAGCCTTCCCTCCAAAACCTAATGGAAGATATTCTTAGTTATGCTGTTTTGCAAGAAACAAAACAATAATGTTGAATCATAATATTCACAATTCATTATTACACTAATCATTTGCATACCTCTTTTTTTCCCAAGGTAATATTTGCCATCAGCCCTGCATCAGCTGTGTCTTACAAGGTCAAAACTCTAGGCTACACCTGCACACTTGAAGCCACATGGTAAGTAATTCATCACTATAATGATTCCTTTGAGATTACAAGCCAATGCATTAATAAATTATTTATTTTTGGTGATAAAATAGAAGGCAATGGGAAAACCGGCATTTTTGTACATTTGGTTGAAGGACATAAAATAAGCCAGGTGCTCTGGAACTTGTTTCTTGCGCCTCTGGCCATGATGTAATGAAAGTTCTGGCATTCTAAATATATGGTGAAGAAGAATTGTGGTGAAAATTGGATTGTGGTTTTTCTGTGTTCATCTGACCTCAGGGAACCCCCCCCCCCCTCACCTGGAAACAACAGGTTCACTTTTCAGTCAATCCAGCCCTCATCAGGTGAAACTCAAGGACTCACTGTTGTCATGCTTTGGGCTAGGACGGCACCGGTCAAAATTAGACACAAGAGGTCTCATTTCTTTTACTCCTCATGTTGGAATGTAGGTGAAATCATTCATTTTAAAACTGCTGCTACATCAAATATCCATCACAGAGTTTCCTTGGGATGTGAAGTGATGATCTTTGGATGGAGAGAGGTGCAGAAAGCTAAGGCATATTGAGGAATCTGGAATCTGGAGTGCTACATTTTAATAAAAAATCAAGTCCTTTCAAGGTCATCCATTTATTTTCAAAAGCTTTTAAAGGTTTTTTTTTTTTTTTTTAGTTTTTCTCAAATCTACAAACTTTCAAGGATCTTCAAAGCCCAAGAAGACTCTGGTTTACTAATCTCCTCTGAAAATGGAGAATTTTTTGTCCCTCGGTACTATTGTGTTGCCTTGCTTGCCACACTCTCTAAGTTTATAAAACAGAATAAAATAAAAGTTTTTCTGATCTGTGAAATGAGATGGTACAGCGTGCCAGCATGCTTCTGCAGATAGGACCTGGAACCTTGGAGATAGGATCATTTAAACAACCGATACTATTTCAGACAGCCTTGTTGGAGTTAACATGCCATACTAGTTTTTACTGATCCATCCCAGTTGTTTCTTGCTCAGCGGAAGGCCTATACAAACTCAGATTTGCCAAGCATATCAACTTATCTTATACACATTCAACAAACTCATTGGAGCGTGCCCATGCTTTCATTATAGGTCTCAAACGGATTGCTGGAGGGAAAGCAGGGTTTTAAAGAGAGTTCAAATTCTAATGCAAGCTTATATATTTTCTTGTAAGACTTTCTGTATGTGCATTAGCATACCCCAATACTCTGGGTTCAACCCATTAAGCCACTTCTGTCCCCTAATGTCACCTCATTCCTACAAGTCTGTCTGCAGGGACATTAATAATAAAACTAAAACACAGGAAATAGCTTTTAATTGCATTGACTTTATCAGTGAACTTGAACGCAGAGTTGCTGCTGGTGCTTTAATAATAGACCAATCAAGGCTAAATACACATAATACACAAATTTAATCTGTCCTTTACCAACCATAGATCTTGTTCTGTTGCAAAATCTATACTGCAGTCTACTATCAACGTGTTTTTAAAGCCATGCTCCACCTTACAGAAGCTTCAAAGGAGAATAGTCTGATGTACCATTTGGTCAGTCCTGTTCAAGCCAAGTTAAAACCCTGTATGTATAATTGGTTGGTAAATCTCAGTTGGTAAATGTCTGTCTGTGTTTAACGCCGCTCGACAGAACGAATAACATCGAGCAATGTCAGCCTGACCTGTGATTCTAAAACCGGGTGCTCCAATCAGCCTTCTCATTACTAACTCACAGTACATCAAAGTAGCTTCACAAAGTCAGAGTTGAAGGCAGAAGCAACGAGGCAGCAACTTTGATTTTTCAGATTGTATTTCTGGAGAAATACTGAACAAACTTTCTTTTTGCACAGTGACAGGTGAAAAAAGAGACAGACAGGAATCAGGCAGAGAGAGACATGCAGCAAAGGTCACTGGCTGGAATCGAACAGGTGACGGCTATGGTGTGCACTATAACCAGTCGGCTACCAAAGCTCTCCATTTTTTTTTTTTTTTAAATAAGATTTTTCAGTGCCAGTTTGACCTGAACTAAGCACTACTGTAGTTTTTTTTCTGGCATGACACATAACAACAAATCCACAGTGCAAATAATGGTATACTGGCAGAAGTGGCTGACACGCAGGGTTCCACTTCAGAAACCTCACTTCGCTTGTGCCCTGAGGAAATTTTTGAGTGAAACTTTGGTTTGACCTGATTTTAGTGTGAGGGAAACAAGAGCAGCGCTTGGAGCCGCTCTTGAAAGTGACCTCTTCCCGTTCTTTCTTTCTTTTTTTTCCATCATCCTCTCTTGTGAAACGTGTTCTTGTCCCTCTCCACAGGGAGGTCAGAGGTCAGAGGGCAGGGTCAGACATAAAACCGTGCCCATGTAGTTGGGAGGGATTCTGTGTCTTACTTGCGACACTTAAGCAGGGCAGGTTACAGGGCTGATTATAGGACGGTCCCTCTCCACTACGCCACCCTACTGACCGTAAAGCTTACGATGACCTTTTGGAATGTCATACCCCAAACACCACCACTGTGAGATAATGGGCTGCGCTGTCACAAGACCCAGCCTCAAATAAAAAAGAAAGCACGACCACAAAATGCTTCTGTGATAAAGAGCATGCACAAACAAAAGTGAACCTGGAAATTATCAAGCGAAACTGACATGAATCAATAGTCAATCTGTCAATCAATCTTAGGCTAACAAGTCTATCAATATGCTGATGCTGACAATGATCCAGACACTTGACCTTTTCCGTGGCTTAAGTCTTGGCATGGGGGCTTGAGAGGCTCTGACAGTAGCTGAGAAAGATGGGATGAATCACAATTTGGATTTTATTGGCAGGGTCAGAAATTAACAGAAGCGCCAGGGGGGGAAAAAAATACCCTTGAAAGTTCAGAAAATGCCCGTGAAATTAAAAATGAAGGGGAGGAAAATGCCCCTTGATAGTAATGGATACCCTCCTTTGTATTTCAGAGCTTTCGCATTATATTCATTGAGCTGTCAAATATTCACATGTGAATGCGCCGTCTGGGTCGTTTGCGGTGATTTGTAGCAACCTATAACAGCGTGATTCTTTCCAGTGCGTCTTGGGCAAGAATAATGGAGCTGTTTTTGATCAGAAAACAAGAGCACACACACATACAGCCTGCAGCAAATGTTGGATTTTTAACTGACGTGATGGTGTCATTTAAAATCTTAGTTGTGCCAAATTGAATTTTTAATTGCCAACGTGAAATGCAAATAAAAACTGAAGATACGGCACATTCAGAAGATGCATGGCTGCGAAATACAGGTAATAGCCCCTTACTGATTATCCTTTCTAAATATACACACATATCAGAGGTTAAGAGAAGCTGACACGTTAAAGAAAGACATTGATTGAGCAGAAGGGGGAGCAACTTAGCATCAGGACAGTTCTCCTAAAAATGTGTTCAATCATTGTATTATTTCATATTTCACATAAATTATTCCTGAAAACAATCAAAAGTGTGTGTAGGGGGTAGTCAGATCAGATCAGATCAGCATGGGAAGAAAAAGAAAGTCCTCAGAAATTGACAAAAAGCCTTGAAGAGTAGCAATGATTTACTGTCACTACTCAGGCAAACTGGGCCATCGTGCTCATCACTTATTTTTACCTCCACTCACAAGCCAGTACTTTCACCACAGTCAGATTTACACCAGCTTGCTTTGATTATTCCAGTTTTTACTGCAAATTCCATTGTTGCGATTTTATACGGGGAAGTGCATCAAGATATTGCAGGGATAGCTTCTCATACATCAGCTGACAGACAATTTCTCAATGCAATTCAGTTATAACATAACTAAGCACCTGCATGCTAAACTAAAAAAATGGTAAAAAAAAACTTTCCACTTAAGAGCAGAAGAGATGTTAGAGAAAACAGAGGAATCAGTAGACAAAGTTACTGTATTTCCATTAAAATGTGTAGCGCTTAGTGCTGAAAATGACTGATTACTCTGCCCACTGACACCTGCACAGTCCTTTTAACACGTGAGATGCTGCTCTCTCTTTCTTCCTTTGCGACCTTGAAAGTGTCCATGTGACAACATGTCTCTGACCATGTGTACAATCAAAGTTCTTTTAAGACCATTTATCCTTGGAGGTGCTTTATATTACCGAACATGGAGAGGCAGCCTCTATGAGTGCTTTGTTAGTTTCTTCTGTATTCTTCACCGCTAGTGGAGAATGTGTCACTAACAACACGTGAATATCTTGAATTTATTGCAACGCGTTTGCAGAAAAATACTTAGGTGACGGCATAACCTCCAACCAGTTAACACGGGGCCACGAGACCAATTTGAATACATTGGCAGAGACACACACACACGAGCGCCGGCACAGACTCGCAGACACACTGGAGAGCCATGAGACAAATGCAGGTAAATACCTGATATGACAGATCCAATCCTACCTGTGTAACATAAACACGGATGGATAGGTGCAGGGCTAAACAAAAGATTAATAAAGAGTTGTGGTTCTGAGATGTGACGAGAGCTCCAGCATTACACTCATTCATCTTTCGCTTTGCTTTTCCTCCAGGCCATAATATTTCTCATCAATCAGCAAGTTAGGTGTCAAGTGAGAACAATTCAGCACAAAGTGAATGTCAAGCTCTCTTCACTGCCCATTTTCCAATCTGGCAAATGAATGACTCTCCGATGCTGATGAATATGTATTGATAGTGTGGAGATGGTATGCAACAGGAGCCAGATGACCTCACATGCTAATGTGCAGGAGACATCTTCCCTCGACAGATGAACAAATGAAAATCATGTCCTTTTCACGCAAAACCACTTAACTGCATATGCATGCTTTCTAGCAATGTTCCAAATCGTTTTCACTGACAGTCTGTCATATTCATTTTTTTTAAAACCTCATATTTTCCACCACATTTTGCTCGCACTTAATTGCTATTCTATAGTTTATCCATATATAAACGCAAAGCAACACAGTAAGTGTGCAGTTACTGTGCTCATCAGCAACTTTGCCCTAAAACAGTCATATAGGCCTACACACTGTGATACCGAAGGGATTACATGATTGTTTAACTTTTAAATGAGCAAAGCAGAGCTTGTTTGCATCTGTGCTTGATCGTCACTTTTTAATTATGTTTTAATGTTAACAATTAGTACTGAAGTGGAGTCAGCAACACTTGATTGGTATCCTTCACGAACAAGGCTCTCAAATATGTTTTATTGTTAAGTGTAATTCAATAAGAAAAAAAAAAATCTTAAGTGTAGAAAATGTTCATCTATTTGAGAGAGATTTTTTTTAAAGTAGAGTGAATAGCGGATATAAAACTTATATTCATTCAGTCCAGCGTGATAAATAAAAATCATGAATGAAAAAATGAAGTCCCTCTACAGATGAAAAAATAATAGCACTAAGTAGGTTTTGAACCACAAGATACTAACACAGTGTGTGAATGACACATAGTCATGACTTATGGACTACCATCAGCACTTTGCAGAGTGTATGAATTATTGTGCTGTTTACACATCGAGTCCTGACAAACATTAATGCTTTACTACCTGGGAAATAATTTTCAATCTATTTTTATGGTGCTCATGCTGTCTGATTAAGCTAAAAGCTGCTGTCAGTGGACAATGGCCACTTTGCATTGAGACCTATAGGCTCAGGATCACTGCATTCGTTTGTGGGTGTTTGGAGAAAATTCATAAAAGCTTTTTTTTTTTTTTTTTTTTTTTTCAAAAGGGAATTATCTGTAGACAATCCGACGTGTCCTTTCTTTTCAGCCAATCAAATGACTGAAGATTCAAGGTTATGATTCAATGTGATCACATGGCGTTACATCCACGCAGTCTGCAATTATGAATGAGAACACGATCAAACAGCTGCCGAAGGTCAACCCCAACTCTCTTGTCCGACATGATTGTATATATTCTGAATGTGTGATGTTGATGTTTGAACTTAGCAAGCATTCATAACTCAAACTCATGTGTTACATCGCAACATTTTTTTTGATGAAAGTTTCAAATACTTTTTAAGGATTTCTTTTATATTTATTAAAAAAAATGTGTTCGTGCATCAGGAATACATTTGTGAAACTTTTTTCTTAATATGTGGAATTGTTTTTACATTTCTATGCACAACAATATATTTGTGTACACTGAATAATATTTTTGTGGAGAGAGCCATTCATGTATAAATCACGAAATGCATTTGCGAATCCTTCTGTGCACATTCATTAATAATGAGGCCCATCTGATTCCATACATATCTTATAGCATTCACTGCTGGACGGGTGTTTATGTGTCAATCAATAATATCTCACCCCGAAGTGTAAATGCGTATCTCAGGGTGGCCTTAGCCTTGACCATCTCATGCACACCTAGCAGTATGTACCATCATTCTTGAATGTGTATGAGAGATCATTTCTTGGCTGTCAGCAGCACTTCACTCCGGTTTCACTCATCACTCAGAAAACACACACATTGGAATAGGAGGAGAGGATTGGTCATTTGATGCTGTCACTTTCTTTTTGCACTGCCCGCTTACTCCTCGCCGCGTCACTCTGCAGAATAGCAAAGTAAGTGTCACCAGTCAAGTGTGTTCCTCTAACCTAACCGCACACCCACCGGTCCACCCACCAATCCATCTCATCCATCCATCCGTTCAGCCATACAATATATGTCATGAGCAAAAGAAGAGAGAAGCGTCTGACAATGGCATGGCGGCCATCTGTTACTCTGTTAAAATGGAAAATTTATTGCGTGTGACGACGGAGATAGTTGTTAAAGTGGGGGTTATGTGCTCCTATCTAATTCTATTTTTAAGACACGAGTCAATCCAAATCATTGTACAACTTGAAATAAGAAAACAGACAGCACAGGATGGAAATAAAGGATTTTCTATCTGTCTATCTAATGAGAACTTCACAAATCTCGTTCTGTCCGCAGTGAATTCAACTATTTTAATCTGGGATTTAACACATTGTTGGCGTTGATGAGTACACTGGGGTAGGAAATGCAGACTTCAGCTACTGTAGTTCAGTGATTCAAGATAGAAAATAAGCAGTGAAGAATAGAAGAAGAATAAGAATGAATTACATCATACATTTACACATTATCAACAGACAGTTGGTGTTAAAAGAAAGTTGGGTTGTTTCTTGTAAATTAAATCTGACAGTTATGATGAATTTAACAACCAACTGTTAACCTGCAGGCGACACCAGGGCTGTTAATCCCACCTCTCATCGTGAAGCAAAACCTGAAAATCAATTTATTTTGCTTTGTTTTGACAAGCAATTAAAAGGTGCTTTAAGAGTATTTGTTACTTTTATGATTCATATCCATCTTTACCTTGCCCAGTGTGATTTGCAATCATCTACCATAAGAGACGATTATCTAAACACCCTGCTTTTTTGCTGGCTGGTTAGCATTTTCTGCATTTTGACTGTGCAACTTGTTTCTGTAGAGTAGACATGACAGGACCTTTAATTGTGCTTTTAACTCTAGTTTGCAGAAGTGCAGGCTTCAGTGATTCAGTATACAAAAGACAGAGGAACATCAACATCTGAAACTTAACAATCTGACACAAAGAAAGGAAGTGAACTGATATGGTGAGTGGCTGATGAGGGAATGAGATGCAGGTGAAGAGGTGGGCGGGGCA
Source organism: Holacanthus passer (assembly GCA_025331565.1). NCBI lineage: Eukaryota > Metazoa > Chordata > Actinopteri > Pomacanthidae > Holacanthus > Holacanthus passer. The sequence goes on along the minus strand of JAFREQ010000073.1, from coordinate 832,652 downwards.
GAGCAGGTAACAGCAGAGCAGATCAGAAGTGGGAACAGGTGTGTGAATGGGTGAGGCAGTCAGATGATCAGATCTATCTATCTATCTATCTATCTATCTGTCTATGTATCTATCTATCTATCTATCATTTAGGGCCACCTCTCCCTACTTAGTGCTCCATTTGTATGCTGTAATTTCACCACACCTCCTCATTCCATCCCTTTAACATGTTAAAGTGCTGTTGTCCAACAACAAGTGCAGCTAAGCCGGCAGCTAAAGATTAAATGCAATGATTTTAATACCATCAGGAAATGCTTGCTCTGTCTTTCTACCACAAGCAGTGCTTTTGATGGCCCATTTAATTTGTCACTGTTTCTCTATGCTCAGCCAATTTTCATTAGGTTGAGGCGGTGCGGTCCCGGCCGACACACGTACTAACACCCGTTTCTTGTTGGCCATCATGTCCGAAACATAAGCATCTAGTTTGTATTCCCTCCATCTTGCCTCAGCGTCTGCCTTTGCTCGCTCGCTTGCTCAACCATGACAGACCAAATCCCTCGCTTTTTGCTCATCTTCGCCACTTAACTTTAATAGTGTGAAAGAATAATTTGCATGTTTGAGATCAAGAGATAAGAGAGAAACAGCAAAAAATAAAAAATAAAAACTCGTCACTGTCATCATATCCCAGAATACCTTGTTTGTCACCAAGGCAATCTTCCTCCTCCGCTCTTTCCTCCACTCTGTCTGTGCTGTTGTCTGAGAGTCCAGGATGACTCTTTAACTATGTATAGTGTTGACCAATCAGACTATTCATTAAAATCATTTGAGGTCATTTTCAGGTCTCTTGAAGGAGAGTGGGTCAGTGTCTCTCATTGCACTTACATTTTAATGAGAATTAATGATGACCGTGCCGATGATATGTGAAAGAGCTCAGACAGATTAGCTAGTTTTTTTGTTTTTTTTAAAGATTCTGTTAATAAGACCTCTGCACAATTGTGTAACATCCTGCTGATCTGTGCTTCCAGTGTCACCAGCCTTTTACATTCAAAGATCACCATAGAAACTGTAACTTTTACAAACTGAAGTAACATAAATTAAACAGGCCAAAAAATGTGGCAAATTGGGCGTGGATCAAGGTAAAATTGTTGATTTGTAGTGGTTTGGATCCAAACAGCCCATTACTGAAGCCATCTACGATAATGTGCTCTTAAATTCTTTGGATAACTACTTTGCATTTGGAGGGAATTTCTATGCGTGCTTGTTTAAGAAAGGCTTGTTACTGAGTGGGGTTATTAGATACAATGCAAAATAACAAGTGTCAGAGATTCATTATTATCCAGGAATGAAGCGCTGTTCATTTAAGTGTACTCACATTAAAATCAAGTATGGACAGAAAACCATTTTCTAAAGCACAACTGTAGCTTCATGGTAAAGAGTGTTCACAAGCTATAGCCACAAACTTTTTGACACAGTTTGGTTTGAGTTATTTTTTATTGGGATTAGTTGTTTCCTTGGCAGCAGCTTCTCTTTCTGGCCTCCATATTCAGATAAGATACATATAGTCGGCAATGCTTGCCCTTATACTTCATACAGCAAATGATAAAGGTACGACATTAACATTGCTTCATACACTAACATTTAGAGTTTAATCCACACCAGAAGTTCTACTAACCTGCTTCCTAGTCCCTATTTACACCTGTAGTTTTTGAAATTTGAAAATAACATGCTTAAAAAATGTCAAAGTTGAATTACTTTTAGGAAGAAGTCACCTTTATGCCAAAAAATGTATTTTATGGCATTAATGTCTTTGTCATGTAATCCTCTTTGAAACAGAGGAGAGACAGTGAGGCAAAATGAAAGCTAAGCCAACCCCATTGGGATTTTGCTTAAAACCTGGCAGGAGTCTAACAAACTCTGACTAATAACTGCATCTTGCACATGGAGTTTTTCTGAGGACAGCGAGCGTGTTGAAGGAGAAACCCACATTAAGCAGATTAAGCTCAACCCTCGAGGCTCAGTTAAGGGAGCAGTGTGTAGGATTTAGTGGCATCTAGCGTCGAGGTCGCAGATCACAGCCAGCTGCCACGAAACCTGCGAAAGTCTGCGAAAGACCTTGTCCCAAGACTCCCAAGAATCAAACAGAATGATTTTACTGAAAGTGAATGAAAATATTTTTTTCAGTGTCATACCACTTGTTGCTCATCCAGACTGCTGAACTGACAAGGTCAAACTGAAAAAGTGAGAGACCCAGGTCGTATTTCAGAAGAGAGCCATCACTACAGCATCACTACAGGAAGGAAAAATAGAGGGATTTTAATTGAACAGCTTAGATCATACATCACTAAGCTGCTACACAACAACCCACATGCATTCACTTCACAGTGATAGTCTAACTTCTGACTTTGATTTTTATTCTAATCTGTTCAATGGCTGCATCTGCAACTGTGCATGAAGCGTGGACATTGCAAGGCTAACGTGTACTACATAGACTAGTGTATTTACCTTTCACGTCCTGATCAATATGGGAAAATCACTATATTCTGCTCTTAAGCTACAGCACAGCACAAACTGTTCTCTCAGGAGGCGACTGCCTGTCTTCAACTGTGTCAGTGATCAAATCAAACAGCCAGGTCATGGTCAGTACTTAAAGTGACTAATCAAAGGAGGGGAAACATCTCAGCAAAGTCTTGAGCGATCGCAGACGTGTGCAAGTGTTGAGCAGTTGTGTTTCAGGAGGTTTGAGCTCGCCCTTGTCGCGGCCTCGTGCCCAGGAGGCCACATTTGAGCAGAAATGCTCCCTCGTGAGGATGGCTTCCCACTTGTGAATACCTCGTTTTCATTTGTGCGAGTTTGAGACTAATTACGCTATACACAGTGCTTATGCAGCCATACGCCATTGGGCATGCTACCAGGCAAATATCCTTGGTGCCTTCTCTATTGAGCACAGAGCCGTGCAGCAGGCAAGGCCAGAGGCCAAGCAAATATTGCCCATCTCACCTATTCACATGAATTATAGAATAAATCCTGCATGAGCAAAGCTGAGCTGCTTGATATATAAATGTGATGGGTAGGTCTTGCAGGTAGTTGTACAGAGTGAGAAGTGCATCATTCATGACAAATAAAGTAATGGACCAAGTATTTAAATAATTAAAGCTACTATCATCTCAAAGTGCACTTCTGCTCCCCAAAGAATAGGAAAGTTTTGCAATTTGTAATTGAAAATATACCTCAAAGATTTTGTCAGAATAATACATTAGTGACATCAATTCGAGAAAAGCTTTTATTAGAGGAAATAAATCTGTGTCAGCAACAAATACATGCAGGTGAAGCCAGATAGTACGTCATCAGCATATTTCCATAGGGAAATAAAATTGCCTCATTCTTTGGAGTTCTAGGTGAGAAAAGATAGAATTGAAACCTTTCTCTCTTTCTCTCTGCTTCACTGGTTCAAGATAACCATTGTGGAGACCGATGCTTTTTAAATCACCCTGGATGCCCTGTAGGACTACCAATACTGGCGAGCCCCTTGATTTAAGAGGCGACAGGCAGAGTGAATACAGCCAAGCCTCACAGGTCTCAGTGAGCCCACCGATTACACAGGGCGTGGCTGTGATGACCAGTGGGCAAAGGGCTCATCAGCTGTTGATTGGTTGCATTAAGTTACTAATTGTTGCCTATTGAAAAAACAAAACATGTTACACATTCCCTTCTTAATCTAAAACAGGATATGTCCAACAAATGTTTCTCTCTCACTTATATTACATCAGATTTCGCTCTTCTGTCCTGTGCATGCACAAATTTATTACAGAGGGAATTAAACAATATATATGACCTTTGGAGAGGAACACACACTCAGAACTGGAGCTACATGCACTAACTACTATTTAATGTTGTGAAATGGCTGTTAGGTTTAGGCACCAAGACTATGTGATTAGGTTTATGAGGTGTGGGTTAAAATAAGTACATTTGTTTGAAAGCATTTCTTTTTCTGTTTACAGTATGGTCCATATCCTTCATGCAGACACACAGAGCAGAGACGCCGACCTCGGATCTCTCTTTTTAACACAAGAACAGATCAAATTGGTACAGCAAGCTGAGACATCTGCTGTTCATATAGAGCATTCATTCTTTCCTGATAAATTTCTGTCCTCTCTATGCACACACAAGGTCACACTGACATGCCCGGCCCCTGGGTGCACACCAGGACACCCTGATTGTAGATCCAGCCTCACTGCGTGTGGATGAAGATATTGCCAGTGCTGCTAATCAGCATCAAACAGTTATATTTTTCTCGAGTCGAGGACGAGGTGAAGAGAGCTCCTTGAATTGTCCTCCTTTTATAAGTTTTCTAACTTCAAAAGTGAAAAATCATAAAACAGACCCCAGTGCCAAGTATGAGAGTAGTGAACGTGCACAATGCTGTCTGGGACCTAAATTTAATAAATTCAAAAGCTGTTTTGTTGATGTTTGTTCCAGCAATGCAGGCCTCAACTAGGCTGACTAGGGACAAATGTCAGTGTGCCTCCAGTCCCCTTTTTAATGAAAAACACAGCCTGAAAGCCTATTATGAGTTTGTAATGTGTCTGGCAAATTGCTACAGTGTTGAATATTATGTGTATATGCATATTAAGAAATGAAATAATCACAGTCACACATTTAAATTTGGCCGACAATGCCTGTAAAGACGTCCCTGAATTTGACATTTGTCCCGGTGGTCAATTTCCTGTTGAATTAATGTGCCTAATAACAAAAATACTTAATTGTGTAATACCCTAACCTCATAGTTTGTTTTTATTCATTGTGCTGTTCAACAACACCACACGACCTAAAGGATCTGAAGATATATAACAAAGGCAGCACTGCGGCAGTGGAAAATCCACCTGAAGGAAATTAATGATAAGTTCATGGTATGTTGCCGCTCTGAAGCATAAACATACGGTGAGAAAGGGAGTGTGGGAGAGAGAGATCCATCAGTCTTTTATGTGAAGGAATAAGGTTAGATTATAGTTACGTAAGGGTCAGACCTGTTTGTGTCATATTTGTAAAGTGCAGCTCAAATGTACTGGAACACGATGAATGGCAGCCAGGTATTTATATTCCCCAGCATGTACTGAGATGTTCTCTGATGATACTGCAAGAGCGAAGTTGTTGAGGTGACAGGGACATTTTGTCCTCACCCATTAGAGGGTGACTAATTGACTTTTGAATTTACTGTGTAGAAAATCACAACTAATGGGATCTGTGTGCCCAGTTTGTGTTTAGGGCCTTTAAATGAAACCTTTTTCAGTCCGTAATGCCCACTTAGCCTGGCAGCTATCAGGGCAAACTGTTTCATAATGTGTGGTAATAAAGTGAAAATTCTCTTTATAATATATTTACACAAATTATCAGAACAATGGGGCGAGATGGTGAAAGTAGCACACTATTGTGTATAGCACAAGAGGTCCAATGAGATTATCCCTAATAACTTTTCCTGTGCAGGTCTAATCAGCAAAGAGTTAACTAGTGCCCAACATATAGTATCCAAATGTGTCAGTTAAATTATCAGTGGGACAAATATATTAACTTAAAGTCCAGTTTTTCTTGTAAAAAAATAACGTCAACATGTTTCTTTTATGTATTAAGTATTAATTATAAAATATTAAAAATAATAAAGGCAACTGGGGAAATGTCAGAAATGGTCTCAGCTGACTATAGGGGCATGCCGATGTCTGTGTTTGAGTGACAGCAGCTGCCAGAGTGCCGGCGTTACACCTTAGGGAGCAAACCTGCCCTGAAGCCACAAGTCATGACGTTGGCACCACTTTTCCCAGGTGAACGTTTAATACGCTCAGGTGCTTGACAGGACGTGTGTTCATGTTTGTGAGTTAGATAAGAAGGAGACTGAAAGCTAATGTGGGATGTTGTTCAAAGTCTGTGGCTCTTATATAAGATATAAAAAAGTCTCCCCCTCGGTTTCTGATTTTTTTTTCTCTCAAAAGGTTTACAGAGCAGACATCAATGCTGCAGCAGAAATATAAATACATTTTTAAAAAGTTTTCTTCAATTTTAGCTGGACTTTGCTACCACTAATGTGAGGAAATTAATTCAGGAATACACTCAAACTAGCTTGCCGCTAGCACGCTGCATCTCACAAACTGACTGGAATAGCTATTTGATGCTGTTAATTTGAGGGAATGAAATGCGTTATTTGAGGGCACAAATAAGGCATTAGTAGTTCTGCACACAAATTATTTATTCAACTGGCCAATTTACTGATTTGTGCGCATTAATTAGTCATGTCTTATTGTGCCTAGAGATACAACACTAACTTGTATGCGCACGTGATAAAAATATTACTTCAGTAGAACATATAATATTTTAAAAAAAAAAAAAACTTAAACAGACTAACAGCGTCATAAGATAAGGTCATGGGAATTCATAGCATATGCTACATCATAACATAGTTTTTGCTTTATTAAAGTGCAGTGTTAAGTCTTCCATGCTTAGTTAGGTAGAAATTATACGAGATGCTGCAAAAGAAAATATACTGTAAACTTTCTGAAGGCAGCCAAATGACTCCAAGCAAAATGTGTGTTTGTGGCCACAATAATCAGACAAATATTTGGTTTGAGTTGCGTGGAGTAATCTTTTGTGGTGTGAGCTGGTCTGGGCCTGTCAGTGCTGGTAAAACATTTAATTTTATTGTATGTTGTTTGAATAAAGCTGCTCCCTATGCATCATGGGTATTGTTTCAGTCTTAGTTCTGCAGCATGGTTTGTATTGTACAGTGTATTTATCAAACCTCTGAATTATTGTGCCGGCCTCAGTAGAATAAAAACAGAGATGTTATGCTTGCTGTGCATTAAAATTGTAAAACATGTAGCTGCGAGTCTGTAAACCTCATTAGCCTTAGCTAGAGAATTGAGTGCCATCATAATTTTTATAATCTACAGTCTAACCCCTTTAATCAAACAGTGCTTTATCATAAAATAAATCTGTCTGCATCCAACACCCAAGATGCACTGAGGATGATTTTTTTTTATGATCCACCTTCAGAGGCAGCCTGAGATGTGTTTGCATTGAAAACAAAAGAATATGCAATTTAATATAGGTCCAGTTCACATATAAGAGCTACATAAATAGAACTAAAGGTCAGGGAGTTTTTCTTCCAACACAGAGCACAGGTTTTAAACGGAGTCCTCAATACTAGAAGGCCCAACACCTGCAGTAATCATTGAGTCATTGGTATTGATCGACAACCCTATTAACACCCTGCAGGAATACGGTTGTCAGTTTGCAGTAAGTGCACAGTTAAAAGCTTGATGCATGAAAATGCATGAAAGTCGTTTCACTTGTTGCTCACAGCTGATGCCACTGATTATTCTGCTCTTGTGCTGTTAAGCATCGTCCATCGCCTCTGGCTTTCCAGTTGTTCACAAATGACTACCTAAGATTAATGCCATGACAGGAGGGTTGATTGATTGATGGACACAAACATACTCCGCTGGATAATGACCTCAGATTGGCCAGCGTGTGAAAAAGGCGTACACAGTGTGTTGTGCTCTGCCATGAATTCTGCAAAAAGTAATCCCTCGTGACAAATGATCAGACAGAAAAATTACGATTTATGCGTCTCCTTTTCTCACAATCACATAAAACTATGCTCTTTTCTTTTTTCATTTCTTTTACATTTGGACGTACACATTACATCCCATTTGACCTCACTGACACCCACCTCCCCCCCTCCTCACTCCCCTTCCCCCACACAGGCTTTTACACACATGAGTGGAATAGAAAGTGACATTTTCCAGCAAGCTTTGTTACCCATCAGTCATTGTTAGTGTGTGTCATGGAGAGAAAAACCCTCAGAGCGCTGAGGGAGTCGAAGCTGGAGTGGGGAACAGGGGCCTGAGTGTTGGGAGGGGTTGGATTTAACCTGTGAGAATGTGCACTTGCAAACATCCGCCTCGCCAATTAAAATGCCGAAGAGCATGCTTTAGTCTAAAAGTAGAAATGCATTTGCCTAAATCACATCCAAGAACTTTCCTTTATACTAAAGTATTTTTTCTTCAGTTGAAGAATTTGCAGAAGAATTTGCCTCTGTGTCAAACATTAATTTAACATAATGTTGTGTAGACGGCTTGTTAACATTTGGCTTTATCATTTCTTTGCATCTTGAAAAGAAAATTCCAGCTTCAATTTGTATCCGACTAGCACCTTTTTCTTCCTGTTTGTTATAGTCACTGGCCTTTTAGGCAATTAGCCGACATCAGACACTGAGCCAGTCAATCTAAAATATGGTACTTTTGTTAGCTTTATGTTGCTGTAACTGAGACTCAGACTTTATGTGCACAATTAGAAGCTTCCCTTGTTAAGTCCATCCACTGTTTCAAGTGTGATTACCAGTGACAGGATCTAACAACTTCACTTGTTTCCACCCAGTTGCACAACGAAATGTGTAAAAGCTACATTGGTTCACAGAACAAAGCACATTAGTTTCACAATAACGGCTCTAAAACTGTAAGATGCCTACATTGTTTTTGGCCTATTCCTCTCCAGTGGACTGTCGAGTTTCTTTCTGTGACAACAAGAAGAAAAAACTAATGGCAGACATTTCTTTTATTCTCACTGGAAAAGTGCATATTGTGCATTTTAAGACTGGTGTTTTTGTGTTGAGGATATCATTAAAAGAAAACCCTAACATGGGAACTGACAGAGAGGACAACACTTCCGGGTGTTCGGTCCTCGGTTCTCTAATGGGACTGATGCTCACGGTGTCTTGAGACGCATGACAAAAAGGTATTTGACGACCTGGGAATGAGGACGGCATCATCAAACAGTTACAAAAAATAACACAAATGATATAACAGCTCAGATAACTACAACAACACAAAGGGGAATTTTCTGGAGAGACCTGTAAGAATGTTTGCAATAACAACAACTAACAAATCAAATACATACTATTTTTTAAAAGTATTTTTCTACTGAGAATGAAATGAATGCCTTTTTTTTTTTTTTTTTTTTACAGACCAATAGAAAAGGCCAAGAAAACACAAGCATCAACAACTTTAGAGCCGTTATTGTGAAACTAAAGAGCTTTGTGGACCAATGTAGCCTTTAAACATTTTGATGTGAGACTGGGTTGTTGGTTTATACAACGTACATAACAGTAAGTCGCTCAGTTTACTTCCTTAAAACAAATATTTGGTCTTTTTCTTTTTGTTATACAATCCATTTATTGTATTTATACTCCTGTCCTTCTGTAGTTTCTATAGGCCAGGAAATCATATTTGAAGCAGTCTTGCAAGTTACTCATGGGTGCTCGGCCACTTTTATAAGCTTATCAATATATTATCAATCAAATTCATCAACCCTACAAGCCTTTGTATATTTAACCAGTACCAACCGTCCATGGAGGATCACCGGCTTTGAAATGAAGATGCTCGTCATTATAAGGTCTAAATATTTCATAATATTCCTACATACTCTGAATGTCGAGGCCCACAGTATAGTATTTTAAAAATTTCATGAGACAAATCACATCTGGCTTTGCCTAATTAGCGATTAACAGTGAAAGGATGCATCACATGTTCTCCTTTGATAAAGCCGAACAGCTGTATGACCTCTCAGATACCGCTCGCTTGTCTCACTGCTTCGTTAACATGAGCAGCAGGATTTTTCCCTCAAACAGTGGTGGGCTAATATTGTCAAGTTACTGTCAGCAAATATTGGCAGCTTGATTGCCTTGATAGCCTCTCGCTCGTTCGTTCTTTCTTCAGCACTCGCTCCTTTTCATATGTGTATAGGTGCTTACCAGATGAGGTAGCGAGAGAGAAATACATTTAAGATTCGAGCATGCGGCGAAGGGAAGAGTCTTGTTTGCACAAATAATGTCGAGGAGGAGGAGGAGGAGGCTTTAGACAGAAAAAAACACAGCATCTTTGGATTTGCACATTGTTATCACAGCGGTGTCAGTGCTGTGACTGTGACACAGAGAAGACAATGAAAATCTTTACTTCTAAGCACAGACATTCTTAAATTCAACGCCTGACATGATTTTTTTTTTTTTTTTTTTTTTTTTTTTTTTTTTTTTTTTTTTGTTTTGGCGAGCACACAAGTAAAATTTCTGCCCCTGGTGATGGCCACGTTTTGTCCTGTTATTGAAAATTAATGAACACCCTTCAGCCAATCAGAACAGCATATTCATCCAGGCTATGCTATAATATAAGATATGTTCTACAATCAATGCATATGCACACGGCAATAAGTGTAATGAAAATGATGATAATAGTTCAGTCTGGAACGAAGATGGTCTCCAGATTGCTGCCGGACCAGATCCTATCATCATTATGACAACCTGCGAGAGAGTGAGATTAAGGGAAAGCAGGAGAAATGGATTTAGAGAGACGGAGAAAAAGAGAAAGGAGAGATGAGAAGAGGGAAATAGGGAGATCTACAGCATCGACATTATTGTTAAATACATACAATCACAGGCAGAAAAATGCCCAAAGACCTGCTGGAGTGTCAGGACTTGACTCACCACTCTTATACCCCTCCATCCCTCCAGAATCACTTTCATAGCGGGTGTACTAGTGCATAAAGTCTTCCATGGCTGAGACCTGACAGCCTCAGATGCCAAAAATCCATCTTCCAATGCAATTTAGCACAGAGGGAGCTGGGAAGATGGGGAAATTATACAGGACTCGAGTCAGAGTTTTAAGGTAGCAGTAGAGGCCCACAGACACATTTGAAATGATGACAGGTTGCAAGAATCTGACAAGTCAAAAGTTAGTGACTCCAAAAATAAAATTTCAGTCACTTTCTTGAGACCCTTGTGACAAGGAGAAGTATTGAGGCGCTGTCGCGCTCCTTGTCTTTGTTTCCATAGGCTCAAGATAACTAGCCGCCCGGCCAGTTTTTCCTTTGAAGCCTTCTCGTTTCTCACCTCGGCCGAGGAAAATGGTCGAGATAAAGTAATGCCGATTGTTGAAAATTGACTCAGCGGTATTGAATCTTATTGTCAGTACAGTATGAGTGAATTATAAAATAGGAACTGCATGAGATTTATATGTGGATGTATGTGTTTTCACTATTCAGCATTTTTCAAGATTTTTTTTGTTGTGAGCTTTTCTTTTGTTTGAATACAATTATAAAATGCCAGACAACAGTTATTTAAGAACATTACAGCATTGCCATTTTCCTGCTGAAGAAACCTTAAGGTTCAGGTTACGATTCTTTTCGAAAGGTCAATCTGGAAAATAATTTACATTCATCACAGACGCCACATAGATATTCCTGAATTCAGCAGAAGTCAGTCTTTCCAGTGATCAGCATCTCCAGTGATGGATCTCCTTTTCAGACTAATGTGTATAAATCTACTCATGAATTACAGATTTTAAAAAAAGCTCCAGAATGTCAGATCTTGTCTCATAATCATCACGTTTAGACGTTTTCTTCAGTATTAAAAGTCACACAGGTGATTGTAGTCTGTGCATGTAGGGTTACAGACCAAGTGTCAGCAGCTAATGCAGCCTGACTTTCATGGTGGAGTTTTGCCAAAATGCAAAAGATATAAGCAAATAAAACAGGGATATGATGAAGCTTACAGCGAATTCACTGGCCTCAACATTATACTTTCTGTTTACATTAACTGCAGTGCTGAAGCTCAAACCATGCTTATGTCAAATAGTAATATGAGAGAAGAAAAAACAACAGACAAAAGTGACATTTAACAGTAGAAATATTTATTGATTTGTTTGTTTGTTTAATATATTTGCAATATCCCTTCAGCATTGTTCTTATATCTTTGACACAAGGACATTCTCCACGTACCCATTTATATCCAGAATTTGCTATGTGTTGAAAACATGTGAATGTACAGGCAAAAAAAGGACAAAAGTTAGTTCAAAGTCCAGAGTCCACTAGCATTTCAGTAGGTTGTATTTCTAAGCTGCCCGGTTTATCCTGAAAATAACACGACATGTCAACATGTGACTGTAAACCTGTAAATATACTGAGTGAAAAGTACATGATGTCACTGTTTGCTGTTGTAAAATGTCCATTCAAGAGAAATGATCAGCAATCTCCCTAATTTTCACGCATGAATGTTTAAATATTTCTTAAAATGTTATTAAAATTTTACATTTATATAAAATAATCATCAAGCTCCTCATCTCACACCTTTGTATCTCCTCTTCATCAGACAGTGAAATATTCATCATGAGAATTTAGAAACTTTGTGAAACGTCTGCACATAAATTGTTGTTTGATGTGAGGAAAATATTTTAAATATTTACCCCCTTTTTGAAGCTTTGTAGAAGATCTAGTCATTAATTTACGTCCTGATGCTAAAAATACCAGTAGTTGAATATATTTTGGAGATTAAACTCTTTTTATTTCTTTTCTGAACGCAGCAAAAATTATGTTCATCGCGGACAACAACTTAGCTGGCGTGAGTCAAGGCAATTACTGCAGATCAGAGCCAGAAAAACACATCACTTCACACAGTGGCGCTAATGGCTGAACACAACTGGACTGGATATACCGATGATACAGTGTGGGGGTAAACAGATTACACCAAATCACTGAAAACAAATTGATTACCCTCAATGGACATTAACATGCATTTCAATGGCTGTTAATTTGAACTTAAATGCGAGCTTTCCTTCCGGGGCTCCACACAGCAATCGGCGAGAAAGCCAAGTGTGATGAGGGCAAACTGCTCGTGTCCCTCAGAGGAACACATGATTCAACTGTCAGATGCCAAAATGCCAAAGGCTTGATTGACAGTCTTGTGCTAACTGCATGTTTGAAGTCATTAGCACATTAAGGCCTTGCTACATGGAGGACCCGGAGTCATTGTGTATTAATGTTGTCCTCTTGATTCTCTCAGCTCGTCACTCAACGCAGCACCCTTGTGGGAACATGAAAACGCAATGGTAACACATTTTCAGAAAGCCTTCAAAAAAAAAGAAAAGCTTGTTATCCATTGATACGTCAGACGTGCCATTTATTCTCCCAAAGATCAGGTTTTATACTCTGTATCTACACAATGGTTTTACCACATACAGGCCTTAAAGATTACAAGAAACACATACGTTTGCATACATACTGAAGGGGCGCCCATGCCTACATAGACGCACACGTACACACAAAGCACATCAGTCAAAAGTCAGCACGGGTTCTTTCTTTACAACAGCTGTGATTCCAGTCTCAATCACAGCACAGTGCTGAGAGCTCAACATCAGTCAAGTCCACCCACTCCTATTCTCACATCTGTCACATCAAACAATCATGTTGAACTTTAGGGATCAAAAAATCTTTCAAGCTTTGCTACAAAAAAAAAAAGGCACATACAGAACTGTAAGGGGACACGTAAACGTGTTTGTGCCAGGCTTGTATTTGGTCACAAAAGGTTAGCTGCGGGACAGAAGTGCAAAAATACACTAATACATCTTGGCTGTGATGTGTAGACGGTAATACCGTACCTTGGTGCGGCGCGGGTTACAAAAGGGGTTTTCAAAGATGAGTGCTTGCATTTTCCTTTTTAAGTTGTGACTGTCACCCTAATGCATCTTTCATAAAAGTGACTGACATATGGTGTTATCATCTTCAGTGGCATTCTAAAGAGGGCAAGTGGCAGTCTCAATGCACTCTTCATTTTTAACTAATATGGACAGCACATAGCTGGAAGCTGTCGCCTTGTTGGTCCCCCTTTGACAATGATGCATTTGTATCCCGACTGAAAGTGCTTGGCCAATAGCCAGCCTCACTATATACTGTACACTGTGCATATGGCAGCATTTCTGCTTTGATTTTCTTTCAGATAATGTGCCCTGTGGTGTCTTGTGTCATATGTGCAGCCCAGAATCATAGTTTTCGGTAGAGCAATTACAATATAAGACTATGTCCTTGTATTTCTTGCAATCTGCAATGTTCTCATGTCGCTGATAGTCCTGAGGAGGACACTCAGACAATTTAGTCCGGTGAGTGACAAGAAAATGCCCTTTAGCATAATGAGACTTTGACAATTAAATTCCACTCTGACACACTTTTCCACCCAGGTTATAAATAATTAATTTGAAGAAGTAAGCAGTCAAGAGAATGTCATGTCTCATTTGGTTGCACTGAGCGACAATGACAAGCCTGAAACACGCGGCTTACAGGATACTGTTGGAAGGCTGTTCTACATATCCTGTTTCACAGTGACACAGATGTGTTAGTGGATCTCAGTAAGAGAAGTGATGTTCAAAGCAAGGATTTTATTTTGTTAATTCTCTTCGCTCATATTAAGCATTCGTTAAATATTTCGAGTGCGTTTTCATTTTTCGGGCGTTTGCGTCAATGGGAATGAGTGAAAATGCCACAGAAAAACCTAAAGGAAGCTCTCAGTGGTTGAGGAGAGATTGAATAGCAGAGGAGGTTTACCGTAAATCTGATTGAATAAATGTCCAATGGTGTGAGTGTAGTGTTCAAAACACATCTTCGCTACACGTATTATTATTCTTCATTCTGTTTGGACTTTGCTCTCCAAAATAACATCTGACCTCAAATGACAAAAAGATATAATCAAGTGAAATTGTGTGAATGGATCTAGAGTATACACTCGTCTCATGAGCCTTGACTGAAGTTGTTGTCATGCAGTCAGAAGCATATCAGATGCAAATGACTTGCACAGTATTGTCTTTCACAGTGGATTTTGTCAGAGCAGCTCCAACAATCGTTCTTTGAAAACAATCTCTTTCCCAAAGATTTTGGGGGTAGACTGACTGTATTGAGCCTTCAGTATAGATGAACATCCGTCTCACCCCCCATTCAAACTCGCTGTATGATGCAAGTCAATGCAAGTCAATATTTTACGGGATTTCACTGAAATTACCATGCATGTCTTACAGGGTCAACATACTCCAAAAATCCTGAGCTTTCCCTGCCTGTGTGAACGGCAGATTCTCCCTTCCACCCCCTGCAATTTGGTGATGGAAATATATTCCTCTTTCAGGCTGACATGGAGTATCGTACAGGTCATATCAGTCTTTTGATCCAGCAGCCATTAATAATCATGGGGCATGAAAAAACTAGACTTGCATATAGTCAGTACCATTAATAAATGATAGCTCTGATCCAATTAAAAGGCCTCTCAAAGAAGGGTTTCTCAGGGTGTCCTCACAGAACATTTTTCGAAGGCACGCAGGCCTGTAAATAATCAAGCCCGGGGCGATCCAGCCCTCAGTACCCAGGAGATGCAGGCTGTGTCAACAGTGTGGCACTGTGCTGTCACCACATATCACTCCTGAGCCCTCTCACAGCCCTCAGCCGTGTGAAAACACCACAGCACTTATCTTTTCCCTCCTTACCATGCCGCCATGTTAGCCGTAGAGCATACACACCGGAGCCGAGCGACTCCGCAGACTCACCGTTTTCCCTTTTTTGTTTGCCCGCTCCGTTTGGCCTCCTTTCTGTGGGGTTTTGAGCTGTGCAAACAGAATACAGAGTTTTGAATTGGTGGATCACCGCGAATAAGAGGAGATATTGTAGAACTTAGCAAGTTGTCCCTCTCTATTACCATTAATCCCTTCCAAATTTACAATAACATTTGTAAATGTAATACTGTTATCAGCCGCTCATGAATAAATACATTGTTCTGACTGTGTCTAAGCCACTGTTCCTGCTGATATCCCTAAGAGCTTTAACTAGGATATAAGCTTGACACTGTTCTTGCATCATCACAAAACACTTATATTTCAGTATTTAATTAATACGTCAGACTCCTCTTAGCTAACAATTATTGTCAACCACTGAATCTGTCACTGGATATTTGTGATTAACGCCACTGTTGCCGGTTATGTTTTGTTTGCACGCGGCGCACAGACTGCTCCTTTAAAAGGAAACGCATGCCAATATGAGGCCTTAGATGAAAATTCATGTGACTTGCCATCATTAGTGGAACGGACACGCTCATCCAGGTTGGCGTTTAGCTTCGTGCCTGAGGCTTGATGATGCCCTAAAATATGAGCCATAGTGGGTGTAGAGCAGGCTGTGACCTTCTTATACAGACGCGTTAATACTCCAGAACAATATGATGGAACATGGGAACAAAATGATCTTAATTAGGAAAGGAACTCATTCTGTCTGACACCAGCAGAGTCACCAGTCGACCAGTCCGCTCTCCAGCACCTTATTATCACGTAATGACTTCCATTGAATTAAACATGTCAGCCCAACTTTGAATGCAGAATGAGAGACAATGCCAAACATAATGGAGTGGTTGGTGACACTGCATTCGGGCTGAAGCCGGGACGGAAAATTATGAGGTACGAGCAGTTTTGCGTATAATGCGCTCTCTAACTGAATGTTTAGCATAAAATTGCATTAATTTAGCCATGGCCAAATCATTAGCATTCTCACATACCAAAACATGAAAATCTATATTTTGAGCCGGGAGCGGCTGCCACTCAGACATCAGTTTGACATTGTCATTACTGCTGAGAGTGGCCTTGACTTTCAAATTAATATAATTCCATTTTGATGTTTGACACACAAGCAAACCATTAAACATCCTAAGGAAATGCTAGCCTGGAAAGTTTTCATTTTTATAATGTGCCACAAGCTGCTGATTAAAGCCTCTAAGGTAAAATAATGCCATTATGTTGCAGACTGAATCATTTTGTTGCATTGACACAAAAGACTTAAATCAAATGTTCATTTGCATTAAACCTACAATGAGAGTGTTTTCAAGGTTATATAAGAAAATGTTAAACATGAAAGATTTTCAAAGGCTCTTTATACTTTGCTTCGTTTTAATCAGTGTTGGATGACAAAGATGTGAACTTCATATTGTAATGGATGAATAAACTATACCCTGGACAAAACAGCCACCGGAGCGGGGCTTAATTAAATGTATTTATATATAATTGAATAAATAATTAACTTCAAATTATAAAACTGTCAATGGCAAAGAAAAAAAGAAATCAGCTCTCAAACTTATGCTGATTTGATTTGTCGACAACACATTTGAGCTTTCAATTAAAACTGAAATTGTCTTCTCTCTTTCTCCCTCTCTCTCTCTCTCTCTCTCTCTGTCTCCTCTATACATCCTGCTTACACCAGTGTAAACTCATTGCAATTCAAGTGATAATATGGCCTACCTGATTACAAGTACACACAGCTGGAGGTCTGCAGTGCAATTAAGATGTGTGCTCTTGATGACTTATTTGCCCCATACAATAATTGACATATCCCCAAAGTGCAAGCAAGGCATTAACTCGGGGACAAAAATAGACGTGAATGCTATGTATTTATTGATGAAATAATCATCAAGCTGCAGTTCATTAGACCCTTCTTTATGTTTCAGTTTTAATTATTGGCTCTGGAAGATGTAACATGACAGGATCTTTAATCACCTGAGACAGAGGCTTGCTTCAAAAGGACACCTTGCTGACACGCTGAGCAGGGAATGTGTCTGCAATGCAGATTCACTGATCTCTATGAGTACATGTGTCACATCACCTTGATAATTAACAAAGGGATGTGTCAATTACCACCGGGCAATCAGGAAAGCCGTGCCAGCAGGTGGGTTCTGAGGATGGGGATTTCAGTCGCGGCTCAGGCATCGCTGCTGCCAATCAAAGGTGTGCTCACCTCCCCGTATAGGTGGGGGGAGACCGGCGGCACCAGCAGCATTCCCACAGCAAATATTCAAAGAAGGGCAAATTGGACTCAGCTCAGTGGAGCAAAGAGGGCACAGAGAGAACCCTTCTACTGCCTTGTTGTGCACATGCGTACTGCGCATCTTTTGTTCCCACAGAGATAATCTGCATTTCAGCCTCACATGACTCACCTACGACTGGAGGTGTACGACAAAACCCATAAATCTTAACCAGTTTTGAAATGCATTGCATCACACACAATGATAGATTTCACAGAGAATTGCTGTGAGATTTGTTGTTATGCTCGCACCAGAAAATGAGGTGTTTCTGCCGCCTGTACCTGTCACTGATGATCCTGCTGTGACTGTTGATCTAGCGGGAGTGCGGATGATCCAGCGTGAATAAGCATATATTAGTGTGCGCTTCAAAATGAATGGGGAATTTGAGCTCTGGCTGAGGAGACCCAGACGAATGGACGTTTTACAGTAGCAAACAGTAGTAAACTCACAGTTTCCGAGTTCTAGTGAAGGAGTTTCCAAATTGTTCTCCATTTTTAATGTAATCAGTGATTAGAATTGTGACTTAACATTTCTGGGTCACTTCATCCTAATCTGGCCTCTCATTTACTGTTGGCAGTCCTCGCTGAAATAAATCTCAGACCAGCGCAGATGTGAGCTGCGACGCTTTTGACCGAGGCGCTGATTGAACAGAAATCCACAGTATATCACACTGTGGGTCTGTATGTTTCACGCAGGCTGTGCACTCTGCAGCCTCGGCCACCTACTGTACTTATGCAGCCAATCAGGACGTGTCTTTTCCTGAGTAGTGCTGCAACCAGACCCTGCAACTTTCATCAATTCAACACATTTAACTCCCAGTCGAGGATGACCTCATGTTAAGATAAACCTAGATAAGATAAACCTTTATTCGTCCCACAGTGGGGAAATTTACAATGTTCATGTAGTCTGTATGATCTGTGCATGTTTGGTCCTCCGCTAACTTCCTCCACCTCTCAGTGAAGCAGCTGTGGGTCTCAGAGGCCATTATGTATCTCTCGCCTCGATGTTTTACTATGGCGCCAGTAGATTAGAGTAGCAGCGCTGTGATGTCACAGTCTTCAAACTGCAGGTTGAACAGCGTGGGACCCGTTTTGCCTCTTCCCATGTCTATGCTGCAAAAGGGTCTGTGCTTGTTCAGGCATTAGCTCTATCTTATGATGCAGGGCGGTGGAGGGTGAGCCTGTGTGAAATAGAAATTGGCTTTCAGCACATCATTTTGTGAAACGCTGATGAATCTGTCAAACCTGTTGGACACTAGATAAAACCCAGTAAAGTCTTTCTGTTTATCCTTTTAAGGAACACGATGTACACTATCTTTGAATTCCTGCGTTAATTAACAAATGTCTGGAATGAGGAGACGTTTAAGTGGGCTTTTCATAGCTGATGTTTCTGCGAGGACGCAGCATTACTCAGGTTTAGCAAAAGAACTGCTTCACTGAGAAATCGTGCCATACAGCTAATTAAGCGAACATGTCTGGTTTGATTTGTGTCAAAGTGGCGTCATGGTCGCAGACTGACAAGGCTGAAGAAGTGGACTAAGTTGATAAGTTCGGTGCCTTCACTTGCTCGTCGGAAACTTGTGCATTAATTATCTGTGTTGTCACATGTTCAGCCTGAAAAACTGTAAACATGCACGTCATTAAAATGGTTATGATTCATAGCTTTTCAGATGTACAACTTTATTAAAAAACAAACATTTCTGTGACTTATTTTTGTGTTTGTTAGTTGTGAGTGGTGTTAGGTTGGATGGATCAAACAGCCATATAGAATCATTTCTTATGCTGCATAAAAACACATTAATATATGTATTGTCCAGTATTCACAGCCCTATATGTGTTTACTAATAAACACCCTAATAAGATATTGATAGTTGACAGCTTTATTTAGCTTAGGAAGATGCTAATTAATACACAAGAGGAATCCAATGTTTCTCACTTACTTTTTAGCCGTATATTTGAAGGTTTATATTCAGTTTGACCCTCCTGTCTTTCTGTTACCAAAATGACTTTATTCCCCCACAGGAATTTTTAAAGTTTCATCTCCCTCTTTCTTCAATATTATTAGTTTACTGCCATGGATTTTTATGTTGGCTCTGAAGATAAATCATTTTTATGAGTGGGCTCTTAACAAACTCTTGATGACAACCAAGCAGGGTAAGTTAATTTACAGTGGCTACGCAAGTACATAGACAGGCAAGTAAAAGCTACTTAAATGGCCCGAGGCTATTGCATGCATGGAATAAGCCTGTTGAAGACATAATTCTTATTCATTAATCACTACTTTAACAAATAATAAAATGAAAATAATAAAGAAAGCTTGCATCTGATTCATGACAGGAGAAAAAAAAAACCCTAATAATTTAGATTATTGAATGAATTCAAAAGCAGATGATGTGCCATCATGTAGTCTGAAATATCACCGTTCAGAGAGCTGCCAGAACTGGAAACTATCCCACTCACAGATATTAGGCACCAAGGTTAGATACTGACACTTCAAGTCAGTCATTAGAGGGTGTTTTATATCCTAAAATACTGGTGGAAAAAAAAGTTAATAAAAAATATGTATTTGTTTTGAATTTTCCCACCATTCATTAGCTTTGAACATAAACAAAAGTGTAAGCATGGATTCCACCTTTCTCTATAACTAGAGAACAGCATAGCGACTCACACACAAAAAAAAATGCAGTTTGTTCATTTAATACAGAACAACAGTGCTGGCTCATGCTCATAAAGCTCCTTAAGTCACCTCATCAAGTATTAAACAATTCAGCTCGGAGTATGTAAACAAAATACGAGTGTGAACTCAGTACATTGCATTAGCGACGGGATCCAGCAGGTCAAGCATTAAATGAAGACCTACTGCAAGAGAGCGTATGTGAAAAGGGTTATTTTGAGTTAACTGAGGTAATTCTTTAATATATCGTATTTCCTGACACCTGTATGCATTTTGTGAGGAGGCAGCACATCTGATTACCATCTGCGTGGGAGGACATTTGTCACTGATGAACCTCCAGGGCATATCCACACATAGCCACATTCAGTTAAAATGGAAGAAGACTTTAAACAGTGATGTCTGGCAGACACGTAAACAATATAATTGAGTTAAACTCTCAAGTCCATAAAAAGCAGCAGAGAGCGTTGGCATACCAACAGGCCTGCTAATTGAGTACACTTGTTGATCCGGTGGCTGAGACACATGGAGAGAAACATCATATTCAGTCTCATGAATAACATTTACATCAATTTGAATGAAGGCTCTTTCTTTCCATTTGCCTGTAAGACTCAAGTGTGTTTTGCCCAGTAAAGTTGAAAAACCATGAACTCATCTTGGGCATTTAGCGTCATAAATCATAAATCTTTCGCTCCCAAGCAGGATCTATGATTCTAATCCAGCTCTGAGATACATTACCCAGAGTCCCCAGCTGAAGGCCTGGCTGCTTCAGAAGTGGAAAGCTGTATCTTTGAGGAGAACACAGCCTCCCATACTCATTCTGCTTCAGGGGACAACAGTGAGCTGATGCAGTTCCCCATCTGAAGTGACAATCCTGACAGACTAAAAGTAATGGCAGCCCTAAACAGCGGGCAATGGATCTGACAAACATTTAGATGGTATCTTCCAGTTCCAGTGAAAAACTGCGCTGCCGCTCCTGCCGCACCAGTGTAGCCACTGGCAACACCAGCCAGACAAGTAATCCCTTTGGACAAGAGAGCACCTCATCAAGCACAGGCCCAAATCAAAGTAATTGACAAAAGCAGGGGAATAATGAATAGACCACGAGTGGATAACCCAGCATTTTTATCAGTATAAAGGATTTAGCTGAGTGTGCCGTCCAACTCCACGACAATGGAGGCAGTGATTTGGGAAGTTAAGACGGCCAGAAATGAAAAAGAAAGAAATCCATTCATATTTGCCAAACAAAATATCATTTTTATGGATCTGAACTTGTTAAAATAAAAACACATATTCAGCCCTATATTTTTATTATAGTGTCGTCTGTTTTTATCTTTTTCATTTCACATTTGATAAATGTAAACAATCAAGCGTACGTGTCGGGCTAAAATGACTTTACCACTGCATTCTTTACTTTTAGTCCGCTTGTTACCCTTATTGTGCCGAGCAGTTGTAAAGCACAGCCAGCCAAACAATATTTCCTCATCTCGTTTATGTCCCCGCTGGGTCACACTCAGTATCTGGGCGAGGACTTCATCACACACACACAGCCTATTTACAGATGCAATTTTATCCCGGCTGCTGCAAAGATAATTCTACGTTGCTTGCTTGATCGTGTTTTCGTATCCATTTTCATGTCTGCCTGTGTCACCAACCCCCCCTTGTGTGTCAGCAAGGCTGAACCGAAATTTTAATGAGGTCAAAAAGTGCATAGACCTGAGAAGGGGATTCTGAGGGTCCTACCCTAGAGACATTTTGGCAATTTAAAACCAATTTCCTGCTATTTTACAATAGATTTGCATATTTTATGTCCATCACAACCTCCAAAATTGACTTATTGTGCAAAAGTTCTAGTCATCACAGCGGCCCGGTGGTTCGGTAATTGGGGCGCCATTTGTTCCTTGAAATTCTTTAATTCTTTTTGGCACCTCTCTAAGAGTTCGGCTCTGTGTGGTTACATCATACATTCATGTGTAATACTTTTAACAATGCATAGCACTTTGAGAAATCACAGTACATTCTCAGTCCCAGTACAGTGTGTGCCTATGCTGCACACCAGGTAGTAGAATGAGCTCCAGACTGGTGCACATCAACCAACTGAGTTTCTGCACAGTTATCTTCATTTTCAGCTAATTTCTGCCAAAATATGTTTTGATGGAACGTGTTGGTTACCTTTTATATCAGGCAAAACCTTCCTATTGAAATTATTTGCAAAAATATTACCTGTTAATGTTTTTTTTTCAGGCATCATTAACAATAAAAGCATGATAAAGCAGGAGTAATCGCCAATCAGCTTTCACTGTCCTCAGATGTCAGCAGAATCCCATCATTCCCATGCACACGTACACGCACCCTCGTGGTCGAGCCCAAAACATCGCTCGCCATCAACATTCCGCTCCGCCCGCTCATGAAACCGTATCTCTACAGCACCAATAGTGGTAAAAAGAACTCCACAGGGAACCTTAAATATAAAGTCTGCCTTCATCATAATCCAGTTAAGCCAGTGAACAAGCCAATAAAAGAAACTAACTGCAGTACATAAAATGGAAATTAATGCTACATTTTACACAACCATGGCTTAAAACATCTATCCGCTTGTTTACTAGCGATATGTTAAAATATTTAAATATGCAAATATCCAATATGCTTCTGATATTGGAATTAAAAAGAAATGTATATTCAATATGAAACAATACGTCAATAGTTGGCACGCAAAGTGGGAGCAGGGCTTGAATGACTCTCTGAAGGTTGCACTTTTCATTTTAGAACGAATGGAAAGAAGACAGGAATTAAAATAACCTTGAAAGAGAGATCCGAGTTCCCGCTGTCAGCAAGTGTAGAGATCACATGGGTTGAGGTGTCTCATTTGTTTCTCTGCCTTCAGTGTGGCTTTTCATGCAATGGTTCACCTCATTACTGTAAATGTCCTCTAACAACTCCGGCAATCAACCCATATCTGTCTCTCTGCACGCGCTGCTACAGTAAGTTTGATGTATTTCCCTTCGCAAAAGGCTCGTGTGATACCGTTGCATCATTTGCCCCAGTTTCAGAAGTATCACTTGATGGACTAAAATCAATGAGAGAGAGGAACAAAACAAATGAATGAAAGCGTCTGAATTTAGCTCTGATGTTCATAAATGTGCTTTTGCAGGGATAGCAAAATAAATTAAGCTTGTTTACATCAAATGTACCAGTGGTTGTCCTTGAGAAAAAGGCAACTTCACTCATTTTCCAAGTGCCGCAGTCATGAGACTTCAATTGGTCAGCATATATAATTAGCTGTATTTAATGATCAAAATACTTAAATGCTGCAAAGGAAAAAAAGGGTCATTACAATTGTTTATTTAATATAATAAAAGAACATGTATTATAAAGGTAAACACATATATTTTTTCACATAGCAGGTTAAATGAGTGTCATCACATGTAGTAAAAAATGGTGAAATCACGATGGCGGAAATAGAGCACCTCATCAATATTGTGAAGTCTAATTTTGTTCCCATAATAGGATATTAATTCCAAAGTGGACAGATGGCACCATTTGCATGTCTACCAGCACTCTTAGGGATCAAGCAACAATTTTGCACTTCACTGCAACTGTCTCATAAGAAGGTCATCCATTAAGTTATGCGAGGCTTTAAAAGCCTTTTCATGTATTATGAAATTAATTTAAAAAAAAAAAAAAAAAAAAGAGAGGGGGTAGCACATGCGTCTCCCCTGGATCGGCTAAACCTGAATTACCATATTTAGTTGTTTTACACTGCAAAAGAAACAATTAGTACAACACAACCATGAAGGTATTCAGCATAAAGAAATTGCTTTATCCCAGTAATGCTACCATAGCAGGCTCAGGAATAGAAAACACCAGGCTGACCTTGACTAGTCCTCTCAGCTCCATGTATACCCTGCACCTCTTTGGGGGCAATGTTAAGGACTTCAGCTCATTGTCATTACGAGGGGAAAATGTTTGGGGGATCATCTACATCTCTGATTTAATGATGCATAGTGAAATCTTATGAGAGTCACTTATGTCCCATAAAATCCCTGGACAAAGCTGTAAAATCAATGACCTGTTTTGTTACTTAATGGGCAGCTCAACTGTGGAAAGGTTGGACCTCTCTGATTCTTCTGCTCCACCCCTTGAAGTATAAACTTTGCTGCGTGGCATCAAAAATACACGTCCGTTATTTATGCTTTTTTTTATAGGAATGTATTGTCTTTAATGACTCTTTATGGCTCATTAAATTGTAGTCTAAGGTTGCAGGATTGCACAAATCTTCAAGTGATATCATTTTCTCTATTAAAAACTCTACATGCCAGTTTGGATATTTTGCCGGCCATTGTACTACAGTGCTGTGGATGCCTTCCATAATATTGTACCTGCTAATCTCAGTGGGGTATTAAAACTGGAATGATTGGTATGCAGCCTTAATGTGGGAGAGTTAAGAGTTAGGGGTGAGAGAAAGGATATAAAACCAACCAGGGGAAAAATTAATATGAGGCAAGGTAGTGGAACTGATAGTATTCTATAATGTGCTGGCACCGAGATTGGAGAAAAAAAAAAATGTCACCAAATATAAAGTGATGAAAGTTTGTGGATTGTTTGGAACATTTTCTTATAGCACAACAGAAGATGCTATGAAGCTCACCATAAGAGAAACTCTGAGAAACAGTTTGATGATATTCAGTGAGTGAAAATACTTTAAAACAGTGAATTAAATTGTTTTGTTTTTTTCCCCCCCCTCTTTTTCAAACTTTCACACTGAAAATAAAAAAGCTCCATAGTGAAGCTGTAGATCCAGGTGAGGAGCGATTATGTATTCTGCCCCATCCTTGTAAATCCATAATCATTAACATCTGCTCTAGCTTTCTTTATTGAACTATTTCGCCCATGTGTGGTCCACTTATCCTCGTTAACTCCACTTTAGCCAACTCAGCACATAGATCGAAGGAGCGATAGAAAGGAAAAAGAGGGAGAGACAAACAGAGAGATGAAGGAGGGACAGGAGGGCACCTTTCGGAAGATAAAATAAATAAATTCTGGCTCTATTTTAAGCTTTCAGGTCCAGGCGCGCTCATGACAGACGCGGCTCTCTTGCCTGTATTTTGTCCCAGGAAGTAATTCTTTAGCCTACTGCATTTTTGACCCATGGATTTGCTGTCTGCTGCAGGATGTCTTGAAATAATATCTATAATTGCCTCGCTACGATATTGATTCAGACAAGGATAAAATAAGAGCACAGCATGTGTACTGAGAATTTGTTGACTGCTGAAATTAAAAACTCATTAGAAATCCCATTGACCTTGTCGCTGTGATAACTTTACGGTAAAGCCACCTTTTGGGGTCAAATGCATGAAGTGCTGTGCTGATTTATTATTGCTCGTACTAGTGCTAGCGTGTGACGTGTTGTGAAAGCACCACTGGACTCAGATTTGTCAAATCACACACATCAGCTTGGATGACCTATTGATGTCAAGTGGCATTAGACATCGATGTGTCCGGCTGCTGTCAATATCCTGTACAAGAGGTGTGTTTTAGTGCACGGCTGCAAAACTATCTCCTAATAATTACCTTCCAAAGCAAATATTTTGCATAAGCAGTTACATTTTTGGTCGACTTAATTAGTGTAAATGTGAAGGTCATAGCGTGGCTGAAAGGTGTTGACGCACATGCATTTGCCTTTAAGACCTGCATCCTGGCTTTGTCTCATATTAGTAGTCGGGATTGATATTTTTCTTGTTTGTCTGTGACCTTCGACTTAGCTTAACCTTGACCTTGTGGTTTGACGGTCTGACCTTTTGATGTTGAAGTCACTGACACTATAGGAAAAACCACCGTCAGTAATGATAGTGGCATAATTTCCCCATCATGAGTTGTGTCGACAGTCATTTAGCAAACATGTGAGTTGTTTATTGACAAACCTCATTGTTGTGATCATTGTTGAGTCTTGAAACATTAGCTGACCATTCGCTTCTGGTTGATCGAGGCTGAAGCACAGAGGAGATTGTGTCTTTGCAGTTGTAGCCCTGAAACTCCAACAAAATGCCTCTGCATGTTAGTCTGGCCTGTTCACTGCCTGTTGTTAAATCCTGTCCTAAAACACATTATCATTCCTTGGCTTTTGAACTCTTTTGAAAATTGCCTTTCTAGGTAATTGTCCCGTTGTCTTTTAAACTGGTCTTACTGTTGCTTTAATGGTTTTTGCTATTTCTGATTGTACAGCACTTTGGTCACCTGTGGATATTTTTAAATGCGATGCTGAATTGTCTGTGTTTTATTACTTGTGGATATCCAGAAGCAAAACGTTTATTTATCCAAAGAAACGTTACAAATGACCACTGAATTGTTCCATGTGAGAACAAGTTCCCAACAAATGATTGCTGGTATCATTCAGCCATTGCAATCACATTCTCTATTTTAGGGTCCGGACCCTCGATACATCACAATTTTCTCTAACAGACAAAAATGTTACACAATCCAACCTAAAAGGCTTTTTCAGTATCATTGCACTTTCATGTACATTTCTCTTAAATTGCCTCTCAATTCACCTAAAAATAAGGTTTGGGCAAAACACATACGTGAGTTCTCTTTTCAGTTTCTCTCTCTCTCACTCTCTCTCTCTCTCTCTCTCTCTCTCTAGCAGGTGATCAGGGCCATAACTAGAATATTATTTACTGGATTGGCAATGTTAAAGTTAATGTTGCAAAAATTCCCTTTCTACAGTCGGATTCCGGCTCTAATGAGGCTTCACTGATACAGCGTTGATGGCTCTGCAGAGGAGACGGGCGCTTCTGGAGGAATGTCAAACACCTACCTCTACATTCTTGTGTACCATCATTAGGGTCATTTAGCATTTCCATCGGATCGCACAGCTGAAACCGGTGGCGGCGAAGAGCAAGGAGCCCATGAAAAATCACCTGCACGTGTGAGCGACCCAAAGTGTCTTTGCATGTTCGAGGGGGAGATTGCAGGCTGTACCTGCCTTTTGAGCTCTTAGTGCACACGAATGTATTGATTTTAAAGTCATTTCAATGATCAGAGTCGCTAGCAGAGCAGCATCACATACCATGAAAAGCTATTTTGATATTGTCTGGGACAGTAGAGGAAGGCTGAAGTGATTTTCATGTTTTCTAACTTGCTTTTAGTGAGTTCATGTTCAGTGTTGGTGTTATCCTGCCTCCGTGGTACATTCCTTCACATGACAGAAAGCCTTATATGAAAAGGTTTTCAGGTATCATAATTTATGAAAATACCTCCACTTGTTCACGTTAGGTTCGGTCCATTGGCTCGCGCGATGGCATTTTAAAGTCCTCGTGGAAGGCAGTGCCTCGACATGTCAGGTCAGCAGGACTGTCGTGACATTTGCTGCTGACAAGTGTTGAATCTGCGAGGAGGATTGTGAGGCCTCTGACTGACATTACAAATTAACAGCGGCTGGAGGAAAACACCTCTTGATGAAAAAGTTAAGTGGACAGTCGGGCAAGCCGGCTACAAAAGTAATATATTCTCCATCACTACTCGCTCTTTTTTTGATTGACTTTGAGATTTCATTTTTCTATTCGCTTGCTTTTCATCATATCCATTTGAGGATGGGAATGTCTGTCTGCGCCGAGCTCCTGCCCGCGTGTGACCCAGGGACCCTATAGTTGAAAGAACAGGTGAGGTTCTCTACTTTATTTTTTTTTTGACAGGTAAGATGTCATTTGAAGAAAAATGTAATTTTCTGTGACAAAATCTCAGCGAGGTACAACGAGAGGACGCTGACAATGGCTTCTGAGAACCAATCTCATCAAAACAGTTTGAAAATAATCAAAATTATCACCGACAAAATAATGTCTCGTGCCCCTCAGATCTCGTATTCCTTTGAAAGTGGAAGACCTGGACCCCTAAGCCACCCGTGGGTGACCCTCCCATTCTGCACACACTCACATTTTCTCTATTTTAATACCTCAAAATCCATTAAAATTCAGCCTCTGCCGTGGTGCCACAGGTTTGAATTCAAGTTGAAAACCTGCTTTTAAAACCTGGCTAGAGCTGAACAGCAGATGATATTTCATTGATTTCATTTCATAAATTCATTATCATATGTTTTCTTACTGCTAGAGTCTAAAAGGGAAATTTTGTTTAGGTAACATTTTCTAGCACAGCAGATTGCGTGCAAGTCGCTGGAGGTGACATTTGATTGATGTGAGTATTATCTTGCCAGCACATCATGGATTTCACGATAAGTCATAAATGTGTTAAAATGATATTAGATTCAAAATCCACAACTCATGAAATTTACACAGTTCTTAATAAAGAAGAGGGCTGGTCTCCGTTGGTTAAAATGCTCGGGATCATGCGTTTCATTAATGAGGATTTGAGAATTTCAGAGGATTGTGTGCTGCTTCTGTGTGAGGACGACTTTGATGGAGGTCGCGTTATGATACAGTCAGGAAATGTTCCAGCACCTTCAATAAAGCAGCTAAAATCCATATCCCAAAGCTCTCCAAACTTTTACCTGCTGGGATCTGTCAGAAGCATTTAGAGTTTTAGCTTTTACACTTCACAGAGAATTATGCATGGGGGTTTGAACAGTGTAGGCTCAACATCATACAGACCTAATACATCCATGTTAAACAGTTGTCAAGATTAACACCAATATGTTTACATATCTTGCCTTCGGCGGGGAGAGGAACATCTAAGCTAAGGTCTCAGAGTGCGACTTTGTAACGTCTGTGTGATATTGCTCGGCATCATGGGAGCCTCCTCGGCCTGTTGATGAAAAACTGCCAAATCTTTCATTTTCCTCCAGAAATGCATTGGTCTGAATTTCCCCCTCACTCTTTTCATGTGATCTGGGGGACTTGTGGCCGAAGTGAATGATCTTGCCTTGAGGCAACATCTCACTCTCGTGGAAGTTTGAAACTTTTCATCGGGTAATAATTTTGTTTTGGACAAGTTAATTTATATCCCTGTAATCAAGTTTAAAGCCCATAAAAAGAATGTGAGCAGGGAGTGTGTTTAATGTGCATGTGTTTGTGTATGTTTGGCTGTGCGATGGTGTGTGCATGTATCCCCTACAAACACAATTCTCTTATGCCTCATATGCCCAAAAGCCATCATCAAACTCTTTGTGTGTACTGCATTGTCTCTGTCATTAGTCATACATTTCTATAAATATTCAATCAGCTTGACTAGCAGCCGAACACCAAGTTTCCAAAAAACAATCTCGCCACCCGTTACATTATTTATTTCTGTGCCCTCTTATGAATTATTTTTCTTGTTCAACTATCATGCCTTCCTATTTTATGTTGTACTTTCCTGAATATAAACCTCGGCAAAATAAAAGCATGCTTCGGCTTATAAATTCAGTCATAAATTCCTCTGTCGTGTGCCTTTGAATGTGGATGCTGCTCCGGAAGTTTACATGAACCTTGTGATGTACACGGGGAGATATTTGGTTTACTGGGACACAAGAAACAAGGCTTTTCTATTAATATTTGACTTGTAAGAGAGTGAAGATAAATTGAAGAAAAACATCTGATTTTGCATTGTCTTATCACATATACCGCAATATGGATGTGGAATTTTGAAGGGAAGCATCTTTTCCCATTCTTTCCTATTTCATCCAGCCATGAATTTGAGGAAACAAAGAAAGAAATAAAATGCTCATGTGCCATTTAACCCGACTTATAAATACCTTCCTCAATATGTCAGCCCTTTGAATACTATTCACCTGTGTTTGCTCATTAGGTCTGTGCTCCATCATCAGTGGACCACAAACACGAGCCCATTGTTTAAGTCTGATATTCAGCCTAGCAGGTCATTAGTCCCTGTCTGTGTCATTGCTCATATTCAAAAACCCATGTTCTTTTCATCATTCAGCCCATTTAAGCTCCATTTTCCTCAGTCATTTTTTGGTGATGAATTGGCCCCAACAGTGGCACTTCAATCAGGCCTGATTTTCTATAACACGTTAGAAAATGAGAGAGAAAATGATATGGAAATAAATCACATTTTTGTACTTGATCAGAACCACAGTCTGAGCCTGAGCTGCTCTCTGCCTTGAGTCAATTACTCATTACACACAGCTATTGACCTTTCTTCCAACAGGAAGTTCAGTGAATATCTCTGCAAGGATTGTAATTGACAAGATGTCTCTTTTAATAGAAAAATGCCCACATTTCCTCACAAGTTAATTATAAATTCAATAGCGGACCCAACGGCCACGGCCACTGAGAAAGGTTAGTGTAGACATTTGTACCTGCCAGGCCGCCCATACATGAACACATATTTTATCCCTGACGGGGAACCCATTAACACATGTACTTTTACGCCATTTAATACTTGACGGTGTCACAATTTGAGAATACAGATCCATATACAGTACATTATTCCAAGAGCATGTGACATAAAAATAGACACTTTCAAGTCATTTCTGCATGACGTCGAATGTTAGACCGAGTGGGCTTGTCAGCTCAGTACATACTTTAAAGAGCTTCAATTTCCGAAGCGAAAATGATGTAATCTCCGAGCGATTTAGTTCCGCATTATCGGACAATTTAGAAGTGGCAGCGCATCCGTCAACATAAGGAAAACATGACAAGTCGCTGCTCCGATGCACATAGATCTGCCCTTCATTTGCCCTGGAGCCTCTCCCTGAACTCTGCCGAGCAGCACGGCAGCAATCAGCATACAGCAAGTCCAACAGTAAACAATTTCTTTGAAAGCAGTTCATTCTTATCTGTTGAAAACTTGTGATACATCCTGACACATAAACTCCAGGGGTGCCTGGATGTTTTCTAAAAATCCCATCACATCAGACACCACAACCTTCACCACCTTTTCGCTTATCTAAAGTGAGGCTGAAGCGACAAAGGAGGAGATGACAGCTTGTGCATGTCTTCTTCAAAAAAAACTACACACTCACAAAAGGTGTCGTCGGTGCACTTTAGCACACATTTTAAAATTCACGAGTTAACAATGTTTACAAGCAAATTAACTTTTTTTCCCTGTCAACCCTTTTTGTCTATTAAAGTGGAAAGATTTAAAGAAACAGGTAATGGTATCGTGCTGATCACAAGGGAAGTCAGCCTGAAGACTTGCAACTGGGAGCCACTTTGCACACTGGCACCTCCGAATTCTTGGAAGAGAAGTGGGGGAAAAAAAGGATAAGCCAGAAGTATTTGACAACAATGAATGCGGGCACATAGGAAAGCGTGGTATTAATGATCCTTTTCACTGTAATCACCTTAACGGATGACATTGAGCTGCCCTGCCAATCGTCATCATTTCTCTTCCCATGTCTCACTTAGACATTTTTTCAACAAGCGCATCAATAGATGTGAATTGGTCGGCTGCCTTCTACTTCTCACATTGTAAGATTCCATTCTGCTTTATCAAATATCCCGCTGATAGATATCCTTGTCAACCCGCAGCCGTAATTCATCCATGCGATGTGAACAGTGCTCCATTTTTGTAGCAGTGTGGTATGGTTTACCATTCAGGCAATAATTTTGATATCTGGCAGCAAATTCCAACTGGCACATGAATCAAAGACAGCGGCAAGAATAATATAATTCATTTTGGATTTGATAGCTGCATTTGTGACATAAATAGTGCCAAGTGAACACAGATTGCCAGCTGTCCCTTGTAAAAGTGTGTAAAAGTTTTACCTTGTGTCACATAAAACATCACAATGTCTCCATATTTGCATGGATATTTTAGGGTAGAATTTAACTGGAGTCTGTAAACAACATACCTTCCACATTAATCTGCTTTTAAGTTTGCTTTCCATAAAAAGAAACAGACCTTGGCAAAATGACATAAGGCAATGACTCAGTGCAGCCGGTGACCCTAGAGTTCTTTCAGCTGAAAAGGTTGCTGGGGTGGACTAAGGAACAAAAAAACACTCCAGCAGATGATTGGAAATACAGATGAATCGTGGTTCCTGCTGTTCCAGAGTGATGAAAAGACTAGAGTATGGAGGAAAATCCACATGAGTACATGCATCAATCATGCCACACATCAGGCCGTGGCACGCTGATGTGTGGTCCTTTTTCCCCGTGGCACACATTTGGACCCTTGATAAAAGAGAAGCGATGGTGCAGTGCCACAGGACGGCACAGCGCTATTGCCAATCAGGTGCATCCGTAACAGCATGGAAGCGCTGTCGTGCGAGGATTTTTTCAGCGGGGTAATACCCCATGCCACACGAACAGAATTGTCCAGGAACGGCTCCATGAGCATGACAGTAAATTCAGCTTACTGCGATAGACTGCCCAGTCGCAAGATTTCAATCCAATTGAGCATCTGCTGGATGAGATTGAACATTTGGAGTGGAGATCCACTTCCAGTCAACTTGATGGTACTGTGGGAAGCACTGAAGTCAACATTGGCTCGGATC
The DNA here is from genome assembly GCA_025331565.1 of Holacanthus passer. Classification (NCBI taxonomy): domain Eukaryota; kingdom Metazoa; phylum Chordata; class Actinopteri; family Pomacanthidae; genus Holacanthus; species Holacanthus passer. Next base: position 799,929 of record JAFREQ010000073.1, on the reverse strand, counting down.
CCCGTGAAACCCTTTCGACAAGACGCGGAGGTTATTACCTAACAAGCTGACACTGTGAAGGGAGCGGGATGGGATGTGAATCTAAATTAATATCATCTTCCAAGTGTGTGTGTCATCTATAAATCAAGTGGTGGAAACACGTCTCACATAATAAAAGTGTGTAATCCACATTGGAGTATTTGATATACTTTAAAGAAATAACTTGACATTTTGGGAAATGTGGTTTTTCATTTCCTTGCTGAAAGATCTACACCTCTCTCATGTCTGTCTGGTAAATGTGCTTTAACATTGCTTAGGGATTACAGGATGTTAAGGGTCCCGGCCAAGAAATTCATTGTCACACTTCAGCTTTTGTGTCGATTAAAGAAACAAGGTATAACATGAATAATTTGAGTGCTTGTATACAGATTTTGTTACCTTTGGACAGAGCCAGGCTAGCCGTTTCCCTCTATTTCCAGTCTTTGTGCTAAGCTAAGCTAACCGGCTGCAGGCACCTGCTACAGATTAACCACACGGACATGAGAGTGACAAGTGATCAATAAGAAAGCAAATAAGAGTATTTCTCAAAATGCCATCTGTTAATTTAACGTTTCATAAAGCAGCTGCATGAGACAAATGTACGAATTAAGAATGTGCACTTACATCCGTAATAGATACTAATATTAAAACCGGTGCACTAACAGCATTAACTCATACTGGTGGATAGACTACAGCAGCTTTATCTCTGCAATATGTGCTGTGCCTTTTATTATAACATCCAATAACAGAGACTAGTCTGCTCTCAGAGTCATTTAAGTGCGGTAAAGTGATGATGCATCAACATTAATCTTTCTTTTCAATCGCATACTCTGGAAATGCATCTCATGGGAAGTTGAGGGAACCTCTTGACACGTTGTTTCCTCTTCATTACCCAACCAGCTGTTGTTCCTAATGAGCCTAAAGGCAATCTCTCATTCTCTTATATCCATGGGTCTTGTGCAACTGGTGACATATCGTCTGCCCACAGAGTGAGGACCAGCCACCAGAAAATGAAGTTTGTCGTCGCCACCAGTTTGCCCACGTTTTTCTTGAGTGTTAGTGAAGCGTAGCCAGAGAGTTGAGTGGACGAACTAAAACCGATTCCGAGTACAAGCAGCGTGGGTTTATTCATTTTTTTTAAGTAGACATCTAGGGAATTCTTTTAACATTTCTTGTGTTGATTATTTTGCATTAGGCTTATATATAACGCTCTGAGAGCTCAACACAGTGTAACTTAAGAAAACACCTGCAAAGAGACAAATTCAGACGACACAAAAACAAAACATGCTGCAAATTGAGAAAATAAACAAACACAGAAACAAGCTAGAATGACAGAAAAAAAAATACAAAAACACCTGTGTTGTGCTTCCTGTCTTTGCAGCATGTTTCTGTTTGTTTTTCTCTATTTGCAGCTTTTTTGTTTTTTTCTTCTCCTAAATGCTGCACACATGTTGTCAAATTGGTGTAAATATTTTCTCCATTTCCTTGAGTTTAGCCTATTATCGTGCATTTTCTCAAGATGCAGTGCATTGAGCTGTCAGGGCCACCGTATATCTGTGCTGTTCGGCTCGTAGCCACGCTGCTAGTCTCTGATGTTAAACAAACAGTTCCAACATTATTGTACAGTATTCAATATGATAGGACAGAACAGGTTAGTGATGTGTTGTGGAACAGCCCACCTCAGCACTGACACAGAGAATATATAGGTGCACACACCCTTGTAGCCAACATCATTTTGAGGCTTTCATACACGGTTTATAATGTCACACTCTAAATGTCCAAATCATAAAGGTTTTATGCTGCATCGTCCTGCTCCTCTTTTTTTTTTTTTTTCATTTTAGGAAATATTCTTTCATTACAGCTTACAAACGCAAGAGCAGCGAACAAAGGGAACATTCTCGTCTGTACAACTTAGCCTCAAAGTCCATATTGGGAATATCAACACCTGAGCAATTTATCTGTACGTAGTCACACAAGTCTTTGCAAATAATCACCATCAGTCCCTGACAGGGTGCTGCAGGTGTAGATTAGCTCCCACTCAGAGCACAGCCTCATGAATCCTCATAGATAGAGTATGTACCCTGACGCCGAGTGAGTGAAACTGCTTGTGGTGTGCCAGAGGAGAATTACTCCCCTGATGTATCACATTAATATGTGATAAACAACCTTGCATTGCCAGATTACAATAAATAATTCACTGCCCTTCAGAGGATGTGATATGTGCCTGCACGGATTATTTACAGCTTTGAAATTATTCTTTTAATCTCGTACAGCAAGCTGCCAAGGTGAACCCGGAGTAAATAATGCATGGCAAAAGTTTATTCCTGCTATATATTCTTTTTTTTTTTTTTTTGTCTGGCGATATTTTCTATTATTTCTCGTTGAATGGGAGTATTGCGGGAGCGTGCGCTGGGTGTTTTGTGTTGTTTTGTTTCTAATCGAGTTTGGGATAATTTGAGGGTTATTTAATATTCTTTGGAGTTACTCTGCAGGGTTCACGCTCGGTCCACAACTAACAGGAGCGTAGAAAGCTGAATACAGATACTCTCTCAAAGAAAAAAAAAATGAGAGTCTTTATCAGAAAGTGATTCATGGTCTTACAAGAGTTGAACTGATTTTCTGCGCTGCGTATTAACCATTGCAGAAGACACATATATAGGTTCAAGTACAGCGTGCGAAGACCATCAGCAGTTCAGCCGGCACTGGAAGTAGCTGCTTTTTGTGCTACTCTTTTTCATGGGGTAATTTTTAAAGCATCAAAGTACCAAACAATCTCTGAAGTCCTTCTGATTTAAACATATTTCAATGTGCGTTTCCAGCCAGTAGGGAACAAGTTTAAGTGCAAAAAATATAAATATAGGCATCAAGTAAGTTGGAGAACCACGGCGTGTGTGGAAAGTAGAGGCTCTCCATTCTGCAAATGAAAATGTTACCCCTTAATAGGCGAGCGCCGCACATCAGCAGACTTTTCCACTCATCTTTAAATGACAAGCTTCGACCTCAGGACTGCCTCCGTGAACATTTTGGATGACAAAAAAAAAATGTTTTTCTGTCCCCGTTGAGTCCAGCAGAAAGGAGGCCAGAGAACAGCTGCTGCCTCACAGTATGCTCTAATCTCGAAGCTCTACTGCAGGCATTATGATTCACAGCTGGATTGAAACATTTTCAGCATTCTCCCAGAGTAATTAAGAAACAAGTGGAGTCAGATGAATTTGGTTACGTGATGCCAGAAAAGAGACCAGAGAAAAATATTTTATAGAAGAGCTGGTGATGCTGCGGTGATTGCTCCAACTGTCTCAGGCAATTGCAATGGGTGGCAGGATTTTACATTACATATAACACTTTTATTTTTTTATACTGAAGATGCTCATTTACCCCCCAAATTATCCTTTATATCCCATCTGAAAAACATGCTGGAATAAGATGTCAAAAATATATGTAAGTGACTAAATGCTTATAAATATATTGATGCCCTTGTACAACTCTGATTCCAAAAAAAGTTGAGACTAAAACATAAATAAAACAGAATGTTATCGTTTGCTATACCTTGTTGACATGTACACAACTGAAAACAGTACAAAGACAATATATTTAATGTTTTAGCTCATCAAATTCATTATTCTGAATTTGATGGCAGCGACATGTTTCACACAAGTTGGGACAGGAGCAACAAAAGACTGTGAAAGTTGTGGAATGATCCAAAAACACCTGTTTGGATCAGTCCACAGGTAAACAGGATCATTGGTAACAGGTGATAGTATCATGATTGGGTATGAAAGGTTCATCCTGGAAAGACTCAGTCGTTCACAAGCAAGGATGGAGAGAGGTTCAACACTTTGTCAAACACAATTGTATAAAGGAGATTAGTACATGAGCTCAGGAACTCTTTGTCAAACTGTTGTCAGTAAACACAGTTTGTTTGCAAATGATTGAGTTCTGTTCTTATTTATGTTTTACACAATGTCCCAACTTGGAACCTGGGTTGTAGATCTGTGCTTAAATACTATAAACCAATCAAATGGTGTATATATAAAATTGTACACATCTAAAAGTTTTGTCCATGTATGTTTTTGCTCTGCTTTGCTGATCATGTTGAGCTAACCTCAATAGGCACCTCAGTTTCCCACAGGCAATATGCAAATAGAATGTACCCCAAAACATTACTAAAAAGCCAATTTCACATCAGACAACATTATACATCTGGGTGTATTCAGGTACCTACACAGCTAACAAGGAAGGATAGTCTAACATGTTTAGATGGTTGTGCAGAATAAACTGTGCTCCATATGTCAGTCAGTCGCTTGTTGTGTGCATTAGTAAAACACTAACAGTAATAACACCCTGAACATGTATTAGAGGTAGTGATTTTAACATTTTTTACATTTATGTTTGATGTTATCATAAAATGGATAGCCTTAGAGAGCTCAGGCCGACAGGTGGATAAAGCTAAAGCTTTACAGCCACCAAACCCTTAGGCTACTGAGGCTACTCACATCATCCACCGCATGAATCTGTAAAGCAAAGCACCTTTACTGTTGCCTTTTTTATGTACAACCACCTTGGTTGTTCGGTGCCTTAAGCTACTGCGTTTTAACTTCAGGAAACACCACTGCCATGTTTCAAACCTTTCAGATGGGAAGATTAGTGTGTTAACGCCTGAGGATTACAGTCAGTGCTCCATCAGCACTTCTTGGTCTGTAGCCATTTACCTGCATGCTATGATTGTTCCCTCCTTCCACGAGAATCCACACAACAAGAGATTTTGAGATTTATAAAGGCACAGAGAGGAAGCTGTGTGTGCTTTATCAGTAAAGGAAAATAACGTTCATAGATGTTAAATCAGCTGCTTTACAGCTTGTGAAAACCATATGTGTTCAAGTTAATTATCATCATCTTATGATATGATACAACTTTGATGTCAGTTCACACAGAAATGTATTTTGCATCCTCAGGCAGTTCTGTTCAAGACATTTACACATACAGTTACACATGACACTATTTATAGACATATGAAACACTTCAAACGGTCTCGATAATTACATACATCACATTATATTGTCTGGATTCAGATCTCAGCAGCACAGTGATTTTGGTTTGGCAACAGGATAGACTGATGTAGACAAGAACTCTTCAGTCTGTTGTATTTAAATGGAGGGACTGTAAATCACCTATTGGAAGGCAGAAGTTGGCCTTTAAAAAGATGAAGAAGAGGTACTGAGATATTGGCGTGTCACAGGTTGGCCAATAGTCTTTGCACAAATTTGGACTTGATTAAATAGTTTAGTTTTAAGCTTCCCATATAAGCTATACTGCACCACTGATTTAAAAAAATAAAACTTCCGACTAGTTCCAAAAGATCTGAGTCTCAAAGAAAGTAAATGTGCTCCTGTATCTTCTTACAAATATGTTCTATATCAGGAGTCCATATATCAGGGTGCCATCTATTATAAAACCCAGGTATTTTCTTACGAAGGGACTTGTTTAAATTCTACACTGTGGTCACTGGAGTCAGCTGACAATCAGGAGGAAGACCACAAATACATTTCTGTCTTTTTTTTACCATTGATGATTGAGTCAGTAATCATGTTTGTTTGTTTTCAAAGAAACTAGTTGCATTAGTTCTAATCAGAGAGGAAAGTGTGTCATTTACCTTTACTGTATTTACTGTTTGTGAGAAAAGAGTTGGACCAGTGAAGGAGGTTTGGTTTGGGCGTTATCTGAATCATCATCATCATCAATAGTACAACATTTGGTAAGAATAGAAAAAAACAGCTTTTAATTTTAAAATAATAACATTAAGATTTAGGTGCAAAATAATGTGTGGTTTCCTCATGTTTCTCGCCTTAAAGTTAGATTAAAAAGAAAAAAAAAGTTTACACATTATATAACAGGACCATTCATTCTGTATCCATTGGTTCATTTGTGGAGAAATCTCCTGCTTATAACTATGGTCAATAAAGAATAGTCTTGATACATTGCCTACAGTATGTTTTTCTCTGCAATTCAGCAGCAAACTGTTTTGTTGGTTAAATTGATGTTTTGGGTTCTTATTTCAAGTGAAGTTCAGTACATGTGAGCTATGCACGGCCACTCGATTGTCAGAGTGACCCGCCAGAAGGAAGAGAAGCAGTTTAAGAGTTTGTTTATTGAATGGAAAGGTTCCAAGGACGTTTGCTAAACCTATTGTGCACGTCTCAATGCTTCAATTGTAGTCTCAAATTTGATGGAAAGGCAATAAATGGAATTTAGCTAAATACAAAAAATTCAATTTATTTTATTAAAAGTCATCAGTGTGGTTCACTGTGCTGTCATGGTTAACACAAAACTCAAACTCGCACAAAGGAGTAATATCCTTGAAACGTCCACGCTTTTACCTTACGCTGCCTGTGTGTTGTGTGAGGACAGCGGTGTTGACGGAAACAGTTTGTAATGAATGTAATTGAAATTGCAATAATTAGCTTGATCAATCATCTAATTAGCTTAACTAGTTTAGCTTAATATGATCTTTATGACAGGAAATTACAGATGTGAAATGTCTGTTTTTTTCAAGTTAATTAAGATCATTTTCAAGACTGTCTTCACCAGAAAAACACATCATTGGTTTTTCCTTCCAATGCTTAAAATGAAATTGTGTGACTAATTACTGCCCTATCAAACAGTAGTGGGCCTAATATGATGCTGTCACATGTGGTAAAAACTTCTGAAGGAGGAGGTCGGGGTGGATGTTCGAGGCCTAACTCACATCAGCAAGATCTGCACATGCGCAAGTTTGCATGATCGGTACAAACGATTAGACATGCCACTCTTTGAAACTTATTCATCAGCTGCTGACATGTAACATCAATTCCCACTGCCAATTTTAATTAGTAATCTCTCGTAGCGTGAGCTCTGATATTGCCGTATGTCTCCTTTATTAATTCACATATGTAGCTTCCTCTAATGTCAGCATATAAAATCTTGACAAAGGAGTCGTGTTTCAGTTGGGAGTAAGTCAGGCAGTTATTAAAGGGATATCATTTATATTGTCAAGTGGTGAGGAATGTTAATTCAGCACGGTACATGATGAAAGGGTTATTTTATAAGGGTAGTTCTAAGATGATCTCTCGCATGTAAGAGAAAAAAATATATTCTGTATGTAATGTTTTGGTGTTTTTCTAGACGCTATTTTTCAGAAGCTGCATGCTGTATAATCTTTGTTGGACGTACTCTTCGGCTCGGAGATTACCTGAGGAATAATGTCCAACGATTTCAGAATTTATTCACACCCAGACGCGGCCAGACGAGGCCTCGCCACTTCAGAGGACAATTTGCTCGCCTTAAAAAACAGGAGAATGGTCACATCTCCAAGGGCTTGACTCCTCACCGTAACCCCCAAAAATGATGACACAGTAATCTACGGAAAATCCCCGACCTCAGCGTTTTTCTCAGTGTAACTTGAATTTGATGGTGGTCTTTCACAGTGTGACAATACAGCAGGGAGGGAGCCTTTAAGATATGGAGATATGAGGGAAAAGGAAAAGTAAAAAAATGTGTCTCTGTGATGCAATAGCACACCTTTGCAACCAAACTGTTGTGGATTGGCAACATATTTTTTTTTATTTCTTAAATAACCTTTCAAGAAGACTTTGATAGCACAACACATGAAAAGATGCACTGTACAATTACTTGTCCAGCACTTTAAACACCTATCCCTCATGCAGTTGATAAAGTTTTTCTTCTACTTATCATCCCATCATGCATTTCATGAGTCTCAGGCCTCAGAGCAGGTGAGGAGTGCTGCTCTCTGACAGATGATTAGCAGCGCTTCATCCCCACAAATCCATCTTTCTCTGATCAGGGTGAAATGACAGCTTCACAAAAAGAGTCGATTTTCTGCTTTTTTTTTGTGATCACTCTTTCAGAATCATTAACAAAATTTACTCTGGTGAAGAAAATTATTCAAGACACAGCATTGCCATTCAGTGTGTCGACTTCTGCAGGATTATTTTTCTTTGTGTCAGTTTTTTTTTTTTTTTGAGGTCCTTCACCCACAGACATCGTGCCGCTGCAATTGATTTTAATCACCTAATGTCATCGACAGAAACGCGCAACAAATGGATCAATGTTACGTGCTCGCCAAAGCAAAAGTTTCTACTCTCCTTCACAGTTGCTGCCAGGATAAGACGGCTGACGGCAACAGCCATACAATCTTCAAGTACAAATACAGCTAAGCCGCTAAGCTGATGATTGGTGTGGGAACACAGTATGTAAGCAAATGACTTTGAGGAGGAGGAGGAGAAGGGCCCCGCTGATTTCTCAATTATACTTCCTCCTCAGGCTTGGGAGAGACAAAAAAAAAAGCTAAACTGCATCATTGACAGTCAACTGGGCCAGACCAAACTCGTACCCTGAGGTATTGTGGTCCAACAAAAAAGGGTAATAGAGCTTGCTCCATGTGAGGAAGGCTCACGCTGCTGTGGGACCACGGAGAGCAAGGTTACGCATCCGAACAATGCGACAACGGCTCTCGCTGGCTCTCGCTTTGAAGACGACTTTCATCTTTTTTTTTGTGGCGCGTGGCGATGGCACGAACGTGTGGATCTGAAGCGCCATGAAATGAAAAAAAATGCACAAATATGTAACCTACTGTGTTTGTGTTGCACGGTAAACACGCCGCGTGGAGCCGACGCAGACGCAAACCATAAGACATACAATTACCACATGAAATACCTCAGATAGCGGTTGGCATACACAAGCAATTGTTAAAAATTGAAATATGATTTTTTTTTTTTTCCCAGGCCCCTCCCCATCAGAGCCATACGCGCTGGGAACAGACGTGTGAAATTCAACTAATGTTTTAAACATGCGGGCGCACTGTAATAAACATCAGCATTTGCATTCATACTGTGGTGATAAGTAGGTTACCCTAGAATAGGAAAACATCCTCTGCGGTGCACCATTGTTGTTAAATACTTAATGGTGCTGCCAGTATCTTCAAGGAGCACCTGTCCCGTTGTTTTGTTAGTCTGATTAGAGTGTGAAAGAGCTGTAGGGAAAAAAAAGAATCAATAGGGAGCTCCGTGTTAAGTCAACTCTGCGTGAACATACTTTAGAAATGGCATATTTGTTTCTACAAAAAAATGGCCCCACGAGTGTTTTTCAGTCATTATCTCATCAGGTGCAAAACTATGTGAGCACTGTAAGTAAGAAAATGCTATCTGGTGAGTGATTACAGTCCTGAGAAATTATTGATCCAAGCAATAATAATTTAATCTTACTGCCTCACCTGCCTGAAAATAAATACACTCCATTCACTTTATGTTTTGTGATGTTTGTCAGGTGTGTTGAGCTGTGGAGCTGCTGTGTTTTCCTCACGCCAACTGCATGATTACTGTCTATTACTATGGCTAAATGGTAACATTCACACCACGAGGAATTGCATTTACATGCACAGTGTCAGCTACCGGCCACGCTTTAGAGTCTTATTCAACTTTAATTACACACATGTGCCTTTGATATCCGGTGATGGAGTGCACTGTTGCTATGAATAAACCAATTAACAGAGGAGTCATTTCTACCTGAGGTGCGCCCTCCGCGGATGCAACTCTTCAGCAGAAAAGTATGAAAAGGTTCGGCTCAAAAGCGAGACTCTTTCAACACAAGCTTAGCCCTTATATTAAATTTATAATCCCAATGGTGAAAGTGAGAATTGCTGCTATGTTTTTTTGTTGACATTCAACTGTACCCATAATGCAGTGCGAATGTGATTTTTACAAAGACAACAAAGTGGGAGGAATGAGATTGTCCGTGCCACAGTGAGAATTTTATCAGGGAGAGATGAACCAGGTTTTCATAATATAAGTGTGAGCTATTCAGAGGTATGACCAGGACCAGCTTACCGGAGTAACTGGGTTAAGAGCTGAATTCTCATGTAAATGCAGCAACAATGAATTCACATCTGAGACGTAAGCAACAGTCCAACCGGAATCTTCTTTACGTGTTGTCTCAGATTAATCCTAATCACTTCTTTCAGTGTCGCTCTGCCCGTTTAAGTCTTCATAGACGTGTGTTTGTAGCTATTCAGCAGATCAAAATATCATTCAAGTGCGCAGAGATGCAGAAACGCACCATTCAAACACGAGGTAGAGAGTACCTGTCATTCTCCCTCTGTGAAGGGTGTGGGAGTTCTCTCCCTCCCCGCCGAGCTCTTGTCTATTTTCAGTGATATGGTTTCCAAGCCAGCAATCACATAATTAAGGCCCTTCATCATATTTATTCATTCTCAAAGCTTTCTGACAACCTACAACTGTTTTCCACCCCCACTGCTAAACCTTGTACAAACATGAATACCCTTGGCAGTATCTTGATAATTTGATGCATTTTGTTGTTAGCTTGATTCATCTTTATGAGAGCAGAAAACACTCGCTCACGCCGTATATTGACAGTCCTAATAAACAGATGAATGCAGGTTTTCTTTCTGTCGTCTCACGCGGCGCACAATGAAGTTGTGCAGTATATGCATGACAAACCCATTCTCAACTTTCGACTTGTGCAGGCAGACAGCTGCTTCTCTGAAAGCCTCACACTCAGCCGGCTGGAAATGGTTTCGGAACACAACGAAGGCCTAATAATTAATGTATACTTCCAGCATCCCATCAGAGTAATACCCTATCATTGTGCTTATTATTAAAAGTTTATAGGTCCGTGTCTGTGGCCACCTTAAGAGCTTTCATAGATTATTTAAGAGCTACCACGGAGCAATGTAAAGCCAAGCCTATCAACTTCTCTCCACACGGTTGTACGGTGTCCATGCGATGCCCCTCGGATGTGAAATATTGAACTAAGTTTATAATAGACTCCCCAGCAACAGCCTGAAATCTGTGCATCTTTTATGTCTGAGTGCTGTGAACACTGAGAAAAAAGACAGTATGTGAAAATGTCTTACTTCCATTTTAGGTCAATTTGAGGTAGAAATGGGGACATTTTATTAAAGGCAGAGTCAACAGTGAAAGTGAAATCTTTAGGCTAAATGGGTTTGGAGAGAGCTTTCCTTAATGCTCTCCTTTTTTTTTTCTTTTCTGACGGTCCTTATGTAAAACGTTCAGACATTCATCATCATCCATTTAAACGTGTGTGAGTGAATGTATGTGCATGTGTTCAGCTATCTGTAAGTCATTTATTTTGGCCTTCGTAACGGTTAGCTGTTTTGCAAGGTGTAAGCCAGTGTTTGCAAGTCCAATCAGAGGACAATAACTGAGTTGGAGGTGTGGGACACCGCGGTCGAGCTGTAAACCCAGTGCAGCTGCATTTGAGCGCAGCACTTCAATCATCTGCGAAGCCATCGGAGGAAAGGCCTCATTTATATCATCTAATGTAAACAAATTAAAACCCAAAGAGCAAGTTTGATATAATTAATCTGAGTAGATCAAAAGAAAAAAAAAGCTGCACGCACAGCCCTAATGACTGCTGGGTAAATGACTAAATAAATATGCAACGTTTAAGAGCGAGAGTGGGTTCACTTCCAGTTTTCTAGTGTAGTGCGGCGCGGTTCTGGTGGCTAGGCACGCTGCCAGCACAAACTCATGAGGGTGTTGTGTCGTTAACAAACAAGCCCCACACAGCTCCATTCTTTGCCTCCTACAATTTAAAACACAAGATGGGAGAGTGTGCCAATGACAGAGCGGGGAGTGATGCCAGAGACTGCACAATGTGGGGGAAGTGCTAATGATCAACAGTCCCTCCTAAAACACGCAGCTGGAGCGGGAAGAGATGGGGGAACGGTAAAAAAAAAAAAAAAAAAAATCTGTCTAGTTATAATCTATGAATTTATTAACTGTTCGCTGTGGAAAGGCTGTCATTTCTCAGTGTCTATCTATACACCTATCTATCCATCTTCCTGCGAGAGTCTGCAAGTGCGTCTTTAAAGAAAGAGGAATTATGAGAATGGGGACATACGTATTAAATATTTTACTATTTCAGTTCTTTATTCTTTGAATTCTGAATTAACTAAGTTTCAACCAGATTCACCGCTTTCCTACTCTCTGTGTCTCGCCTGGTGTGAATCAAATTCAGATCCGTGTGGTTAGAAACTGAAATTCAGCAGCAACCCGGGCTCCTGATCTTAATTGACCTCAGCCACATATCACTCGCGCTTAGTCGTCTCTCTCTCGCCTGGAACAACCTGCTATTTGAGGCAATTACCCCAGAGGACAAAAGTGTTTTCCAATACAAAACAAAGTGAATTGCCATTGTTATGAACAATTTTCCAAAACATTTGATGCATAAACACAAAGTCCATGTATAGTCTTGGGCCACTGACTATGTAGCTGGATTAATTCATTCCAAACTTGGAGAAAAACACCATTCAGAAATATGCACGCTGCCATTCACATCCTCTGCTGTCTGGACTGGAGGGAAATTACTATTGTGCACTGAAAGCAATTCTTGTTACTGAGATGAAGTTAATTAGAAACAAGTCTTCTGCAAACAATTTTTCACGCTAGGCTAACTATGCTCTACGAGGGACGGCGTTCGGAGCAGGAGGGTTCCAACTTTACCTCACCTCTCGAAAGAAGATGTCATACAACGACCGTAATACAAATTATTATGGACTCTTCGGCTTCACACCGGCGGACCAATAATGTGTCTGGTGAATTTATTACCTTGATAAAGTTCTCGAGTTATAACGCTATCTGTAAAGATCTTCTATGGCATCTTGGTCAATCAATTCTTTGTCATTAAAAGTCACTCTGCTTGTTACTGTGAGATGTCTCCTAATATTGCATTTTTAAAAGTCAATTACGCAATCGATATAGAGAAAATGTTTTAAACAGGATATTAAGGAAGATAAGATGCCACGCTGTCAATATTATTAATAGCAATTTTAGCTGTGTCCCTGTGGATATATTTGTTAAATGCACTGAAAGTCTCATCTCCAAAAGACCAAAGCGTCCAAACAAGGATTCTGACGCTTAAAAATAATCAGGCAAGTTCTCCGTGGCACTTCTGCGATTATTAGAGTTTCATACAACTGCTGAAGCCGGGCTTCTTCCTGAGAATCAAGTTTAATTAGTTGGATGGACTCGGGGTGAGGAACGAACTTGTGTTTAAGAGTAAGAGTGTTATAGCGACATGCTCCTTGATCCCTGGCTGTGGTCATCACCTGAGGGAGTCCCTCTCTAACACACAGAAGGTGAGGGAGTCTACTGATTGCCCTCAGGAGGATCACAGGAGCCTGCCTGCAGCGCCGGACATCTTGTCGAGGCTCAGTGGCTCACGGTGAAAATGAATGGCCCCCCACACTTGAGTGGGAATTTCAGGATAGGACCATGGCTGCCTAACAAGCCAATCACAAAAGCCAATTAGGGCCGAGGTTTTGCTTTGGGGATACAGAGATTCCTGGGGCTTGGGGAAGTGATTCTAGCCTTGGCCCCGGTCTATAACCTGGAGGAAAATTTCAGCGTTGTCTGCAGGAGAGCAAAGTCTGGCTCTGGATCAATCTCACCAGTGGACCGAATCAGATTTCCCTTGGTCCAGTGTGCATGGACTGAATGCAACATTACTTTACTTAACTTACTGTTTTGACTGTCAGGATTTGCTCTGTGCGTGTTCTCAGGTTCTCAGTTGGTCTAATTTTTTTGTTTGTTTTTAAAGCACTGCTGAAGAAAGTACAGTAAAGTTTACCTGATTTGATCAGATAGAGGATCACTGAGCGTCAAAAAGGGATCATTATATCATGTTGATCTATATTTCACTCTTTCATTCTCTCTATGACCACACCCAGCGTTTGTATTATATATGTATGTAAGACAGAAAGTGCAGTCAGTTTGTTAGATTGTCCCTTGAATGAATGCTTTTCCGTAATTGCTTTGAGTAATTGTTGCTTCAAAGTTGTGAAAAAACAAAGTCTCCAATTAGCAATGACTCTACTCATCCTCAAGGGTGGCTGCAAAAAAACTAAATGATTATGTATACACCTGTTTTCTTGTTTAGTGTGGCACATATCTATAGAAAGAAAGGATGAAAGCACGCACTTTTACAAGTCCTCACAAAGGTTTCCATAGCAAATCCACAAAAAATGAAGATCCACTTTAAAATATGAATCTCAAGGCTTTAATGTGCGGCTGAATGGGGAGATGAAATGTCGATGAAGTTTTGCTATGTTCGGATGTTTATACAAGATCTGAAGAAGGGGAAAGGTAATATCCTCGACTCTTCTGTTTGGTGCACAATCAACCTGCGCATGGGTTAAGAGCATGCTTTTCTTTTTAAAAGCCCCTTTGTAGCTTTTCAAATCATAATCATTTAGAAGGAAGTGAGGTCTGCTGGTCTGTAATCATTAGGCACCTCAGGGCAGCAGCTTTTTGCTGAGATTTAACTAAAGCCAGAAATCGCCCATGTTAAACTCAAGGACACATTAAAAATATAACAAAGAGTAAACAAAATCTGCTCAAGACTTAAAGCACCAGTTCACTCAAATCATGCAAAAACACACATGCAAAACATACAGTATAATACCCAACTTTCCCTGAGTATCTGTGTTTGCAGTTCTTCTTATATTCGGCCTGAGGTTAACACATATGAGTCTACTGCTATAACTTCAATACATCTGAGCTGAGTGAAATTTATTCATGTTGTTCAAAGCATTTAAAAATGTGCCTTTCATTTGGGGAACTATTTTATACCGAACATAAAAACTTGTCATGGCCACAGCTGTGCTATCCTCTCCTCCATCCTCTGCCCTCACTTCTGATTTTCCTATCTGTGTGTTTTTCCCGGCTCGGCCTCTCCGTCAGGTGTCCTCTGCATTTCCCCCTGTCACACACCTGTTGCTCATTCCTATCAGTGTTGAGCTGCTGCCTGCCTTCCCAGCTGCTCTTAATCTCTAATTAGTGTGTGTATGTGGGTGTGTATTCTATATGTAGAGGTAGTTTTCTAGGCTTGTCACTTTGCCTGTCAGCATGCTGTTTCAGTGTTCAAACCATTCCTGTATTCCTGAAGCCTTACCTGCTTCCCCGTCCTGATAACCCACTGCTGCCCCACCTCCCTGCTAATTTTCTAATCTCCCTGCCTGCTCGACGCCGACTGTGAAACTGAGCACGGCCCGTGTTATTTGCCTTTAAACAAACCTTCTGTGTTAGTGTGTGCCCTTCGGTCCACTCACCTGCTGCTAGGTTCATGAACTGTTACAAAAACAGTGAGAAATTACCACAGCGAGGTCACACAGAGAGCAAGGGAACAGCAGAAGCACTGGAAACAGACAAGAAAACAGCAGATTTATTGCAAGACTTAGTCAAAGCCACAGGTGAATACTGGCATTTTTATTCCTTCTTGTTTTATGCAAAATGATACCTTTGGCCATTTGATTCTTCTTCGCCTGTTGCAGCTTTCCATTAGTTACATACCACAGGTGCTGGCAAAGATGAATGGCAGCTGAGGGCAGGGTGAACTGACAATATTGCTACCTTGAGTTGAAAGTTTGAATGTGTAATTTTAGGTGGAAAATACATATTTGCTGTTTGAGCATACGGTGCATGATTGACCTGTTTTCTAGATCAGCGTTATCCTGAAAATGCTTTTTACAGCTTCACTCTCATGTCACTGTTTAGGCCAGTATTCACTTCCATCTAAATACTTGCAGCCTGCACATGGCATTCCTCAGCTTTTGTTGCTACATGCAATTTTAGTAGAAGTATGCCGTCTCAAATGCTCAGCATTTAAAAATAGAATTCGGCATGGGTCGTCTGGGAGAGGGAACTGTGTGAAGTGTTGTTTTCAGAAGTATGTTACAGTGACAATTTGCCACAGACTGACAGTAGAAACGGCCAACTGAAGACACAAACTGTGACAAAGAACAACTGTGATGCGGTGCATTAGTTTTCTGAGCATCTCTGTACACGATTTGCAACAATGCTTGCTTTGCCTGAATATTATTAGACACACCTCGCTTGATAGCATAACTTGATTGACATGGGATTTAGACTTAACACAATCAAGGAAGAATTTGATTTCATACTGTCATATGCTTCGTTTCTTACTTTTCTATTTTTGCTCCTTCCACATTCTGAACAGAGCTGAACAAGAGTTATCATGCCTCTCTTCATATTGCAATATACTATATCTGGGTGCATGTTTATGTTTGGAATTCCTGAAAATGAAGAGCATCTTCATGAGGGGATTAGAGGTAATTGAGTCATCTGTGCCTGCTCATATTTTATTCACTCAGTTTAAGTTAAGACTGGGGTGAGATTTTCATTTTGGAATCAGCTGAACCAAGTAAGACGAGCTTGGAGCCCCTTCCTGTTGACTCCACACCACATTACCCCTGCTCTGTCGGTGGATTAGCCAAAACTTTGTTGTTGACCATGAAAGCAACTCAATCTTGTTATCGCTTATGCACCAACATCTACTCGACAAAAGACTTCCCAGAGCCTTTGCCATGGTTCGATCCTAATAGTCTTAGCAGCATTAGACTGAGAACAGCCACAAAAGGAAGATCACTCTTCCCACCCCCACAATTAAAAAAAGATTAGGGGCATGCCACAAATCCACTGCATGTCTACATCATGTGAGGCATGCTGAGTGTGCCAGCTTGACTGAAAGGAGGAACTTCACACTAAGAAGATGTTGACATGTGTCTTCTGAAAGAGATGTCACTATAGTCTGATGTTATGTGTTCTTAAGAATTTGCATGCCATTGATTTAATTATACACTTGGTTCAACAATGACCCGCTTCTTGTCTAAACCCACGGAGGATCAAGGCAAAAGTGAACAAAAAAAATCAAACAAATTATTTTATTTTATGCCCAGTGCTTTTTCATCGGCAGGAAAATTGATTTGTGTGAAAACTAATGGGCATATTGGACCAGTTAGCATTGCATAGCAAACAACAGTGCTTTGAAAGATGAGAAAAAATCACCTCAAACTTGAATGTTAAAGATTGATAAAACGATAACATAATCTACATTGGGATACCAGTGATTCAAAGCAAAACTCTAGAAAGAGCCTTAGACCTTCAATATCAGCACCTTGATGAAATCTAAAATGCAAGCAACGTAATAATGCCTACAAATGAATGTAATCTGTCTCAACTTGACTAATGTGACTGAAAAAATAGATCAGACTGTGTGGATCAATCAAAGACTGATATGTGACATGTTAGGTTGATGTGTGGTGTGTTGGTGACGGCATGGAAGATGGTATTTTTCTAATCTCTAATCTCGTCCCTGCATCGAGCAATGAGCAGGACATCCCCGTTGCCTTTTGTCGATAATGAGCTTACTCCTGTAGAGAGTAGACCAGTGCTGCACTGTTGGCACTGTTTCGTCCATTCCTTACACATATGCTCTCATGTTTCTGCTTTTGGAAAGGTGATTTAAAAAAAAAAAAAAGACACCAACGTCCAAACTCTTTAGATACTAAATATTGCTGTTATTAGAGCCCCATGCACGCTATTTTGGCACCGCAGAGTTGGGAGAAATTCAAAGCTCAAACAGCCCTGCCTTGCCAAGTTACAATTATTAGGCAAAATGGAACAACTGCTTTTTTCAGGACGTCACTTGGTGAAACAAAGTGAACATGCTTGCAGTGAAGAAGGAAATTAATGCATTTTCCAAGTAAATTGCCAGATGATTTTTGCTGGATTTTTAAGATAGGGGACAGTGGAGTGGGTAGATTAAGTTTAAGGACTTTAGTGCCCATAACATTCATAGGAGTCCACCTAAAATAATTAGTTTTGCCGTCTCTGGATTCGTAATGCAAAATATAATGTTAAAACAAAAAACTCCCATCACCACAGAAAGAGTCTTAATACAACCACAGATAAATGAGATAAAGAAACAGAAAGAGGCACGAGGTAAAAATCACGGGTGCAGATGCATCAGTGACAAGCTGAAGTGACCAACACATGATTTAACCTTGTAAATGAAATGGAAAAAAGCACTATATTTCCTCTAATTTCTTGTAAATCAGCGTGGGGAACCTTTTTCCTATCAATGGCCATTTCAATTTTCATAATATCCTTCGAGGGCCACACTAAATTATCGTACACATATATCACACTAACCTCTAATGTGATGGCTGGAACTGCTTCTCTTTGGCGAGGTGTCTAATATCAGATGGTTGTGATGATGATGCTACTAGCAGCTGGTTTTCCAGGTTTAGTCTTGAGCAGAACTGAATCTTTGCAGAAGTCACTTTTGAAAAGAGCTGCTCACAGTAGTAGGTTGTCCCAAACAGAGATGCAGACTTGAGTGCTTGTCTCCTCAGAATGGGAAAATCCTCAGTGTGTACATGCATTTTGTAGAACTGGCTCGTAGTGTCTTTGCAGCTCGGCGACTTCATGTTGTAGGTTGTGAAGCACATCAGCTGATTCCAGATGATTTCACATTTGAAAGCAGAAAACTGAGAAGCTGGTTGGGACCTTGCTTGGCATTCAGTGTCCACCATGAAGGCCAGATTCCTCAGCCACTTGCTATCACTGCCATTCATTTCCATAAATTCCTCGAGACAAACGTACACTTTGGAAGAATTTTACTTTGTCCCGTGCTAGCAGCTGCCACTCCTTCACAAACTGTCCTTCTGAAAGAGGTTCCAGCTTCGTAGTTACTAGCTAACTCTGACAGCGACCCAGACAGTTGTACAGCTGGAAGGGACCACCTGGAAGGACGTTTTAGTCATTTTTTTTTCCTTTTATCTCAAACAAAGTAATTGCTGCCTGGAGAGCGTCTTTGTATTTCTGAGTTGCTTTTTTGTATTTATGAATTGCCTCGTGGGATCAAACCGTGTTGTGGGCTGCATACGGCCTGGAGACCGGATGTTCCCCACCCCTGTGGTAAATGGAAATCATCGCAACGATTTCAAAGAGACCAGCAGCAGCCAAGGACAGTATTTGACTTCAGTTGAACTGGGCCTGATTAATCATTCATTATGATTCACAATTTAATGTGGGGTTTTTTTTTAGGCTAAAAACAGACACAAATGAAAACCATGTCTTCCAAGATGATGAATAAGCTGTGAGCACAAAACTATTTGTACCCATTTGTCATGTAATGACTGAGGGTCCAACAGAGAATTACAAGATACCTTTTCCCCCTCTTTGCTAGTTTTATCTGAAGCTTTCTCAGATAAACACAGATAATCAGCATTTTTAATTGTGCAAGTTGGCAATTAGGTGCTTAACTGAAATAGTGATTTTGTAAGTTTGCCTGTTTTTTGGGTGTTTTTTTTTTTTTTTTAGCAAACAAATTTGGGCAATCTGAGTCTCAGAGGTAGGATTTTGGTGATTACTACCCTCAAATGTATTTGTGCACACAAGTTTAGAGAAGAGAAACAAGCTGTTATTTGAAAATTCAATTAAAGGTGTCAATGGGATGTTTTTCGTTGAAAGTTTTAGAGGTGCACCTGTTTTGTCAAGCACACATTAACTAGAGGGTACATCAAAAAGACGGCGTCCTTGTTTAACTGCTATACAGGGTATGCCATTTTAGTGTACCTATTTGTGCAGTCTGGGAAAATTAAGGCTTCTTTCAACTGGCTGTAGCCGCCTCTGTCTCTCCATTTGATCAATACAAATTCACAGGTGCTGCTCTTTATAATGCAAGCCAGCAGTACAACAGAGGGAAACATGAAGGGGTGAGAAGTGCTCACATTTAATTGAAGATAATTTTGACTACGTGCACTGAACAAGGCTGATATTTTACAGGGAAAAAAAAAAAAAAAAAAATGAATGAAATTATCGATTATATATTGTGTAAACTAGACAGTGTTTCATTACAGTTCATGTTTTGTTTTAAATAGCGTGTGTGTGTGAGAGAGAGAGTGTGTGGATACTGTACTCCACTAAAGTAGCCTGAGTGGAGATGAATTGACACATTAGTGCCGGGGCTCTTTAACGATTTGTCAAAGGAAATTAGAGCGACTGCTCTTTATGATGCTGCTGCATAGGAAAGTAACTGGGGGAGAATAATTCAGTCTCAATTCATTTTACGCTGAAGGCAGGTCAGGGTTGAATTGCACCATTTGGCTTTCGAAACTAATGTCCATGCATATCTTGATTGCCTGAACAAAAGCGCAGGGTGGCCTTTATGGGTCCTGGAGGATGGGTGTGGGGAGGGCTTAGCCTGTAATGCTCATTGCTGGAGATGATCACTGACAGCTATAACCTTAAGGCACTATTACCACCAGCAGCAACCATCATTTGGTTATTACATTCAACAATGTAGTCTAATGGGTATGCCATTGTAGCTGTGCTACAGTATGCTGCCTTACCAGGGAAGGCAATTGCTGCTAACTTTGTTTCCCTGTGCTGAATACTAAGTGAATTAATGATACCAAATACATTTAAATAACTGAGTCATGAATGAAGTTCTATATTGTGAAAATAACAGACTAATGAAACAGATGGTTGCTTGGTAAAACTGTGCTCAGCTTCTGAATTAACATAATAAAACATAACCAGGCTGCAAGTTGTGCTTCTTGTAGACTAATGGGTTTTATGTTTGAAGGAAACAATATTAATTTTTTGACTAAACAATTGCCCACAAATAAAACTGAAATCACTGTTACGAAACTCTCTCATGCTTTCCAGCCTAAACATTCTATATTAAGCAAGTAGATTGTCGAGCATTTTAAAGGCAATCGAGCTTCTTGTTCTTTCTGCTTCAACACGTTTTATTTGGAAGATGAGCCATCCCTTAGAGGGCCAATGCACCCAATGCAGTCTATGATTAGAGTTCACCCTTCACATGGTACAGAACAGGGTGATATTGACTGCTTCCACTTCAGTGGAGTTAGTCAAGATTGACACATAATGAAAGCACAGCCGGCAAGAAAAAAACAAGGAGAAAAGTATACATGCCCTCTGTTGGCTTGCTGGCATCTGATTTCTTTACGATTAACTGTAGTTTAAAAATGTTCACCATGATTGTAACTACAGTGAAAGACTGTGACATTAGGTCTACGAGTACAGAGAAAGCCCTCTGGCAGATTCTTTGAGCCAACCCACAGACTCCTGCAACTGACAGATATTTTCAGGTACTACAGGTTATAGAAATGACCTTTCAATCCCCAAGCCGGCATTAAAAGAATCAACATCAGGAGGATGAATATCTTGTAGAATTAGGTTACAATGGCCAGCTTCTACTCACTTTGATACAGGTCAGGTTAACCAGAACCACCTCAAAAACAGGACAAGGTGCAGTAGGGACTACATCTTTTGTGGTACTGTACCTGAGAAAAATACTGGGGTCCTGGGAACACACTAAACCCAGGGAAACCTAGAAACACTACCATTTTGGAGATTCTGAACATGGCCAGCAGTGGACATCAATCACGCTGACCAGCAACGAGGTAGAGGCCAACGATCTTAGATCAGTAAGATACAGTTCTCTCTTTGAAACACGCAATCCCTCCTCCTGCAGGGAACTGAGCAGGTTCTGCTGATATAAGATCTTCTGCTCAGAGATGGGCATTACCTGCAGACAGAGCTGACATAGACACTCGAGTAAGTTTGTGATGTTGCTGGGTATAGCCACGCAGAAGTTTTATTCAGAAATGTTATCAGCTCTTTATCACATGACCACTGGAGAAGCAGAACACCTACTGAGCAGCAAACTACAGCAGGGACAACATACACCGTCATGTCTTCGTCCAAATAATCAACACCTGGAGTGGGATTTCTCAGATTTGCTTGACAGTTTGCTTGAAGTCGCCAAAATTGGAATTTTCCTGCAAGGTCTTCCTGCCAAACTTACTTGACCAACTGCCAAACTCTGCCCATGAAAGGAGCATGAAACACCAACATTTGTGAAATCTGTCTGAAGTCACATACACCCGGGAACATGGGGCCAAGTTCTAAGAGAGATCCGGCATGAGGAGGTAAATGCACTCTGCCGTCGCTGAGATATTAACTGGGAAGCCTTTTTGCAGGGAAAGTGGGGGAAACTCGCTGAAATTTTCAGCGGGTACAGGAGAGGAAGGGTGCTTTGCAACTCACTTCAAGGTCATCATCTTCTGAAGGCGACTGGAGAGACAGCTGGATGTTGCCAGCGAGCACGGCTTGAGGAGAGGCAGGGAACTCTCGGGGAGGCAGGGAGTGTCGTCATCGCTCTGCCATAAGATCTTCAGCTTGAAAATCTTTCACACAGAAAACACCCCGCAGTCCAGACAGACAGGAGTCTATGAGCAAACCTATAGAGCCTGCTGGAGGTTGATGCCTTTGTGAAATAGAGCTGCAATAACAGTGACTGACAGGAGCAACACAGTGGTAGTACAGTACTTGTGGGTGCTCAGATCAGAATCAACACAGACCATTTTGGACTCTAATATATTAAAGTGTGATTGTCATAACGTTACACTTAGACCCAAAATGTGCTCAAATAATAATTAATTCCTTAATATAAACAACTTTGGATTAAACTAGAAGCCTTTAAAACAAGTGTGCCCATCTTTTCATTAATGTTGTATCAGTCTATCAGGAAACTGACCTGCTGTCTCAAATTACTGCAGATGATACAGTCTGAGGTGTAATTAAAAAACAATTAGGAAAATGTGGCAGACTAAGAGCACCTTCACCTCCCCTCAGTTAAACGAGGTCATTAAGCATGTATATGACTTTTAGGCAATATCCAGGTGTGTGTAGGCAGAAACCACCACAGTCCCACAAAGAGCGCCTTGAAGTCAGTGCTGCAAAGCATTAAATGTTATACAGATACATACATATATATATATATTGCAACAATACATTTTGCTTTTTAAAAACCTGTTTTGATAAATATGTGTTTAATGTTAATGCGCTTGGTTTGATAACAGCAACAGTTTTGTTTCTTCTTTTTCTTATTGTTCCTTGCAGTTTGTGTCTGTCAGCATTTGCACTGTTGTGAGAATTTAGATTTGAATGCATGCACTAGCTAATTAAAAAAGGTCTGTTGCTGAAAGCTCTTCATTGCCATATGCTACTCATGAGAGACTCACCCCAGTTTTTTGAGTTCTGGTTCAGGGATGAATCGAGTGGTTGATCAATCTATTAGTCGACCGACAGAAAATTAATCATTATCAAATAATTAAGTATATTAATGCTCAATTTATCATTAATGTAAACATGTGAAACTTTTATTAATTCTTTAAAATCTGAGGATTTGCTGTTTTCTTCTGTTTCATATAATTGTAAACAGATTTTTGACTTTTGAAGAAACCATTTTGGACTCATTTTTCACTGTTTTCTGATGCTTTACAGGCAAAATGATTAATCAAGAAAATAACTAGCAAATTAGTCGATACAGAAAATGCTATGTTAGGTGCCGCTCTGCTCTGGTGCCTCAACAGTGATTTGTAACTTCCAGTGAAATTACTACTGTCAGATCTACATTGTTAAGCTTCACCCATTACTCATCAATCAAACTAATTGTTAGAGTTGAGCTGTTTGAAATAATTTTATAAATCACATTGAAAAAATTTG
This sequence comes from Holacanthus passer, assembly GCA_025331565.1. NCBI lineage: Eukaryota > Metazoa > Chordata > Actinopteri > Pomacanthidae > Holacanthus > Holacanthus passer. The sequence goes on along the minus strand of JAFREQ010000073.1, from coordinate 776,476 downwards.
GAGGAATTTGTTTGGACATTAGCTGTGATGGATCCATTGATCAATGTGGCAACGGATAAATGTTGTAAACTGGTATCAAATGCAGCTGATATTCTCCTACCAGGATGTCACAAGATGTTTAGATAGCTTTTTCTGAAACTGATGAATTATTTGCAGCTATAAACACACTTGACCAGACTAGTTGAAGAAAACACCCACCTGCAAAATAGTTCATCACGCTTGTGCTCTATGTGGTGGGCATTACTCAATACTCAGTGCCAGAGCTCAGACAGCACTGTTGTGAGGGTACAGAAACATAATCAGTTCATCTGTGAGAACATGCTTCGCCAGCTAATTTCTGTGCTGAAAGAGAGTGAGGAGCTCCCCATGTGTTCCCAGCACACAGACTCTGCCTTAAAGGCATTTAAATTTGTATTTTTGTGTGTGTGTTAAATTATATCAAAGTGAAAGAGGGGGGAAAAAAGTCTACTTCACTGAAAGTTTTTGGGGGCATGCACAATGCCAGCAAGCTTTGATTTGTGATTATAATTTGTACAAAACATGGACAGAAGCACGATTCTCTAAATCTGCTCGGCTTCCTCTTCTGCCTTCTCTCCCACATTTTCTTCATTTGCTGCTTTTTATTTTCTCACACTTTTCTGTCATTTGTTGAAATCAGTTACCGTTTGCTGGCCAGCTTTTGGTGAGGTCAAGGATAATTTTAAGCGAGCCACTTGAGGTTAATAATTTTATTTTGATTTTGGGCAGGAATTCATCCCTAACATGTTTTGGCTATTATGCACGACACTATTTCACCTTTGCCATCCATTAACCATATTTCGGGGATAACTGATTATTTATGTCAAGTGATTCACACAAATAATTAATTCAAGGGAGCAAATTAAGCAATTTGAGGTTACATATTATCACCTACGCACAAATTATCAAAAAGTTTACCACTAATACCTGCCAGGCTCTGTATTTTAATATGAAATGCTTCTTTTTATAACTTCAGACAATGAAAAGCAGCTAAAAATATAAAGGAGCATTCATATTACAAGTCACTCTTATGCATTGCTTGGAGGCATTTTAAGAAATCTTTGGAGACTTTCTCTTTAAACCAGCTTCCTTATTGCCCTCCTTGTTTAATTCCTCAACCCAAGGAAATGAAGAGTAAAGGCTTTTTTTAACACCTCTTTTGTCTGTTCTTTTTGTCGCTGTCTTCATACCCTCCAGCTGCAGTGAGGTCCATAATTTCGCTGGTGTATCACGCAGCCTTCTCTGTTTACTGGCAGTTCTTTTTAAATTAAAAGTCACAATCTGGCTGTCAAGCAATTGTTTCTGCCTCGTGGCAATAAAGTCATCAACTATTTTAAGTGAAGATGCACCCTCTTCCCTGTTGGTGCTCTGTGCGATTAAATGGCAATTGTCTGCCAATATCACTTTGCATTAATTAGAATGTAGTCTGAATTTGGTGGATCACAACATACATCCCCAAACATGCAGGGACAAATTGGCTCCTGTGTGTGTGTGTGTGTGTGTGTGTGTGTGTGTGTGTGCTCTATACTGTGCTCAATAGAGTTCCTGCAATTTCCAATACAGTTTTTTTTTTAAATTTTTTAATGTCACACTACTGGCACACTACTCCACAATCTAATGCATGCTCGTATGACTTCAACAGATCACAACTTTATCAGTGGTCAGTTCATGCCCTTTCAGCCTTTGACCCACAGTGTGCTGACATGACAGTGGCACGGCCGGTGTTTCACAGCAGGACCACAGGTCTGCAGGGAAGTCATGGCTTCAGTCTAATTTTTTACACTCAAAACTTAAAAAAATCAAGACTTAAATGCTATTTGCTTTTAGTTCACTTTTTTTTCAGTGCATTTTGCAGACTCTATGGAATATAAAATGATGGAGTAATGATTGCATCATTGATCCAAGTAGGAATTCTAATATAGAAAAAAAAAATTGCAATTAATTCCAAATGTTCAACCTATTACCTTACTATATTTGTAAATGCATACTGTCATTTGAACTATGTACTTGTAGGTTATGTCATATTTGACAATATGACTTTTTTCAATACCTGAAAGCATAAACTTGATCTCATGATTTCACCAGTCCTTATATTAAACGCCACATATCTGATGGTCTAAAGGAGTTAAACGACACTTCAGTCATTTTATAAGAGGTGTTTTCATAATTGTATCTGCCCCTGTTGGTTGTATGCTGCAGGATAATATAACAATGAAACTGTGTAATCAAACAGGATACTGCTCTGAATTACATAACCTTCTTTCCCAGTTTGGTGCATGATTTCAGGCAGTGGAATCAGAACGAGCGAAGCACTACACTTGTTACCATGGGAGTCATGCAAACAAAGAAGCGCTGAGGAAGTGAGTGGGAACAAGAGAAAGTCCTTTATTTTATCTCATCTTCCTTTTAATGACTCTAACCTATAGCAATGTGAACAGAGACGCCATAAGCTGTTATAGGGAATGCGACTGAGGCTTCTCTGCGGTGTTGGTGAGTCACAGCAACCCATCTGGGATGTACATTTTGACCCGGCATCTGGAAAACTGACAATACCAGGACTAACAACATGGTGCAAAACAACAGGTAGTAATTATAAAGTCATGCGATCTGCAGAGTTACAAGAACACACAGATACTTATGTCATGTTCTGCAGCCCAGTATAGCCTGCATTAAGAGCCAATATCCTGAGGGAACACACTGTTTTATTACCAAACAAAGAGAGCCAATGCAATTCATTGCATATTGTTCAGTTGCCGTTCTTGAGAAATAAATGCTCTAAAATAAAACAGGCATGCCTTTTGATAATAGGGACTTTAAGAGCATTACCCTGCAATCGAGTATCTCTGTATCAGAGGCAATATTTTGCAGCGTGTGCTTTTAATTCCCTCAAAATGTACCACAGACTTACCATATTAATGTACAAATTGGGTTATCCTTCTTTCAAGGTCTCCAGCCCTAAATTAATATGACATCTTTGGCAAGGAAACCGGAATGGCTTTTAAAAGAATTTAATAAAAAGCATCACTGATGAAATTAGCTAATGCCCATTGACATTTTATCCTGAGCATTATAAGAATAACTGGACCCAGTGATCACATTCCCCGCGGTTTCTGATGCTACCCTCTGATAGATTTCAATATAATTTGTAAGTGAAAAGTTAGTCTTAAGGTCAGGTGTGGCACCACGGTTTATTCTGAGGCATCTGTGCATTTGAAAAACAAACAAAGATGAATTTGTTCTCTCCGGCAGCATTAGTCTCTCACCATCTTTGCTTCTCTTTCCGAGTTCTGAAATATTGACGGCAAAGCATTTAGTGGCTTGATTGTCCGACTCAGACTGCGGATGCAAGGTTTCACAAAAAGAGTCTCAGCCTGATATGATGACAGTATATTCTGATCGCCAATAAACAGCCTGCTCACAGCAAACGGCAATTACGAACACGGGGTCCCTGCCATCAGTCGCATCTGTGTTAATCTTACATTCTCCACGCAACAAGACAAAAACTAGTACAAATCCTTTTGCTTGTTTTATATCACATGTCAGCCTTAATGATGGAGGCCCGCACAGAAGATTCCAGCAGACAAAGCGGTAACCGTATGTCTCGGTAAACCCACGAGAGCAGCAGCCTGTGAAACAAAGCAGCTTCCACTTTTATGTCCTTTTTTTTTCTCTCTGTGGTTGTTGGGTAAAGTTGCAAGTAAATTTGCCATTAAAATGGCAGCAAGAACCACAGTTTTTGAGCTTCTCAATCCATTTGAAGAATTCTTGCTGGTGTCTAATGGTAGGAACGCTCGGCTTTTTATATGAAATGTTGTTGCTCAAGGATGGATGAAAGTGCTGCGTTTTTAGAACTTTATTTATTTCTTTCCTTATTTATACAGTTATTTATACATAAAAAACGGTGATGCATTTCTGCAGCTTGTTTACTCTTCAAAGACACGATTGTTTCACTGTGATTAAACTAGATAAGGTCATGGTGACGGAAGTGTGAGGGCGATACATTTAAAGACGCTTGCCCACTTTGTGTGTGACATGCTCATTTGATGAAATATCTTCCGTGGCCTGTAATGATACACTTTCTGATGTGAGCGTCACTTTGGTGTTTCGTTTCTGTGCTTTTTTTTTGAGGCATGCCCAAACTTTTTTTGACACTCAATACAGCGTTGTTCTGAGTCTAATGACACATTGTCTCAATGCAATACTACTTTACAGCATCTTATGTTTTTTTGCCTCACATACAGACCATATTGAAAAAGTAACAGTGCTGTTTGAAAAAGAGAAAAATCAACACTTTTTTTTCTCTCGTAATAGTCTTCAAGGACACCTTATTAAAGCACACTTGAGCTGTATGGTTAGCTGACTTTGAGCCATCATATCAAAGATTTTGACAACTTCCCTCTAAACCTGATTCTACAGTCGCTGCCTCACTGAGGTCCAATTAGTGAGAGGAAGAGAATCCTACATCATACAGGCAACAACAAGCATTATAAAATATTGAAGGATAACAAGTATTCAGCTCTTAAAACATGAAAACAATTAACAAACAATAAAACAGATGCCAGAAATTGCTATCTCTGCAAATTCCAGGCCGATGAATGTACAAATGTAAATGTATGTAAGCAACAGTTGCATTCAAGGTGTTAACATTAAGATGATTGGTGATTGTTCAGGGTCCGAAGCACAAAAATGCTAAGTGCATTTAAAATATGTCTGGAAGAAGAAAAAAAAAATCAATGCGAGTCAGCTGCCTGTCTGGCTGTGAGCTGAGACGACAGGAGTGTCTGAATGCCTCGGTTTTATTGACTTGCATTGGGCTTCATTGTGAATAACAAATATGCAAATATTAAATTAACAGAATCTTTTTGGCCAGTATTCCTGGCACTCAGTGCCTGGTTTACCAGCTCTTGGCAGGTGAGCTAAAAAGTTAATTTTGGACACTGTAGCTTGGCAAGTTCATCCGGTGCCATTATCATTAACCTCAGCCATCTTTTATGGCTAATGCATATTGTGTAGGTTTTTAGATCTCCAAGATGCAGATCATTTATTTAGCTGAAGTGCATTGAATATTTTATAGTTTGTTGGCCTATTTTGTCTTATTTACTACCAAAAAGCCAAGCGTTCATTTTTCAGATGAAGTTAAGTAGGACTGCAATGATTAGTCAATCAAAAGAAAATGAATAGCCAGCTATTTGAATGATAGTTGAATTGTTTCAGCCATTTTCCAAGCAAAAATATATAAAATGTGCTGCTTTTCTCTGTCATTTATGAAAGTAAGTAAAGGTTTTGGACCATTGATTGGAAAAAGTAAGCAATTTGAAGACTTCACTTTGAGCTCTGGGAAACTGTGACGAGCACTTTTCACTTTTTTTGACATCATAAAAGATTAATCGTGAAAATAATCTGCAGATTAATTTGTAATGAAAATAATTGTTAGCAGCAGCTCTACAGTGAACGTGTACTGTTTGCTAATTACCATTAAGAGAAAAAGACATTTCCAAGTGTGCCACATGTTATAAGTACCACCCCATGGATGTCTGAGCGAGGTGCATCGTTCTCCAGCATTTATTCACTGACTGAATAAGTGTTCGGCTGACACAACAACAGCTCATCAACATTACAAGCAATTTGTGAAAGGAACATAGCCCCCTGCTCTGATAACAAATGGAAGAAAATAACCTCATGGAAAATGAGAGCTATGAATTTTTTTTTTTTTTTTTTATGAGGGTGGCACAACAGTAATACGGACGAGGGCCACAATTCTTAGGTTCATAGTTTTCATGTTTTTCAAGGTTGTGTGTTTCTTCTCATGCAGCTCAGGTGCACTCCTACTTCTCCATATGTGTCAGTGTATAAGCGCTGTGATGGACCCACAGCATGTTCAGTATATGTCAGGGGAGTATCTTTACCTTCTGCCTCGTATATGCTCCACCCTTTCACCAGCCAGACCCTGAATGGGAATGAGCCTATAAAGGAACATATGGGACATTGAGGTGTGTTTCAGTGCTTAAATTAAGAAAAGCATTTCGGAAATTTTGTGCTTTTGAACGTACGCTCCTGCATAAAAGTGGACATTGTTTGGGTTGAATTGTCCTATAAGCCCCTTCCAATTATGTCAGAATTCACAACATCCAAAAAATGTTTGCTTTTTCTTTTTCTTTCCCTTCCATTAGACTATTGTTAGACACGATCCATTTGAACTGCTCCTCTAAGTGAAAAATATAACACCCTACACACTGCATACAAAAGAGCAACAATAGCGACAGCCTTTAAAACAAATGTCCACAAATGCATCCGTGAATGAGGCTACTGTTTCCTTGTTACAGGAAGAAAAGCTGCAGTCACACATGTGCATGTGAGTCCTTGTAAAAACATAAATCAACAATAAATAGATTACTCTGCAGTATCACTTGAGCTCTGTTTAGCTCTCATAGTACAAGACAACACATAATTAACACCAGTCACAGAAACCAAGGCACTCTTATAGCTGTTATTATTGCTCATATGAGCACATGCACCCATCCAACCAGATAAAGTGTCACCAGGGCAGAAATAAGTGTTGAAATGACTTGAGGCTCACAGCGAGGTGAGGCACACAGTGCATGTCTATTTATGACTACGCAAAGAATACTAGTCGCACAAACACTGTGACAGCCACTTCGACTTACATAAAACACCTGTAGAGTCTGTCCAAATGAAATTATTCTTTCAGAGGAAAAACACAATGTAGTCACAACCCTGATTTAAAATAAATAAATAAATAAAATAAAAACAGAATGCAATCATTTGCAAATTAACTGTGTTTACCGACAGTTTTACAAAGTGTTCCTGAGCTCATGTATTAATCTCCTGTATCCAATCATGTGTTTGACAAAGTGGTGAACCTCTCTCCATCCTTGCTTGTGAACGACTGAGTCTTTCCAGGATGAACCTTTCATACCCAATCATGATACTATCACCTGTTACCAATGAACCTGTTTACCTGTGGAATGATCCAAACAGGTGCTTTTGGATCAGTCCACAACTTTCACAGTCTTTTGTTGCTCCTGTCCCAACTTGTTTGAAACATGTTGCTGCCATCAAATTCAGAATAAGCAGATATTTACAAAAATCAATGCAGCTGATGAGGTCAGACATTAAATTTATTATCATGGTACTGTTTTCAGTTGAGTATATGTCAAAAAGGATGAGCAGTCAATTAAAATTCCACCATGCAAGTATTAGGGAGGAGGTTGTGGTGGATGGAGAGCTGCATAATGAGGTACATGGCCTCGTCCTTGTCTTCTTTTTCGCTCACATTAACCAAATATTTTCAGTTGTCCTATTGTAGTGATGAGCAGATCAGTAAAAGGTTTATTGAGCTCATTTTGGATTGTGCTGAAAAATAAACCTTCAGTATTGTGTTTTTTTGCTTTCTTATATTAGGGTATGACTATGAAGACTGCTGGTGTTCAGAATGAGACATATATATGTATATTAGAAACATAAAAATAAAAGGAACTGGCAATATCTCCACCTAAATTTAATGAATTTCAGATGCTCTGATTAAACATGGATAATCCCCAAACCTTGGTTTGATAATCCAATTAAAACCACTTGCAATTGTGCTGAAGGGTAATTGGTCCCTTTTTGTTAAACATTAAGCGTGGACTTACACTACATGTTCCAGTGCACTTTCACAGCAATTCCCTAAAACAACACTTGTTACTGAAGATAACTGAAAAAGCAAAAAACTAAAATCTTTTGTCTTTTGCCTGCATAATAAAAACCTAAAGTCAGTTAAGAAAAAAACAACAACCTGAAAGCTGAAAACTGTGAATATAATAAATAAAGTGGATGGAAAATTTGATCCTGATGGATATAATTTCAAGTGCACCTGGGGAGTGTACATCTGAAGGAGACATTTAAGCTTGGTGTTGATTAACAGCAGAGAGATGTGGGAACTAAAATCTTTTCTTCAATCTGTCTGCCTTTTACACTCAGTACAAATACTCTGTCATTAAGGGTGTATAAATTAAAGCATCCTGATAATGACTGAAGAAACCAGAGGGTTCATTAGTTAAACTACGGTGATCAGACATCTTGAATTGTCCGGGTTTCAAGCTGTTTGTCCCGAGTCCTGACAAATAAGATGTTCCTTTATTAGTCCCACAACGGGGAAATTTACAGTTTACGTACAAATTACAATTGAAATGTCTGTAAAACACTAAAATGTCCCATATTCACCACAGTTAAAAATAATAACTATAATATTATGTCCACTTATTATTACCTAACTCACTATTAAAAACATAATGCACCACGTGTCTGAATTCAACAGTAGCTTGTCTTTATGTGTGACAGTCAGTCAGTTAATTTGTTGCTAGTCTATAACTCGCAGCCTCTTTTTGACAGAATCAGTATCTTTATCTGTCATACTGTCGAAAGTCGGTCCTTTCTGAAGAGATCCAGGAGGCGCACTCCTTCCTCTGAGTACAATGAAAATGCTGCGTTCACGGCATCCACGGTGTTGAAAGGTGTGTGTGCAGGTGTATCAGAAATAATTGTCCCACATCCTGATGAAAACGCCTGTGGTGTGTGTATAACAGGTGTAGACAAATCAATACCAAATGTCCATACTACTGATACCTATGTCTTGCTTTTAAGATCGACTCTAGCATCAACAGTAACTACATTGTGTATAGAAAGGCTGGGGTTTTTTTTGTTTTTTTGTTTTTTTTAAACACGTGACAAAAAAAAGAAACACGAGAAAGATAACTTGGAGCTGCAGCAGAAAAGAGACAGTTCACTGGTCTTTTCAGAGGGGCTGAGGCATGTCTGGATATATAATAGTGAAATTAATATTTTAGTCAAATCTGATCTTCAGCACTGATTAATGTTCCATTATCAAAGAGTAATTGGTCATCATTAGTTGCTACTTTAGAAGAGTGTTTAAATATAGCAGACTGTATTCAGGTAATATATTCACACCATTGAAACTTGTTGAATGAATAAATGCTTCAGTTTGGAATCAAACCCGGCTTCACAGGTGGCAGGTAGAAATTCTTCCACTCAGCTGAACGTACAGTGATTGCTGACTTTTCAATAGTTTCAAAATATTTAGTGCTGATGAAAATGTCAGTCTACTGATGATGCATTCACCTCATAACATGACACACTGCTGTCCTCTACATGAAAGCACATACGCTGCTTTTAGTAATAAAACGTTTTGATGCCGATGATATGGGCAATTCAATGGGCCCTGAATGACTTGGTATCAGATTGAAACCAAATTTCGTGGTATGGCCCACCCAGTGCATATGTGCATGAACATGGAACACATTTAAAGGTTCTAGTTTGGAGGTTTGAAAATATGGTGACCCTAACTTAAATTTTAGAATATAGTTTATTCTCATAATCTCATCATCTGCCTTAACAAAACAACAAGTCAGCAAATCTTTAATTTACTAAAATAGTGGTGTGGTTGCTCAGATGGTAACTTTTCACGTGATGGAAAAGATTACCGTCTTGGCTGGCGCCAAACGATGGCAAATTTTGCAGCCCGTCTCAATCTGCGCTTTGTTGCTTTTGAAATATCCAAACCACTAGTTCACTTTCAGGACTTTAGCATGAAGTATGGCTGCGTCAAACAAAGCAGGTGTGGAATAAGAGGGAGCAGCAAGGTACTGCAGCAGAGTGGCTGAAGATGTCTCTGACATTTCTGTGTTCTGCTTGTTCAACATGTAATAAATGTTATCACTGTCAAGCATTGAGTTTGTCTTATTGCTCAGACCTAGCTTATGTACACTGATCGAGCAGTAGCCTGTGTCACACTAAGTAGGACGCCAGCAAAGATGTGACAGGCCTCATAGTCAGAGGAACATTTCTGGACTTCAGTCTGTTTGTGCTGTATATGCAAGACAATTAATACTTTTTACTTATTGTGTGTTTCTGGTTTTTTTGGGTTTTTTTCAGTATTTCTTTTTCACTCTTTTCTTAGACCTTTCAACCTTCTTGCAAAATGCACAAGGCAGGAAGTCTTCAGTATCACAGTATTTGAGGTCATCTTTCCTCCGCTCATCTTGCCCTGGTTTCTAACAAAAGCAGATCAGCCTTCAGAATCTGCAGCAAGATACCAGGTGTGAAGGTAGAGGTAGATTCCAGAACATAAATTACAGAAAAAAAGCCAAAGAAAAAATATATATCAAAAAAAAAAAGAAAAGAAAAAAGCATGAAAAAGGCCTCTGGGCAAATGTCTGTTTTACACAGGCTGAGCCTCTGGGTGGCTGCTGGCAAGATACTCGACAAATGACAGCACTTGGTTGGTTGTTCTGAGGCTTCGAGGCCATTTGCCTTCATGTGGCAGGTTGTGTATCTTTCACGTCCACATTCTCAAGAACTGACTGGCTACAAGCTTTTTGTGACCACAATTAGTGGGGGATGAGATGAGATCTGTTTTTGTTTGTACTTTTGGATGCATTTGTCTCATTTTCAGTTCTTTTCCACTGTCTTCAGGTCGGCTACGGGTCAACAACAATATGATGTTTGATTGCCAGTCTGCCCTAAAGGTCAGTGTTTTTAACACTACAGGTCTGTAGTCTATAGTCTGTAAATCCTCCATCTACAAGGATCACATTTCTTTGCCAATCAAGTGAAGAGACAAGACACTGAAACTTTCCATCTGGTAGAAATCTATAATTGAGAATTGAGTATTATGAATCTGGTGCACCAAAGGAAACAATTCATTTGCCTTTGACAAATCCGTTCCCTTGGGGCCCGTTTTTAATCACCAATTGAACAAAGAGTGGAGCAGATGCCTGCGTAAGACCATCAGATAAAACATCAAATTGCATATTTCAAGCAGTTTTTCAAACAAAATCCAGCACGACATTAAGACGACACATATGGTGCCATGAAGAACCACAGAAGACGCATCAGGCTGGATGCACAAACAGCCAAAAGCTTGAAAAGTCTACGCAAAGCCAATAGCAGCTCTTAAATGGGACACTGTAGGCAGAAACAGTGACCATCCACCAGCAAAAAATTGGATCAGCGAGGCATTGTTCCTCAGAGAAACTCTTTCTGCTTCTGTGCTTCTGTCTTTCTGGGGACAAACACTAGATTTTATGACTTGGCAAAGGTTCTGCAAATACCTCCCCTCCAGTGACTCACTTACACCCATGCTGTCTGCAATAAACCGGATAAACAACATCCTGTAGCAGGTTTGTGCTCTGTGGTAATTGGCTGTAATCATAAAAAGTATGTACATCGACATCGGGTAACAATGATGGGATATTTCTGAAAATCATCTATTTTTATCTTTAAAAGCACAAAATGCAAATTAAATGCAATTAAATGTATATACATCCTCAAATTTGACTCATCAGTAGCAGCTCAGTGGTTGATGAGTGGCGGTCGAAAGAAGTGACAGATCAGTCAGCTCATTCATTTCTACACTACGTAGCTATATGTAGCCCGATGTAGCTGGATGGAGAATTACCCATCAGCAGCCAGCTGCTACTCATCGTCTGACCCTGCAGCGCTCCAGTCTCGCAGCGTGGATGATGTGCCCTCTCGATTTGCCGCCCTCTTCAGATTTCTATCCTCCTACATGTATATTATGTTCATAAAGCTGAGGCACATGCCTGAGCGCTCCAGACTGGCTTTTTGCACATCTGTATGTAAACCAGCAGGGAAGGGCTCGGATGTGTAGATGTCACAGCTGTAGGCTCAGTCCCTCAGGGAGCGCTCCAGCAGCCACCCTGTAAAAAAGTGCCGGAGCACATCTGGGTCCCAGCAGGTGCTCTGCAGTCCCATGATAGATTGTTGGTTGCAGCTAAACCTTTGGACTGGTGTCCTTGTGCATCACTATGGCGCTTTACATTCGGTTTGGAAGACGCCTCCAGCATTGGAATAAGCGCCAGAAAATAGAGGAGGATGTGCGAATAAGTTTCAGTAGCGCAGGCAAAAACAATTGTAGGAGGAAACTTTCTATTAAAGGAGTAAATAAAAAACATCTTGATATTAAAAATGTGATTTTGGATTTGTAAGCTAAATATCAGTCCTGTTACAATTGTTGTGAGGGCATTTTTTTTTTGATCAACTGTGGCATGCTGTCCCCTGCCATCCATCTATGTAAATTATAATACTGTGGTGTCAGGGGTTTTCGGCCTTTAAGGACAAACTGTAAACATTGTTTACATTTTTATTGAAGCGGGGAGAGGACAAAACAAGGATAGCCAAATGTCACCCCCTCTCATCATTATTCTGTGCTGCCATGTGCCAATATCATCAGATAAGGAAGCACAGAGTAATTGCAAAGATAACTTTCATTTAAGCAAAGCTCTAATACTTGTCTGTGGGTCTTAATTGTAGATGTGCTGTACAGGATGTCGCTGACCTTCATATCCTCTATTATTTATCTGTGAAACCATCAAAATCATATTTGACAGTATCGGCAAGGAGCAGTGATAAATGATTGATTCCGGAGTCACAGCATCTAATTACTTTTTATTAGTAATATTTAAAAAAAAAAAAAAAAAAACAAGAACAGGTTTTTGGGTGATATGCAAGAAGCACTGCTGAGGTGAAAAATACGCCTCTTCCAAAATGTGTTAATTAGATATGTCTAAAAAGATGACACAAATTTGTTATTTTATGTTATTTCTGCTGACTGACAATCACACACTGACACCTGGACACTGTTTCCATCAATAAGTAATTTGATCAATTCTGACTTTGTGTGGCAGCTGTGATGAATCGGGTAACAGGTGGATTTTGAAGTATGTAGGCATCTGTAAGCACTGTTTCAAAATACATGAAATTCAAAATATAAATTAATCAAATGTCTCAATAGAAGCATTTTTTTTATCATTGTGCATTAGTTTACATATTCAAAATGTACTCAGCCTGTGCACAGCCAGAGCTTCCAGCTTGCTGCATTTTATGTGATATATAAAATGTGTTTTTAGGGGGAAACAAGCAGTTCAAACAGCTCTGCTGCTGCTCAAGACAGACATTGCCCTTAAGCAGAAATTAGGAACAAATCTGAAGTCCAGCAGGGTTCTTCTGTCATCAAATTCATAATTTTCTACAAGTTCTCCACAAGTGCTGGGGAATGAGTGTGAAATCAATAAGAAGAAAGATAGGGAAAGCAAAACATTAGGAGAGGGTGCAGTTCTGGCAGATGAGTTTTCAATCAGGAAAGAGAAAACAAGTAAACAACAATGCAGATGTTTGATTTAAATAATTCAAAAGTCGTCTGGCATCAGTGCCGTTGATGAAATTATGCAAAGATCCCCCATGGGGAGTCATGGCTGTGGGCTTCACACTGCTGGCAGAGGGGTGAAGGTGGGGCGAAGCAGCTTTTACTGCAGCAATGAGACGTACTATGACAGGTCACATAGTTTATATATTCTTCTCTTAGGTTGAAAGGTGGCCACCCAGTGAAAAATAAGAATGAGATTTGTGATTTTGCTTAACAACACTAAATGCTTAAAAAATGTAATAATAGTTTCTCCATTTCTTAGAAAACAGGTCCAGATCTCTCGTTATCCCAACACCATTAATTAAAAGAGAAACGTCTAAAGATAATGATCAAACTGCCACATCCTGTCCAAACTGGAGAACTGAGTACAGTTTTGAGTCCTATTATAAAATATAAATAGAGCAGTTGTGAAAAAGACTGCAAAATTACAGTAATTCTATTTGAATAGAAAGAAAAGGTTTGGGATGTTTGTGAATGTAAAATGAGAAAATAAAAAAATCTGTCCTTTACTTGTGACATGTCAATTCTTAGATCTTGCACACTTTTCAAATAACATCTATGAAGCATCAAACTGTGTTTGCTCATTGCTTGTGTTTAAAACATCTTATATGATTATTCTTTCAGGGGACATGCACATGTATATGGCTTTTTCGAGTCAACATCACAGGTTTACACAAGTGGGTCAGTTATAGTCTACGCCGTCCCACTTTAAGGCAGAACAAGGTGTTGTGAAAAACTGTTTTACATTGAGAGCAGACCAAGTTTGAAAATAGGTAAGTGGAATTTGATTTGCGCTGCATTCTTCCACCTCCAGGTCTGCAAAAAAACACAGTGTATGTTTGTGCATCTGAATCCTCTCCCCTTCAACTTGTCTGGGCTTTGATTTCTTGACATATTCCCTTGCTGCTTTTTTGCTTCAATGCTCTGTGCACTGTGTTGTCTCCCATCTTCTTGTATCCGTCTCCTATCTCATCCCACATGTGCTTCCAGGCAACGCAAGGCTCACAGCCTGCTTTCCATAAAGATAACATTGCTGAGTTAAACAGATGGGGTATAAATGTTCTCTCAGTGATAAGTATTGGCTTAGATACACAAAGAGATAGAAAAGATTATTCAGAGTATCTTGAATTTTCAACAAAAATCTGAAATCTTGAGTACAGTTGGGGGTGAGGACATGTGCGTGATGCACGTAGGACATGTTTCATCTGGCTGTTTTCATCATGAACGCAGGCCGACAGTCCTAACGGGGGAACACACTCGCTCTGATGTTTGTCATCCTGAATGTGTCTCCTCTGAAGTTAACAGTCATAAAAACATAGTCGTAATATGTGATGATGAACGCAACGCAGCTGTACATCGCTTAGACACCTGATTAAGGAGTGGAATTTTTTTGCAGTGTATGTTATATCACACAAAATACTAAAGTAAAGAATACATGTAGCATATACAGCTGAAACAACGTCTGTGAAAGCCTGTATAATTAAATTTTAAAAATGATGATCGCAGCTAAACATTTTTGGGGAAAAAAAAAAAATCCAGATTTCAAGACTGAAGATTTGAACCAGTGATGGAAAGTAACTACTGCTGTACACAACACAACAAATCTGATTTTAATTTTTTCTGATAAACTGAAGGATGATGTGTTCTACTTCATGAGCTCAACAAACTAGTTAGAAACCCTCTTGGATTAGCTGGAAAATGCATGGTCACAAAGCTGAAAGTTGTTTTCCTCAACTTTTTAGAGAAACGTGGTTCTTACAAAACTGCGACCAATGCAAACATACGATGGTCTTATAGAATATGATGCATTGCCGTAGATTAAACTACCAAACGGTATAAAACGTAATTAAACCGTTGCAGCAGTAAAACGCAACATACACATTAATGCAGCAGTAATATAAAATCCAAAATATCATACATAACAGTAAAACACTTCATTTTACTAATAATACTTTAAGTAAATTCTACTGATTATACTTTTACTTAAGTCTGGTTTTCACACTTGCATGACACATTGTTTTTCAGAGACACCGTCAACCCAGAATAGACTAAAAAAGAAAGGTGATATATTTAAGTTTATGTAAATATAAACTTTGCTCACGTCAAAATGTGCAGATTAGATGCTCATATGGTGTCATGCATTGATTAGTTAATTAACAGGACCTTTAAATTGTTCTGTGCTGATATCCAGAAAGTGCCTGTGCTGTGGTCCGCTGCTATAGAAATGTAATCACGGCTGAAGCAGTTATTAAATATGTACACTGTGTCACTATGTCGGCGAAAGCCACATGACCCAACTGTCCTTTTCCTAAATCTCTTCTGTGGTGGCATTTTTATTCCATCCTGGTAGTTGCAACTTAATTCTAAGTGTTACTGAGCTCCCTGTCAAACATTGTGTGTTGATAAATCTCCTAGTTATACCTAAATCAATATGGGGGGCAAGGTGGTGGGTGAAAAACCTTTATAATCCTTGCCCTCAGCAATCCTTTGCACACAGGCCAATTTCAGTCTGGTTTTATCATTTGAACCTGACAGTTTGCAGTATGTTGAGTGGACCCAATCCATATTGTTTGATACCACTCTTGGCCCACACCCATAAAGTATTCCAATCAAAGTTGCTGCAATGTGATTTTCAGCGTCGGAGGAAAACCTCGTTTGTTTGCGCACTTGCGAGGTTTCCACGCAGAACATCAATGTGGGAGGCAATTGAGCAAGTGCTAATCAATTTCTACTAACATGAAAAATGCTACAGTGGCCTTCTTAACGACAGGGAATATGATTACGTTTTTAATGTTGTTATTTAATTACTTACAAGACATAAAGCAATGACACAGGAATTAGAATGATCTGTAGAATCATACATATCGCCTTTACTTGATGATTATAAATCATTCAGTCTGTGACTTTCAGTGCAGCAATTTAAGGTCATTTACAGCTTTTCAAGTTTACAGATTTTGACCTTTTATAGTTTCCCAATCACGGTCATCAGTGCAGTGTGCCACAACACAATGCTTCATCAGCTTTTGTCCCAATTCCATCAATAGCATCTGGATAAATGCATCAATAGTTTTCTTAGCGAGCCATTTACTTTTAGCATTTAGTTTGTCTATAAATGTATTTTCAAATCCAAGATCCAGATCTTTTTGTGCTATTTACCTCCAATCCACAGTACATCAGCAAAAACATATAAGGAGTGAAGTGAGGCGCAGCACGGCGGAGAACGTTAAAATGGTTCAGTTTACAAGCAGTTACATTATTGGTTAAAAACACAAGAATGCTTCCACTGCAAAGAGGCGTAACAGTGGGGTGAGACTGAGAAAGATGTGTCTCAGTTTGATATTTGAAGGACTAAAATGGGTCTTTGAATTATATATTACATGGGACACAGCAGGAAGATCTGTGGCGAGAGAAAAGCTCCAGCGGTTGAGCAGAATGAAAATGTCAAAATGAAAAAGTTTTCAACATTAAGTGTACTGATTTAGGGTCAGTAAGTCAAGTATTATGGCGCGTCTATATAATTTGCGGGACAACCTTTGATTTAAGTTCCTCCGTTAGCACACTTTGTTAACATGAGCACGTAAATGGAAGCTGTAAAGAGAAAGTTCTTTGGAGGTTCAAATCAACATTTACTGCAGTTGTTTTTTTTCCTCCTCGCAAATCACGTTAAGTAACAAACAAGACAACACTATCTCGCCAGATGTCAAGCTCAGACGATACGCCATCTCTTCGGTCTCATGTAGATTATTTGCAATTTGGCCGGGCAGGTTTGCATGTCTTCAAGGTGCTATATTGAACATCATTGGGACATCTTGTTAGCATTCCTCCAATTGAGGCCCATCTCGCAGGTAGCAGGAGACAGAAACAATCTTAAAAAGCTCCTCCTAGGCTGCGAGAAGCGGCATCAAATGAGTGAAGGATCAGCACACCAACAGTTAGGGGGAGGCCTCAGGGACATGTATAAAATTGGATCTGCCATTTTCTGAAAAATGTGCTGTTGATTTGATACTTTTCGAGTCCAGGTTTTGTTCCTGAGGATGTCCATAATAGTTGATGAAGACAAATTACTGGTGCTTCCCTCTGAAGGAAAAGAAAAGAGAGGAAAGGAAGAGGAAACAGTTCTCAGGGGAGGTCTGTCTCATCTTCTTAAACATTCAGAGACGCTTCAAATACTGTACACACAGTCTATACAGCAGATCAGAAACAAGGCTCATTAAAGGGCGATGCCAGGCATTTTTAAGAGTTCATAGATTATGTTTGTGTCCCAGGACGGCTCTGTCGATGTCCGTGAACTTGCATCAGTGTTTACTAAAGAATTTCAAGGTCAAAGATCAAAGCGTTTATTGTCATGTGCACAGTTAAAAGAAACAAGTTTCCCTGTACACTGAAATTCTTCCTTTGCCTTCTACTATGAATGCTGTTTTGAAAGAAATAAGATAAAAATAAAGATAGAAATTCCAAAAAAAAATAGAGAATAAAATCAGAATTAAAAAGATATGTGCAGGATATTAACAATAACATGGATGTGCAAATGTCAGTCAGTACAATGACAGTATTATACAGTATGGATGCAGAGATGATGAATGTAGTAGTACTGTAGTACAATAGTGTGATAGAAAAAAAAAGTATGTACAGTATTTTACAATACAAATACAGCCTGAGATGATGAATATGAATATAAATATGAATATAAGTGGATGAAATACTGCATCAACATCAACAGTAGCTGTAATTTGTGATGTCGCTGGGGTGTAAAATCGGGGGTGCTGCCATACGAAGTTCACACCAAAATAAAATTAAAACTCTAGCTCTGTGAAGCCAAATGTGAACCTCGTTTGGGTGGGAATTTTTTTTTTCCTTCTGCACAAAGTCGGCATCCCTTTCAAAGCCGGCTATTGACTTAACCGTCCAAGGGCAAATGAATAACATTTCTAAATATGTGGCATTCCCCTTTGAAAACCACCAGCATAAAATTAGTTTGTTAGCCGTTTGTACTGTTGAAAAGCGGTACGCTTCCTTTAAACTAGCCCTTTCCAAACCAATGAGGGTTAAATAAAAAAAAAAGAGATGCTGCCCTTATGATACTTTAAGACTGATTTCTTCTTCCCGTGCTGGAGAGAGCTCACAAATAAATGCATATTTGTGCCCGTGCGTTGTATAATTTCCACTGCTGGTGTGTTTGACTGAGAGTCTGTGTTTTGCTGTAGCGGTGGCTGACAGCCTTATTGGCATTTTCTACAGTGATTTCTATGAGCTTACTGTATTAGAATCACAGAGGGCTTCCATCTCGTCCGCAGCAGCCTGCATGCAAAAGAAGTGTCCCTGGAGCCTCTGTTTACCAACCAAGTCGGATTTGCTGCTCTCATACGCAGCCAGGCTAAAGCTCAGCTACCCAGCAACCCCCTCCAGTGTCCCTCCCTCCGCCCTCGCCACCAACACCCCCACTTACACGCGCACGCACACACACATACATGCAACACCCCCACCCGCCAGTCCTTGAGGCTTTCATTTGGTCGCTCATCCTTAGTCTACTTTTTGCCAGAATCCGTTCAAAACTTTCCAGACTGCGGGCTTTTTATGTAAATCTTGTGGTACAAAAAAAGTGAAGCCATGGTTACAAGCCAAATCTGCATCCTTTAAAAAAAAAAAAAGAAGAAGAAGAAGAAGAAAAAAAAAAGACACTTCAAACAGAATTGTTTAAGTCTCAAAATAACAAAATTGAAGGGGGATTTTATTGTTGCTTTGACAAAGTAGAGGGAGGGACTTCAAGAGCTTGTTAATAAACACAAGCCTTTTTTCGCCTGAGTAAAAAAAAAAAAAAAAAAAAAAATGTCTTCAGCCGAAATAAAAATGTTTAAGTTATTTTTCATTCATTCACATGTTTGAAGAGTTTGAGCGCGAGGCAAGTTTGGCCATATGTTCTTATGCTATTATTTATTTTAGTTTTTTGGCGCTTTGATATTCCCAAGCAGCATCTTTCTCAGCGGGTGAGCGCGAAATAAATTGTTGTCTCTAAGAATTGTTTCTTGATGATAAAGAAAACAGTCCAAAGACGAGACAACAAGGGAATGTGTCTGTCTCGTCCATGCAGCTCTTCAGGGAAGAAACTTCTCACAGTTAGTCAACAACAGCAGACTTTTGCTGATGTTACGATGTCATATTTTACTTTAACTTGTTCTTCTTCTTCTTTTCTACACTGGATTTTTAAAAGGGATTATTTAGATCTTGTAAGGTTTGGGGACACACAAGAGACACATTTTTTTTTTTTTTTAATGTCATGGTCAAGCTCCAAGACCCTGGATCTTAAATTTCCCATAGTGCACCTGGATAGCATCTTTCATTACATGGCAACTTTTGGAAATCTCACTGCAGAGTCTCCTCATGATACATAAACAAGACTTCATGCATTAAAAAAAAGGATGAAATGCCCCTTTAAATGTGCCATATACAGTATTCTGCCATTTCCCAAAATAATATTTATCATGTCACTAACAGAAACAAACAGCATAATGGCACAAATTAATTCTACACTTCACAGTAAGCTTCTTTTATCACTTCTCTTCTGACAGCCAATATTTAGGATTTAACTCTGGAACACAGACTTGGCTCTGTGTTCTCGTGCCCTGGCCTCTCTATTTGCCCTCATTATAAAGGTCTGACCTGCCAACACATAGAAAACAATAAAAAGTAAACATCAACAGTCAATGAGCAGCAGGAGATGGCAGTGTACCAACATGAAAACGGGACAAAATTGATACCATCATTTTCATTATCTTATTTTTTTTGTTTGTTTGTTTGCTTTGTTTTTTGTTATTTCTTGGCAAGAAGATTAATGGGACTTTACACAGAGCTGTTGTCTTGGCATCCTCGATTGGCAGGCTGCCATAAACCTGGCATACCACTGTCATTCTTGTTATCAAAAAATAAGCTGCAAGATGGTTATGAGTTCAGCGATGCTACGTTAACTAGTTGGCACTCGCGTGACATTGTCAAGAATAAATTATTTTCCGTCTTTACAATAAGCAGCTGCCTGATAGGTTCTCTGTGCACCTTCAAAGCTGTTTTCTCTTTCCGCTTTTCGTCTGTCACCGAAACAGCTGAGTCACTGACTGTCACTTCCAGCTGCAGTCTGTAGGCTCCCCAGACATGAAATCAATACTCGACGATTTCCTTCTGATGGACACATACTGGGGACGGACAGATTCCCCGTACCAAGACTGCACTTGATTGAGCCCCACTTAGATTGCTAATGTGACTGATGGACTGACACAGACAGCTCTACAGGAAGTTACTGTGTGATCTATTGTGACAATCTCTTGCTGACAGCGAGGAAGTGTATTCCAACGAGTTTGTGCTGTTGTCTCCGACTGTTAAAAGCTCTTTGCTTCCCCACTTCCCGTTACTTCTTTTTCACAGGTCCGCATCACGGCACGACGGACGATTTGGTTCAAAATTAAAACTCACACCCAGCGTTGTCTTTCTTTCTCATGGCTCGTGTTTAATAGAGTGTCGCATTAAAACAAAAGGACTTGAAAGACAAAATGCTCCGTCTAATTGGTAATGAGTCCAACAATGAACGGCACACAACAGCTTGTAACAATACAAGTCTTCATCTCAAGTGAGGAATATGAATTGCAAAGTGAAATCCATTGTTTAAGGCATTCATTAGCAGCAGCATCTGGCAGCGTGGGATGAGGCCATGATCGTGTCTTTAAGTTGCTCGCAGACAACAGCGACATGCAAACGCTTTCAAATGTTTTTTGAAAAAGATAGATTTAGCAATTAGCTGAGGGTTTTATGAATGTATTAATCAGGGTATTTATTTTCTTTGCGTCTTACGCTATGTCTTAAAAAAATATTTATTAATAAGAAATAGAATAAAGAGATTTGAAAGAGTCTAGATGAGAGGTATCTGTACCTCAATATGTTGTGCAAAAATGAAATCAAAGAAGCAATCTTCAGGTGGCTACAGTAGCAGCCCTGTGATTGGTTGGTTACCTGATCAGTGTCTCCCACCTGTCTTACATAGTAAAAAAACAAATAAACAAACAAAAAACTAGTGCTCATGAAAGACTAACAGTCACATGTTCACCAGTTCACACTCATCATGATGCGCTTGGTGCAACAGTGTAACACAAGTGGACACATTTGGAAACATTTGCATAAATGAAAGTTATCCTCATCCTCATATGTCGTCCAGTGTTGCGTGTACATCCAGCTGAAACACTGTACTTTAAGTGTCAGTCTTTTTTTTTTTGGTTTAAAGTGAATAATCTTTATATTGTATATGAACCTCACTGATCAATGACACACACACACAACGTGCACATTTCTAACCACAACCTTACCCTAATTCTAACCTTAACCAAAAAAACAACTCTGAAATTGAATGGTTTACCTTGTGGGGTAGTATTTTGACTGTCACAAAGTCAGTCTTATAGTTCAAATCAGACTTGTTTTTTGGATGTTGATTTTAGTTTGTGAATTCCATCTATGTCTATGGTTTGGTACGCTGATGTTAACTTCAGAGAGTGCAATTTGACTTAAATAACACAGTGCATATTTCCATACTTTTCATTATATAATTGTTAATTTTCTATTCATGCTGCCAGACTTGCAATACGTGCTTGTTGTCTTTCTTCATATTTTTCTACTTCCTGTGTTTATTATTATTGTTACGCACCCAAACACCAAGGCAAATTCCTTGCAGGTAAAAACCTACTTGGCAATAAACCTGTTCTGATTCTGAGATACACACAGCGTACAGAAATCACCCTTTCACTGCTCCTAGACTTTAATTACAGTGCATACCATCAATTCCTATGAATGAAAGCAACACAGATGGCAGCAGTGGCCCTGAAGCGAGTCGCTGTCTACAGCAAATCCCGTTTGTGCGGACATGTTGTATTCATCTGGTCATCAGTGTCCTGGCGGTGGCATCCAGCCTGCTGACCTCCCTCCGTTCCATTACCATTCCTCTGCCACTTCTCTTCTGTCACCCTCCTGCAATTAGACCATGTCACACGATTGTGAGTAGTTTTGAAAACATATTTTTTTCTGTCGATGTGTTGGCCTCGGCTCTGCACAGAGCTGGCATGATACAATAGCGATTTGATCCAAGGTCCCAATACAGGAGCTCAGGAATTGCCATTTGCCGTGATTAGTAGCTTTAAGACCCAACTGAGTATGTTATTATTTTACTTGCAGTTACATTGCACAGAAAGGAAATCATTGTCTTTCACAAAGCACGCATAAAAGGCAATAAAGAAAACATAGAAGTGCCACAATGGAGACAGGACAAAGAGAGAATTCAGCCATGTTGTGTTTCACCCAGGCTTCGCTGTCTATTACGCTCTATGGCCTTGACCACTGTCCTCTACGGAGCTGTGTACTGAAATGTGTTTTCCTAATCAAGACAAGCCATCTCTCATCTCTATATGAAGAGTACCATGAACCAATGGGCATTTTCCGAGGAAGACTATACAGTTTATGTATAGTGTATAGTATGTATAGTATATGAAGCTGTCCTTCATGTCCAGGTCTCGTACTGGTGGGTGACCCTCATCTGGCCTCCAGCGTCTGTCTCAGAGCTCAGCTGCTGGTCTCCTGCCTTACCTTGGGGATCCAAGTGGCATGCTGAAACCTGCAGAAGCATCTTGACACCTGATCCTCCACCGTCCCTTACAACAACTTCAGCTCACACATCAGAGGAGGAATATGTGGGTGGAGGAGGAAAGGTGCTGTCCCCTGCTGGGCAGCTGTGGTCCGACGTGAGCTGCAGCCAGTCGGGGCAGGTATTTAGTTCGAACCTCGCTCTCCTGACAAACTTCCCGACAGAGGCAGTCACTGTGAAACAAACATGCTCCTCTTCTTCCCGGGAGACTGCACCCCAATGAGTCCAGACCTTCTTTTTTTTTTTTTTTTTTTTTTACAGCAGAGACATCTCTACTCATTTGCTGCCATCAGTAGTCTGAACAGAAATCGACACAGGCAATGTGTGTGCCCCCACTCTGTAATGGGCTTCAACTTTGTTTGGGAACTTTCTCTGGCTCTCTTTTTCTCATCCTTGGAAAATTTCCTCTGAGTACTAGTGGTGAGTACCTCCATTGTTCAGTCTGTTAAATCCCATTTGGTCTCTTTGTTCAGCAACCCTCTCTCACTTCTCTTTATTTAGCAAGAATGTGTTCGTTGGCCAAGTATCTCAACCGTCTACGACTTATCTTTGATTTGCTGGTAAACTCGCGTCTTCTGTAACCTTCTCCTCCTTTCGTCTTGAATAGCGACTTTGTGTAGCAGCTTTTCCTCCCTGCTCCTCGCATGACGTCACGCCATAAAGGCTGCAGGAGACAAATCTGGCTGACTGTCTTCCATGATATGCACACAGCTTTACTGCCATGCCTACAAGTCCCCAGTTCTGGCACAATAGGAAAGATGCCATGTCCGGATCAACCATCCGTGGTATGAGACTTGACAGGCTGGGAAATTTGGGTTCGTCCCTCTTATTTTTGTGGACAATCTAGAGTGGACCTTTCCATGCTAGCCTCTTTCCCACTCAGCTCCACAACATATTTTCTCACAGAGGTTTTCTTTCTTTGTTAAAAGGATTTCTGTTAAAATTACAAAGTGTTCAAATTTTACTTGCCAAACCAGCAGAGACCCATTCAGCTTAGAATATTGACAAAGATTCATCCGAGGACTACAGCTTCCATGTGAGGATTTAACAGTGCAACTGTATCTAAGACTCATGGGATCTGTAGTTGCTGAATAAATGCTAAGAAAAGGTTGTTTCAGTGTTTTACTCTATAAAGAGACCAGCAGGGGTTGACAGAGGTGCTGCACAGGAACATTTCCTTATTCATGAGTTGGACTGGAAAGTGTGGAGGTGGGTGAGCGTTGTGGAATTGTGTTTTCCTTGAAACGGCCATGTTGGATATCTTCCAAGGTCAGTGTTTGGACCATTGAGGTCAAAGGGTTTCCACATCCATGTGTCAATCAGGCATGCTCTTAAATGGTGCTGTGTTTAACAGAAATAAAAACATAATGCAATCATTTGCAATGAAGTCGCAACCCTGATTTAAAAAGAATAATAAATAAAAAATAGAATGCTTAAATTTGCAAATTAACTGTTTACTGACAGTTTAACAAAGTCTTCCTGAGCCCATGTATTAATCTCCTTAATACAATCATGTGTTCATGTGCTTTATTCGTGTTTTGCACAACGTCCCTTTCATCCTTTTTTAAAAAATTGGGTTGCACATATTAACATGTCATGGTGACACCACAACTGGAGATGCCATATGTCAGTCTTTTCCCACAGACTCTACTGTGCCTGTAAGAGAGCAAAAGCCCAGCAAAATAAAATTGACTTTACAAATTGCAACCTGCTGGTCTGTGAGCACATGCTCCAGCCATGTGGAGTACAGGACTGATGTCGGAAGAGAGGAGGCATATTCTGAGCTTGCTCTCAGCCTGCGTTCATAGAATTAATGTTAAAATTTGTAGCCTAACTCCTTTCACTCATCTGCCATACTCCTCATCAATGGTAGTAATAATGCACCACTTCCTCGTTTGGCAACTCCGTGTAATTTGAAGGAGAAACAATAAATAATTGTTTCATATAGTCTTGTATCGTACAGGGTACAGACAGAGTCAGATGTGAACAGCGTTTATCCACATTCGTGTGGATAAGATAAGATAAGATAAACCTTTATTCGTCCCACAGTGGGGAAATTTACAATATATTGCCAGTCAGTGACTCACATATGTTAAAGAGAGTTCAGGAGGAATGAAATTATTTGCACACATACCTTTACTTTATATTTCACCTTGGACTGTTTATTTACCAAGGTGACTGTGGAACTGTGTCAGAGTCTTTTACAATCTGAAAGAGTAAATACATTTACTCTTCGCATAAGGAGTGCGTAAGAAAATTTCGTGCCGTCTTTTATGAGATTTTACATGAAAACTTTATTGACAATTTGGACCATTTTACAGTCTCTATTCTCGTTAAACGCAGATTACTTATATATTACATCAAAATGCGAGCTCCGAGGCCACATTTGCTCTCGTCATCAGGCTCCACCTTGAATTCAAGATTAATTGGATAATCATTCTGCACATTTTAGTGGCACCCCTTCTGCACCCTGCACCCTGGTTTTAGCTTATTGCAAGTTGAAACAATGAAAAAAAAAAGTGTCAGTTAAAATATACTGTGCGTCCTTGGTGAAATGACACCCCATGCAAAGAAATGTTGAAAAGTTGGTATGGCCGATGATTAAACATGCTGATTCCCTCTTAACCACGCTGCCTGTCAAACTACACTTCTTCAAACCTGCTTTGCTGTCACTCAGCCTTTCTGCTCCGACACACCTCCATAAGAAAAGCCTGTGCACTGTATCCCGTCTCTGTGAATAGTCTCAGACATACAGAAGCGGGGTGATTCTTCCGGTGAAATAATACCACCTTAACTGTACTTGGCAGTAATTTAACATCCTTGTGTGACAGTGGGAATGGGAGCAGAAACCAGTGAATTGCCTAGGGGGGGAGGGGGGGGGGGCATTATCAACTGTGCTTTGCATCAATAACATTTATACATTAGATCAAATAGGCCTCTACAAACATATACACAATATCACTCATGCAGACCTTCAGATTTCTCAAGGAAACCTCTCGTGGAGTGGGAGAGCAAGCTGCTAGCTCCAAAGGGAGTATTAGCTAAAGCAGTCTGAAACTGTAGGGAAAATAAAAACACATTTCAGAAATTCTCTTGTATATGTAAATTACACATATCACACCAATGATCGGATGTAAGCATTTGCTCAGCTGTAGCAGCAGGAGGTGGTCAAGAGAAAATATTTTACGGCAAGATACTATAGTATACCAAATAACTACAAAGCAGCTTTGGAAAAACAAAGGCGTGGACCTATTTTTTTTTTATAAATAATTTGCCATGAAGGACTCAGTATGCTGTTAAACATTCATTTTGGCACTACACTTATGTTTACTTTGTAAGTGTTGGATCTGTGTATTCGAAGTTACAGCTTGCCCAGATATTCTTCAGAAGCTGTTCGACTGCTTCACTGTGGGATATTCATGAACAGAATATCAAAGTGCAGCTGAGGTCTGAGTCTGTGAGAGCCTCTACCTTAGTAATGTTTGGATCAATATGGCTGCTTTTTGCAGATGATGCCGTCTTTCTGACTCGACTGAAATTTGCATCGGTGCAGTTTGGTGCCGGGAGTGATGCACTTAGACTGAGAAGAAGAACCGCAGCGTACTACACGGGCACCGCAAGCAAATTATGTGAATAACAAAACATTTTACTCACATGTGACTGTTTTTTTCTTTCCAAAATTATGGACGTTGATTTATTGCTTTAGCAGCTTCCACTTATTCTGGGAACACTTTTCTGAAGATTTTGGAGTCTGGCTGGGTGATTGCTTCCATTTAGCCGCAGGAGCTTTGGTAAAATCTGGGCACTGATGTTGGGCAATAAGGCCTGGCTAGCAGTCGTGTTCCTACTCATCTCAAAGGTGTTCAGCAGGGTTTAGGTCAGGGCTCTGTGCAGGCAAGTCAAGTTCTCTCTAGACTTCACTTTGCACACTGGAGTACTGTCATGTTGAAACAAGACAGGACCTTTTCTCCTCCACAGTGCTGTTACGTTGGACACAAAATTATTAATGAACGATGAAATCCAAATTATCTTTAACTGGAACCAAGGGACCTAGTCCAAACCCTGAAAAACATAAACAGACCAAAATCAAAATCTACATTTATGATGAGGCACCCCAGCAAGGAAAAATGATGTCTTGTCCTCCATCACCTGAGCAGATGTGTCCTCATTCATGAAAGACAAACTAGAGGGACAGTATCTGCCATCTAAGCGCTGATGTCTGGGAAGCTGATGTCTGCATTGTGCTGCTCGCTGTGCTGCCTTTCTGACCCTTCCCAGGACAAAAAAAAACAGATGCATGAGTAGATGGATAAATGAGTGGACTACAGTTTCGGAGGTTGGAAGTTGATTGATAGTGGTTATAGTTTATGTTTTTCTGGTGTTCCTTAAAGCACTTATCTCAGTAAGAATGTCCGATAAAATAAATGAAATATAAAATAAATAAAATGAAAGGAATGTAAAGATTTTCTCCTCACGGCGCTGGCAGTCATCATGACTGATGAGCAAAGCTGCTCTCTGACAACTGAGGGGATAATTTGTGCACCGCAAAGAGTTAGATGTCAACTACACTGCCACCTAATCTGTGGCTTATCGCGGTAGTTTAACATAAATCCATTGCGGTGAAAGGTTATTTCTCTTCAACAATAAAAGTTTTCAAGCTTTCGAAGTTGTCAGATTTTCTTCTCACAAAATACAGTCTGTTCCTCTCTCAAGCCTCAAGCTAAGGAGCATGAAGTCTCAAGAGTGCAAAAGAGATGTCTGCACACATTGTCTTTGCAGTGCCATGTCTTTGGCAAGGGGGCATCCACAGTTTACAAGGCTTGCCTTCAATTTTACTCATCAAACAATGGTTGTGTACACAGCCCATTCAAGGCAGGGAAAATGCAACACAACGTGACAAGAACATCAAGCATTCGGCCATCTGGGGAGGAAGAGTGCCAACTAATGACTCCTTAGTGATTATGGAAGCACTATTCTTTTTCTCTCCTGTCACACCCCAAAAAATAGTGGATGAAGGAGAAATATGTGTGAGTATTGATCTGACCATGTGTTTCTGTCACACCGGTCAGATTCCCCCTTCCTGTGTGAGAAAAAAAAACAAAACAGCGGCAAGAATTTTTAAAATGGAAGTGGGGTGGGGGAAGTTGCTAATTCAAAGACGTTGATTGATTTAAAACCCCTCCTCCCACCCTTAACTCGCTTGCAATTTATTTCCCGCTTGCTTTTGTTGCCACCAGGGCCGGTCTTTTTCCTGACCTCACAAAGGCTCGTCATTAAGATTGAAATCTTCACCACATAAAATTTTATTTGAAATCAATTCAGTGACCTTCACCATGCAAAGGCAAACACATTGTCAAACCCACCCTGATTCGATGCGCCGTGTTAAACGGGTGTTGCATATCTTTATTCATCAGTCCTCTGAGAGCGATATTGAAGAGGTTAAAACTTCATGATTGTTTTTTTTTTTCACTTTTAATGTAACCTTTGCAAAAGAAGAATTTTGATTGAAATATTTAGCATTTGCAGGTGATTAAATTCAAGTCCAAATTGCTTTTTTTCCCCAAATATTGCACAAATGAATGAATGCACAAATTGCACATGAGCACAGGGAGGGACTTTATTCGACTGAATGTACAGTATACAGCCAAGCAAACCACTCTCGTCTGACAGTGTTGCCCCAGGCTCTGTTTCACAGTAGACAGATGGAAAGAAACATCACCACAGCATGTACAATCGCCGTTCATCAAACAACACACAAAGGCTGTTTTAACAGTCAGTTACTTCTTAAGAAAGAGAGAGTTCTCCAAGAAAGCAGCATTGATAGAGTTTAGGCCTCCATCTTAAAAAGGAAACACTGTCACGTTGATATCTGTTGATGTTCTGCGTGTATTTTTGAGCATTTGTAATATTTGTGTTTATTTTGAGGAGAAAGTGACAGATAAAAGTGAATAGGTGAAACATTTGTTCTTCTTTTTGCTCTACAAATTGATCCTGTGCTGTTGTTCCGTTACAGGAAGCAGATGTGTGATGTGCATGAAACGGAGCAGAACAGCAACGCACTACGACTGCTTCATTATTAATTTACACACGAAGCAAAGTCACAGCGACGCACGTTGTCATTAACTGACACTTTTCCAACCTGGCTTTATCATGCAATGATCACATTTAGTTTGCACTATTTATAACAGTTGTTTATGCTTGTAACACAAGGTTTTGGCACACAGACCTTGTTCAGTCAGCGGCGTCAAAAGGTGATTCATAAATTATTAATGGACATTGTGGATTTCAAATTGAAAGGCCTGTTCTTTTCTTTTTTCGTCTGAATCGCACCATAACCACATTTTGAATTTGAGGCAAAGAAAACACAAGTGCACTGTGGTGTATATAGATAGGAGCACCTTTACTTGTTAGTGCGCCAAAAGCAATTAGCAGTCCAGCACCTGTCAAGGACAAACATGACGTGACGAGACCACAGAGGAGACAACCAAACCTGTGCAGCGCTTGTACATGCAATTAGTAGTTTTCGGCAAGACATTAACACACATTTGAATCAGCTCTCACGTAACAATAACCTGTACCTCTCTTACACATACATACACATATTAATTTGCCGGTGGAACATTAGGTGAAGACATGTCAGCTGACGATAATAGTGGTTCACAATGCTGGCTGCAGTCTAATTGGTATGTTGCAAATACACGTCACTCAATGTTAGACCCTTCATTAGCCTCAAGAGTTCTGTGGTGAATTCTGCCTCATCCTGCTTCAGCCATGTTTCAACTTCGTCTGACAGGATATTATTGACAGTGGTTTTCTCAGCAGAACGAATTTTAAGTCGACTTGAGGTTGACTGGTTGATTGAGATCAAATGCGAGGACGTATTTAATGTTTCATTCATAAGTGGAATCGTGCATTAGGGCACTTAATGACCATGTGCGGAACTTTTCTAATAATATAAACTAGCATAGCAACTGTAGTTTTCTCTTAATGTGAACCCAGTAGGAAAGAGCATCTTAGTCTTTTTTATGTTTTTATAGTTGGGTACCACATGATGGGGGTTTTAGTTCCTTAGTTAAGTGTATTTTCAAGTACGTAATTGACAACCCCCACAGTACAGTTTCTGGGAAAGTACTAGCACAGTCAAAAGTCAAGGTCTAAAGAAAGTCCACTTAATGGTCAAGGAACTTTCTGCTTCTTCCTAAATCACCACTAGGATTTGATTTGCAATTGAAGGCTACTTTTGCAAAGTATACATGAATACAAAGTAGACACAAAGTTTCCTGTAAAAAAATGATGTGCCTCAAAGTGCCTTTTGAAGCACTGATTATAAAAAGCTAAAACAAAACTAGACGTGTCATTATTTTCTCATGCGGAGTCCTCGCACGTTTTCAATAATTGATAACACTGAAAGCAATAGTGCGATATGAATGACCCTCTGAGGCCTCCTTATTTTTGGAACCATTTTGCCCCAGACGCGACAGACTGTAATCACGTTGCCTGAAGGCTTTTTATCTTCCTCACTATCAACAGCTCCGGATGAACTACAGTCATGCATGTTGCATATTCATACTGTACGGTAAAGTTCAAACATTATTCCATTCACAGTGTCTTTTGTCTATCTCTGCTTTCTACACCATTTCTCTGAAATTCTTCCTCTGTTGCCAATAAGGCAAAAGCAAATATTGAATTGTCCTCGCTCTGTCCACTCCATCTTTCTCAAATCTTTTTCTTTCTCCAGAGATCCTTGAGAAAGTGGGAGAGAAAGAAACAGACAGAAAGAAATGAGGCAATAGAGATAGTTTCAACTCATTGTGGTGAATCTCAGTGGTTCTTGAAAGTTGCCATGGATACAAACCCAGCCTGTATGGATAAGAAAAAAAAATGTTTTGTCAGGATGTCTCCAACTCTTCAGAAATGTCTACTGTATTTCTACACAGTATACTTTGGACATCTGTGCACTTTTTTAAAGATCCAACAATTTAGGCTCAAATGCTCATATGTGAAAAAAAAAAAAGGTATGGTTGGCAAGGAATCTCCTTTCTCGAAACCTCTGGATGTGAATACATGGCGACCTTGCAATTTAGCTCTGTAACCCCTTCCTTCACCCGTCCCCTTGCCCAGCTGTGCCTGACTGATAAGGTATATTAGTGAGTGTGGTCTTTCTTCCAATTATTTCTTTTACATGTGTGCATAACAAGTCATGGATTCAGTGGGAGGCCAACAGCAAGCATGATTAAAGGCAATGTTGTGGGAATAGGCCTGTTTGATCACATCTTTCAAAAAAACAAAAGCGAGCCTTGCTTTTTTTCAACCCCGTACAAATAACACGACTTTACACTTTCAAACTGCGTGCAGGGCGTACAACAAAGTTCAGCTTTGCGTGCAGGTCATATGTCAGTCCTTCTCATTAGCTTCTGAGGAGAGCACATCCATAGTCAGGTGACCTTCATTGTTATCTGTGGTCAGGTGACCTTCATCGTCTTGGTAACAAAAATAAATGCATGGTTAACATGAAAGGTTTAAGGAACAAAACTAGCAATATAAGTATGTCAAGATATATTATGTAAATGACCTAACTCATGTTAAGTATGGGACACATGTTGAATACGTCATGTCACAAACCCCAGTATCTTTACTTGTCCTGTGTTTGACCCCATTGACCCCAACCACCTCCTCACACTCTCACTCTTTATGTTACATCACCTGTTTATGTGCGGTATTTGGACGCACCTGCCCCCTACAGAATGATCGGCTGTCGCCTGCACACACAATTAGACTTTGGTGTGTGCACTGCACACAATTTGAAAGTCGGGTCATGTCATGTGTCCCAGATCAAAGAGACTGGGTGCTTTTCTACATATCGAACATTGTTGGAAATAGTTGTTGCATTTGACTGAAAACACCAGTTAAAAGTTTTATAAATGTCTTAAGTTAACATGTTAATGCTCATAATCCTATACAGTCTTTGAGGTCCTCTCAGGGGAAAAAAGATAAGAGCACATTCCCTGATTTGAATATAGCATGAGATATGCCATAGTGCGGTTACATCCACAAATTTCCCGACTAACTGCTGATGTTTTGAAACTAAAGCCTGAACTGCGATGACCCCCAGGAAAATAGCAATGAGCTGGGGGGAAGTCTGGCATTGGTACCGTTCACTAGAACAAGAATCTGTGGAAAGAATCAGAGAGTGGACCTGTGAGCTAATCTTCTGCTTTGGTTAAGCTGCTGCAACATTATAACTAAGGATTTTTTGCCATGAATAATCAATCAAGGGTAAAACAGTAATCTCCACCAGTGTCAGACAAGTTTTACACACATAAATAGCTATATTTCACGTTGAGGACTTATAACAGTCGGTCGATGCATCCTATAAAATTGGACACAGTGCGTGCGGTAGACCTCTTCCAATATATTAGAAATGCCAAAAGTTTTCTCTGAAAGTTAATTTGAAAATATCAAAATAGCCATATGCATCATGCATGAGGAATTCTGCGCTTCTGCTTTTTGGCTGTCAGATTCTCTGAGCAAGTTCTTAAGAGATCTGCAGACACCAACAGTAAAATTAAGAAAACACATATTGTAGATTGCTGTGTTTTCTCACTGGAAAAAAATAGTCTAGTCATTTTCTAGATGGCCCTACAATTTCTCAGCGGTCGCCTTTAGTCTGAAGTATTCTGAACAGAGAGAGTGGTCCGGCCCTACCCCTGCCCCTTTGTCTTCGGGGACGAGTGTTGTGGCGTGAAATAATGTGCGAGGAATTGTTGAACAGGTGAAGAACGCTGCTTATGAAACCTTGCCAGGGGCTAAACTTGTTAAAATGCAAAGTTACAGCCATTTGTTGTATGAGGTTGATGGCAAAGGGACACGGGTAATCAGCTGTAACACGGCGGTGGTGATCGTTTGACCTTTGCGCGACCGCAACCCTTTACGACCCCCATAAAAGCACCTGTTAGAATCCACTTCAGGGTATTTAGGGATTGATTCAATTTGCCTCCTCAGGAAAGTGACAGCTTGATGATTTGCAATCCGTAATTTTGGAGCCAATCGATATGTTGCATGATGCCTGTCTGACATTGCGCCTCCAGCTGCGACCAGATCGGTTGATGTTTCACTTCAGCGGGTTTTATGATCACAAAGAGGCAACTTTAATCATTATGAATATCTGATTCATACTTGAGCATCATTTTAATTTTGAGTTATCATGTCATTTTTTTTTATATTTCCCCTCAATTTTCCAGGTGATCCTTTCTGCCATTTGATCACTTCTTGCATCTCGAGTGCTAACATGTTCCTGGTAATAAGCTGAACTGTGACAGGCTCCTGCACCGGAGAAATTATGTGGCGCCACTTTATACATGGAAACTATGGAAACTGTGAACAAACCCATTATCGGGCTAATTTCTCCTCTCATGCCTGGTAAGAGCTCTGCCATGGCCTGTTGACACTCTCGGGAATGTCTGAAAGGAATCTGGTTATTCAGAGGTGTGGATGATACAGTGCGGCCTAATTGTGTGTGTGTGGGGGGGGTGGAAAACAGAAACAAAGCTCAGTATAAAAGTGAACAGTGCCCCCCTCTTGCTTTCAGGATTTCTGAAGCAGCTCTGCATCTGTGGTCCACACACACACATACATACGCGCGCACACACACACACACACACACACACACACACACACACACACTCACAGCCCGCATCCACCTACATCTCAGCGAGCGCATCTCTCCAACGCAGTGCGGCTTTAAGAGGACCGGGGCTCTTAAATCTGCGCTTGGCTCCTCCTTCAGCCATGATGTCAGTCGGAGGGAGAGCGAGAGGGGAGAGAGAGGTGGGCAGTATTGAGGAACTGAGTTCATACAATACTACTGAGACATCCACAGCTTAGCAGACAGATACGGTGAACCGCCTATCCCGGCTCCTGTAAGTGATGCTGCACTGAGGCACACTTTGATCCAACTCCATTGGGGAGGGGGGCGATGCGCGCTCTGCATCCCTCCTTTAAGAGTGTTTTTTTGGGGGGGGAGCTTGCACAATCGAATCAGTCCAAACAAGTATAAAATAAATTAGGTTCAAGCTTGCAGTTTTTCAGCAGAAGTCCTTTTTTTTGCGCTCTTGGATTGAAGTTTTACGCACGGCTCCAGACGCCTTTTTTACGCACGCGTTCAAGTCCGGTGCCAGCGATTTTTTTTTTCTTTTTTAAGATGGTGAAATAAAGTAGGCTAGGGCTGCAAAGTTAATGTAAAACAAGCTTGGATCGATGCTCATCTCCACCCGTGGGATTCGGCAGGAGGGATTGAGGAATTACAGCGTCCTTTCCAAAGTTGATCGCTGTGCATGATTTTTCTCTCTCTTGCACATGAGGACCGCAGTTTTTTTAGCGCATGGATAAGTTTTTGTAGTGGATATTTTTTTTTCTACTTGCATTCTGATGAGGATCCTTTCTCCCCCCTTGTCCCCCCCTACTTCAGTTTAATTCGTGGCACTTCTCTTTTTGTAAATCAGTGATGTCTCCACGCGACGGCACGCACGGTTGATTTTTTTCCTCCTGTTCGAGCGGAAAAAAGGTAAGATTTTGCTCCAAACCAACACTTTACCGCTGAGATCCACTTTAGTGCTACTGTGTGTGTGCACATGACTGGCGTGTCTCCTGAGCGCAACCAGACGGCCTCATTTAGTGCATGTGGTCGTGCAAAATCAAAATTGACGTCCCAATACTGGCGACTGGATTTACAATCACTGTGCGCAAAAATCGGCTTGGCGAAAATTTTGGTGATAGTCCGCAAGGCACTTGGATGAATCAGTGTGTTGCGATGGTGGGTCGTTTTGTTTTTTTCATGTGCAGTGGCTTTTTTCCCCCTAGAGCTGCTCCAAAGATAAATAAGAAAACACGCGTCCCCGTGCAGGTGATGTAAACAGAAATGATCCACGGACGCGGTGCGTAATGGAGAATCTGTCGCATCGTGGATGTGCGCCGCGCGGCTGGTCACGACTCCCGGCGTTATTTAGCCTTGCTGGGCTGATCGCTGGATAGATAGGCCTACTTTCCAAGAGCATGTAAACTGCAGGGACTTGCAGGTTTCTCAGCAGCTTGGCCGCCACGGCTCGGTCGGTGCGTGGGTCACTGTGCGCTCCTGGTCAGGCGGCTCAAGCTGTCACACACCATCACCTCAGGGGCCATCAGTGTGTCCACACTCACGCTGTGGGGACAGTGAAATACAGAATTGTAGGAATAGTTGAAATAGTCACGATGTGAGGATTAACCTCCACAGTTGGTTGTTTCGGGTTCCTAATATGTTCTGCTCAATATGCAATCGATTATTATTGGGCCTGTTTTTTCCTCCACAGGACCCCCTGAACTCAATATTTTCTGGAGAATTAAATCAAATGGTAATGTGAACCTTCCCAGAGTGAGCAGCACGTTTTGGCTATAGGCTGAGGGGTTTATATTAAAAGAAGAGTCAGAGAGTAAATGGAGGCAGGTGATGTGTTTGTTTGATTTCGAATAAATAAATATATAATAACACATTGGCTCATGCACATCAGTATTTCTATAAATTCACCACCAAAACAAGTGATCACAGTCTGCTATATTCTGACATGCTGCACAGTTACAGTCACAGCTCCAATTATCTTTTGTGCCTTTGATAAATGCAACTTAATATTGACTGATCTGGAAGCCATTCATTTAATAGAAAGAGTTCAGAGCACCTGACCTGTAGTCTCATGTCTTTTTGCTTTTAGTTTTCATCTTGCAGTGTATGTTGGTTGGAACACATCCAAGCTCCTTTTAAAATTCCTGCTTCCACACTCACTTATGTAAAAAAGAGTTCGTCCATCAGTTCAAGCTGTCATAGTTTCAGATCTTCTCCTGAATAGCTTGTTGATATACTATAGCAGTAGTTGAATGATCTTTTTCACTTCCCATAAAAGATGATATATTGAATATGACTACACACACTGAAATTGCCTGTTTCAGAATCCATCATGGTGTCTAAAGTAAACTCAAGCATGGCCACTTTAAAATATATGAAAATGTCCTTTAATACGTTTTGAGAGTGTTTCCTGTTTTTAAATTCTACTTCAACAATTACTCATAATAAACATGGTGTCAGACTATAGTTTTCATTTTTCTGACTTTGTTTAAATTAATTACACGGTTTATTTGCCTGTTCACAATTTAGGATTTTGTCACATTGTCATTAAAAATAATGGATTTTTCAAAGTTAACCTTCCAGATGACGGAAAGCTACACCAAAACCAGAACACATACATTTAGCATTAGGATTACATTTGCATGTATGGGCTGCCCTCTTGAGGTCCATGGTTACAACGTTGTAAATTAGCTGGTCATTTTGCTAACGCAGGAGGGTGAGAGATATTAGCTTGCGACCGCTTAATTACCCAAGTAATACAACTCCTCATAATCAAAGTCTATCTAAGAATTAAGAAACAGACTGACATGTGAGTAGCTGCTGGGTCATGCAGCCAAACATCGTTGCCAGACTTAATGCAAACTACAAATCATGTGTCAGAATTTTCATATAGCGTTTATTTCTTTTTTCCAGTGATAAAACATAGCGTAGATGTGGAAATCCCAGTGATATTTGACCTCGGACATGCATCTTTTATCAGTATTAAATCTATTATTAACATTGTCAATGTGACCATTTATGCCGAGCGTCATTTTCTTGCACTTTCTCACTTTCCAGTACAACTTTGGTAATATAGTCATTGTGGAAGTTTCCCAAGAGAAAACAACTTCTGTTCCTCCACGGTGTAAAGAGAATTGTTCTGGCTATGTGGACTGAAAAAGAACTGACTGATCTTGACAGAAACCTGGTCTGTCAGGCTGTCAGCGATCCTTAAAGCTGTTAAAAGAGAAAAAGCCCAAGACAATCAAAAGTATTACTTCTACCAGTGCCCTCTTTTGAAAGTCTCTTTGGCTCCAGAGTCAATATTGATAGATACAGGAGTGGCGGAAACCTGCCTTTGACAGTTAAAAGACTCCAAACATCTCGGATCTTAAACAAACTGCGCTCAAAGTTTCCAACTGATGGTGTCTTTAGGGGGTGAAGGAAAGGGGGTGACAGTGGCTGTATGTCTCCCCTCTCGCTGCTACCTTCGGCGAGTGCAAACACGAGGAAGGCCTGTCCATCACGCTGTTGTGTAAAGTGATCCAGGGCCGGCCTGCTCCTCTTCACTCTGTGTCTCCCAAGAGGGAGGCTTGAGTTTGCCTACTGGATTCAACCTGCTGTCTGGGGCTCAAAATAGCATTTCAGGAGACTAGTGAAATGTAAGCAAAGGAGACACTCTGACTGACACCTAGGATTTCTTTCTCCCTCCCTCTTACTTTTTTTTCCCTCTAGCACAATTCCTTCTCTCACCCAGCCTATCCCTCATGGACAGGTTTATAAAGGGTTGTGACAAGTGAAAAGCCATGTAGATGTTCACGGTTATGAGAAAGGAACCCACATTAAGTTCATAGAATAAAAGGAGTAAACAAGTTTGGTTGTAATATGTTAAAGGGCAACATGTGCCTCTAAAGTATTTAACATCATAATTTTAGTATTTTAGCTTTGAAGAGAAATAGCTCTATATCAACCACAGTGTGTTATCTCCTCCACTAGTCAGATTTTGTTTCTTACCATCACATTAGCATTGGCAGGGTGTCCTTTTTGCTACCGCATTTGTACTCGTGCATGTACTTTGAGTCAAAAACACACTACACCCCTTCATCCTGCGGAACATTATTGTCACTTACAAGGGAGAGGAAATCTAGATCATGCTTTGATCTTTTTTCTGTTTTTTCACTTCGGCGAATCACATTCCATTTAAGGATGTAATTTAAACTTCATTATGCGTCGAGCGAGCTCAGCCTTGGACTGCCTGGCGATCATCACAGTAAAGCAATTGCTGCTCGCTCTCAGAAAGATGCACACTTCAAAGTAAAGTGTGTCACAGTCGCTAATGGGATATATCTCATCAATATTTTGATGTGACAGTACAACACTGCCTGTGCTTTATGTGTAGAATGAATAACCCTCACACTGATCAATGTCGGCCATTTTTTTCCCGCCCAACTGTTCTTTAATGAGTCTCATGTGACGGCTTTATGAAATGTGTGAAAAGAAATCTGTCTTTATGGGCTGCATGAATTCCTCGCAATTGTTGCTTATTCAAAACCAGCCTTATTAAATTCTTATTTTTAATCAATTCCCCTTTGTCGGGGGGCCGAAAGCTTCAATGGCTATGAACGCTGTTGCCTTGCCAATTTAGAGGACCCCTGTAGTGCAGTTTAGGTAGTCATACCTCTTTCTACTGGATACTGTTTGACTCATGTAAATGAATGGATGGAAATTTCATAAAGTAGGAAATATTACAGTTCCCAAAGAGCTATTTGTGGTCCCTTGTTACTGCAGGTATGTATGCATTTCCAGCTCCGGCTGAATGTCGTTCCTGTGATGGCTGTCATACACCCTTTGCTGTACTTTCAAGAAAGCGAACGTTTGATTTGAAGGCAGCTGCATTATAAATACAACCCGATATCTCGAGGAAAATCATATGAGGTTGATAAACACTCGGGGGGTTGGTGGACCTAAACACACAGGGGGATGTGAGCAATGAAACTGTATTAGTCGTTAAATACGTTGCACTGGAATACACATGGGGGTCCATGATTATTACATGATTATTATGAGAAGTAAACACAGCTGTGCATTGGTGGCTTTACCTTGTAATGTCACTGCACACTGACTGAAAACAATCTAAAGAGCAGTCATTTTTTGTTGCTCTGCTGAAAAGAACGAACACAGATGTACTTTTATAATTAAATTGCATTACCACCACTGTAATGTCAAAAGCCTATTAAAGCCTGTGTGGCCCAGCCTTTATAGAGACCAGTGTGATTGTGGTGGAAATGGCTGGAATTTCAATCATTGAAGATATGCAAGAATGGATTAAATAAATGAAAGTCCAAATGCCAGCTAGCAAACCACATGAAGTACCTCCCCTAATAACTTACTAAATATTCTACTAATTAACTGGTGGAAAGCAGTCAATATGTCATGCTAGCATATACTGGCAGGGAAGGCATTGCAGAATATGACTCCTTCATCATCTTCCAATGACCTACTTGGGTTTTGGCAATCGGGGTTCTTGCCCTTTGGCAAGCTTTCGCACGTGCAAAACAATTAAACATTTTGTAGCACAGCATCAAATAAAGTGGCGCCCAACACCAGAGAACTTATTAATGAATAATGTTCAGTGATGGTAAACCCATTTGCACTGCATTTTCTGGTAAGGGTTTTATCACAGGCATCATTCAGTACAAACATTAAACTGGATGCTGTTTAAATTTGATGTTGCAGAAAACACATTCATCAGGATGTAATGAAGTTATGATTAAATTTTACTAATTTGACTGATGGCTGCTCCCACAATAAATAATTTCACATTGTTGTCTCTTTTCTCCGCAGCTCCTCTAAACAGTGCTCTTATCGTATTGTGTATGTTTACACACATGGGCGTTCATGAAATATTTGCGAGCACAATTGTTTACATTCAGAGCAAATGAGGTTGTCCATTAATAGCTGCTGTCAAGCGGTACTACTGCAAATGTGTGTGTGTGTGTTCATGCATGGAAGCACCAGCGCTTAAGGCTCAATTCTGCTGCCTCCAAATCAGCTGAAGTCTGAATGTGAGGTGCAGTTTATGAAGACACCACTGCACCATATTGACTCACATTGACTCAGATATGAATTAAGTTCCTGTCTGTGCCGTGTCCCTTTTTTTCATGCACAGTAGTTTGTGAACAAGCTTTCAAAGCAAAACAGTTTTATCGCAACAGTGAACTCAACCGCTTTCATACTTCTCAATAAAAAATATGAAAGGGTTCATTACAGTGATGAAATGGATTGATGGAATACGTGAACTTCTAACCTTTACGTGTCCGCTTGCTCAATGGATGTCATCAAAGGTTAATTGTGTAAAACCGCCGTTAATTTGCTCTCAAAGACATGGGAAGGATGTGGGCTCACAACTAGTTAGAATGAATAGGTCAAGTTGAAAACTCTCCGTGAGGAAAATAGTACTAATTACAGCAGAACTCGAATGCCATGTAATTCTGTGCACTGACATTGTGTGTTGTGTCTTTCTCCTTTTTTTCTCTCTCTGTCTCGCTTCTCTCGTGGCAGAATTGCTGCAGTAGAAGTGAAGCTCTCATCCACTCTTGAGTATGGACTTAGCAAGTCGGGCTCATGTGCTGGTGGTCTTGCTCACCTGTGTGGTCTTGCTATGCCGGGCCCAGGAGAGGGACTACACGGTGAAGGAGGAGCAGCCGGAGAACGTCCGCATTGGGAACCTGCGCAAGGACCTGGACCTCAACCTAGATCCCAGCATCAGGCTTTCCTCGCCGCTGCAGTTCAAGCCTGTGTACAAGACAGGTGACGTTCCTCTGGTGAGGGTGGAGGCCAACACGGGGGAGATCTTTACCACCAGCCACAGAA
Organism: Holacanthus passer; assembly: GCA_025331565.1. Taxonomy (NCBI): domain Eukaryota; kingdom Metazoa; phylum Chordata; class Actinopteri; family Pomacanthidae; genus Holacanthus; species Holacanthus passer. Next base: position 736,042 of record JAFREQ010000073.1, on the reverse strand, counting down.
TCGACCGGGAGAAGCTGTGCTCTGGGGTCTTCGCCGAGAAACGCTGCTACTATGAGATCGAGGTGGCCGTGCTGCCCGACGAGATCTTCCGATTGGTCAAGATCCGCTTCCTGATTGAGGATGTAAACGACAACGCGCCCCTTTTCCAGTCCACTGTAATAAACATCTCCATCCCGGAGAACACAGCCATCAACACCCGATACCCGGTGCCCTCAGCGTTTGACCCCGATGTAGGAATCAATGGGATCCAGCATTATGAACTGGTGAAGGTGAGGCTCGCTCCTGTTTCATCACTCACATATAGAAAATGAAACTGAAAGGTGTTGTCTGAATTTTGATACAAGGCTTATTAATCCGGGGGGCTTCATAATGCTTGTAAGTTTATTGTAAAAGCTACTGTTAGCAGTGTTGGTGCACATGAAACTGGAAGAACATCCATGATCACCACTGAAAACGTGTGTTTAAAACCACAGAGCTAATGTGGGTTTTTTCATTAGCTTTTTCATTAGTCAAACTAATGTTTTAAAAATTAGGCCTGTGTGACTCCATCTGTAAAAAAGAAGAAAACAAAGCACATATTTTTATTTTAATATGAAGCCCATTTTGGAAGGTGCATTTGGATCATTTATGAAAGCTGATTTTGGGCTGCTGCAGTCTCTGAGTAGATGCCAGTCGTGACTCCTTTGCTGAATTGTCAGCAGGAATTAAATAACCAGTAATTAAAAACACCCAGGTATCTGAAGCTGAATTTCTACACACACATTCTCAAAGACCCGTAAGCTCAATTGTGAAAGTAGGGATGCAACGTATTTTCATTATTGATTAATCTGCAGATAATTTTCATGATTAACTGATTAATCATGAATTAATCAGAGCCCAAAGTGACCTTTTTTCACAGTCCAAAACCTTCATTCACTGTCATAAATGACAAAGAATAGCAGCAAATCCTTACATTTAAGAAGCTGGAACCTTGCTTGAAAAATGACTGAAACAATGAATCACTTATGAAAATAATTTAACTTTCTTTCAACTGATCGATTAATTGAATAATTGTTGCAGGCCTGAACACTCATGATGCTGGTACAGTCTTCAAGTTATGCCTTTACTTTATGGACTTAGTAGAATAAATAGGTTTTAGTAAAAATAAATAGGATTTTTGGAAATTGCATACATACATTTGATGAAGGAAAGGCCGCTGTGGTGCAATCTGTCTTGGAGAAACACACACAGATAAAAAGGAGATAAAATGGGATAAAAGTATTAACTGAATTGTCTTTTAAAATAATCTAATGAATGCAAACAGCATATTAATCAGCACACGTATTTTTAATGAACTGCTGACACACTGCCCTGCCTGCAGCATGCCACCTGTCTATATCGAGCCAGATTAGCTGACTATTTTTAATCAACAAGTTCTTATGATATTTTTGTTGCCAGATTTCTCACCCCATATGCCTCTAATGGAATATGATTCAGACTCTGCGTTATAGCTTCTCCTGTAAACCTGCTATATTGCTATAGAGCTGTGGTGCTGTAGTGTATAGCCATATAGGAAATTAATTTTGACTCCTTGAAAATATGACCTACTTTTTCATAAAGCGGAATATGTCATGAAGCCTGCAGTGTTTTATACCAGCCATTAATACGTCCATATGCTTTATTTCATTATGAGAGAAGGCTGTAAAGAAGGGGAAGTTTTCACCATGTACAGTAATATCAGAGAACACGCAGTAGAAAGTGCACACACAGCAAATACTGCATGTCCAATTTCCAGCAACAGGTTACATGTGCTCGTGGATCTAAGCAAGTGAGAAGGAATGTACTATATTATGTTAATAGGTGTCTCGTGCAGAACTAGGAAAAAGCCTTTCTTCATCATCTAATTGATGCTTTATTAAACTGCAGTGCAATATCCTCTGTTGCCTAATGGAGTAAGCCCTAAATCTTGAAATGTAGGATAATATCATGCATTCTTCATTTACAGTCTAGACAACACTCTGTGCTTTGTGGATAGATGAATATTGCATGTGACACGAGCTGTTACAAATGAAGTGTAATTAAAGAGGGAGATGCAAGCACTCTGGAGGAAACCCTAAACATAATAAATAAAGAAGGGTTACTGGATTTGAGAGCACGGTGCAAGATAGAAATGACAAGTCCATCTTGGAGTCTCAGATGAAGTTAACACTGGGTTGGAATGAACAGAATCGTCGCTGTCTGCCTTGAATACCAATTTGCATTTTTAAAGAGTCCCACTGCCAAGGCCTCTCCAGCGCAATGTCCTGAATTGTTTATGCCTGGAAAATCACCAACCAAATGTTCTGCTCATTATGATGATCATCTGCAATCATTTTTTTGCCCTTTTCACAATATAAAGCGTTCTCAAACCCTCGCCTAGACTGTGCTTGGATTATCTTTTGCAGGAAATTCTTCTAAGAGCATCCTCTGCACTGCATCCCTGATTCAGTTCTTCCCATTATATTCTCATTGTACTCGAGATTAATTTCCTCGCGTTCCAGGTTCTGTTCGAGTAAAACACAGGGAGAAGCATTAAAGGAGCAAGAAACATTTTCAACCTTTGGTATCTTTTATTTCACAAGTGCAGTAGAAAGCCAGGGGTTTAGTGGGGAAGGAATGTGCAAGCACTTCCTAGAATAGCTCTTGGCCGCTAAGCCACCCTTGGACTATCTTTGTATGGTCCTGTGAGATTTGTCTCAGAAGCTCCCCCAGAATGATAGTTTGCCCAGTTTTCTTGTGTGGTGCTGGGCACGGCGCTGAAATTGCTACCATTGTGTAGCACAGTGAGCTACACTCAATGGTCCACCACTCCATATGTAGCACGCCAGAGTTGTCAACATACAGAACAAATGAAAGAAAGACGGGCGCCTCTTTTTCTACAACTTTGTCCTTTTCCAAAGCTACGAGGGACAACGGGTAATTTCATCCAGCACAGTGCTCCAGCCCCACACATAATGGGCAGTAATCACACTTTGAGTGAAACTCTGCCATCAGTGTAGTGCAGCGGTGTGTTACGTCACCTGAACTGCAGAGAAGACGTCTCAAGAAATGGTCAAGGTCAGAGAAAACAATCACATGCATGGATGGAGGAGGATCTCCCATGAAAGCAGATTCGATCACTTTACATATTCACAGGATAACTCGCAGAACAACACACTAAAGGAGATTCTGCTGTTGGTTTTGCTTGGCATTTTGACTGTTTGCATACGTTGGCCCCTTTCCTTCCTCCAGTGATGTATGGTTTTGCAGCATCACACAGCACATTAATCCAAGTTGCATCTATGTCAGCATATTCAGACACATTGAAGGTGGGCGTCTTGTTCAGGCCATTTCATGTAGATCAATGTTCTGCCGCTGGCTGGGCTATGCCTCACTGACAACCTGGATGATGAAGTGGGTGTCTCTATTTTGGCTGGGCAATCTGGAGGGCTCTTAGACTTAACCTTTTGCCACCTACCTAGGTTTTTCCTGGGGCACTCCACAATCCACTTGGTTGCAACATGTCTGTCTGAAATATACCTAAGATTTTTAAGTGGATGGAGTGGTCTTTTCGCCGGTACTCCAAGACTGAGCTTGAATAATTTTATTCCTAAACTGATTCTAACTTTGCATTTGAAGATGCAAAATTTATTCAAGCTCCATCCCCAAGTAGCAAGAAAAATTTGATTAATGCATTGCATGGTGCCTATAGGCGGTGAATAGGACTTTTGGGCAGAGAGCATTTCCAGTTTTCATTAGCATCCTATTTTGACACATTATCCTCTTCTAGGGGTTGACAAAAAGAGACAAACAATTCCCAGCTTCTTTTGTCTTAATTATATGCATGAGATCGTGGCCAGGGGCAGAAGTGTATGAGGTATGGAGAGAAAGAATGAGGGAGGAATGAGAGACAGAGAGAGGGGCAGAAAGAGGGAGTTTCTATCAGCATTATAAAGAGGTGCTATAGCTTGTGATGAATAGCCCTCCCCAGTTAGCCCCATCCATGGGCATCACCGTGACTAGAGTCCTCCTGATATATTCACAGCCCAATCTCAGTCTCCTCTTAGTTTTAATAAGGTCATCAACTTGACTGAAAGATGCATCCACTGATAATCTGAGACGCTGTCTGCAGAACAGGGTTCAGAGCCATCCTTCCCTCATCATCAGCCACCTCTGCTTCTGCCCGTGTCCCTCAATCATTTTCATTCAAATTAGCCAACTGTGATTGGATTGTGTACCGCACGCATCCCACACATACAGTTCCTCGATCCCTGCCTGATCGCTGCAGAGACCTGTGACCGTGTAATGTGGAATGAATGGCAAGTCCTGGAAGTTCAAGAAGAGATGTACCTGTACAGTATATGCGTGGTGAAAGAGCGAGGCACGGTGTAATGTGCACATTTAGCTATTTAGACAGCTTTGTCCTTCTCGCTCAGCCTTAGGGTTTCCATTGAGTGATTCATGCCAGTATTTGGCCTTTTCTTAGCCTGCCCTAGATCTTATCACAATCCACCAGACTAATTTTGCATTCAGGAGGATGCACAGCCTGAGAGATAGCTCTCTTCAACTTATTGAAATGCGCTGAGTGCTGTCTTGTCAGTTGTAAAATTGTGTGAAACCAAGACAAAAGCATAGAGGAAATGCTGGCTCATAAATCATTGTGCAGCATTCCCTTTGACACATCCTAACGCAACATCCTACTATTAACATCAGGCTTTGCCAAATATCAGTGTGCAGATACTGAGCTACTGTGCCGAATCTGTGAACTATTCAAACAACTGAGGATTGAGGAGCTTTGCGCGGATGGAGTAGTGCTTAGCAATAGAGCCCCCAGAATGTTGTCTTGGACCTTTCACTTATGACAGAAATAGTTCTGCAATGTGCATAAAGATTCAGCACATTTCATCCACCAGGCACTATTTCTACATTTCCACACATAGTTTTACACGCCGTGTCCACTTATCCCTATATGACTTTTACTTGCCAGAAGGATCACAAAATAAGGTCTGAAAGATCATTGCTGCAGCGTTGGCTGGCTTAAGTAGTTCTGTCAATCACTGACATGTTGACAACGTTCCCTCGGCAAGCAGTTTTTCACTGTACACAATAATTTACATGCTGCAGCTGCACGTTTTCCTTGTGTCGGCTACAACGGCGCGTTGGCACGAGGACGGTTCTAGATTTTAAAACCTACTGGGGACTCTTGTGCTCACAATTTGGTTGAAATGTTCCTGCCTTGAACGAGGAGAATGTATATATCTTAATCTCATTTGATAGCTGTGCCTAGACAGAGTAATCTCTTCCAACATTATGTGCAGCATGAAGCTTATCTCTTTAAAGAGGATGCTTTTTCTTGTTTTACCATGAAACTGCTTCTGACTGAAAGAGCTTCAAAGGGCTTCTTTGTTTCATAATGTGCATGCAGCTCATTCATGGGCTTGATCTTCTTCTTATTTCCTCCCCCTACTCTCTCTTTCTCTCCTTTTCTGTCACTTCTCTCTCTCCCTCTCTCATCCTCCCTTTCCATCCTTTCTCCTCTAATTTAAAAACATGCATGGATCCATACCATACCCCATCTGAAACTGTAAATATCAGTGCTAATTTTTTTTTCTGTGGAAGGCAATTATTCTTAACAGTCAGTGCCAGTTCCTCTGGTTTCTCATGGGGATTACTTATGCATTTGTTTTCATTTTCCTCCGGCTTTACTTTTGCCTAGATTTACCCCTTCTTGAGCAGAAAGCCTTTCTAATATGCAGGATTTTTCACTCCCTCCTCTTAATCTATGGTGATCTGGTTTTGCAATATATTTAAAATGGGAGCTTATTGGTGTGTCTCAAATTCCAGCTGTCCGTCTTCCATTATGAAGCCGAAATGTTGCAAAGCTCTATTCTAACTCGACACAAGATAGGACGATAGAGTGAAATCTCATTTTAGTAAAGGCAGACGAAATCTGATGAGGAGGCTAAAGAGGTAAATGAATCCCTTCAAGCAGTAGCTGTGAGGAGGGGCGGATTTGTCTGGACTTTATTATTACAATGATTTGGTCACATTTTTAAAAAAGGATTAACATTTGCTATGTTTCCGGTGCTTGTATAATATATGCAAGAAATTAGTAAAACTTTCAAACAACCTGGTGATTAAAACGTTTGAAAATGCTTTTGATTTACGGGAGCCCAACTGAGAGCAGAGCCAAGAACCAGCTGCCTTGTTTAAGAATGTCCTCGGCTGTTTAATTTGCTCTTGACATTCATCACTGTCTAAAAGCCTGATTCTAAGAAGGGTTACAAATGAACCTGAGTAACCTAAGGAAATACCTCGACAAGCTGTTTGACTTTTTAAGACAGCTGAAAAATTTAAGAGCAAAAAAAAAAAAAAAAAAAATCTTCTGAATATAATATGCATCGCTAGAGGGATTCGTACCTTTATTTATTACCCAAGTGAAAATGTGATTTTTCTCACTTACTGTATTAATGTGTCAGTCATGGCTTTACAATTTGTACAACATATGACAACATCTAGCCTAAAACCCTCAAGTCACATGAGGAAAAACTAAAACAAAACAATCAAACAACATCAAAAGGTTTGCGGGTGAAATTGTGTATGTTGTATTCTCATATGAATATTATGACCATGACTCAAAATGTCGTCTTGTCTTTGCAGAGTGTCAGCGAGTTTGGCTTAGACATCATTGAGACTCCAGAAGGTGACAAGTGGCCGCAGCTTATCGTCCAGCAAAACCTGGACCGCGAGCAGAAGGACACCTTTGTCATGAAGATAAAGGTGGAGGATGGCGGCAACCCTCCCAAGTCCAGCACTGCCATTCTCCAAGTGACCATCTCTGATGTCAACGACAATCGTCCCATCTTCAAGGACAGCGAGCTGGAGGTCACGGTGCCGGAGAACGCCCCCATGGGGACGTCAGTCGCTCAGCTTCACGCCACGGACGCAGACCTGGGTTCCAACGCACAGATCCACTTCGCCTTCAGCAACCAGATCTCTGCCTCGACCAAACGTCACTTTGCCATCGAAAGCACCACGGGACTGATCACTGTGAAGCAGCCGCTGGACAGGGAGGTAACTCCTGTTCACAAACTCATCGTCCTCGCCAGCGACGGCAGCTCCACCCCCTCCAGAGCTACAGTGATTGTTAATGTAACAGACGTTAATGACAACGTTCCCACCATAGACACTCGCTACATTATCAACCTGGTTAATGGGACTGTTCTGCTGTCTGAGAATGCACCTCTCAACACCAAAATAGCACTAATTACTGTTACTGACAAGGATGCAGATCTTTACGGCAAAGTAGCCTGCTACACTGACCACGATGTTCCTTTTCGGTTGAAGCCCGTCTTTAATGATCAATTCTTACTAGAGACAGCTGCCCCCCTAGATTATGAGACGACTCGAGAATATGCAATTAAGATAGTGGCCTCGGATAGGGGGACGCCTCCTTTGAACACTTCAGCTATGGTTTTAATTAAAATCAAGGATGAGAACGACAATGCACCCATCTTTCCCCAGCCGGAAATCCAACTTTCCATACCAGAGAACAATGACCCCTCTACACAGTTAATAAAAATCAGCGCCACTGACGCCGACAGCGGACATAATGCTGAGATTATTTATACTCTTGGCCCTGATGCGCCTGATGGGTTTAACATAGACAGACGGTCAGGAATCCTGTCTGTTGGCAAACGACTGGACAGAGAGAAGCAGGAGAGGTACTCATTCACTGTCATAGCGAGGGACAATGGCTCCACGTCCCTGCAGAGCAATGTCACTGTCAGGCTAATCGTCCAGGACCTTAATGACAACAGCCCAGCTTTCACACACCCTGAGTACAACTTCTACGTGCCTGAGAACTTGCCTCTCTATGGAACCGTGGGGTTAATCACAGTGACGGACTCAGACGCGGGAGATAACGCTGTCATAACACTGTCCATTTTGAATGGGAAAGACAATTTCATCATCGACCCCCAAACCGGTGTCATCAAACCCAATATCACCTTTGACAGGGAGCAGCAAAGCTCCTACACGTTTATGGTCAAGGCAGTTGATGCAGGACAACCTCCAAGCTCCTCATACGCCAAGGTCACTATCAATGTAGTCGACGTGAACGACAATCGCCCCGTGTTCGTCATCCCGTCCTCCAATTACTCATATGACCTAGTGCGAACCACCACCACCCCTGGCGCCGTGGTCACCCGAGTGTTTGCCATTGACAATGATACAGGTATGAATGCTGAGCTGCAGTACAGTATTATCAGCAGCATCATCATCACATCTAGGGTCTCCCCTCGAGGTCTCTTCTCCATCGACAAAACAACGGGTAACATAACACTGCAGGAGAAAATAGTGGCAGCTGATCAGGGCCTGCATAGGCTGGTAGTCAAGGTCAAAGATCTAGGCCAGCCTGAGTCATTACATGCTATTGCACTTATTCACTTGTTTGTCAATGACACTGTGTCCAATGCTACCTTCATCCAAGAGCAGCTGCGAAAAAGTATGGAGACACCCTTGGACCGTAACATAGGGGACAGCGAGGTAACTCCCCAGGCCAACGGATATGTGATTGTTGTGATAGCCATCATAGCAGGGACCATGACTGTCATCTTGGTGATATTTGTGACTGCCTTGGTGCGATGCCGGCAGACACCCAGACACAAAGTGGTACAGAAGGGCAAGCAGAGTGGCGAGTGGGTGTCACCCAACCAAGACAACCGCCAGATCAAGAAGAAGAAGAAGAGAAAGAAGCGATCCCCCAAGAGCCTCCTCCTGAACTTTGTGACCATAGATGAATCCAAGCCTGACGACCCCACCCATGAGCATGTTAATGGTACGCTGGATCTCCCTGTGGAGTTAGAGGAGCAAACCATGGGGAAGTACAACTGGGCCACCACGCCCACCACCTTCAAACCCGACAGCCCAGATTTAGCCAAGCATTACAAGTCAGCGTCCCCTCAGCCTACATTTCAAATCAAACCGGAGACTCCAGTGGCCCCAAAGAAACACCATGTGATCCAGGAGCTCCCCTTGGACAACACGTTCGTGGTGGGCTGTGACTCACTCTCCAAGTGCTCATCGACTAGCTCCGACCCGTACAGTGTCTCAGAGTGCAGCTGTCAGGGGGGATTCAAGACTGCAGGGCAAATCACCACCCGACAGGTAATTCATGACTTCCTTTTTAAACCCACCCACACTAGTCCCCACTCACACTCCCCTTGCTGTCCTGTGGTAGGTGATGTGAAAGGGGGAGGGTGGCAGCATGGAGGCGGGGGATTTTCCCACACAGACCATGACCATGTCTACATGAATGTCATTTGCACTTAAAAATGAGTGCGCTCAAGACTTGCAAGGAAATGAAGGAATAAAACGTAATTTGTTGCGACTAATACAGGAAACCTTTCACTGTACTGATTGTTATTAATTCATATCTTCGCCCTCCTCCGTAAGCAATCATAATTGCATAATCATTTACAAAAATACACGCTTAGGTTAATTTCTTATTCAAGAGCTCGAGAAATGGCAGCAGTGCAATTATGATGGCTCGCTAATTTAAACTTCCGTGTGAGTGGTTGGTGGCAATGCAGCCTGATTTAGAAGAGCCTGGGATAGACGGCAGTGATTGAACTCTCTACTGATGTATTTGAGGTCAAGGGCGACACAGTGATGCAGTGCTAATATATTTGACTGTCATATTCAAACAAGGCAGGCAAAAAAAAAAAAAAAAAAAAAAAAAAAAAATTGACAGCCAGAGTGACAATTCATCAGGTTTTCATTTGGGCGAAAAGTGTGAAGGTAATAGCACAAAACAAAAAACAAAAAAATGTTCTCTTGACGTGCTAAAACAACTTGATAAATATTTCCACTTTTTGTGGCTTCTGTCCTCAAAATATTAAGTGCTGCCTTAACTATGCCAGTGAGGCTTTGTGGGAGAGAAGCTCATTTGAATGCCAAGGTACAGCAAAGGGCTTATGATTCCCTAAGAGATATGTGCCAAATGCGAAGTGCCCCAATAAATAAAAGCTGGCGAGGGAAATAAATGTAAATCAGAGGTAAGGAGAGGTGGCCTTGCTCAGCGCTGACAGCCTGAGCCCAGCGCCGTGGGGAAGACTGAGTACTGCTCGGGGCGGGGGAGGGGGTCACGGGGATCAAGGTGACGCAGAGCCTTGAGACCAATATACTTAAACACCAAGGGAGCAGTAGTCCATAAAAAAGCCTGCCAGGCCTACGTTGCATTTAGCCCATAAATGCTCTACTTTAATGACCTCAATTATTGTTATAAATGGCATATGTAGATACGCATTCTTTACGTTCTTTAAATTAGCTCACATAGGAGACGATGTGATGACATCACAACAAAGGTTTGGCGCCGCAATGTGTTGTAGTTTGCATTAGAGAGGACGTTGCTATCTTTGTCTCTCTAATACATGACAGAGTATGAACATGTTGATATTTGACCTGCTATCACTCGCACAATGGAGCTAATCAAGGCTGAGTAGTCTGTGCACGGGGTAGTAATTTACTCATACTGATACTGTATGTGTGTATCCATAGTTTTCACCTAGTGTCACACATCCAGTTCAATTTGCTGACTTTTTCAGTTGCTTTTTTTTTTTTTTTTTTTTTTTTTTTTTTTTGATTTCTCAAGGGTTTGGTTGTTGCTTGATTGCATTGGCTTTCATTTGTGTTACTGTTTTGATCATGATTATCACAACTGCCATTCATCCAATTCTGGGTCAATTTCATGATATTGCATCAATAATTGATTTTGTTTGATGAGGTGCTCGCTTTTGTTTGTGTCTAGCCTCATGTTGCACACAGTTTTCAGATCTTTGGTTTATTTCTGCATTTTTTTTTTTGCTTCCAGTGTGACATCTAGCAAGCATTCAAATTCCTTATGGCATAGTTTTGGTAAATGACTGTTGATCCCGCAAAGTATTGTGCTTCAGATAATTTATGAGGACACCCACACAGATTTGATAGTCATTCCCTTCATCCACCTTTTATTTAAAAGCCTGGTTAAAAGCTATGATCTGCCATGGTACATTATACATAAGCCTACTACATGCCCTTGGTACCAAAGATTTAATTCATAATGTGTTTATACGACACACTGACGACTTGTCAGGATGATTTTGTGCAGTGTTACTGGTAGTGACTGCCCTGAAATATGCAGAAATATTCAGACTGTGTTCTACAATTCTGAATTATGATCCGTCATGAATTTTACGCATCAATGATTTAAATTGATTTCCACTTATGTTGCTGATCAGAGTGGAGCATCTTTGTCGGAATAATTTCAAATCAATGAATATATGATTAGTAAATGTCCTTCCAGATCTTCAGGCTATGTTTGTATCAGATTGTTTCTAAGGTATATTTTTTTCATTTCTCAGAAAGAATGTAGCATTCTCATATTTTGGTTTCACATCCCCCCCGAATTTGAATATCATCAAGAACAATCTGCCCTCATTGGTTCTACTCACCAACAATATCTTGAGCGATGTTAAGACGATAAGACATCAAACTTTTTCTGTCCCCTTGAGCAATTGACAAGTGATGCCTCCCACTTTAGACATTAGATTTCCCACCAGTGTTAAGTATGCTTATTTAAAGCCTGTGTCATGGAAAAAAATAGCATGAAGATTTGCCTGATGAGAATCGGTGGCTGCAAAGGTTAATTAAATGCACTAAAGGGTTAATCACTCGTAATACAGTATGATTAAAATCACTGTAATTAGGTTTCGAATGAGGCTGATAAGAAAGAGGAAAAAAAGGCAGCCATCCTTTAAGATTATCAGCGATGCCACGTACTATCTTTGGGTGAGTCACGTCCTCAGGATCCGAAGTGATGGGACAGTAGATGACCAGCTGTCCTGTTTGTTGAAGCCCTATTATAATTTCATCTCTGTTTGATTTCATCTTTGTGCTTCTTTAGAGAAAATCTATTTTCAAAGTCTAAGAGAAGAGCACTTAAAGCAGCAGTCTGTCAAAAAGTGTCGTCGCTCCTTTCATCTGACGAGTTAAAAAAGAGAATATTTGAGCACTTTGGAATTTAACTAGATCATTTCAAGTGCGGCTGTTAAAACAAAAGCTGCATTTGGTCTGTCAGTGTGAGCCATCCAGTCTCTCTTGAGCCTAAAAGTAACACCAGAAGTCCAAAAGCAAAGATCAAGGCAGGTTGTCGTGGTTTTCCTTTTTGTTCGGTGACAGATGGTGCTTTATAGTGATCTCTCGTTGGCCCACGCTCTGCCACACACCTAAAGCAGCTCAAGCCAAAGGTCTTGTCTACACTTATATGAATATTTTTGAAAATGAATCATTTCTTCTATGTTTTATCCCGTCGTTCACATGCAAATGGGCTTTTTGGTCTTGGATTTTTGAAAACGCCTTCTGAGGTGCAGATCTTTGAAAACTCATGTGTACATGTAAAATGGAGCATTTGGGAAATTAATTATTCATTTGCTCGTGCCCATTGTTGGTTTGTGTAGTGAGCATGCACCTGAAAAAAAGCAACAGGAAACTGCCACTTTCTTTACATTTGGTTAACTCTGCTAGGCCCTGTGCCAGAAAGGTGCTGGATAAATGAAGGTGTAGAAATAGGTGTTAAATGACTATGAATAAATAAAAAAAAAAAAAAACTACTATTATTTGTGTCTTTAAATTAAGCTCATTACCAATGCTCTTTGCTGATATTTGACGTATCGCTGATGTACACTCTATCGCCACCTACTGTCTGCTTGCATTTGAAATCATTTTTGCGTGTGTGACATTTTTTAAAACGAAGGTCATGCAGACAATTTTTTTTTTTTTTTAAATATCAGTTTTTAAAAAAACATCATATGTGTAGACAAGACCTAAAGCAAAGATCAGAAGCTCACCTCTGGTTCCACAATGGGGAGGGGACACAAGAGGGGGGTGATTATAGTTTAAGGTCACCAAAATGTTTTCAGGGACTTTACAGATGTAGCTGATAAAGAGCAAAGCTTGTAAAATACTTCAGAGACTGCAGATTTGTGCCACCATATGGCTTCATTATACAGCGAGAGCCGTCTTTGCAAACCCTCCCCTCCCTCCTCCTCTCGTTTTTTTTTTTTTTTTTCACGTATCTCATCATTTTCTTTTAACCCCTACCCCACGATATTAGAGGTCAATCTGCCTCCAGTGATGAGGAGCTCTTGTGAGAGTATGTGCTTTAGCGGAGGCAGATCAAATGAGTACCACCCTGCTTGAGTGATCTCAGACATCACCATGAATATGCAAGGATATGAAAAGGCTAATACATTCTTTTGTTTGGCCCATTATTGTGGGGCCACGGAGCACGTAGGGTCACCGCTTCATGAAACCCACCTCCTATGGCTCCAGATAGGAGAAGCTGCTGTTAGTGTTTTTATAGTTTCACATATGCATACATTACAGTTTGATTAAACACCCTTTAGAGCGTAAGTGTTGTTGTTATGCCTCATTTATAATGCAATTTATGGTATTATCATTCTAAAAAAAAAAAAAGATCATATTATAAATGCATTGGATAACGAGGGCAGCAGCAAACAAAATTTTTTGCATCTCGTCATTTCTTTGTGTGGGTGACGGTAGGGGCCTTTCACACGAGCCACCCATGGTCTGATGACAAAGCGCTTGTGCTGACTCATAGTGGGTGCATAGCCAGGGGTAGAAGCCATGATTTTAAAAGGCTAACTAGGCTTGTTAATCAAATCTGGTGCCAGTATTAAATCCTAGTGAGTGATTATGGCTTTATTTTATTTTATTATCATTGTTTTTTTTTTCTTCTTTTATTTCTGTTGAGTCATTGCATCTGTACTCACCGTGCCTTGCTAATGTAACCACTACCGGGTCAGATTCTGATTCAGACATTGGCAGATGTGTTGCTAACCTTCCTAGGGACAGCAAAATGTCATATTCTGTACATATCAGAGGACCCACTGGCAAGGGTCCGAAAGAAAGAGTGGGCCTAAATTGATCCAAATGGCTTTTTGAGGGGGAAATGAAGAGTGCTGCACTAGTGTGGTGGGAGACAAAAAGACAAATTGGGAGTGATAATTGGATAAGATTGCATGCTCTGATAAGTACAGGAAAAATGCACAAGCTTGTGACACTTGTAGCATTCTTCAAGGAAACCTGACAAGATAATGACTTGATTGCCAGCCGTGCCTTGAAGAATGCTTTTTTTTTTTTTTTTTTTTTTTTTCTTCTACACTCTTCAGAGATTTTTTTATTCAGTGTTCAGTGTAGCCTCGCACTGATAAGGCTACAGCTTAGGCTGCTCAGAGCTCGATGATATTGTAACTACAATCTCCCTATATCTGTCTGTCTCTCTATATTTCAGGAGACGGCACTGAAACCACCACACTATGGCACACTCTGTGGCACAGGTACAGCTCGCTCCCACAGGATTAAAATCAATCTCTAGCTCCCACTACCTAAAGAGAGAAAAAGAGAGAAAAGAGAGAGAGAGGGCAGAGGGAGGAAAGAAGGAAGGCGAGAACTGAAGAGGTGAAACAAGTACTTTACTGTCTCTACAGCCTCAAACCCCACCTCTTCATACAATCGAGAGAGAAAAAGATGAACTTGGAGGGGGGGAAAAAAAAATCTCAGAAAAAGAGAGACGCTTCATGTTGCCTGCCTGAATCTTGACAAAGCTCCTCCTGTGAATCTGTTGGAAGTTTGAAATGCTTTATTGAGTCCTATGCTATTACTTGCCTGTGTCAGTGAGGATGATGCTGTATGCCCTGAACCCTCCTCGAAAAATGTCCCAGCCCAGCACCCACTCTGTAAAATAGGTGTGAAATACAGTCAGTAGATCTGTAAAGTATGTTTATATGTATGTATGTATATCTATCACAGAGTTGATGGTGTTTATATTTATTGATTCCATTTCTTTGCCTTGTTTTCAAAACTGCCTGGTGGCCATTTTATTTTCTTACTTTCTGATTTTTGTATTATTTGACGTTGCTCTATCTGGGCTTGCTCATGGAACTAATGACTTATAATGTATTTATGCTGCAAGGCCTACGCCCCGTAGGCTCACATTAGTATGGAGCCCACATCACAGTGTACCTTTTCTGTCAACTTTTGCCTCTATCTGTCCCACTTCTGACGCCACCGTTAGTGAAGAGCGTGGCTGTGACGTTACAGAAACATGCATGGCCCCCGCAACACAGCCACATTTGTAGTGCTTTACAACCGTGCTACTGATCGCCATGCTGTTATTACACTGGGAGGAATGGTAGGACAAGTTTAATACGCAGAGCTAAGCCACAATCACAGGGGACTAACTGCTGGGGTTATAATCAAAAGCTGTTTATGTAGGGCAGATTTGAAGAGCACTAAGCCTAACCTTTTGTGTGCTGCTTCCAATTCGGAAGTGATTTAACCTGTGAGAGCCACATTAAAACGACTCCGGATGATAAAAAAAAAAAAAAAAAAATAATAATAACAATAATCCTCAGGCAGTCTTTAATATGAGTTGGTGGGCTTAAGCAAAAATGACTTGACTTTGTGCACTTACAGTATTTACACTGACAACAGAATTTTTTTTTTTTCTGATGAGAAGAACATTGAACACCAAAATGAAAAGGTAATCCAGGCTTCAGTTGAAAAACAGCAATAAGTTAACATTTGACAGAAAACCCACTATGGTGCACTTATTACTCCTTAGGCATTTTCTTCACAGCATCATTTTGCTTCTACTGTTTCTACACCTATAGAATCATTATGGTACAGTATGTCCTGACTAGAATAATTTCTACAGTATAGACCAGTAACTGGCTTGATGGGTTAGCAGCATTGTTGTTCAATAGTCCTGTTAATTGGTAAGCTACAGACTGCTTTGATAGGTAAGGCCTAAACAGCATCTACAGTACATACATATAACCATGGAATTAGAGTCATTAAAATGGACGTAGCCTGTGTGTTCAATTGGAAATGTACAGATGGACTGGACCAGAGGCTGTTCCCCCTCTTGTGAGAGACTATATATAGTTCCATGAAATTATTGCACAGACCGGAAGCCTTTTTGATTTGGGTCCAGTCTTAATGTGTCATAGTTCTACAGGCTGTGTCTATTTTAAAGCTTTTAATTTTATGTGTGTTGCCTCTTTGTGAGGCAGGTTGTTATTGTTGAAGGAGGTATATTCATGTAATTATGGTATCAAATGTATTCACTACTGCGTAGGGGCCACAGTATGAAATATACATAGCATCCTAGCACTGTGTAATGATTAGATTTGCCTGATATTTGGGGAAAAGAAAAAAAAAATACTCGTACATGGGGAGAGCTTTTGTCCTTGTAAGGGAGACAGACAACCTCACTTTTATTCAATGTGAAGTACAATATGCACCTTACATGATCTTTGTAATTGACTTTGATTTGCCAGTGTGGAGAAAAATGTAAATGTTTTGTTTATGTATGTGTGCGCTTCTGAAATTTATTAAAGTCTTTTGCATTGTATTGCATATTTTGACGACTCTTCTTATTCATTGTTTTCGAGCATCCAATCACTCAGTTCAGTTCAGTTTTCTGCACACCCTACTGTATTCGCTTCGTGGGAACAGTAAGACTAAAATAAGGCAAAACACATGTTGCAGAATAATCATTTGTTTTTCTCATATACAGTTAGCCAGCGGCATATAGCGTATGTCAAACACGTTGTGGCCTGTAGACGTATGTGTGGCTGTGTTGGTTTGGACACCATTAATTGGCTCATTTCAGACAGAGAAAAACTGCCCGTGCCTCCTTTTTTCTACATGTCGCAACAGTATAGCACTTAACTGAGAGGAGGAAATGATGAAATGGTTTGGATATACATCGCTCATTAGGAACAGATTACAGATAAAAAAAGTTATGGAAATTTGGTGGGAGCACATCCTTTGAAGTGCACCGACAGAAAACAGCAGAACAGAAGCCTTTTTTTGGAACAACACAACTTTCTCTCTCTCTTTTTTTTTTTTGTTTCTCTTCCACGAGAGCTGATAATGATGATTTGATAATGATAACCCTGCTATTATGATGTACACTAGTGCACAAACACAGGGTTTTACACATCTAAGAGGAAGATTGACGCTAGAGGGTACAATAACCACCGCTCTAACAATGTGTTATGCAGTGTTTATGCGGATTTGATCCAAAAATACAGACTTGAAAGGCATAAAACAAAGCCAGAGTCGAGACAACAGAAAATATTTAATTGCTTATCAAAGTTACTTCATATTTTAAAACCGAGAAAGAGCTAATCAGTTCCCTCGGGGAAAGTGTCCTCGGTGATTTGAGAAAATGGTGCACGCTCAAGTAGAACGTTCTCATATAGAGAGTGCATAAATGTCAGCTTTCTATTAATAGATGAATGTAAACCTGCTAAATGCCTCGCTCTTACTTAAAAAACACAGAGCTGGGGTAGATCCTGAGGTAGCTTTTGAGCTGGATAAATCATGATTTGATTTTTCATGTTATGCATAATTAGGTAATGCAATGTTTTCAAATGAGCCACAAATAAAAAAAGAAAAAAGAAAAAAAAACTCCAACAAAGCCTACGCATTAATGAGTCTTAACATTTGTGCATGGGGATAGAGTAGGCGATAAATGGATTTTTCTTTGGAGTGCAAAGCCAAAGGTGAGAAAGGAGGGATGGGAGGAAAGTAGAAAAGATTTAGCGGAAACAAAAGTTGCTTTTCTGGTTTATAACAGAAAATGTCTTTGGTTTGTCTTTGGACCTCTTTGTTGTTGCTCCTTTGTTCCCAGAGAAATGTGCAGTTGTTTCGGGTCTCAGCAGGCGTCGGCTTGTGATTTTGGTCAGCTCGCATTAAGTGTATTCACTGCGATTTTTTTATCTCCTATAAAATGTCTTTTAAAGGTTGTCCCATGGTTGTATTACAGTTTGCCACTGAGGGAAGTGTTTCCTGAGTTTCTTTGCTGACATACAGTATTGATTCATGATTTATGAGGATGCAGTATTCAATTTCATCTAACAGGCCAGGAAGCTTGCAATATGTAGTAAGTTTGATTACATTTAATACGATGATATGTCTGCAGATGGAGCAACATATACAGACCCACACACGGAGGCTTACACAGACACACATGCAGCAATTCATTGTGCTGTAGCAGTGAGGCTATCCATATGGTCTTCATTAACTGTATCTTTTTCTATATTTTACCATTCACAGTATGGCTGTAAGGCTTCTTCAGTAAAGCTTTTTATATGCAGCAGTTTACTGTGCAACCTTTCACAGGCACTACAATTGAGCACGCATGTATATTATCAGTTATGAATAATAAAATCTAAGATGAATCAGAAACCGTATATGCCATTCTGGAAAAGAAGCGCACACAGGCTGACTTTCCACAACCTTGAGAACGCAATCAGTGCAATCAGTACCTCGCCCCTATTATCAATTTTTTTCCCTCTGATAGATGTAACACAAAACTAGAACATATTCATGTGGATAACATTGCAAAGGAGCAATCGAGATGGCCAGCGTTTCAACGTTGGGCCCGTGTTTCTCTTCGCGTTACCATTGATTATACAAGTCGCTCACGTTCTCTGCTGAGATCACAGTAACCAGCTGCAGACGGTATAGAATGACGATTCAAGATTATAGATTGTTTAAAATAAAAGATCGCTGCAGTTGCTTTTTTAAAAGCATTGAGTCATCTGAGTAGCACTGTGCGCATTTCATGACATTTCTCTAAAGTTGTGTGAAAGGAAATCAGTGATTGTGAATGGATCTGTGACTGTGATGATGAAAGTCTGACACATCTGTGTGTTTTTACATCAGATACATGAAGGCGTAAAAATGGAACTTACATTCTGGGGTTTTATGCTTCTACTAAAAACACACCTCTCATTTAAATGTGCAAAGATAAATATGCTTTATAAATGCTTTATTTTTATCATCCATGGGGAGGTGTAGGTCAATTAGCCGAGCAGCAAGCATGTTGAGGGTATGATGTGAAGTTTTCCTGAAGCGATACTGGCTGTCTAAGCAGCAGCTATTTATGCATGTGTTGTGCAGTGGTGCAGGAAACAAGAAGATGCTGTCTTTCTGTTGCACTCCACTCAAGGCAACACTCCACACAATTGCTGCCAAATCTCTGCCAAACTGAATAATTCAATCATCCCCCATAGCTGCGGTGGTCTAGCTACCTTTGTGTGTGCAACAATCAAATCAGTGTGGAAGCCCGCCGAGTGGTTCTTTCTGAGACACTGAGTAGCTCTACAGCCTGGAGATTGTTTTCATTGAAAACAATTCTGTTGATTAAACGAGGTGTGACTGTGGAGCGGGGATCTGAGGAACATCGATTGCTTGTACAATTGTTTGTTCCTTGTTAAAAGTGTGATCTAAAACAGTAGTTTCTGATAGTGTGCAAGGAGCGCGCGGTTCGCCGGTGTGTGCCTGCGAGACAGTTAGCGTGTCTCCGTCCACCTTAAAATACCCCAGGTACAGAAATCCACCGCGATGGTTCGTGTAGGATTAATAATGCCCTCGCGATTGCAAATGTTTGGAGATGCAGACGCTGGTGCTCTGGCTTGGCTTTGTCGGCGCTTGATTGTTTTGTTGAATATATGTCGCTCCAGTTGTAACAGCAGGGATAAGTGAGCATTACAAGTATTCTTTAGGAGGCACCCACTCTCCCCAGTCCCCCCCTACCCCCCACCCCCTTTGAAGCAATCACAAGGTTACAACCTTAGTTTTGCCCATGTAGATTTAACACTAATCCCTCACGAACACAAAAACAAATACACTAAAGAGAAGTCAAAGAGAAGGCATGATTTATTCATCGTTTTTAGCTACCAGGTCACCGGTGGTGCATCTGCATTCTGGGGACATCTGCGCTGGAGCTGCAGCCACAGACAGTAGAAGTTGTTTGCATTGAAATTTGTCCCTCATTGTGTCCTCTTTGAAGCGTACAGCGGAAAAACCTGTCCAGCAATCTATCATGCTGCTGGGGCTAATAAATGCACTTTTCAAACCTAGCCACGTCCCACTGTGGGTCATTGTTCAACACTATGTGATGCTGTCAGTGCTGTGTAAAGCAGAGGCTCTTTTCTGAAGTGTAACCGAGCTCTACGACTAAATGAGTTCAGTTTCCAGCAGTCAGAAGTGAATGCACTCGAACGCCGCAGTGCTACGAGCTGCCATGTGTGGCAACTTATTAACCATGTACCTCATGTCGCAAACATTCCTCAAAGTGTTCTCAAGAGAATTAACCAGCGTTGAGGACGAGATGTCATGACAGGATGCAGCCGTTGCATGTTTGCAAGCTGAAAGTAGCCAGACTGAAAGGCAACAACTTAAGACATTGTCCGGGGAGGGCCATGTCTGTGTCCTCCTTAATCCTGGTAATCCCCGTTCAGAATTCTTGATTTGCTTTTGTAAAAGAGATTGGGAGATGATAAGATGCTCGTCCGCCTCCTTAGAATAGCTGATAATCTGGTTTGAACAGAGGACTCAGGGGGTATTTAGCCTGCCTTAACATTTGCCCAAGCAGATGGCGCTGACGGGGGAAGGCGCAACCTTAGCCTCCAACCGCCCCCCCTCCTTCTCTGCATGCTCCTCTTTGAAAAAAAGAAAAAGAACAGTGGGATGATAATCAATGTTGTTTATTTTGCTGCTTGACTCTTTAAGTACTTTCAGACAGATTATAGGCTTTTGCAGGGGATAATCGGGAAACCGCAGACAATTGCCTTTTTTCCATCCTGACAGTATCCCCCCACGAATGCGTAAAGAAGGTGATTTAAAGTAGATGCCGACTCTTAATTCCTGATTAGTCCCATTGCAATCCCTGTTAAAATTAACTGGACACTGCGCTAATCACTGCATTTCAAACGCCCCCCGTTCCGGCATGGTGGACATGCCACATCCAGCCGTGAGGAGACATCCCACCGGTGATATCTCCATAAGTGCTCGTGTTTGAAGCTGTTCCTCTATGTGATGACACACGCACACTATGAACCCGGAAATCTTCTCCAGGCTAATTATAACACTTCAGGGCTAAACAGTGAGGGTGCTGACCTCTTCTGACTACAGACAGAGGCAGGCTCAAGTCAAAAAAAAAAAAAAAGACAGAAATGAACAGTTGCTCTTATTTCAGACGTGGCATTGGCCGTATTGGAAATCACAGCAAATGTCAGCTCTTATTTACTAGAGCTGATATCATTTCACTGTACCGGATGCAGGTTCATGTCATTTTAGTAACCGTGGCGATGCAATACTTCTGATCGCATGCAGTGTGTAAGCATGACATAAGCCATTAAGTCGTTTATATTGGTTTCCTAAGCCCACCTCTCTAACCTTATGCCTCTGGCAATCTTCTCAGCTCGGACTGGACACCTGCAACAAAAGCATTTCTCTAATGAGATCAACCCATTAACTAATTAGAGCTTTGCATGACATAAGTAAGATGACTGTGGAGAGGTTTGCACATACGGAAGGACTGTTTAAACAAAGCATTTGATGCCTTCCCTTCTTTCTTTGTCTGTGCAGTTGTGTTCTATAACAGGATATCGTGCATAGCTGTCAGGCTCAATCTGGGGCAGAAACACAAAAGACAAGCAGAGGCCCCAAATGCATCCCGCTCAAACATGTACACAGTGCAATGTTAATCCACACATACACAATAACATGCTGATTTTCTCTCTGTGCTCTGGCTTCATCCAGTGACGAGCAAAAGGGTTCAAAGTGAATGCTTAAAAAATACTCTGCAAGCATTTGAGGGAAATGTGAATATCTGATTACATTCAAAGCAGTTTGTATGAGACCCACGGACGTTACACGTTATAATTGGAGCTACATCCACAGCTCGATACCTTTGTGTCATACTTGCAATGATTCATGTGGTAATTTCATTTTTTTCATGCCATCAGTGCTGCGCTATAAGTGCTTCCTCATAGAAATACACAGTATGTCGTGAGCTTGAGATGTGCATGAAAACTGGTTGCATATCAGCAGAAGGGTACGCATAGCGCCATTAGCAGAGAATAATAGAAAGTGAACAACAAGAAGCTAACAACACACATCTTACAGCTCGTTCTAATGGATCCTCACCTGCGCCGGCGTAGTCGGAACCACAGCATTAACTTGCACAGCAAACAAAAGCAAACATCTCTAAGCCTCTAACAAAGTTTCAAACTAAGCAGCTCAGCTTTCTTTAATACCTTTACCTGAATAACATGTTGCTCTCAGTATATAGTGGGTAGTAATATAAAATATAGTGCCTGGGATCGTATACCACAATAAAGCGGAGGGATAGCTTGAGCTTTAAACATGAAAGGATAATAGAATCAGGGATATTTTGAAGAGTCTTCTTAAATAATGCGTGTGATATTCACTGACGGTCATAAAGAATTTATGTGCATGCAGTCTTCAAAAAGAGCAGCAACTCATTCCCAAGATCAGTCAGACAGATTATTACATGTCATTTTGACAGTTTTTTTTGTTGCCGAGGCCTTTGTTGCTTCACTGGTCAGACAGTCATTATGAGGTGATATGGCTTCACGTCATGCTGCGCCATGAATTTTGAGGGAAATTGGTGCTTTTCACACACCCCTTGAGACCCCCCTTTTTTATCATCCTTTTGCAGTTATGTCTTGGTTATGATACCAACTTTTTTTTTAAAAAGCACTGACTTCATTTACAGTCTCCCTTGATAAAGTATTGCAGTTTCTCTGCTACGGTTTAAAAGTAAAACCAATGAGGCAGGAATCTGACCACTTTCACAATCGTTTTGGTTTAAGATCTATCTTTCCAAGAAAAAAAAAAAGACAGAAAGAAAGAAAGTAGCCAATCAATCCAGTGTGATTAAAATAGTTTAGAAGATCAGAACAACTTAATCCCATTTCGTGATTACCTAGTTTTCTTTTCTTTTTGTTCCATGCATGCAGACTATACTCTGGAATTTCCACTATCTTCTCTACAAAACAGTTTTTCTCTGCCTGTGTTGTCTGGCTGTGATTGGGGTTACATTCTCTGTTTCCAGCAAAAGAGAAAGGGCCAAGCATCCAGGAGAATTGCACATGTATTACAGACAAATTCACTACATATATTACCTATGCTCCACACATATAGACAGGCGCTGCTTGTGATGGAGCACATGTGTTCAAGCCCAGAGGTAATGGACAGCACTTCAGTGAATTGTGCCGACCTTATTGTATTGTGTGGATGATTGTGTTATGCTCCCTCAGATAATGACTGTGCCCTACTTTGACTTTGAGGCAGTGACCTGAAATAAGGCGCACAAGTGAAATCCGAGCCCGGATGAACCTGGAAGTGATTAAGATCACCCAGACACACCACATTTGTTTGACCCCCCCAGTGACTCACATCGACCAGTGTCTGCAAATCCTCTGGGAGTCTTTTGTGGGATTCCTCCTCAATGCAAACATCGGCAATTGATAACATGTTTGGGAAGAGTGTCAGGATGATTAAATACACCTGTGAGAACAAGCCTTGATTTTTCAGCACCTTATTGTCCAAGGAGGTGCAAGAAAACATGTCATTCCCTCTTTACGTGACATTAAGTCTTTCTGTTCATCTTCACAAGGTGCATTTGTGTAAAAAAAAAAAAAAAAAAAGTGTATTTCTTTCTACACAATATTTTCCATACTCAACCAGCTCTGGCAGATATGAGCCACGAGACTCATATTTTTACGCTTCAGTTGGCCTGAAATCATGTAATCGATGAATGGTGCACAGCATGCTGCTACTCAAATGTCCAATATTGCTCTGTACTTGCTATGGATGCTGACTGTACAAAGGGAGAGTCACCGAGGTCATAAATAGTTCAATGGCAACTATCAATGGAAGTGCACAGTAATGCAGTGCAATGTCAGTGAGTCAGTGCAATAAGATGAGTAAAGAATTATGCATAGTTTCTTCAGGGTTATGCAAATACACCCGAGTACTTAAGTATGCATCATATATAGGGAACATAAAACAACAAGTGGATGAAGATGACGCAAGACCGAACGCTGGGTTCATCTCAAATTAAACTCCATTCGACTCCTTGATGCATTATTTAACACGGTGACTGAAAAGGCTGAGTTTCCCAGTCCAGGTCTCATTGACATGTTGCATACATGCCTTAATGCTTCAGGGGAAACATGGATAACATGAGATCATGTCTGCCTCTGGAGGGTTGGATGCACTGAGTGGATCTCTGGCTTGTTTTTGTGTCTTGCCGTTCTACTGGGGATCAGTACACAGCTCCTTGCAGAAGCCATGACGCTCAGATAAAAATTACTCTTCCTCTGGTGTGCATGTAAATCAGAGAGCAGGGGATATAATGAAATAACGAAGTGTGCCTCTGCTTTTTTCCAAGAGAGACCGTTGGGACTTACTATTTTTAGACACAACAAAGAGATTGCCAGGGGTGTCCAGTCTCTCTGGTTAAGCTATGGAGTTTTATCCACTTGTCAATGTACGAGCGCTTGTCTCAGGGCTTAGACGCACGCTGGGAAGAAATGGTCGCCAGTGTCTCTCTCTAGACAATGTCAATTAAGCCTCTGTGGGGTTCACGCGATGGATGTGCCCAAGCATGGCCATTCTTTTCACCCTAATAGATGATGGACATCAATGAGATCGAGAGAGTTGATTTTGAGTTATGTACAGTACGTATCCGCTGACCACATGCATGGTAACCCTGTAAGATGACCCTCCCTGCCAGCAGGAAATGCTTTGTCACACAGACAAATGTGGCAGATGAATACTCAGCATGATCCTGGGTATTTGTCATCTGGTGTTCTCTTTCTAATGGGTTTACTGCTGATGATCCAGGTCAGAGAAGGACAAAGTGCTCCACACCAAAAGTTAAGAACAGATTCTTAAGAGGGATCACAAGACAGACCCTAACCTCTCAACCCTCTAAATTTCATAGTCTAAATGTTAATCTTGTTCTCACTGTACCTTTAACCTCAACTCCTAACAAATCTTATCCCTTTTTGTTCATGCTGCTCTTTCTGAATCTCTCCAAGGCTGTTACTGTCCATGTCACAGGACACACTATTGTGCCTAGTTTTATCACCGAGCACCGTTCAACCATCGATTTATTCAGCTGGAACAGAGTAAGAGATGTATTCCCGTAATTTATTGTAACGCCATTATCTCCCATATTCTCGATGCAACATTTGACCTTGAAAATGTGAATTTGCAGATGCAGCGAGACTGGATCTTTGCAAAGTCAGTTTCTGGCATCCTTGGCAAGGAGGAGGGGGCAGTAATGCTGCCATGTTTGCCTTTTGGAGATAACACCTCAGAGGTCAT